>CM057340.1:163815475-164452728 GCA_030015575.1 Agapanthus africanus | reverse complement strand
TTTTAAGTAGCTTCCGCATGCTTCCACTGCTCCCACTGTCTATGAAGCCCTCTGGCAGTGTCATATACACGCTCTTCTAAATCACCATTTAGAAAAGCGGTTTTGACGTGCAGTCTGCCATATTTCGTAGTTATGGTATGCAGCAATTGGCAAGTAGGATCCTGATGGACTTTAGCATAGTGACAGGAGAGACGGTTTCATCTTAGTCGACCACCTAGGTCGCAGACGAAAACCTTTTGCAACAAGTCTAGCTTTGAAAGTCTCAACTTTTCCATCTACACCAAATTATCTTCCCTCAAAGATCTTCTTACTCCTGATAGGTTTTACCGTCTTCAGGAGAAACATCCAAAGTTAATACTTTGTTGGTGTATATGGATTCCATCTCAGATCACAATAGTATCCAGCCATTTCACAGAGTCCCCACTCGTGATGGCCTGCTCAAAACTAGTTGGGTCATCATCTTCATGATGCAATCCTTTCTCCCACCGGTCAACGAGAAAAACCGTAGTATCTCTTAGGTGGATGAGGAACCCTACTAGATCTGCGAGAGTGGCTGCGGTTCGTCGGGGACTATTGAAATCCTCCAGTTCCACCAAATTATCAGTTATAGTTTGCTTTGCTGGATCTTCTTCCAGTTCTACCTCATCGCCACTAATTTCTTCCACAAGAAATCCATTTTCTAAAAAAGGTGGCATGTCGAGGAAACAAAACACCTTTTGTTCATCGGGTGTGTGTAGAAGTATACCTTTGCAAATGTTTGGGATATTCCTACATACTTGCACATAACTGACCTTGCCTCAAGCTTGTCCGGATTTTGCTTTTCAACAATAGGCCGGACAACCCCATATCTTAACTCGTTTAAAGATGGTCTCTACCCATTCCATATCTCATATGGAGTGGTAGGCAACAGATTTGGTCGGATCTCTATTCCAATAGGTATGCAGCTATCTCAAGTGTATGTCCCCCCCAACAGGAAAGGAAATATATAACTCAAGCAGTACTCATACATAGAGCGCATCATATCTAATAGGGAGTGATTCCTCCACCCCAATATACCATTGTGCCTGTGGTGTATACGGAGGAGAAACTGAGGGAGATTCTCATTCTCTTTTAAATAATCCCGGAATTCCGTGCTCAAGATTCTTCTCACCGATCATATCGAAGGACTTGATTACCTTTAGCCCATCTGGTTCTCAACTTCATACTTATAATTCTTCGAAATTCTCAAAAAATTCAGATTTGTGTTTTTAACAAGAACACATGTCCGTATCTTGAGAGAACATCGGTGAATGTAATAGAGTACACGGAACCATCCCTGTGCATGTGTACGACATAGGACCGCATACATCACTCATGTATCTGTCCAAGAGTTCAGTAGCTCTTTCTCCGTTTCCAGTGAACGGAGATTTGGTCATCTAGCCTTTGAGACACGACTGGCAAGTTTCATCATAAGATGTCAATTCGAACGGATTCAAATATGTATCCTTAAAGAACTTTAGCTAGTCTTGCCTCATCGACATGACCCAGTCTACAGTGCCTTAAGAAGACTTCGTTCATTTCTGAACTGTTCCTCTTGTGTATGTTCTATACGTTTAGAACTGTAGTTGGATTCAGAACGTGTACACTGTTATACAACATACCTTACCCAATCAACACAAAATTTAGGAAAATATTCACAATATTAGTGGTACGAAATAACAGTCGCTCAGAATCATTGTATTACCAGTTGGTAACACTAGGTGATATTTTCCAACCACTTTGGCTGCAACAATTGCACCATCTCTACTACTAGAGACATATCACCCTTTCCCAGATCTCCACCTTTCTATAGCCCATGTAACAATTTACATGTGCGGGATCCTGATCCGGTATCCAATACCCAGGACGTAGAGGTAACTGTAAAACAGTTCTTAGTTACGAACACACCCGAAGACAATACATCAACATGCTTATTCTTCCTTTGGGTGGCATGGGAATCCGGATATTCCCCTATTCCTTGCTCAGACTTATGACAATCATAAGGTAGAGCGGAACCAAGCCCAGTATAATAAGTAGGTTCGGTCAAAACATCCATATTATTATCATGATTAAAGCATTTCATTGGTCGCTACCAAAAGAGAGAGAAGGAGAATCACTTTGTGTGCGCTCTTTGCAAGATTAGATTGGTTTTTATCTAATCAGGATGGCTCCCACTATTTTTACCTAATCTTCCTTCAAACCCGAAAAGGTAAGATTAGCCGAGATTAATTACACCCAACAAGTTCGCCAATCGTTCGGCCAGGCAGGTATCGGTACTCCGAGGGGAGGTTCCTTGTGTTTTAGCACGGACCTAATTAAAATAAACCTCGTTTCCCTAGAGACATTGCCCCGTTGATATCTTTCTAGACACCTACTTGATTAGCTAATTATAAAGTGAAAAACTTACCCAGAGTAACTCTTACTCGCAGTGGGTATCGGGATCCAACTAACATATAGAAGGTATGCAATCTCATTGAAAATTTCAACACTTGAAATTCCCGATAATTGTTTTTACCCCTAGCTTCATATGATCTTGACGAAGGCTAAGAAACCATAGGCCGCTAGTCAAGTTCAACCCATTCATTTTTTGATTGAATTAAACCCACCCGCACGACCCATGACGAAGGCCAACAAAGTCGCACGAATACCGTAATCCAATCGCATCACATGTGAACAGATAAGCACTAATCAGCTACCGCACACTACGCCTTGATGAAGGCCAACAAACATAGCACGAATACTAAATAGTACTTATCTGAAATAACGGAGGGCTACGCAGGTTTTTAAGAAAACCATGAGCGTAATGAACATGATATCGTTGTAGAATTTAATGATTTTGAAAAGGAGCGTTTTTAGGCTTTTTGTAGTTTCTCTAAAGAGGTCACTCCCGGTAAAGGGATCTCGGCTCTTTCCTCATAGAATGAGGCGCAGCATATTTAGGAATACCACTATGCAAAGCAAGAACTAGAGAATCTATCAAAAACAAAACCGAGTGAGTTGTAGCATTTGCTAGTTTCGCTAAAGAGGTCACTCCTGGTGAAGGGATCTCGGCTCTTTCCTCATCGAATGAAGTGCTGGATATTCAAGGAATACCAACTATGCAAAGCAAAAACTAGAAGCTACCCTTTTTGAAAATTTGATCCTACAACATCTTTAGGTTTCTTTCTTTTCATTAATCTCGTTAATGAAGTCCCATCATTTAAAGTTTCCTAAATATTACAAAAAAGTGAAACGAAAAATAGAACGTACGCTTATGCCATCCGCATTAGCCACTGGGGCCCCGTCATGCATCGTTAGGTTACTTAACTACCGGCAGAGCGGGGGCTAGACTAGCGCGGGTGCAAAACATAAGCAACGTTTATTATATATCATATATATAATACAACATTCGACTAACGCAGTTATATGATCGCATCACAGAACCAAGCAGCAGAAGCAACATATGAAATATTGGATATACTAAGAATTTCCGTGTTTTAAATTTACCCAGTAATGTAAAACACGGATTCTACGGTCGTGATGAATAGCCAAACCCACATCCCATAGACCCCTACGAGAGCGTCAAGTAACCCTACCAATTCTAGAGTTAGGAGACCCGGTCTCAACTCCTTGAGATGGTCTCCCACTGGACTCTTAAACCCGGTTACTTGTGCTCCCCGCCTTGGGTCTATCCTAATGCGGAAAAGTAAATAATATACAACAGTGGTGACATCATCCTCAACCCGGATGTGACCCAATAAAAGAATATTACAAACAAATTTTGCATGAATGAAAATTGAAAAACTCTCATCTCACATAAAACCCCTGGCTATTCAATCACGATGATCCAATAAAACATATCAGCGACACATAATATCATATATCATCAACGTAAGTACATATGCGTATTCCAAATTTCGTTGAGATATAGCAATGAGATTTGGGATACCCTACGTATTACACTTACGGTCGCAAAAAAGAAACGTAAAACTGCAATAATTAGAATCCGCATTTCCTTAGACATCATAAATCCGGAATATCTCATATTCCTGATTTCATGCCTAACCTGATAAATCTTGTATTTTAGTCTCAAATTGAAAACACTTTTCAATTACTTAGTTGGGGATTCAACAATATTCCCGATTATATTATCGAATATTCGTCAGAAACTTTAGAAGATGGCCGCACCCCCGATGTCGTCGACAGAGTGCAGTAAGGCGGAACACCGTGGCCGCAAGCACTCGAGTGGATGCTTTTAGCAGCGGGGTTCTCCTACAGTCACTTGGTCGGGGCAATGGGGCATAGCTACCTAGCGAAGTTATTTGGCGAGTATTCGCGTACATTACGCGATTGCGATGGAGTTTCGATCCGAATCAAGACTCCGTGGCAACCGATTTACCGAGACTAAAACGCTAGATTTATAATCATTAACTAGTTTTCAAAAAACCAATTAAATGTGGATCCTGACTACTACATCCATATCAAACTAAACCCGAAACGACGTAACAATTACGACTACGAAACACTCTGTATTAGCCCCTAAACAAAATTAACATCACATGCTATTTTGGACTAATCAAACAATACCTGAAACCACAAAATCAAGTCCATAGAACACCAAAAAAATTTGAGCCAAAACGGAGACACCAAAATCAGTGAGGCCAGGATTTCTATGATTTTCGCCGGGGCAAACTTGAAGTTTTGTCCTCGAATTTCTCCAGTGTTCTAGTTGTATCACATACAACATTCTGCGGTTGTTTAAATAATTTTTACATATCATTTAAAAATCGACAGAATCTGTAATCTTAGGTTTCGATGTTTCGGAGTTTTTCGGTTTCGTGATTCTAATTACATCGTCTAATTTTCTAGCTTAGGCTCTGATGCTATGAAGGTCTACCCTAGCACCACCTGTTAGGTTTACCTAGCACCCTATATAGAGTTTGGAAGCATCACATGTCACAAAGTTCAAGTTTTTATGGTGCAAAGCAAGCATACAAAGGATCTTATCCTAGAAAATTAGGGTTTCAAGATTTTACAAGCGACAAAGGCTAGTGTTTCGAGACTACAACCTTTGTAGCTCCCTTCGCTGGACTCTTTGGCCTCTTGAGTGTTGGAGAAAGGTTCTCTTGAAGTCTTCTAGCATCCACGACGATCCACCCGAAGCTCCTAGTCTAAGCTTGCAACTTCACTTTTCAAGAGAAGAAATGAAGATAACACTCTACACAAGTGGGCTAAACTTGTGTAGAATGATGTTGTGGTTCTAATTCTCACTTCAAAAACCTTTCTTGATGTATGTTTTGCTCACTAGAAGAAACTAGAGAGCAAAGGAAGAAGAAGGAGGAAGATGATGGCTTTTCTTTTGAAGAAGAGAAAAAATTAACCTTAGAAAAGAAATGAAATATATCTATATATATTTTATTTCTTCTCATCTCAAACCATGGTTAAATGTTTAAGTTATTATTTAATTAGAGTTTAAAACATAGAAGGAAAGTTTAATCCAAGGTTAAGGGTAGGTGAGGATGGTTAGGTTAAGAAGAGTGTAGAAACAAGTCAAGAATTATCCTTTCCTTTTCCATTTTGTTTTAAACACAAAATCAAATAATAATCCATATATTTATCCATGGTGTGAGTCTTATATTGCCACCATTTTCCATTTGTAATCAACCATGATAGATGGTGTATGTATGTATGTATGTATGCACATCCATATGTGCATGAAACTAAAAGAAAGATAGCATACATGCATGCATACATCCATCATGAACAAGAAAAGGTTTCAAGTGAGAAAACTAATGGTTAAATGATAAATCAACACTTGATTTATCAATCCGGCCATATCACATATGACCCCACCAAAAGCAAGCCGCCCGATCAATATACGGTATCCTATACGCGCATTTTAATCGGGTCTTTGCGCATATCGCATACTCGCACCACAACGTTTTGCCTGGACTAGGTAACTCCTTTGTGGGACTCTAAGACTCGTCAATACGCCGGCAGTGGGTGATGATCATATCAAACACCGCCAAGACGCAAGCGGTCAGCTAAACGTAACGGCCACCCGGGTATTGAGCGATCAGAAGAAAACAAGCGAACCTGCTACAACTCCCGTCGAGCCATCCGGCAACACTACCTTACAGTCCGGTCTCTTCGTCAGATA
The DNA here is from genome assembly GCA_030015575.1 of Agapanthus africanus. Taxonomy (NCBI): domain Eukaryota; kingdom Viridiplantae; phylum Streptophyta; class Magnoliopsida; order Asparagales; family Amaryllidaceae; genus Agapanthus; species Agapanthus africanus. The sequence continues at coordinate 164,446,571 of CM057340.1, read as the reverse complement.
TGCTGCATATCGAGCTTAGGGATTGTCACGTCGACCCAAATAACTCAATAAATCGTGCCGGTGAATGGTCTATAACAGATCGAGAAACTACTGATAACACTAATCAGCAAATCTCAGCAGCCCGGGCCAGGGACTTACTGATATAACCAGTCGGGCATAGCACAGCATCAACTCCCAATACCGGGAGAGACGAAACCCCTCCTATCGCTCATCGCCTTCATGTGTCTCGGGACTGTACCCAATGGCCACCTGTTTGCACGACTCAGTAGAGCCGTGGTAGGGTGGCAATCAAAGTACAGTGGGAGAACACACAAGACTCTATGACGATCTCGGGTCTACAGACTAACCTGTAATAGTATCACCTGAGAACTGCTATCCGACGATAGATATAATTCCATATAGGAATTCTTGGTGAGTCCGTCCAGTGTACCCAATCACCACTGAGCACCCGTATATGATCTTGATGTCAAACATCGATGAATGTGGGAAGATTAATAGCCCATCGTATAGGTCTAGTATCATATACGCTAGTCTACTCTGGTATATCAATGCCCGTCTCGATATACCTACAACTAGGGACTTTTCAGGATATGCTTATAGACTACAGATGTCCTACTATTATGATCTCCATCATAATCAAAGTAGTCAAGCCGATATCCTCAGGGCTTTATCAGCATGTATGAATGAATAAAAGCATGATCAAATCAACATGTCAGATAAAGAAGAACCAGATAGCATACTATCATGTCGAGCAAGAATGCATACTGAATATATATATACATGTATAGATACATCCACTATCATATAATGGCCTCTAGGGCATACATATATCCAACACCACCATTGTTAGTAATATGTATAGTGGATGCTTGGACATATATATAGAGGACTTTCTTGCTCGAAATGATAGTGTGTTATCTGGTTACTCTTTATCTTAACATGTTGACTGGCATTCTATACTCTCTTGCTCTCGCATGTTGATAAAGCCCTTAGGATATGTACTTGACTACCAGGACTATGATGAGATCATACTAGTTGGGCCAAGGTAGTTCACAAGTACATCCTTTAATTGTTCCTAGTCGAGGGAATATCGAGACAGGGCATCGATATTCCAGAGTAGACTAGCATATATGCTTCTTGACCCAAATGATAGGCGATTGATGATCCAACATCCATTGGTGTTTGACATCGAAGATGGTATACGGGTGCTCAGTGGAGACTGGGTACACTGAACATGACTCGCCGAGGACTCCTATGTGGTAGTATACCTATCGTCGGATAGCAGTGCTCTTGTGACACTGGTACAGGTTAGTCTGTTGATCCGAGATCGTCATAGAGTCTTATGTTGCTCCCACTGTACTTTGATTTCCTCCCTACCATGGCTCAAAGGAATCGTGCAAACAGGTAGATTTTGGGTACAGTCCCGAGTCACATGGAGGCAATGAGCGATAAGAGGGTTTCGTCTCTCCCGGTATTGGGGGTTGATGTTGCGCTATGCTCGATTGGCTATAACTGGAAGTCCCTGGCCAGGGCTACTGATGAGAACTACTGATAAAAGTTATCAGTAGTTTCTCAAACCGTTATAGGCCAGACATCGGCATGACTTATCACGTTACTTGGGGCTGACGTTTACCACCCCTAGCTATACATGATATGTGACATATCAGATGAAGAGACCGGACTGTACGGTAGTGTTACTGATAGACTTCATAGAGAGTATGGACGAGCTTGCTCGTTGATCTTCATATCGCTCAATACCCGGGTAGCCGTTACGTCCAGCTAGTACCGCTGACGGCTTGTAGGTGACTGATGTGATCATCACCTACTGCTGGAGTATTGACGAGTCTTCAGAGTCCAGCATAGAAGTTTCTTGGTTCAAGCGAAACGAAGTAGGATACATATGTGATATGTGTGTGGGCCTGATTAAATACGAGTATGTGATACCGTATTGTAATCTGGCAGTTATCTGTTATCAGTCAGGTTATATGTGATATAACCGGATTATCGAATCAAATTTTGGTTTTATAATGTGATATTCAGATTAATGATATTAGTCGGTTATATGTGATATAACCAGATTATTAAATCAAGTGTTGTTTAATAATGTGATATATATTATATGTGGTATAATTATATCTTAACTAATATCATTAGCTCACTAATTGCTTTATATATATATATATTAATGTATATTTGATATATATAAATATATATATATAAAAAATATATATATATATAAATATATATATATATATATATAAATATATATATATATATATATATAAATATATATATATATATATATTATATGAAGCATGGCATGTTTTTATATTTTTTAGAAAATAGAAAAATGAGGTGTAAATTGTCGAGATATTTGTGGTATGGTTCAAGGCATGGGTTTATATTTTTAATATTACTCTTGACTCACTATTCAAGTATGGTTGCAATTTTAATTGCATTTTTATTCAATTCTTTAATGAGTGAGGAGAGAGATGATTCATTTTATTGATTCTACACTTGCTTCATGGTTTATGCCTTAGCCATTTTTCAAGAGCTCTTTTGTTCTTTTGCTCTCTACAATTTTCTTCACCTCACCTCCAAGCTCAAAACCTTCACATGAGATGTGAATCATTGAGCTTGTGAGACCTTAGTGAGCATAACTTATCCCCTACTTCATCATCCCACACTAAACGAGCAATTTGGTGAGGTGTGTTTCCTACACTAAAAGTGTTTAGTGTAGTGAAAAGCTTATGCTTGTGGACTTCGGGTGGATCGTCTTTAGCGCGAAGATCATGATGGATGTTCGTTCAATTTGGAGGGGAGCCTTGAAGAGTCGTGTGGACTTCATCCCGGAGCATTTGAAGAGAAGGACACAAACTACAAAGGTTGTATGCTCTTAAACTTTCTCTTAAACTTAATCACATCACAAATCCATAACCTAATATTCTAGTAATGATCTTTGTAGTCTAGCTTAGCACCAAGAAAAATTAAAATTTGGCATGCTTGATGCCTCTTGAACCCCTTGAAGGTGCTAAAGTCGACCTTCATGGTATCAAAGCTAAGCTAGAACATTAGAATTACTTGTAGTGACGTTAGAAATCCGTTGTTTTTATCGCGCAAAAACTTCCGAAAAACAGTTTCGAAATTGATGTTTTGAGTTGTTTGCACACCCCGCGGGCTTACGGTTTGAACCGAGAAGCCGCGGGATGGAGAGTGCGCACCCCGGGAACACCCCGGAGGGGACAGAATGGTAGGGCCCACTCCCCAAGACCACCACAAGGTGGTCTTGGGAGTGGGGACCTGAAACTGCCCCACCAAAGGCAGTTTCGGGTCTGCCTCACCCCCTGGCCACCTCGTGGTGCACTCGGGGGTGGGGTACCCCCTATAGGCCCCCATTCGACACTTAATCTTGGATCTTTGCCCCCACGAAGATTCGGTCGTGTTTCGAGTTCGTTTCGACTCCCGGATTGGCTTAAAACGATCGGTTTTGGAACTTTAGCTCACTGTTTTTCAAGTGTTGGAAAAATTGGTTTAAGTTTGCTAATTGTGTGCTGAATTCTAATGTCGCGGTTACTTTACAAGCTTTGTGATGTGTGATATAATTATTATAATCCAGATTAATTAGTTTTACGAAAACTAGTTAGTAAACCTAGCCGTTTAGTCTCAAATGATCGATTGCAATGAAGTTTTGATTCGGATCAAAACTCCGTCGCAATTGCGTATTGTACGCGATCACCTAGTCGGAAATCTTGTTGAATTATCCGACACATTATTGAAAAGTGTTTTCAATTTGAGACTAAAATGCAAGTTTTACATGTTAGGCATGAAATTTGGAATATATGATATTCCGGGTTTATGATGTCTAAAGATAATGCGGATTCTAATCATAGTAGTTTTCTATTTCTTTTCTGCGACCGTGGGTATCCTGATCTCGTTGCTATATGTCAAAGGGTTTTCGGGATACGCATAATTACTTACGTTGATGACATGAGATGTTATGTGTTGCTTATGATATGATTTATTGGACCGTCGTGATTGAATAGCCGGGAGTTTTATGTGAGATGAGAGTTTTTCTTCGTTCATGTAAAATTCAATGTAATATTCTTTTATTGGGGAACTTCCGGGTTGAGAATGATGCCACCATTATTGTATATTATTTACTTTTCCGCATTAGGATATACCCAAGGTGGGAAGCAAAAGTAACCGGGTTCTAGGGTCCAGTGGGAGACTATCTCAAGGAGTTGAGATCGGGTCTCCTAACTCTAGAATTAGCAGGGTTACTTTCCGCTCTCATAGGGGTCTAGGGATGTGGGTTTGGCTATTCATTAAGACCATGGAATCCGTGTTTTACATTACTGGCTGAATTTAAAACACGGAAATCCTAGTATATCCAATACTTCATATGTTGCTTCTGCTGCTTGTTTCTGTGATGTGATCATGTTATATTATATATATGATATATAATAAACGTTGCTTATGTTTTTGCCCCGCGCTAGTCCAGCCCCCACTCTGCCGGTAGTTAAGTAACCAAACGGTGCATGACGGGCCCCGTGGCAAATGCGGATGGCATAAGCGTACGTTTTATTTTCGTTTCTTTTTCTGCAATGTTTAGGAAACATTATATGATGAGACTTTATTAATTTGATTAATGAAAAGAAAAGAAACCTAAAAGATGTTGTAGAATCAAATTTTCAAAAAGGGTAGCTCTAGTTTTTTCTTTGCATAGCGGTATTCTTGAATATCCAGCACCTCATTCGATGAGGAAAAAGCCAAGATCCCTTCACCGGGACTGACCTCTTTAGCGAAACTAGCAAATGCTACAACTCACTCGATTTAGTTTTTGATTGCTTCTATAGTTCTTGTTTTGCATAGTGGTATTTATGAAATATCTTTCACCTTATTCGATAAGGAAAGAGCCGAGATCCCTTCACCGGGAGTGACCTCTTTAGCGAAGCTAGAAAAGCCTCAAAAACACTCCTTTTCAAAATCACTAGATTCTACAACGATATCAAGTTCATTACGCTCATGGTTTTCTTAAAAACCTGCGTAACCCTCTGTCATTTCAGATAGGTACTATTTAGTATTCGTGCTGCGTTTGTTGATCTCCATCAAGGCGTAGTGTGCGGTAGCTGATTAGTGCTTATCTGCCGCATGTGATGCGATTGGATTAGGGTAGTCGTATAGCCTTGTTGACCTCCGTTAAGGGTCGTGCGGGTGGGTTTAATTCAATCAAGAAATGAACGGGATGAACTTGACTAGCGGCCTATGGTTTGTTGACCTCCGTCAAAGTCATAGGAAGCTAGGGGTAAAAGTATTATCGGGAATTTCAAGTGTTGAAATTAGCAATGAGATTGCATACCTTCTATGAGATAGTTGGATCCCGATACCCACTGCGAGTAAAAGTTACTGTTTCCCCAATCAGGGCAAAGCTCTGTTCAAACTTCGAAATTTGAAATGAAGCAGCGCCAGCGCTGAGAGTGAAAGACTCTGAGGCAGCGCTCACGTGCAAAGCACATGAGCGCTAGCGCTATGAGCGCTAGTGCTAAGAGCGCTGCACTCTAAGGCAGTGCACCACGTGCAAAGCACATGAGCACTAGCGCTAAGAGCGCTGCACTTTAAGCAGCACATCACGTACAAAGCACATGAGTTCTAGCAATAGAACAAAATGTTCTTGGCCCTTGGATCAAAGATCCAACGAACATGATTAAAAATCATCAATTGACCAGAATAAAATTCTGTTAAGGAAACATTCCTCAGAATCTATCCAAACAGGAAAGATTGTGCCCTGAAAATGAGTGCACCGTTGGATCAATGATCCAATGGTGATTAAAATTCACCAAAATACAGAATAAATTCTGTATGGGAAAAGATTTCCCAATCTTGTTAAAAATAAGAAGATTGCCTTCTGTAAAACAGAAGTCCTAGGATCAAAGATCGAACGGTGGGGAAATACCCAAATCAATTAGAGAAAAGGTCACTTCAACTGATTCAACAAATCCGCCTACCCTATATAAAGGCCATGTCTCAGATAGAGGAACCCTCCATAAACTTTGAGAAATTTCATAGAGATGAGCAAGCTCTCAGCAAAAGAAGAATTTCTTCAAGGTAAAATAAAAAGATCAAAGCACCTCATCAGGAAAAAAAACTTAGTTCTTATGCTAGATCAGAGATCTTTAAGACAAATTGTCTTTCACAAAAGAGATCATAACATCTCATTATAAAAAAGGGGGGAGGATAATTAAATTCTCTTAGGATCACAGATCCATAAAGGCAAAGCCTTTCACCAAGAACACAAGAGATTGAAACATCTCCTATAAAATAAGAACTTGGTTTTTAGATCCATGAGAAAAAGTCTCTTATAAGAGAGAATTTAATTCTCAGAGGGCAAAGTTGCCTAAAAAGAGCCCTAGCGCTCCAATTAAATGAATCGCTTCAGCGCTCCAAATCTAGCGCACAGCGCTGCAGAGCCATAGCGCTGCAAATTTTAAGAAGCGCCCTACGCTCATTGACCGGCGCTCAGCGCCAAGCGCGCCACGTGCTACCCACGTGTGTGCTACTTAAACAGAAGCGCTATGTGCTCATTGACTGGAGCTTAGCGCCACATGCTCCCCACGTATGCGCTACTTAAACAGAAGCGCTTTGCGCTTATTGACTGGTGCTCAGCGCCACGTGCTCCCCACGTGTGCGCTACTTAAACAGAAGCGCTTTGCGCTCATTGACTGGCGCTCAGCGCCAAGCGCACCACGTCCTCCCCACATGTGAGCTACTGTTCATATCAGATTTTTGCATTTTTATATCGCATATTCTTAATCACATTGCATATAAGTTGGTACTTTTGATCCATGTCTGCTAAATTGTTGCAGGTTACAGGTTCTCAGCTCTTTACAGTGAAATTCATAAAAAGTCACAACAAATGCAGGATTACGACCAAAAACAGATGAATACTGATCTCCGCTAACCATCCGTATGATGCCGCCTACCAGTTCAAGGGACTAATAGAAAATCATTCGGCACTTCAATGCACAAAGCACAAGGGCAGCACAAGATCCAAGACTTCAACGCGGAGCTCAAGACAAAAGTCCACATCATTCTGCACTGTTGGAAATCTGGAAAGAAATTGAAGAGATTCTGAGAAACCAAGTGAATAAAACAGAAGATATAAGCAACATGGAGAAGCCCTGAAAAGATGGCCCCACGATTCCACCAATTGGCCGCGGAACCGCAGCCAATCAGACACTTATGCTGCAAAACCGCGGCCGCGTTCTGCGCATGTCGGTGGCAATGTCGGTGCTTTGACTCGGCTCTCTTAGGGTAGTTTTGTAATTCCGTGTATGGATCAGATAGTAAACCTAGGGTTTTTCTATCAATAAATAGAAAAGCTCAAAGCCAAATTAGCATGCCTCTTTTTATTTTTAGATCTAGAATTTAAAATTCTCTATGAAAAATTATAGTGAGTTTTTGAGAGGTTATCAATAAAAGTAAGTTCTTTTTAATTTTCTCGCATTTGTTTATCGCATTTTTATTATCTGCAATTTTCATTTGTTAACTTAGTCATAGAATTAAATCAGTGTTTTTCTTTTCATATATCCTTTTCTATTTTTTTTTTACAACGATGATGCTTTTGTAAGATCCTTGCGTAAGGGAGGTCTCAAATAGCTAGTTGCAAATTCCTCTTTGTTAGTGTATATGCCCTAGAGGCCATTACTTTATCATACTAGCTTGTATATTACTTAATGGAAGCTTGGGATATTCACAGTTGTATAGACAATCTTGCTCAAAATGGTAGTATGATACTTGGTTTGTTTCTACTTCAATATGTGCATGTGTTTCTTTTAGCATATCGCTTATACATATTAGTAGAGGCCTTAGGATCTCGGCTTGATTACCAGCGTTGTGATGGCAGTCACACTAGTGGGGGCTGGGTAATCTACAAGCACATCCTTATACAGGTCCCTAGTCGTAGGACCATCGAGACGGGGCATCGATACTCCGGAGTAGACTAGCGTATACGCTTCTCATCCCAGCTCGGGAGGTGGTCTGTCCCACAGCCATCAGTACGTCGTACTGGAGATAGTATGCGGGTGCTGGTTAGGTTACGAGTACACTGGACAGTGTTAGTGTATATGCCCTAGAGGCCATTACTGTATCATACTAGTTTGTATATTACTTAATGGATGCTTGGGATATTCACCTTGTATATACAATCTTGCTCAAAATAGTAGTATGCTACTTGGTTTGTTTCTACTTTAATGTGTACTTGTGTTTATTTCAGTATATCACTTATACGCATTAGTGGAGCCCTTAGGATCTTTGCTTGATTACCAGCGTTGTGATGGCAGTCACACTAGTGGGGGCTGGGTAATCTATAAGCACATCCTTATACAGGTCCCTAGTCGCAGGACTATCGAGACAGGGCATCGATACTCCGGAGTAGACTAGCGTATGCGCTTCTCATCCCAGTGTGGGAGATGGTCTGTCCCACAGCCATCAGTACGTCGTACTGGAGATAGTATACGGGTGCTCGTTGGGTTACGAGTACACTGGACAGGACTCGTCGGGAACTGACAGGTTGGTATCATACCTATCGTCAGTTATCAGTTCCCAGGTGACATGAGTACAGCTTAGTCCGCTGACTTGACACTGGCACTTCGCCTCAAGTGTGTTCCCACTGCACTTTGATCACTACCCTACCACGGCTCAAAGGAGTCGTGCAAACAGGTGGTGGTTGGGTGCAGTCCCGAAGCACTTGGAGGCAGTGACGGTTAGACAGGATTCGTCTCTCCCGGTATTGGGGGTTGACATCGCGCTGTGTCTAGGAGAGCCATTACACGAGTAGTCCCTGGCCAGGGCAAACGAGATATACTGGTAGGTTTCCAGTGTTATCTCAGGGTGTTTTGGGCTACGCTCCGGCACGACTTGTACCGCTATTGGGGGACTGACGTTTACCACCCCCTAGGCCCGCCATGCGATGTATCAGACGAACAGACCGGACTGTACGGAGACTGTCACATTCAGACTCAGTAGGAGTACAGATGGGGTTTCACCTCGTCAGCCTTCTTGTCGACATCTACCTGGGGACCGTTACGCACAGCTAGTGCCGCTTGCGGTCTGTGGTTAAACCCACTGCCAGCGTAGTGTCGAGTCTTTAGAGTCCCACGCAGAGGGTATTCGCCTCTGGGCAAAACAGAGTAGAGGTCGCATGGTTTTGCGACAGGGTTCGTTCTCATCCGCGCACTTGTGCACGTTTGGAGTCCGGACGGATTATACTGGCAGGCTCTGGTTTGAGCCAGATACTGGTATATATATATTTAGGGTTGCTTTTATATCTTGGTATTCTTGTTTTTCGGAACGAGAATGCAGGTGTGTATGCACAGTTGCTTGAGGCGGAGAATGAGGTTTTTCATTAGGGTTTCGGAACGGGTGCATATGCACAGTTGACAGTCTTCATTTTCCAAACCCTAATGGATTTATATATTATCTATTAATAATAATAATTAAATGAGAATTATGTTATGGTTGTGTTTTGTTGACTTGTTGACCTTGGTTGACTTGTTGACCATTGACCACTTTCATGCCTTGAAAGTCTTCCTTGATTCATGCTTACTTTTTATTAAATGAAGCATGGTTGTGGTCATTCCAAATACTACCATCAACTATTCTCATTTTCAATTATTATCATTTAGATAATATTATTCTTTTGCATTATGGTTGCAAGAAGAGAAAATAATATCTCATTCTATCATTCTCATTCTCTCTCCTCTCTTCATCTTCTTCTTCCTCTAGCAAAGAGAAACCTTCTCATGAGTTGAGAATCCTTCTCTTTAAAACAAAAGCAACCCTTAGACACTCTCTCTACTCACTCTAGGATCAAGGGTTTAGCAAGCCGGCGATTCTAGTTCACTCCAAGTTCGAGAAAGAGCCCAAAGGTCGAGCCTTCGAGGTGGATCCATCTTCGACGGAAGAAGGCGACAAGAGAAAAGAACCATCAACCTCCACAAAGTTAGAAGAAGAAGGAGTTCAAGTTTAGGTATAACCATCTCTATCCGAGTAGCTAAATCTCTTTAGCTTAGTATGCTAGTTTTAGTTTAGGTAACGATCCCGACCTAGTCTAGTCCATGTTGCCTCTTGCACTAAAAATTTGATTTTTATACCGTTTCCGCCTCCCCGTAAGAACCGGGGGTCGCAACGTAGACTTACAGTGGTATCAGAGCCTAACTAAACTTAAACTAGCTTGGTAGTGAAGTGTAACGAAGTTCGGAAACAAAAAAAATCACAAAACCGGAGAAATCACAAAACCTGAGTTTCTGTTGAAATTTTTTTGGCTCAAAATGAAAATATTTATACATGTAAATTCGGCTCAGGCTTTTGTGTGAACACCCAAGAAAAACGATACAGTAACTCGTCCAAACCGCCGCCCATCCGCCGCATAAACTATGTATTTGCCGCGGAACCGCCGCGTTTTGTCGTGTTCTCTGCATCATTTTTCGTGCAGTGTGTGTCTGTGTTGGTTTTAGGATTTTTAAAATATATTATATGTGCCCAGATTTTGCAGAAAAGAAATTTCCTTTTGGGGTCCTATAATTCCGTATTTTTTCCGAACTTCACTACATTTTGACTATGATGGTTATATCTGTGATGTTTGCTTGTATTGAACGTCGGCTAATCGCTATAAGACGATTAGTCGGGGTTATACAAGATCTGTAATGTGCTGGAATGTGTATATAAATATGTTGGATTGTCGCGGGTGAATAGCCGGGGGTTGTGAGACGAGAGTTTTCTTTTCTTGCAATTCATTGTAAATGTAAATTGATGTAATTATATTATTTGTTTGGCCGCACAACCGGGTCGGGGTTGTAGCCGTCATTGTATAATTCTTTTTACTGTTTTTGCTCCTAGGATAGACCCATGGAGGGGTGCACAAACTACCGAGGACTTGGCGGGTAGTTTGCCGCACCCGTAGGGGTCTTGGGTGGGGATTTGGCTATTCACCGCGACCGTGTTATCTGTTTTTTGTTACAGGCTCGTACAAATTACAGATTGCTAGTATATCCAATGTATTTATCTGTGATCTGAAATGTCTATCATTGCTTTCTATTTAGGCGTTGCTTATGTTTTACAGACGCGCTAGCCCAGCCCCCGCTCTGTCGTTAGTTAAGTAACCTAACGGGTAATGACGGGGCCCCGTGGCGAATGCGAATGGCATAAGCGTACGTCATATTTTGGTTGTTTTCTGCAATGGTAGGATTAAATGATGGGACGCATTAAAAGTACTAATGCAAGAATATCACGCATTAAAAGAACTAATGCAAGATAATAAACCAAGTTTAAGTCGATGGAACACTTTCGAAAAACCACTCGGTTCTTTTCAAAACTAACTTTTAAATGCGGAGATTGAGCCACTCCTTCTAAAAGCTATCTCGTTCCATCGATTAAATCAAGTTCACTACGTTCACGGTTTCGCCAAAACCATTCGTAGCCCTCCGTCGTTTCGTATGAATATTCAATAGTATTCAAGCTGTGTTTGTTGACCTTCGTCAAGGCATAGTGATTGGTAGCTATTGGGTGTTCATATGTAGCATAGATAGATGCGTTGGTTTGGGACACTCGCATTACCTTGTTGACCTTCGTCAAGGGTATATACGGGTGGATTCAAATTAACCTGGATAATGACGGGCAGAACTTGACATGTGACTTATGATTTGTTGACCTTCGTCAAGGTCATAAGAGCATGGGGCAAAAATCCACATCGGGAGTTTCATAAGTACTGAAACTTGCTAGATTTGCATACCATTTGGAGTGTGGTGATTCTGGTAGGATTCCTTCAGTTTCGTCACGCGATGATATTTGGATCCCGATCCTACTGTGAGTATATGCTACTCCTCGGGAAATTTCTCACTTAACGATCAATGCTATAAACCTAGTAGGTGCCTAGAAAGGTGTTAGCGGGGTTACGCCCCCAGGGAAAAGAGGTTCTTTAATTAAGGAACTTCGCGAAAGCGTTGGAAAACCTCCCTCGAAGTACCGACACTGGCCTGGCTGAACGGTTAAGCAAGTATTGTACGGTGGGATTGATCCTGACTAATTCTTCCTTTATGGTTTGAGGAGGGATTCGAGAAACAGTGGGAGCCATCCTGTTTAGACAAACTAAAAACCACTCTAAACTTGCAAGAGCATCATGCTGAGTGTTTCTTCTTCTCACTCCTAATTGCAGCGACCAATCAACATGACTGGACTTAAGTTACTCCTAGATAAAAACAAGCTGACAGGGCCAAACTACAAAGATTGGCTCAGGAATGTCAAGATAGCAATCACTTATGACAAGCTGGGGTATCTTCTTACCACCAAAGCTCCCTCTGTCCCTGGTCCAACTTCCAGCGTCGCGGATAAGGAAATCCGCAAGACTTGGGAGATTGATAGCGCGAAGGCCAAGTGCCTCCTGCTTGCCTCGATGGACAACGAACATCAGAGGAGGCATGAGAATATGGACATGGAGTCCATATTGCTCCATACAAAAGAACTGTATGGAGAGCAATCACGTATCGCAAGATACGAAGCGTCGAAAAAGTTGTTTTCGACAAAGATGGCCGTCGGATCATCAGTAGCCGAGCACGTGCTAAAGATGATCGGCTACATTGAGGAGCTCGCTGACCTAGGGATCACATTAGAGAGTGAGCTATATACGGATATAGTTCTCCAGTCCCTTCCTTCCACTTACGCCCAGTTTATACTGAACTTCAACCTACAAGAAAAAGAGGTTGAACTATCAGAGCTCCTCAACATGCTGAGGAGCGCAGAGGGCACCCTACAGAAAAGTAGGGATACATCCACTTTGTTTGTAGGAGGATCATCTTCTTCTAGGTCCAAGGCGAAAGCCAAGGGAAAGAAGAAGAAGGCCCCCGCCAAACCAAGGGGCGGTGTTAGTAAAGTGGATACGAAGGGAAAAGGTAAAGCAACAAAGATAGCGGGGAAGCTTGTGGATAAGGAAGAATGCTTCTTTTGTCATAAGAAAGGACACTGGAAGAATGATTGCAGGGCCTGGAAGGCCAGAACACAGGAATTGAAGCAGGTTGCAGCTTCAGCTTCAGGTGTGTATGTTATTGAAAACTGTCTTTCAATAAACTCTACTTCCTGGGTATTGGATACCGGATCAGGATCTCATATCTGTAATTCTTTGCAGGCGTTGAGAAACCGTAGGGATTTGAAGGCAGGTGACATGACCCTCAGAGTTGCGAACGGAGCTAGCATGGATGCTAAAGCCGTGGGGGACTATCACCTGGGAATGTCAGATGGACATGTTTTGGTTTTGCGTAATTGCTTTTTTGTACCCAACGCAACTTGTAATATCATTTCTGTATCTTTAGTTTCTAAAGAAGGTTATGAATTTGCGTTTGTAAGTAATGTTGTAAACATTCACCTTAATCAAGTATTGATTGGGTCAGGTACTCTGAGTAATGGTATATACGTGTTAAACCAACCACAGATTTTCAACGTCCAGAATACACACAAAAGAAAGTCTCCAGAAATGAATCAGACTTTCTTATGGCATTGTAGATTGGGTCACATCAATGAGAGAAGGTTGACTAAGTTACATACAGAAGGGTATTTGAATGCGTTCGAATATCAGTCGTATGCCACTTGTCAATCCTGTCTCAAAGGAAAGATGACAAAGACTCCGTTTACTGGACATGGAGTAAGAGCGAGCGAGCTCTTAGGACTCGTACACAGTGACGTGTGCGGTCCAATGTCTACACATGCCCGAAGCGGACATTCTTACTTCATTACTTTTACCGATGACTTCTCAAGGTACGGTTATGTCTTCTTAATGAAACATAAGTCCGAGGCCTTTGGAAAATTCCAGGAGTATAAGAATGAAGTGGAGAAACAGACCGGCAAAAGTATTAAGATTCTAAGATCGGATCGAGGTGGAGAATACTTAAGTGCCGAATTCCTGAATTACTTAAAAGAGAATGGTATTCTCTCTCAGCTTACTCCTCCATACACTCCGCAACATAACGGCGTATCGGAGAGACGGAACCGAACCCTATTAGATATGGTTCGGTCCATGATGAGTAACGCTGAGTTACCGCGATCATTCTGGGGATATGCACTAGAAGCAGCTGCGTATCTCTTGAACAAGGCTCCCACCAAGACTGTGCCTACCACCCCATATGAGATGTGGACTGGGAAGAAACCCTGTCTTAAGTATCTTAAGGTATGGGGATGTCCAGCTTTTGTAAAAAAGCAGCATGCGGACAAACTTGAGGCACGTTCAGTACAGTGTAAGTTTGTGGGATACCCAAGGAACTCCAGGGGGTATCTTTTCTATTACGCTGAGGAGCAAAAGGTCTTTGTTTCTCAGCATGCCCGCTTCTTGGAAACTGAGTTTTTAGAAACCCAGATAAGTGGGAACACAATAGAACTGGAAGAGGTTCCAGAACCACAGACTGTTACTGAAAGCTTAGTGGAACCAGAGGGTTCAACAGAACAGGACATTCCTATGCCGCTCCGCAGGAGTAGTAGGCAGTCTCATCCGCCCGAGAGATACTGCGGTTTTCTCATAGACGGGGATAGAGAGGATTGCATCATAGATTATGATGAGCCTACTAGCTTCCAGCAGGCCGTTCAGAGCGTTGACTCAGTGAAATGGCTGGATGCAATGCGGACCGAAATGGAGTCCATGTACACCAACAAAGTATGGACGTTGGACATTGCTCCAGACGGGGTAAAACCCGTAGGATGCAAGTGGATCTTCAAAAGGAAGATTGGTGTAGATGGACAGGTTGAGACCTATAAAGCTAGGCTGGTAGCAAAGGGTTTTCGTCAAAGACCTGGCTTGGACTACGACGAAACCTTTTCTCCAGTAGCCATGCTGAAATCCATTCGGATCCTTCTTGCCATTGCTGCCTTCCACGATTATGAGATCTGGCAAATGGACGTAAAGACAGCTTTTCTAAATGGAAATTTAGAGGAGTGTGTCTATATGGACCAGCCAGAGGGTTTCATTCAGAGTGGGAGCAGCGGAAAGGTGTGCAAGTTGCTTAAGTCCATCTATGGACTAAAGCAGGCATCGCGGAGTTGGAACATCTGCTTTGATGAGACAGTCAAAGAATTTGGCTTTATCAAAAATCCAGATGAACCATGCATCTATAGTAGATTTGTAGCGAGAACTGTAGTATTCCTCGTTTTATACGTGGATGACATTCTCTTGATAGGAAATGACATTCCTATGCTACAATCTGTCAAGGGGTTCTTGTCACAAAGGTTCTCCATGAAAGACCTGGGTGATGCCTCATACATCCTGGGGATCCGGATCCATCGTGATAGATCCAAGAGGATATTGGGACTTTCTCAGTCCAGGTACATCGACACCATAGTGAAAAGATTCAGTATGGAAGATTCCAAGCGCGGTAACCTACCGGCTTGTCACGGGATCACCCTCTCTAAAGAGATGTCTCCCAAGACTGATTTGGAGAGGGATCGCATGTCTATTATACCCTACGCTTCTGCGGTAGGCTCTATAATGTATGCGATGTTGTGTACCAGACCGGATGTAGCTTATGCACTGAGTGTGGTAAGCCGGTATCAGTCTAACCCTGGGGAGAAACACTGGATAGCAGTAAAGAACATTCTCAAGTACCTGAGAAGGACTAAGGAGATGTTCTTGGTGTATGGCGGAAAAGACCTCCAGATCGAGGCCTTTGCTGACTCCAGCTTCCAGAGTGACAAGGATGATTCCAAGTCCATGTCGGGTTTTGTCTTCACCCTCAATGGAGGGGCGGTGTGTTGGAAGAGTTCCAAACAGGAAACCGTTGCAGGCTCGACGATGGAAGCGGAATACATCGCTGCATCTGATGCCGCAAAAGAGGCTGTCTGGATGAGGAAGTTCTTGAAAGAACTTCAGGTGGTTCCGTCCATTGTTGACCCAATACCTCTGTATTGCGACAACAACGGGGCTATAGCTTTAGCGAAGGAACCCAGGTCCCATCAGAGATCCAGGCACATCTTGAGGCGGTATCACCTGATCAGGGAGATCGTGGATCGCAAGGAGATCGAGGTTCGGAGGGTTGCTTCAGAAGAGAACACTGCAGATCCATTCACCAAGGCCCTACCCCAGACTCAGTTCGAGCGGCTAATCGAGATGATAGGTCTTCGATACGCCAGTTCATGGCCTTAGTGCAAGTGGGAGATTGTTAGTGTATATGCCCTAGAGGCCATTACTGTATCATACTAGTTTGTATATTACTTAATGGATGCTTGGGATATTCACCTTGTATATACAATCTTGCTCAAAATAGTAGTATGCTACTTGGTTTGTTTCTACTTCAATGTGTACTTGTGTTTATTTCAGTATATCACTTATACGCATTAGTGGAGCCCTTAGGATCTTTGCTTGATTACCAGCGTTGTGATGGCAGTCACACTAGTGGGGGCTGGGTAATCTATAAGCACATCCTTATACAGGTCCCTAGTCGCAGGACTATCGAGACAGGGCATCGATACTCCGGAGTAGACTAGCGTATGCGCTTCTCATCCCAGTGTGGGAGATGGTCTGTCCCACAGCCATCAGTACGTCGTACTGGAGATAGTATACGGGTGCTCGTTGGGTTACGAGTACACTGGACAGGACTCGTCGGGAACTGACAGGTTGGTATCATACCTATCGTCAGTTATCAGTTCCCAGGTGACATGAGTACAGCTTAGTCCGCTGACTTGACACTGGCACTTCGCCTCAAGTGTGTTCCCACTGCACTTTGATCACTACCCTACCACGGCTCAAAGGAGTCGTGCAAACAGGTGGTGGTTGGGTGCAGTCCCGAAGCACTTGGAGGCAGTGACGGTTAGACAGGATTCGTCTCTCCCGGTATTGGGGGTTGACATCGCGCTGTGTCTAGGAGAGCCATTACACGAGTAGTCCCTGGCCAGGGCAAACGAGATATACTGGTAGGTTTCCAGTGTTATCTCAGGGTGTTTTGGGCTACGCTCCGGCACGACTTGTACCGCTATTGGGGGACTGACGTTTACCACCCCCTAGGCCCGCCATGCGATGTATCAGACGAACAGACCGGACTGTACGGAGACTGTCACATTCAGACTCAGTAGGAGTACAGATGGGGTTTCACCTCGTCAGCCTTCTTGTCGACATCTACCTGGGGACCGTTACGCACAGCTAGTGCCGCTTGCGGTCTGTGGTTAAACCCACTGCCAGCGTAGTGTCGAGTCTTTAGAGTCCCACGCAGAGGGTATTCGCCTCTGGGCAAAACAGAGTAGAGGTCGCATGGTTTTGCGACAGGGTTCGTTCTCATCCGCGCACTTGTGCACGTTTGGAGTCCGGACGGATTATACTGGCAGGCTCTGGTTTGAGCCAGATACTGGTATATATATATTTAGGGTTGCTTTTATATCTTGGTATTCTTGTTTTTCGGAACGAGAATGCAGGTGTGTATGCACAGTTGCTTGAGGCGGAGAATGAGGTTTTTCATTAGGGTTTCGGAACGGGTGCATATGCACAGTTGACAGTCTTCATTTTCCAAACCCTAATGGATTTATATATTATCTATTAATAATAATAATTAAATGAGAATTATGTTATGGTTGTGTTTTGTTGACTTGTTGACCTTGGTTGACTTGTTGACCATTGACCACTTTCATGCCTTGAAAGTCTTCCTTGATTCATGCTTACTTTTTATTAAATGAAGCATGGTTGTGGTCATTCCAAATACTACCATCAACTATTCTCATTTTCAATTATTATCATTTAGATAATATTATTCTTTTGCATTATGGTTGCAAGAAGAGAAAATAATAGCTCATTCTATCATTCTCATTCTCTCTCCTCTCTTCATCTTCTTCTTCCTCTAGCAAAGAGAAACCTTCTCATGAGTTGAGAATCCTTCTCTTTAAAACAAAAGCAACCCTTAGACACTCTCTCTACTCACTCTAGGATCAAGGGTTTAGCAAGCCGGCGATTCTAGTTCACTCCAAGTTCGAGAAAGAGCCCAAAGGTCGAGCCTTCGAGGTGGATCCATCTTCGACGGAAGAAGGCGACAAGAGAAAAGAACCATCAACCTCCACAAAGTTAGAAGAAGAAGGAGTTCAAGTTTAGGTATAACCATCTCTATCTGAGTAGCTAAATCTCTTTAGCTTAGTATGCTAGTTTTAGTTTAGGTAACGATCCCGACCTAGTCTAGTCCATGTTGCCTCTTGCACTAAAAATTTGATTTTTATACCGTTTCCGCCTCCCCGTAAGAACCGGGGGTCGCAACGTGGACTTACAGACAGGACTCATCGGGAACTGTTGGATGGTATTATACCTATCGTCAGTTATCAGTT
The DNA here is from genome assembly GCA_030015575.1 of Agapanthus africanus. Lineage (NCBI taxonomy): Eukaryota > Viridiplantae > Streptophyta > Magnoliopsida > Asparagales > Amaryllidaceae > Agapanthus > Agapanthus africanus. The sequence continues at coordinate 164,428,241 of CM057340.1, read as the reverse complement.
CCCAGGTGACATGAGTACAGCTTAGTCCGCTGACTTGACACTGTCACTTCGCCTCGAGTGTGTTCCCACTGTACTTAGATTACTACCCTACCACGGCTCAAAGGAGTCGTGCAAACAGGTAGTAGTTGGGTGCAGTCCCAAAGCACTTGGAGGCAGTGACGGTTAGACAGGATTCGTCTCTCCGGTATTGGGGGTTGACATCGCGCTGTGTCTAGGAGAGCCATTACACGAGTAGTCCCTGGCGAGGGCAAGCGAGATATACTGGTAGGTTTCCAGTGTTATCTCAGGGTGTTCTGGGCTACACTCCGACATGACTTGTACCCCTATTGGGGGACTGACGTTCACCACCCCCTAGGCCCGCCATGCGATGTATCAGACGAACAGACCAGACTGTACGGAGATTGTCACATACAGGCTCAGTAGGAGTTCGGATGAGTTTACCTCATCGGCCTTCTTATCGACATCTACCTGGGGACCGTTACGTACAGCTAGTGCCGCTTGCAGTCTGTGGTTAAACCCACTGCCAGCGTAGTGTCGAGTCTTTAGAGGCCCACACAGTGAGTTTCCCTGCACTGAACGAAACGTGTAGAGGCCGTATGGTTTTACGGCAGGGCTGCGATCACTTACGTGCACTTGTGTGCGTATGCTGTTCGGGCAGGCAATACTAGTAGGCTTTGGTTTAAGCCGGATCCTAGTATAGCAAGGATGGATTCGTTTTGTCTTCGTGCATTCGCATTCTACGGAATGCGGATGCGGGTGTGTATGCACAGTTTTGAGGAGCGATGAAGGAGGAGGTGCCTGATTAGGGTTTTGGCAGATGGTTCGGCCAAAACCGCTATGTGGCAGGCTCATTAGGGTTTTGGCAATTCGTTCAATTCAAAACCATTATGAGCCGGAGACAATATTTACTAATCCTTTTAGTGATAATTTTGTGATGGCTAATTTCTTTGACCATTTGACTACCTTGTCCACTCTTGACTTTGTTGACCCGTTGACCAAAGTTGACCTTGACCTTCATGAGAGGTATACACTCTTCTTTAGTTTTCTTTTTCATTTTGGATTATGAAAATGGTCATGTCAATGTAGCCATCAACTTTATCATGATAGGATTTGTAATGATGATGTTTTAGTATTATTGCAACCATGGTGCCTTTTTCTTTGGTGGATAATTTCATTTCTCTTTTCTCATTCTCTCTCTTGCAAGTGAGAAGAAAGAAAGAGAGCTCCATGGTTGCTTGATCTCCTTCATCTTCCTCCTCTTGAAATATTCTTTTGATCTCATGTGTTGAGAGAAAAAGAATCCACGTAGAAAAATACTTCCATCAACCTCTTCTACATAACCTAGGACTTCAAGAATAACGATCTTGTTGTCCTAGTTGCCTCGGCTCGAGGTGGAGCTCGGTGTACATCTCTCGGGTGGATCGTCTTCGACTCAAGAAGGCCGCGGAGGTGATCAAGATCCGGATCGACCCTCGGAGCGTGGATGGATGAGCCGAACAGCGGAGAGAAGACCCGAAGGACCGGTTTCGTGAGGTATAATTTCTACGGCATAGTAGTTAACGCCTCTAGTTGTTTGCTAGTTTCTAGTTTAGCAAAGATCCGGCTTTTAGTCCATGTTGCCTTTGCGCTAAATAATTGTTTTTCGCCGTTTCCGCCTCCCCGTAAGAACCGGGGTGAGCAACGTAGACTTACAGTGGTATTAGAGCCTAGCTAAACATAAACTAGCAAGTTAGCAAAGTATTTAGAATATCAATCGGAAAAAAATCACAAAACACGTCCGGGAAAAATCCACTTTCTGTCGATTTTTTATACTGCTCAAAAAGTAATTTGACATACATGAAAAATCGTCTCAGGGTTTTGTAAAACCACAGCAGAAAAATGATCCAGTGGCTCGGTCAAAGCGCCGCGAATCCGCGGCACGAACATGCTTCCTGCCGCGGATCCGCGCCGAGTTGACTCGGCCGTAGACCGGGTTTTCTGCAGTGTTTTTATTTGGGTATTTTAGGATTTTTAATACATGTTGTTTCTACCCAGATTTTTCAGAGAACAAATTGACTTTTGGGGTGGTTACAAATCCGTATTTTGATCGATATTCTGTAGACTTTGGCTAATGGATATTATCTGTGATGTGATATATGTATTGAACGTCTGCTAATCGCTATACGTCGATTAGTGGGGGTTATACATATCTGTGATCTGTAATGTTGATGGTTTGTGTATATGAATTCGTTGGATTGTCGCGGATGAATAGCCGGGGGGTTATGAGATGTGAGTTTTCTTATTCTTTCAATTCTTGTAATATTATTTGTTTGGCCGAACAACCGGGTCGGGGTTGTAGCCGTCATTGTATAATTTCTTTTTACTGTTTTTGCTCCTAGGATAGACCCAAGGTGGGGTGCACAAACTACCGGGTATCTCGAAGTGCCGAGTGGCCTACTCACGGTGTTGAGGGAGGTTGCTTCACTTCGAGTACTTGACGGGTAGTTTGCCGCACCCATAGTTGTCTAGGGTGGGGTTTTGGCTATTCATCGCGACCGTGTAATCCGTTCTTCGTTACAGGCTCGTACGAATTGCGTATTCCTAGTATATCCAATGTATTCATCTGTGATCTGGAATGGCTATCATTGCGTGGGGCGAATGTTTATATATATCTATATGATATCTATTTAGGCGTTGCTTATGTTTTGCATCCACGCTAGTCCAGCCCCCGCTCTGTCGTCAGTTAAGTAACCTAACGGGTGATGACGGGACCCCGTGGCGAATGCGGATGGCATAAGCGTACGTCATATTTTCGTTGTTTTCTGCAATGGTAGGATTAAATGATGGGACGCATTGGAATTAATGCAAGAAAATAAACCAAGTAAAAGTAGTTGGAACACTTTGAAAACCACTCGGTTCTTTTCAAAAACCAGCTTTTTAAACGCGGAGCTTGAACCACTCTTTTTAAAAGCTATCTCGTTCCATCGATTATATCAGGTTCACTACGTTCACGGTTTCGCCAAAACCATTCGTAGCCCTCCGTCATTTCGTATGAATATTCAATAGTATTTAAGCTATGTTTGTTGGCCTTCGTCAAGGCATAGTGATTGGTAGTTGTTGGGTATTCATATGTTGCATAGATAGATGCGTTGGTTTGGGACAGTCGTATTGCTTTGTTGGCCATAGTCAAGGGTATATACGGGTGGGTTCAAATCAACCTGGACAACGACGGGTAGAACTTGACATGTGACTTACGATTTGTTGGCCTTTGTCAAGGTCATAAGAGCATGGGGCAAAAATCCACATCGGGAGTTTCAAAAGAACTGAAACTTGCAAGCGCTGCATACCATTTGAAGTGTGATGATTCTGGTAGGATTTCTTCAGTTTTGTCACACAATGATATTTGGATCCCGATCCTACTGTGAGTATATGCTACTCCTCCGAAACTTTCTCACTTAACGATCAATGCTATAAACCAAGTAGGTGTCTAGAAAGGTGTTAGCGGGGCTACGCCCACAGGGAAAAGAGGTTATTTAATTAAGCAACTTCGCGAAAGCGTTGGAAAACCTCCCTCGAAGTACCGACACCAGCCTGGCTGAACGGTTAAGCAAGTATTGTACGGTGAGATTGATCCCGATTAATTCATCCTTTATGGTTTGAGGAGGGATTCGAGAGACAGTGGGAGCCATCCTGTTTAGATAAATTAAAAACCAATCTAAACTTGCAAGAGCATCATGCTAAAGTGTTTTCTTCTCTCTCTCTTAATTGCAATGACCCAGTGACCAGACATAGGTTACATCTAGATAATAAAATGACTGAATCTGATTGTTATAACTGGCAAAGGTCTGTCCAGATGTCCATTGCCCATGACAAGCTCGGACACCTCTTGACTGATCCAACCCCTGCCGTCTCGGGTCCAGTTTCCCCTGTCACGGATATTCATATCCGCGAGACATCGGAAAAGAACTGTGCGAAAGATAAGTGCCTCGTGTTAGCCTCAGTTGATGGTGCATACCAGAGGCAGCACGAGAAGATGGACTTAGTCTCTATCTTCCTCCATAACCAAGATTTATATGGAGAGCAATCTCGTATCGCAAGATATGAGACCTCGAAAGAATTGCTTCAAGCGAGGTTGGCTATTGGGTCATCTGTAAGGGGCAACGTCCTTACAGAGACCAGCTCTTTTGAGCTCTCGGACCTGAAGACCACGTTGAAGAACGGGTCAGATGTTGACTTAGTTCAACAGTCTCTACCTACTACCCTGAAGGAAACCAGGGAAGTGGAAAGAAAGGGAAGGGCAGAAGTTTCGGGACTGGATGTAGTAAGAGAGGGACGTTCCTATTGTTATGGGAATGAACATTGGCAGAAGGATTGCAGGGCTGGTATAGCCGGTAGCCAGAATTCGAAGTATGTTGTGGCTTCGGATTCGGGTGTGTTTGTAATTGAGAACTGTATGTCAGTTAACCCTGCTTCCTGGGTATTGGATACCGGATCAGGATCTCATATCTGTAATTCATTACAGGCTCTGAGAAACCGTAGGGTTATCAAGAAAGGTGATATGACTTTCAGGGTTGCTAACGGAATGAGCATGTACGCTGAATCCGCAGGGGAATATCATCTAGGACTGACAACTGGGCAGATATTGATTCTGCGTGACTGTTTTTATGTACCAGGTGCGACTTGTAATATAATATCTGTATCCTTACTTTCTAAGGAAGGATATGATTTTACTTTTGTAAGCGATGTAGTCAACATCCACCTAAATCAAGTTCTGATTGGGTCAGGTACATTACAAAATGGGATATGCATATTGAATCAAGCTTAGATTTTCAGTGTCCAGAACACACTTAAAATAAAGTCTCCGGAATTGAATCAGGCTTTCTTATGGCATTGTAGACTGGGTCACATTAATGAGACACGGTTGACAAAGTTACATAAAGAAGGATACTTGGATCCGTTCGAGTACCAGTTTTATGCCACTTGTGAATCTTGTCTCATGGGAAAGAAGACAAAGACTCCGTTCACTGGACACGGAGAAAGAGCAAGTGAGCTCTTGGGACTCATACATAGTGATGTGTGTGGTCCAATGTCTACACATGCGTGAAGTGGTTATTCATACTTCATTACCTTCACAGATGATTTCTCTAGGTATGGGCATGTCTTCTTGATGAAGCACAAATCCGAGGCCTTTGAGAAATTTCGGGAATACAAGAATGAAGTTGAAAAACAAACAGGCAAAAGTATCAAGACACTGAGATCTGATCGAGGTGGTGAATACTTGAGTGCCGAGTTTCTGGGCTACTTAAAAGAGAATGGAATTCTCTCTCAGCTTACTCCTCCATACACACCACAACACAACGGTGTATCGGAAAGCAAGAATCGAACCCTATTGGATATGGTTCGTTCCATGATGAGTAAGGCTGAGTTGCCGCGATCTTTCTGGGGTTATGCACTAGAAACAGCTGCAAATCTCTTAAACAAAGCTCCAACCAAGACTGTGCCTACCACCCCATATCAGATGTGGAGTGGGAAGAAACCCTGTCTTAAGTATCTTAAGACATGGGGATGTCCAACTTTTGTAAAAAAAGCAGCATGCGGAAAAGCTCGAGGCATGCTCAGTACTGTGTAAGTTTGTGGGATACCCAAAGAACTCCACGGGGTATTTTTTCTATTCCGCAGAGGAACAAAAGCTTTTTGTTTCTCAGCATGCCACTTCTTGGAAACTGAATTTTTAGAAGATAAGTGGGAGCGCAATAGAACTGGAAGAAATTACAGAACCACAAGCTATTAGTGAAAGCTTGGAAGAACCAGAAGTTTCAAGAGAACCGGACATCCCAGCGCCACTCCGCAGGAGTAGTAGGCAGTCTCATCCGCCCGAGAGTGTCACGACCCGAAAGAGCACGTGACTGGCCCTTGAACCATATGAAGTCTATAGGACTCCATCTGACCCAAGTAAGCCAAAAGCCCAGAAATCTAAAACCATTTTAAGGAGTAAAGAAACATGTTTTGAATTCAAGCTTTTTAAATAACTAAGCCGAATATGCATTTTTAAAATGTGTAGTCTTTTCTGAAAAATTCGGCAGAGTTTCCTTTGAAAAAACTGGCCCCGAATGGGGTACAACAAGAATAATATATAAATGCAGTGATAAAAGGCATCCCCAAGCGGGAGCTAGCTCTTCGTCAATCGACGGTCACAACCACGCAATCAATAGAATATACAACGCCGAAGGGCGAGAATCAAAACTCAAAAGAAACTCAACAGCCTGAAAACCGTAATAGTACAAGCGCGACTCTAAGGTCGAAATAATACAACATCGTTTTCTAAGTCTGAAACAATATACATGTTTTGGTTGATGGAATTTCTAAATACAATAAATAGTACAAGTACAATGGCGGTTCTGATACAAAAGAACCCACCTACCCAAGCAAGTCACCCGTATGAAAGCAGTGTGCCAGAAAAGCCGCTATGAAACCTGCACGGCAAAACCTGCAAGAACTGTAGCACAACGGGGGTGAGTTGCCAACTCGTGAATAGAAAATATCTACAAGCAGAGATCAAATATATGACTCATCCTAGGTCAATACGATCAGATATATATAAACCTCAATATGAATAAGTCTGAAGCATGCTAAAGTGGCAATGTAATCTCTATACATGAGTGTAGTGCCAAGTGCTCGTGCCAGTGCCTCAGGTAATAGCATATCATAAATATAAGGTATGATCAATACAATCAAATCTGCATGTACGTGGATCCCATCCACTCGTCACCCAATGACAATAAGCATTATGCATGTAAATGTCATAAAGCATATGCATGGAAAATATGAGGATATAACCAAAAGCATGGAACCTGAGTGCCTAGCATCGACACTCGAAAATATCATGAAAACCTGTGCCTAGCATCGGCACGTAAATCCTCATATATCGGGCATCCGTCAGTCCGGGTCAGCCCACTCTCTCATATATCGGGCATCCGTCAGTCCGGGTCAACCCTCTCTCAATATATCGGGCATCCGTCTGTCCGGGTCAGCCCTCTCTCAATATATCCGGCATCCGTCAGTCCGGGTCAGCCCTCTCTCTCAAAACCAGAAATATCATAGAAACAACATATCTCAATGCGCAAATCAGAAAGCATGATGCATGTGACATATAAATGAAATGCAAGTAACAATTTATCCTGCAGCATGGAATAATAGTATGCGCATATAAGATCATGTCCTGATGCAACAGTACTACAGTGTAGTGACATGGCAATTATCGATGATGAAGTGTGTGAGCCGGCGAGCAGTGTACGTGGAACATATGCATCAACGATAATGGTGCTGGTGTCCTAGTAGCGTGATAATAATATATTAATAAACACAAGCAATGCAATGCAAATAACATGAATATGCGGAATCAAATAATCAACGCAACAGTAAAGAATCTACCTCAATAAATATATCATGCAGCCTTGCCTTTTGAAATAAGACGAATCAGGGTTTTTGGTAAAATAAGGGCTACAGTGTTTTAGAAGAAGATGCGTCGTTTGAAAATATCCGTAGAATCCCTTTTTCCTATCCTTAAAATATCCCCGATTCATTAGTTTTGAAATAGGTATGACTCGGGTCTAGTCTAACGCCTACTATGCGAACTACGGACCCAACTATCAAGCCAAACTGGAAGGATATGGAAACCACTTAAATCTGAGTCGATATATACATATAAATATAATAGTCGGTGATCCCGCCTCAATAGTATCACAACGATATAATATCCTCGAGTCATGAGCGCGGATCTATCATCAATATAGGCTCGTACGGTAAATCGTCGTACGGCATCCCAATAGCGGGGTACGGTCAATATCACATTATCTCATCACATATCAGGTATCACTATCATCATATCATATAATCTGGGGTACGATCTAAGTCTAGTACAATCGATACCATCTACACAAGTATGAATGCGGGGTAAAACACATGCCCAAAGGCCCGCTAAACCATCGTGTCGTATCTCGAATACGAAACCTGCCATATCGCCGATCTCACGGCCTCAAATCGAATCTCATCGACTCAACTCACATCCCAAGTACTATCCACAAATCCCGTATATGAACACATAGTCCCATACCCATGTGTAGACATACACACCTCCAAACGCGCACAGATAAAAGAAAGAATGTATGCAAGTATATGTGTACGTGTATGTGTGGGTGCAACCACTACTCTAGGGTTTCACACTATACTACACCAATACATTCTTATCATCACTAATCCATTATTACCATCAATAATCTTAAACAACACATAATAAATATATGTGTGTATACGTATCCGTATACATCACCACAGACTGCGGGGGAGCTATACGCCATCCACTCGACTTCCCCCGTAGATATAATCTACTCACCTGGTCTTCGCTCGCCGAAATCGATGACGCCACGTTACTTCGCCTTGGAATCCTTGCGAGGGTACCTACAATAATAAACCGTCGCAATACGTATTAAAATCGAGGCAGAAAACCAATACAGTGCACAGTGTGCTCATAGGTTGGAACCTATGGCCTAAATGTGCAAATCAATCCAACAATCCCTGTTGTCGATATACGAACACCCGACAACCAAATACAAATCCAAATATCAAGAAAGTGCATTTTAAAATGCGGAAAACATCGCCTAAAACACACTAAAATGCTCCCAGATTTTCCCCAGGTGACAATTAGCCAAAACTGCATATAGGAGGGGTCTAATTTAGTGCTAAATGAGCCCTGGAACAAAAATCAACCCATTCCCTTCTACTCTGGCCGTAAATTGCGGCCAAAATGATTAAATCTATGGCCTGGGGTTTGAATTAGGGGCTCGGGTCTTTGTGGTAGCTTCGTAGGTGCCTGCACGGCTCACTGTCAGCTCAATTTTATTTTAAGGGTCTTGGGGTGATAGCAAATTCCTAAAACCTTCGAAGATTTCACAATATCTCCGATATCGGTTTTTTAAATCCGTATTCCTGGTTTCAAATCTCAGGTTTGGGTCTCAATTCCATCACTAGGGTGTTTGTGCAGCCTCCACTAAGCTCAATTCACACAACAACTCACAATTTTCCTCAAACCCTAACTAGGTTTCCTTTAAGTCTACAACACCACCCGATATCGATTCAATTTTAACATAGGGGTTTAAGTAATGCAAAAAATAATCTAATGATCCAGAAATTACCTCATTTGTCAACTCAAGAATTTTCTTTAGTTGCCTCAAGTTGCCAAAATCCTTGCTTTCTTGGTCCAATGTGTAGATCTTGGGCTTGTGCATCATTTTAATGAAATGGAGATTGGGTTTTGGAATTGTTTTTGAGTTGATTTGGGACTTGAAGAGGGGAGGTGAGGTGAGGTGCAGGAGTAGCAGCAGCAACAAGAAGGAGAGGGAGAGAAATGAGTGAAGGTTGAAGAGGAAATGACTAAGTCTTTTGGTCAAAGAAGCCCATACCTCTCTCTCACACCATACATCATATAATAATCCCTTTTCCATTTCTTTTTCTTTTCTTTTTCTGTAATTCCTTCTCACTCAAAAATTGATCACAAAAATAAAACCATGGCAAGAAAAATGTAACACAAGTGTAGAAAAAGATATGTGCATGTTTTGCACAAAATTGCTTAAAAGCCGATTAGCGATTTTTAATCGCGATTAGCATTAAATTATCATATAACTAATCATAAAAACTTTAAAATGGCATAATTCCCTAAAATACCCTATTTTAGAATTTTCCATAATTTTTCCACAATTTTTCCCATTTATTTGTATTTAATTATACCGAAATATTAAAATATTCATTAAAATATTCATTAAAATAATATTAATTTATAAAAATTCCCAAAAACACTATTTTATTATTTTGAAATGTTACAGAGAGATACTACGGTTTTCTCATAGACGGGGATAGAGAGGATTGCACTATGGATTATGGTGAGCCTATTAGCTTCCAGCAAGACATTCAGAGCGGTGACTCGGTAAAATAGCTGGATGCAATGCGGACCGAGATGGAGTCCATGTACACCAATAAAGTTTGGACTTTGGACTTTTCTCCAGAAGGGGTAAAACCCGTAGGCTGCAAATGGATCTTCAGAAAGAAAATTGGTGTAGATGGGCAGGTTGAAACCTATAAAGCTAGACTTGTAGCAAAGGGTTTTCGTCAAAGACTTAGTTTGGACTATGACGAGACCTTCTCTCCGGTGGCTATGCTCAAATCCATTCGGATCCTTCTTGCCATTGCTGCCTTCCACGATTATGAGATCTGGTAGATGGACGTAAAGACGGCTTTCCTAAATGGAAATTTGGAAGAGTGCGTCTTTATGGATCAGCCGGAGGGATTCATTCAGAGTGGGAGCAGCGGTAAAGTGTGCAAGTTGCTCAAGTCCATCTATGGACTGAAGCAGGCATCGCGGAGTTGGAACATCTTCTTTGATGATACCGTCAAGGAATTCGACTTTATCAAAAACCCAGATAAACCATGCATTTACAGTAAGATTGTAGGGAGAACTGTGGTATTCCTCGTCTTGTACGTGGATGACATTCTCCTAATAGGAAATGATATTCCTATGCTATAGTCAGTCAAGAGATTCTTGTCACAGAGGTTCTCCATGAAGGACCTGGGCGATGCCAACTACATTCTGGGGATCCAGATCTATCGTGATAGATCTAAGAGGATGTTGGGACTTTCACAGTCGAGGTACATAGACACCATACTAAAACGATTTAGTATGGAAGATTCCAAGCGCGGTAATCTACCGGCTTGTCACGGAATCACCCTCTCCAAAGAGATGTCTCCCAAGACTGATTTGGAAAGGGCTCGCATGTTATCTATACCCTACGCATCTGTGGTAGGCTCTATAATGTATGTGATATTATGTACCAGACCAGATGTAGCATACGCATTAAGCGTTGTAAGCCGGTATCAGTCGAAATCAGGGGAGAAATACTGGATAGCGGTAAAGAACATTCTCAAGTACCTAAAAAGGACTAAGGAGATGTTCTTGGTGTATGGCGGAAAAGACCTCCAGATCGAGGCCTTTGCTGACTCCAGCTTCCAGAGTGACAAGGATGACTCCAAGTCCATGTCGGGTTATGTCTTTACCCTCAATGGACGGGCGGTTTGCTGGAAGAGTTCCAAGAAGGAGACCGTTGCTGACTCAACTATGGAAGCGGAGTAAATAGCTGCTTGCGATGCCGCAAAAGAAGCTGTCTGGATGAAGAAGTTCCTCACGGAGCTTCAGGTGGTTCCTACCAGTGTTGATCCAATACCGCTGTATTGTGACAACAACGGAGCTATAGCTTTAGCGAAGGAACCCAGGTCCCATCAGAAGTCCAGGCACATTTTAAGGCGGTACCACCTGATCAGGGAGATCGTAGATCGCTGGGAGATCGAGGTGAAGAGAGTAAATACGGAAGATAACGCTGCTGATCTATTCACGAAGGCCATACCCCAGACTCAGTTCGAGCGGCTGATCGAGATGATAGGTCTTCGATACGCCAGTACATGGCCTTAGTGCAAGTGGGAGATTGTTAGTGTATATGCCCTAGAGGCCATTGCTGTATCATACTAGCTTGTATATTACTTAATGGAAGCTTGGGATATTCACAGTTGTATAGACAATCTTGCTCAAAATGGTAGTATGCTACTTGGTTTGTTTCTACTTCAATATGTGCATGTGTTTCTTTTAGCATATCGCTTATACATATTAGTAGAGCCCTTAGGATCTCTGCTTGATTACCAACGTTGTGATGGCAGTCACACTAGTGGTGGCTGGGTAATCTACAAGCACATCCTTATACAGGTCCCTAGTCGTAGGACTATCGAGACGGGGCATCGATACTCCGGAGTAGACTAGAGTATACGCTTCTCATCCCAGCTCGGGAGGTGGTCTGTCCCACAGCCATCAGTACGTCGTACTGGAGATAGTATGCGGGTGCTCGTTAGGTTACGAGTACACTGGACAGGACTCGTCGGGAACTGTTGGATGGTATTATACCTATCGTCAGTTATCAATTCCCAGGTGACATGAGTACAGCTTAGTCCGCTGACTTGACACTGTCACTTCGCCTCGAGTGTGTTCCCACTGTACTTAGATTACTACCCTACCACGGCTCAAAGGAGTCGTGCAAACAGGTAGTAGTTGGGTGCAGTCCCAAAGCACTTGGAGGCAGTGACGGTTAGACAGGATTCGTCTCTCCGGTATTGGGGGTTGACATCGCGCTGTGTCTAGGAGAGCCATTACACGAGTAGTCCCTGGCGAGGGCAAGCGAGATATACTGGTAGGTTTCCAGTGTTATCTCAGGGTGTTCTGGGCTACACTCCGACACGACTTGTACCCCTATTGGGGGACTGACGTTCACCACCCCCTAGGCCCGCCATGCGATGTATCAGACGAACAGACCAGACTGTACGGAGATTGTCACATACAGGCTCAGTAGGAGTTCGGATGAGTTTACCTCATCGGCCTTCTTATCGACATCTACATGGGGACCGTTACGTACAGCTAGTGCCGCTTGCAGTCTGTGGTTAAACCTGTAGAGTTACTAGGAACACTCAAGAGGTTCCACAAGGCATCTACCATGCCAAATTCAAATTTTATGTGCCTAACAACTCTATGCAAGATCGTTAACTAGAGATTAGGCAAAAACTAAAAACTAGTAAACAACTCTACTAACAAGTGAAAGGGATTACAATCTTTATAGATCCGGTCCTCCACTTCTTTAGCTCCGTGTTGATGTCCCTCCGCTGCGATCATCGGGATCCCGGACTCTAGCGTTGGTTTCGTCGGAGAAATGAGCGGGCTAGGTCGTTGACTTCGAGACCGAAGATGATCTACGTCGGGGAGTCTCAAACTCAAGTTATTTCTTCACTTGGTCAAAAACTTTGTGAAGAGAACACCCTATACTATATGGCAAGTAGTAGAGGATGAAGAAATAGGAAGTGGGTTCACTTTAGAATTGGATTTCTCACTCTTTTTCTCATGGCACCATTGGAGCTAGCAAGCTTTTGTGGAGCTTGATGATGAAGAAGAAGAAGAAAAGAATCAATAGAATAAATATCCAAATGAAACTTATCCTTTTAATTATGGCACCATGGTTGAGTTAAGATCTCATGCTTAACTCATGTAGAGAATTAACCAAAGCATTAGGTTAAGGGTTGGGTTAACTAATATCCTAAGGAAATGACATAAGATTTGACTTTGTCAATATTTCTTCAAGCTTCATGAAGCTTGATAACTTTGACCAAAGTCATACTCTTTTGTTATTTGTTAGGAAAATAGTAAACCCTAATTTAACCTTGATTTGGTATAAGTTTCATATACACAACTTGCTTGTATCATCAAGCATGATACAAACATGTACACTTGCATATATCACATATAAACAATGTGCACATTCAAGTGAGAAAATCAATCTTAAGTGAACCAATACTAGTTAATGTAAAGTAATATATCAAATATATAATTATACATTAAATCATTAAATCAACACTTGATTTAACGATCCGGTCATATTGCATATAACCGACTAATATCAATAGTAACAACTTATCGAATCAACACTTGATCCGATAACCCGGCTATATCGCATACAACCGATTAATGTCACAAATCGCGAGAATAGAATACAGTATCACATACTGGTATTATTCTCGGTCCCACACATATCTCATATGCGCTCCTATTTCGTTTCGCTTGAGCCAGGAAATCCCCGTGTAGGACTCTAACGACTCGTCAATACGCCGACTGTAGATGATGATCATATCAAACACCCACAAGCCGCAAGCGGTCTGCTAAACGTAACGGCCACTCGGGTATTGAGTGATCAGAAGATCAACGAGCAAGCCCGCTCACACTCCTGTGAATCCAACCAGTAACACTTACCGTACAGTCCGGTCTGTTCGTCTGATATGTCACATATCTCGTCTAGGGGTAGTAAACGTCAGACCCCAATAACTCGATAAGTCATGTCGATATGAGGCTCATAACGGGTCGAGAAACTACTGGTAACACTTACCAGTAAATCCCTAAAGCAGCCTTGGCCAAGGACTTCCTGTTATAGCCAATCGAGCACAGCGCAACATCAACACCCTATACCGGGAGAGACGAAACCCCTCCTATCGCTCATTGCCTCCATGTGACTCGGGACTGTACCCAAAAACCACCGTTTTGCACGCCCTCTTGGACGTGGTAAGGTGGAAATCAAAGCACAGTGGGAATCACACAAGTCTCTATGACGATCTTGGGTATACAGACTGACCTGTACCAGTGTCACCAGAGAACTGCCATCTGACGTAAGGTATAATACTATCTGGGAGTTCTCGGCGAGTCCGTCCATTGTACCCAGTCTCCACTGAGCACCCGTATATCATCTCTGATGTCAAACACCAATGGATATGGGATCATCCATCGCCCATCTATATGGGTCGAGAAGCTACACGCTAGTCTACTCTGGTATATCGATGCCCCGTCTCGATACACCCACGACTAGGGACTTTGAAGGATGTACTTATGGACTACCATGTCCCTACTAATATGATCCGCATCATAGTCCAGGTAGTCAGGTACACATCCTAAGGGCTTTACCAACATGTAACAGAGAGACAATCAGTGTACACGTTAAGGTAAAGAGTAACCAGATAGCATACTATCATATCGAGCAAGAAAGTCATCCCTATATATGTCCAAGCATCCACTACAATATACATCCTATGTATAGTAATGGCCTCTAGGGCATAAATATAACTAACAATCTCCTACTTGCACTAGGGCCATCTGATAGCAGTGGTTGTAGTATCTCATACTCAACCATCCCATAAAAGTCTCTCTCTGGGAAAAGGCCTTTGTGAGTGGATCCGTCGTGTTGTCCTCTGAGTCTACTCTCCTAACCTCGATCCCCTGGAGATCAACCATCTCCACGATCAGGTGATACTGCCTAAGAATATGTCTGGATCACTGATGGGACGGGCGTTCCTAGGCATAAGCCACAACTCCATTGTCACACAATGGGAGGAACGAAGTTCATCTCATGAACTAATATACACCCTGACTGCCTCTTTGGTAGCATCTTTGGTAGCGATGTATCCAGCCTTTATCGTCTAGTATGCCACGGTATCTAGCTTGGAACTCTTCCAACATACCGTCCCTTTAGTGAGGGTAAAGACAATGCCTGTGACTGACATTCAGTCGTCCTTATCATCCTGGAACCTTTCCTGTGATTCTCCCTACGATCTATTGATACTATCTCACTATAACTAGTGAGTGTCCTAACATCCAATTAGATCTATCTCATAGATCCAAAATCCAGGATTTAGTAGGTATCACTTTGATCCTATATGGAGAACCCTAGTGATAAGCGGAGATTGACCGAGCGTAGCATAGGAAACTCCTTCCCTATCAAGAGTATGTCATCCACGTACTCTACGAGGATCACCACCACACTCCTTACTACATTTTTGTATATACAAGGTCCATCTACCATTTTGATGATGTCAAACACTTTGACTAACACATCAAAACAGATGTTCCAACTCCGCGATGCCTGCTTTATCACATAAAACATCTTGCACACGTTTCCGCTGCTCCCACTGTCTACAAAGCCCTCTGACTGTGTACTTATAGACTCTCTCTTCTAAAACATCATTTAGAAAAGCAGTCATGACACCCAACCGCCAGATATCATAGTCATAGTATGTAGCCGTGGCAAGTAGGATCTGGATGGACTTAAGCATAGCTACTTAGAAAAGGTTTCATTATAATCCATACCTGGTCAATGATGCAAACCTTTAACAAGTCTAGCTTTGAAAGTCTTAACTTTTCCATGTACACCAAGTAATCTTCTCAAGATATACTTTCTCCTGATGGGGATTTAACCCTTCAGATAAAGCAACTAAAGTCCATACTTTGTTGGTGTATAAGGATTCCATCTCAGATTACTAAGCATCCAGCCATTCTTACAGAGTCCCACTCCTGATGGCCAGCTCGAAACTAGTTGGGTCATCTTCTCATGATCCAATCCTTGCTCCCACTGTCATAGAGAAACCGAAGTATCTCTCAGGTGGCTAAGGAACCCTACTAGATCGGCGGAGAGGCTGAGGTTCGTTGGTTGCTATTGAATCCTTTGGTTCTACCAAATCATCAGCTGCAGTTTGTATAGCTGGAACTCTTTCCAGTTCTACCTCATGTCCACAAATTTCTTCATTAGAAATTCCCTTTCACAAAGGTGGCATGCTGAGTAACAAAACATCTTTTGTTCCTCGGTTAGGTAGAAGATATTCCCTTGCGTATGCTTGGGATATCCAACAAACTTCCACAGAACTGACTTTGCCTCGAGCTTGTCCGGATTATGCTTTTAGACATAGGCCGGACAACCCCAAATCTTAACAAACTTAAGATATGGGCTCTTCCCTTTCCATATCATATATGAAGTGGTAGGCAACTAATTTGATCGGAACCCTAATCAATAGGTATGCAACTTCATAAGTGCATAACTCCCTAAAAGAAAATAGGAAACTCAGTAGTACTCATCATAGAGCACACCATATCTAATAGGGTGTGATTGCTCCGCCCCGATACACCGAGGTGCTGTGGTGTATACGGAGGAGTAATGCTGAGAGAGAATCTCATTCTTAGAATAGTCCAGGAATCCCGTGCTCAAGTATTTCCTCCTTGATCACATCAAAGGACATAATACTTATACCCGTTTTTGGTTCTCTACTTCTAACTTATATTCTGTGAATATCTTAAAAGGTTCGGACTTGTGTTTCAAAAGGAACATATGTCTGAATCTCGAGAGATCATCAGAGAATTTAATGAAGTACAAAGAACCGGTCTTGGCATTTATAGACAGGGACCTTCATACATCAATACGTATCATCCCAAGAGTTCACTAACTCTTTCTCTGCTTCCAATAAAAAGAGCTATGGTCATCTTATCTCTGTGACATGACTGGCAAGTTTCACTAGATGTAAATTCAAACTAATTTAAATATGCATCTATATGTAACTTCAGCTAGTCGGGTCACGTTGATATGACCTAGTCTACAATACCTCAAGAAGGATTCGTTCATTTCTGAACTCTTCCTCTTGTGTGTGTTCTATATACTAAGAACTGTGGTTTGATTTAGAACGTCAATGCTTTTAGATAACGTGCCTGAACCGATCAACTCTTGATATAGGAAATGTTCAAAACATTATCCAACAATACAAAATTATATCCTTTCTTTACTAATAAAGAGACTGATATGATTTTGTATATCAGGTTCGGTATCTAATAACATTTGTTCAGAATCAATGTATTCTGGTAATACAGGGTGACAGTGACCAACAGACTTGGCTGCAACACTTGCACCGTTTTCTGCCTCATGAAACTTATCACCCATTCTCAGTTCTCTACCTTTATGTAGCCCATGTAATATATTACATATCTGGGATCCTGATCCGGTATCAGATACCCAGGACGCAGAGGATACTGAGAAACAGTTCTGTGTAATGAACACACCCGAAGATGATGCATCGGTATGCACTTTCTTCGTTTGGGCGGCACGGGAATTCTGGTAATCCCTAATTTCCTGCTCTGTCTTATAACAATTATAAGTTGGAGCGGGACCAACGTTCCCCAGCTCAGTATAACAAGCGGGTTCGGTCAATATATCTGTTTTATTATCTTGATTAAGGCGTGACATGGTCGCTACCTGCAGAGAGAGAGAAGAAAACAATCTGCGTGCGCTCTTGCAAGATCAGATTGGTTATTATTTTATCTAATCAGGATGGCTCCCACTGTTTTTATCAAATCTTCCTTCAAACCCTAAAAGGAAAGACTAGCCGGGATTAATTACATGCTACAAGTTCACCAATCTTTCAGCCAGGCCAGTGTCGGTACTTTGAGGGAGGTTCCCCGTGCTTTCGCATGGACCTAATTAAAGTAAACCTCGTTTTTCCAGAGGCGTAACCCTGTTGACACCTTTCTAGACACCTACTTGATCGGCTAATTGTAATGTGTAAAACTCTCCCAGGAGTAACAATTACTCGCAGTGGGTATCGGGATCCAACTATCTCATAGAAGGTATGCAATCTCATTGCAAATTTCAACACTTGAAATTCCCGATAATTTTTCCCCGAACGATCTATGACCTTGACAAGGTCAACAAACCATAGACCGTAAGTCAAGTTCTACCCGTCATTTCTTGATTGAATCAAACCCGCCCACACGACCCTTGACAAGGTCAACAAGGCCGTACGACTACCCTAAAACAATCTGCATCATATGCATAAGCAGATAAATACTGGTTAGCTACCGCACACTGCGCCTTGACAAGGTCAACAAACGCAGCACGAATACTAAGCAGGACAAATCTGAAATGTCGGAGGGCCACGACAGGTTTTTCTGGAAACCGATTGCGTAATGAACTTGATATCGTTGTAGAATCAAATGATTTTAAAATGGAGTGTTTTTTAGGCTTTTCTAGTTTTGCTAAAGGGGTCACTCCCGGTGAAGGGATCGTCGGCCGTTTCCTCATCGAATAAGGTGCAGGATATATCATATATACCGCTGTGCAAAGCAAAAACTCCAAAAGCAATCAAAAGACAAACCGAGGGTTGTAGCATCTGCTAGTCATTGCTAAAGGGGTCACTCCCGGTGAAGGGATCTCTGCCCTTTCCTTATCGAATAAGGTGCAGGATGTCCTACAAGGAACACCACGATGCAAAGCAAGAACTGTAGCTACCTGTTTTTGAAAATTCGATTCCACAACATCTTTTAGGTTTCTTTTTCTTCCATTAATCATATTAATGAAGTCCCATCATTTAAGTCAACTAAACATCACAGATAAATACGACGTACACTTATGCCATCTGCATTCGCCTCGATGTCCCCTCGTGCACTGTTAGGTTAGGTAACTAACGGCAGAGCGGGGCAGGGCTAGCGCGGGTGTAAAACATAAGTAACGTCTATATAATATATCATATATACTATATAGTATCTATCACAACATATCAAATGATCACATCACAGATATCGCAGCAGAAGAAACATATGAAATATTGGATATATTAAGACGTCCGTGTTTTCAATACGAGCCTGTATAAAACACGAATTCCACGGTCGCGATGAATAGCCAAACCCACACCCCTAGACCTCTACGAGAGCGGCAAGCAACCTTACCAATTCTAGAGTTAGGAGACCCGGACTCGACTCCTCGAGTTGGTCTCCCACTGGACTCTAGAACCCGGTTACTTGTGCTCTCCTCCTTAGGTCTATCCTAGTGTGGAAAAGTAAATAATATACAAATGGTGACAGCAACCTCAACCCGGAAGTGCCCCAATAAAAGAATATTACATACAATTAAATTTACATGAATGAAAAATAAAAACTCTCATCTCACATAAAAACCCCCGGCTATTCATAACGCGACGATCCAATATAACATATCCAGCAACACAGAACATCACATGTCATCAACGTAAGTAAATATGCACATCCCAATTGTCGTTGACATATAGCAACGAAACCGGCGATATCACATATTACACTTACAGTCGCAGATAAGAAAGTGTAAAACTACAATAATTGGAATACGCAACCTCCTTAGACATCGCATGCCTAACAATTATAAACTCCGCATTTTAGTCTCTATATCGAAAACACTTTTCAATATCTAGTCGGGCAATTCAACAAGATTCCCGATAAACTGATCGAATGCTCGTCGCAAACTTTAGTAGACGACCGCACCCCCGGATGCCGCCGACGAAGTGCACTAAGGAGGAACACCGTTGCCGCGAGCACCCGAACGGATGCTTTTGGCGATGGGGTTCTCCTACAGTCACTTGGTCGGGGCTATGGGGCATGGTTGTCTATTAAGTTTACCCGGCGAATATCCGCGTACGCTACGTGATTGCGACGGACTTTTGATCGCATCAAAATTCCGTGGCAACCGATCATTCGAGACTAAACTGCTACGTTTATAACATTTAAAACAGTTTTCTCATAGCTTCTTGTGGATTCCAAATATTGTATCACATTACAGATAAATAGACAATGTTAAACTTTCCGATCGAATGATCAAATACCCAAGTTTTCCCAAATGGTTCTCAACACTTGAGGGGAGTTTAAAAACATCCATCACATGCCACAGTACCAATGGTCCAGCCGTAGAAGGGTCAAGCCAACGCCTCACATGTGGCACGTCGTACTGTCCCAAACCCTAAGGTTCAAAGGGCAGTTCAAGACGGTCACATAATCGAGTTAAGGTTTGTTGACTTCTAGAGGATCCATTGCGTAACTTCCACGATCTAGACGTTCTCAAACAAACGGAAAAATCCAACACTTGGAAATTTTCCGGGTCGGGGAAAAAGTGAGTTATTGATATCGGATCGAACATTTTAATATTTTCTAAATATCCGGAAAACATCACGAAATTAAATATTCCGATCGAATCATCGAATACAAAGTAAACCCTAAAAATACTCAACACTTGAGTCACTGTTAAAAATACCCAGAAAATAAAAACAACAGAGGAAAGTATTATTGTGCAAAAAACCGTCAATAATACCCTTACATTGCCGCGGAACCGCCGCCAAAAGTGGCTTGTTGCCGCGGTTCCGCGGCAATGTGGAGGTATTGGGTGACCGTTTTTCATGGTAATTCTAATAAAACCCTGCTGAATTTTTTAGGCATTTTTAATTGAGAAAAATCCCAGATTTCAAAAATTTTCCAGAGAGGGGGTTAACTTTGACACGTCGGGGTTCGATCGGAGTTTTAACATCGTAAACACTTCGCCTAATGCTCTAGGTAGGCTCTGATACCACTGTAAGGTTACTAGGCACACTCAAGAGGTTCCACAAGGCATCTACCATGCCAAATTCAAATTTTATGTGCCTAACAACTCTATGCAAGATCGTTAACTAGAGATTAGGCAAAAACTATAAACTAGTAAACAACTTTACAAACAAGTGAAAGGGATTACAACCTTTGTAGATCCGGTCCTCCACTTCTTTAGCTCCGTGTTGACGTCTCTCCGCTGCGATCATCGGGATCCCGGACTCTAGCGTTGGTTTCGTCGGAGAAATGATCGGGCTAGGTCATTGATTTCGAGGCCGAAGATGATCTACATCGGGGAGACTCAAACTCAAGCTATTTCTTCACATGGTCAAAAACTTTGTGAAGAGAACACCCTATACTACATGGCAAGTAGTAGAGGATGAAGAAATAGGAAGTGGGTTCACTTTAGAATTGGATATCTCACTCTTTTTCTCATGGCACCATTGGAGCTGGCAAGCTTTTGTGGAGCTTGATGATGAAGAAGAAGAAGAAAAGAATCAATAGAATAAATATCCAAATGAAACTTATCCTTTTAATTGTGGCACCATGGTTGAGTTAAGCTCTCATGCTTAACTCATGGAGAGAATTAACCAAAGCATTAGGTTAAGGGTTGGGTTAACTAATATCCTAAGGAAATGACAAAAGATTTGACTTTGTCAAAGTTTCTTCAAGCTTCATGAAGCTTGATAACTTTGACCAAAGTCTCACTCTTTTGTTATTTGTTAGGAAAATAGTAAACCCGAATTTAACCTTGATTTGGTATAAGTCTCATACACACAACTTGTTTGTATCATCAAGCATGATACAAACTTGTACACTTGCATATATCACATATAAACAATGTGCACATTCAAGTGAGAAAATAAATCTTAAGTGAACCAATACTAGTTAATGTAAAGTAATATATCAAATATATAATTATACATTAAATCATTAAATTAACACTTGATTTAACGATCCGGTCATATTGCATATAACCGACTAATATCAATAGTAACAACTTATCGAATCAACACTTGATCCGATAACCCGGTTATATCGCATACAACCGATTAATGTCACAAATCGCGAGAATAGAATACAGTATCACATACTGGTATTATTCTTGGTCCCGCACATATCTCATATGCGCTCCTATTTCGTTTCGCTTGAGCCAGGAAACCCCTGTGTAGGACTCTAAAGACTCGTCAATACGCCGGCAGCAAGTGATGATCATATCAAACACCCACAAGCCGCAAGCGGTCTGCTAAACATAACGGACACCCGGGTATTGAGCGATCAGAAGATCAACGAGCAAGCCCGATCACACTCCTGTGAATCCAACCAGTAACACTTACCGTACAGTCCGGTCTGTTCTTCTTATATGTCGCATATCTCGTCTAGGGGTGGTAAACGTCAGACCCCAATAACTCGATAAGTCATGTCGATATGAGGCTCATAACGGGTCGAGAAACTACTGGTAACACTTACCAGTAAATCCCTAAAGCAGCCTTGTCCAAGGACTTCCTGTTATAGCCAATCGAGCGCGCAACATCAATTCCCTTCAATTCCCTATACCGGGAGAGACGAAACCCCTCCTATCGCTCATTGCCTCCATGTGACTCGGGACTGTACCCAAAAACCACCGTTTTTCACGCCCTCTTGGACGTGGTAAGGTGGAAATCAAAGCACAGTGGGAATCACACAAGACTCTATGACGATCTCGGGTATAAAGACTAACCTGTACCAGTGTCACCAGAGAACTGCCATCTGACGTAAGGTATAATACCATCTGGGAGTTCTCGGTGAGTCCGTCCAGTGTACTCAGTCTCCACTGAGCACCCGTATATCATCTCTGATATCAAACACCAATGGATTTGGGATCATCCATCGCCCATCTATATGGGTCGAGAAGCTACACGCTAGTCTACTCTGGTATATCGATGCCCCGTCTCGATACACCCACGACTAGGGACTTTGAAGGATGTACTTATAGACTACCATGTCCCCACTAGTATGATCCGCATCATAGTCCAGGTAGTCAAGTACACATCCTATGGGCTTTACCAACATGTAACAGAGAGACAATCAGTGTACACGTTAAGGTAAAGAGTAACCAGATAGCATACTATCATATCGAGCAAGAAATTCATCCCTATATATGTCCAAGCATCCACTACAATATACATCCTATGTATAGTAATGGCCTCTAGGGCATACATATAACTAACAAAACCCACTGCCAGCGTAGTGTCGAGTCTTTAGAGACCCACACAGAGAGTTTCCCTGCACTGAGCGAAACGTGTAGAGGCCGTATGGTTTTACGGCAGGGCTGCGATCACTTACGTGCACTTGTGTGCGTATGCTGTTCGGGCAGGCAATACTAATGGGCTTTGGTTTAAGCCGGATCCTACTATTGCAAGGATGGATTCGTTTTGTCTTCTGTGCATTCGCATTCTACGGAATGCGGATGCGGGTGTGTATACACAGTTTTGAGGAGCGATGAAGGAGGAGGTGCCTCATTAGGGTTTTGGCAGATGGTTCGGCCAAAACCGCTATGTGGCAGGCTCATTAGGGTTTTGGCAATTCGTTCGGTTCAAAACCATTATGAGCCGGAGACATTATTTACTAATCCTTTTAGTGATAATTTTGTGATGGCTAATTGCTTTGACCATTTGACCACCTTGACCACTCTTGACTTTGTTGACCCGTTGACCAAAGTTGAGCTTGACCTTCATGAGTGGTCTACACTCTTTTTTGGTTTTCTTTTTTATTTTGGATTATGAAAATGGTCATGTCAATATAGCCATCAACTTTATCATGATAGGATTTGTAATGATGATGTTTTAGTATTATTGCAACCATGGTGCCTTTTTTCTTTGGTGGATAATTTCATTTCTCTTTTCTCATTTTCTCTCTTGCAAGTGAGAAGAAAGAAAGAGAGCTCCATTGTTGCTTGATCTCCTTCATCTTCCTCCTCTTGAAATATTCTTTTGATCTCATGTGTTGAGAGAAAAAGAATCCACATAGACAAATACTTCCATCAACCTCTTCTACATAACCTAGGACTTCAAGACTAGCGATCTTCTTGCCCTAGTGCCTCGGCTCGAGGTGGAGCTCGGTGTACATCTCTGGGGTGGATCGTCTTCGACTCAAGAAGGCCGCGGAGGTGACCAAGATCCGGATCGACCCTCGAAGCGTGGATGGATGAGCCGGACAGCTGAGAGAAGACCCGAAGGACCGGTTTGGTGAGGTATAATTTCTATGGCATAGTACTTAACACCACTAGTTGTTTGCTAGTTTCTAGTTTAGCAAAGATCCGGCTTTTAGTCCATGTTGCCTTTGCGCTAAATAATTGTTTTTCGCTGTTTCCGCCTCCCCGTAAGAACCGGGGTGAGCAACGTGGACTTACACTCTTAACCTAAATTCTTTCTACCTTCCCTCTTGTTTTATTTTTATCTTTTTAATGGGTGGGTAATTTCTCATTTGTTTGGGCAGGAGAAGGAAGGTTTGAGAGAAGGAAATCTCTCTCACACCTTTCTTTGCCCAACACCTTAATTCAGACTTCCTTTAATTGAACTACAATCCACTCACTATGGCACCCTATCCTACATGAAAGCGGTGATTCCCTAGTTAGACAGGTTGTGGTTGAATTAATTGGAGGTTAGGGCTGAGAGACAAGAACGGACGGACAAGGACCAAAAGGAAGAAACTAAGCATGGAAAGCCTAGCTTATACTTGTAAGTCTCTTCCTAGTCGTGCTAATCCCCGTTGTTGCCGATTACCTTAACACCGATATTAATAACTAAGGCATTGAAAGAAGTGAGAAATTCCTAACTCGAACTAATCTAATCTTAACCCTAGCAAGTATTTTATCATCCTTTATATCATTCGTAGACTTTTAAACAAAACCCAAAATATTTGGATTTAACTCGTTAATGTTAGTTATATGTATGCCCTAGAGGCCATTACTATACATAGGATGTATATTGTAGTGGATGCTTGGACATATATAGGGAGGACTTTCTTGCTCCACATGATAGTATGCTATCTGGTTGCTCTTTACCTTAACGTGTATATTGATTGTCTCTCTGTTACATGTTGGTAAAGCCCTTAGGATGTGTACTTGACTACCTGGACTATGATGCGGATCATACTAGTGGGGACATGGTAGTCCATAAGTACATCCTTCAAAGTCCCAAGTCGTGGGTGTATCGAGACGGGGCATCGATATACCAGAGTTGACTAGCGTGTACCTTCTCGACCCATACAGATGGGCGATGGATGATCCCATATCCATTGGTGTTTGACATCAGAGATGACATACATGTGCTCAGTGGAGACTGGGTACACTGGACGGACTCGCCGAGAACTCCCAGATGGTATTATACCTTACGTCAGATGGCAGTTCTCTGGTGACACTGGTACAGAGTAGTCTGTTGACCCGAGATCGTCATAGAGTCTTGTGTGGTTCCCACTATGCTTTGATTTCCATCTTACCACGTCCAAGAGGGCGTGCAAAACGGTGGTTTTTGGGTACAGTCCCGAGTCACATGGAGGCAATGAGCGATAGGAGGGGATTCGTCTCTCCCGGTATAGGGGGTTGATGTTGCGCTGTGTTCGATTGGCTATAATAGGAAATCCCTGGCCACGGTTGCTGAGATTTACTGGTAAGTGTTACCAGTAGTTTCTCGAAGTGTTATAGACCTCATATCGACACGACTTATCGAGCTATTGGGGTCTGACGTTTACCACCCCTAGGCGAGATATGCGACATATCAGACGATCAGACCGGACTGTACGGTAGTGTTGCTGGTTGGATTCACTGGAGTGTGAGCGGGCTTGCTCGTCGATCTTCAGATCGCTCAATACCCGGGTGGCCGTTACGTTTAGCAGACCGCTTGCGGCTTGTGAATGTTTGATATGATCATCATCCGCTGCCGGCGTATTGACGAGTCTTTAGAGTCCTACACAGAGGTTTCCTGGCTCAAGCGAAACGAAATAGGAGCGCATATGAGATATGTGCGGGACCGAGAATAATGCGTGTATGTGATACCGTATTTCATTCTCGCGATGAATGTGTCAAATGGTTGTATGCGATATAACCTAGTTATCGAATCAAGGATTGATTCGATAAGCCGATACATTGTATACTAGTCGGTTGTGTGCGACATGACCGGATCATTGAATCAAGTGTTGATTTAATGATTTAATGCATAATTATATATTTGATATATTACTTTGCATTAACTAGTATTGGTTCACTTTAAATGGATTTTCTCACTTGGTTTGTGCACATTGTATATGTGATATACATTTGTACATATGATTGTATCATGTTTGATGATACATGATTGTTTAAGTGTATGTTAAGATTAAACTATGGTTATGTGATGGTTAGGGTTATGATTTTATTTACTTACTCATTTATTTATTTATTTGTTTCATTTTGGCAAAAGAAAAGAAATGGTGGCTTGCTTTGTTTTACATTGAAACTTCATGAAGGTTTGAAAAGTCCACCATTTTTGTTTCATGCCTAACCTAACCATTGACCTAACCCTAATTTATTCTATACACTTGACCATAGTTGATTATGATAAGTATTCTTTTATTCTCCATTTTCTAAATAACTTATCATAATTCTTTCATCATCTTCTTCATCTTCTTCACTTGAAGAAGCTTGCTTCATCAATGGTGATTGATGAAAACAAGTGAGAAATCCAATTCTAAAGTCTACCCACTTCCTATTTCTTCATCCTCTACCTCTTGCCAAGAAGTAGAGTGTGTTTCCTTCACAAGTTTTCATGGCTTGGTGAAGGTGGAGCTTGATCTAGCGATGCCTTGACGTAGATCATCTTCGGCATGGACATCGACGACCTAGCTCGCCTATTCTCCGATGAAGCCGACGCTAGAGCCCGGGAATTCACTAGGACAGCGAGGGGACTTCGTTGCGGAGCTATGGAGGTGGAGCACCGGATCTACAAAGGTTGTATTTCCGTTCCTTTAGTTAATTTGTTAACTAGTTTGCTTTTCGCCTAGATTTCTAGCCAACGATCCGCAGTTTAGGGTTTCTCGGCACCGTAATTTTTTAAATTGGCATGGTTGATGCCTTGTGAGACCTCATTAGGATGCCCAGGAACCCTGCAGTGGTATCAGAGCCTAGCTAGAGCCTTAGGCGAAGTTTAGACGGAGTTTGAAAGCCGGACGAACCGAAAACCTAACCCCAAAATAGCTCTCTGGACATTTTCTAAAATCGTGGTTTTTTCCAGATTAAAAATATTCAGAAAAATAAGCAGGAAGATATAAGGGTTGCTGCAAAATTCGAGGTCCTAATTCCATAATATCACCGCGGATCCGCGGCATGAGCATGCTCATGCGGCTGTTCCGCGGCCAATTTGTCCTTTTGTGCATCGAATTTTGCACCATAATTCTTAGTTATCAGTTCTGGTTTTCCTGGGTATTTTTAATAATTTTTCCAGAGTTTTAATTTTCAGGGTTGTTTTGGGGATTCGTATGTTCGATCGGATTATCAAATTTTGTCTGTGTGGCTTTCCGGATAAATTTTAGAATATGTTAAAAAGTTCGACCGGATATAAATCCCCAATTTTTTCCTTGTCGGGAAATTTCCAAGTGTTGGATTTTTCCGTAGTTTAACGACGTTCTAAGTAGTGCAAGTAACGCGATGGACCCTCTAGAAGACAACAAACCTTAACTCGATTATGTGACCGTCTTGAACTGCCCTTTGAACCTTCGGGTTTGGGGCAGTACGGCGTGCCACATGTGAGGCGTTGGCTTGACCCTTCTACGGCTGGACCGTTGGTACTGAGGCACGAACTGAATGTTGTTAGACTTATTTCATGTGTTGAGCTATATCGGGAAAACTTGGGTGTTTGACTGTTCGATCGAAAAGTTTAACATTTTCTAATTATCCGGAATGGGATACAATAATTGGAATTCACAAAGAGTTATGAGATAACTGAATGAATGTTATAAACATAGTAGTTTAGTCTCACTTGATCGGTTGCCACGGACTTTTGATGTGATCAAAACTCCGTCGCAATCACGTAGTGTACGTGGATACTCGCCGGGTAAACTTAATAGACAGCTACATCCCATAGCCCCGACCAGGTGACTGTAGGAGAACCACGTCGCCGAAAGCATCCGTTCGGGTGCTCCCGGTAGTGGTGTTCCGCCTTGGTGCACTTCGTCGACTGCATCGGGGGTGCGACCGCCTACTAAAGTTTGCGACGAGCATTCGATCAGGATGTCGGGAATCTTGTTGAATTGCCCGACTTGATATTGAAAAGTGTTTTCGATAATTGAGACTAAAATGCGGGGTTTATAATTGTTAGGCATGCGATGTCTAAGGAATTCATTTGGTCAGGCATGCGATGTCTGAGGTGGTTGCGGATTCCAACTGTTGTAGTTTTACACTTTCTTTTCTGTGACCGTAAGTGTAATATACGAAATCGCCAGTTTCGTTGCTATATGTCAACGACAATTGGGATGCGCATGTTTACTTACGTTGATGACATGTGATGTTATGTGTTGCTGGATATGTTATATTGGATCGTCGTGTTTGAAAAGCCGGGGGTTTTTATGTGAGATGAGTGTTTTTCATTTTCATTCATGTAAAAACTTGTATGAAATATTCTTTTATTTGGGGCACTTCCAGGTTGCGGAAGTTGTCACCTTTTGTATATTATTTACTTTTCCGCACTAGGATAGACCCAAGGAGGGGAGCACAAGTAACCGGGTTCTGGGTCCAGTGGGAGACCAACTCGAGGAGTCGAGTCCGGGTCTCCTAACTCTAGAATTGGTAGGGTTGCTTGCCGCTCTCGTAGGGGTCTAGGGGTGTGGGTTTGGGTATTCACCACGACCGTGGAATCCGTGTTTTATACTGGCTCGTATTGAAAACACGGACGTCCTAGTATATCCAATATTTCATATGATTCTTCTGCTGCGATATCTGTGATGTGATCATGTGATGTTCTGTGATAGATGCAGTATATAGTATATATGATTTATTATATAGATGTTACTTATGTTTTACACCCGCGCTAGCCCTGCCTCGCTCTGCCGTTAGTTACCTAACCTAACGGTGCACGAGGGGACATCGAGGCGAATGCGGATGGCATAAGTGTACGTCGTATTTATCTGTGATGTTTAGGTACTTAAATGATGGGACTTCATTAATGTGATTAAAGAAATAAAAGAAACCTAAGATGTTGTAGAATCGAATTTCAAAATAAAACAGGTAGCTACAGTTCTTGCTTTGCACAGCGGTATATGTGATATATCCTGCACCTTATTCGATAAGGAAAGGACCGAGATCTCTTCACCGGGAGTGACTCCTTTAGCAATAACTGGCAGATGCTACACACTCGGTTTGTCTTTTGATTTCTTTTAAGAGTTTTTGCTTTGCACAGTGATATATATGATATATCCCGCACCTCATTCGACGAGGAAAGGACCGACGATCCCTTCACCGGGAGTGACTCCTTTAGCAAAACTAGAAAAGCCTCAAAAGCACTCCATTTTAAAATCATTTGATTCTGCAACGATATCAAGTTCATTACGCAATAGGTTTTCAGAAAAACCTGTCGTAGCCCTCCGTCATTTTAGATAAATCCTGTTTAGTATTCGTGCTGCGTTTGTTGACCTTGTCAAGGCGCAGTGTGCGGTAGCTAACCAGTATTTATCTGCTTATGCATATGATGCAGATTGGGTTAGGGTAGTCGTGCGGCCTTGTTGACCTTGTCAAGGGTCGTGCGGGTGGGTTTGATTCAATCAAGAAATGACGGGTTGAACTTGACTTGCGGTCTATGGTTTGTTGACCTTGTCAAGGTCATAGATCGTTCGGGGCAAAATATTATCGGGAATTTCAAGTGTTGAAATTTGCAATGAGATTGCATACCTTCTATGAGATAGTTGGATCCCGATAAGCGCTGCGAGTAAGAGTTACTCCTGGGAGAGTTTTATACATTACAATTAGCCGATCAAGTAGGTGTCTAGAAAGGTGTTAACGAGGTTACGCCTCTGGAAAAACGAGGTTTACATTAATTAGGTTCGTGCGAAAGCACGGGGGACCTCCCTCAAAGTACCGACACTGGCCTGGCTGAAAGATTGGCGAACATGTAGTGTGTAATTAATCCCGGCTAGTCTTTCCTTTTAGGGTTTGAAGGAAGATTTGATAAAAAGCAGTGGGAGCCATCCTGATTAGATAAAATAATAACCAATCTATTCTTGCAAGAGCGCACGCTGAGTGTTTTCTTCTCTCTCTCTCCAGGTAGCGACCATGTCACGCCTTAATCAAGATAATAATACGGATATTTGACCGAACCCGCTTGTTATACTGAGCTGGGGAACGTTGGTTCCGCTCCAACATATAATTGTTATAAGTCAGAGCAGGAAATTAGGGATTACCAGAATTCCCGTGCCGCCCAAACGAAGAGAGTGCATGCTGATGCATCATCTTCGGGTGTGTTCATTACAAAGAACTGTTTCTCTGTATCCTCTACGTCCTGGGTATGTGATACCAGATCAGGATCCCAGATATATAATCTGTTACATAGGGCTACAGAAAGGTAGAAAAACTGAGAACGGGTGATAAGTTTCATGAGGCAGAAAACGGGGCAAGTGTTGCAGCCAAGTCTGTTGGTCACTGTCACCCTGTATACCAATACATTGATTCTGAACGAATGTTATTAGATACCGCACCTGATATACAAAATCATATCACTCTCTTTAATAGTAAAGAAAGGATATAATTTTGTATTGCTGAATAATGTTTTGAACATTTCCTATATCAAAAGTTGATCGATTCAGGCACGTTATCTAAAAGCATTGATGTTCTAAATCAAACTGCAGTTCTTAGTATACGGAACACACACAAGAGGAAGAGTTCAGAATTGAACGATTCCTTCTTGAGGTATTGTAGACTAGGTCATATCAATGCGACCCGACTAGCTGAAGTTACATATAGATGCATATTTAAATCAGTTTGAATTTACATCTTATGAAACTTGCTAGTCATGTCACAAAGATAATATGACCATAGCTCTGTTTATTGGAAATAGAGAAAGAGTTAGTGAACTCTTGGGATGATACATGTTGATGTATAAATGTCCCCTGTCTACACAATCCAAGACCGGTTCTTTGTACTTCATTACATTCTCTGATGATCTCTCAAGATTCAGACATATGTTCCTGTTGAGACACAAGTCCGAACCTTTTGAGATATTCACAGAATATGATTTAGAAGTAGAGAACCAAAATACGGGTATAAGTATTATGTCCTTTGATGTGATCAAGGAGGAGAATACTAGAGCACGGAATTCCTGGATTATTCTAAAGGAGAATGAGATTCTCTCTCAGCATTACTCCTCCGTATGCACCATTGCAAGATGGTATATCGGGGTGGAGCAGATACACCCTATTTGATAAGGTGTGCTCTATGATGAGTACTACTGAGTTGCCTATTTCCTTTTGGGGCTTATGCACTTGTGAAGTTGCATACCTATTGAATAGGGTTCGAATCAGATCACGACCTACCACTCCATATGAGATATGGTATGGGAAGAGCCCATGTCTTAAGTTAGTTAAGATTTGGAGTTGTCCGGCCTATGTCTGAAAGCAAAATCCGGACAAGCTTGAGGCAAGGTCTGTAATGTAGAACTGGAAAGGTTCCAGCTATACAAACTACAGCTGATGATTTGATAGAACCAAAGGATTCAATAGTTACCAATGAACCTCAGCCTCTCCGCCGATCTAGTAGGGTTCCTCACCCACCTGAGAGATACTTCGATTTCTTTATGACAGTGGGAGCGAGGATTGCATCATGAGATGATGACCCAACTAGTTTCGAGCTGGCCATCGTGAGTAAGACTCTGTAAGAATGGCTGGATGCTTAGTGATCTGAGATGGAATCCTTATACACCAACAAAGTATGGACTTTAGTTGCTATATCTGAAGGGTTAAATCCCCATCAGGAGCAAGTAAATCTTGAGGAGATTACTTGGTGTACTTGGAAAAGTTGATGTTAGTTATATGTATGCCCTAGAGGCCATTACTGTACATAGGATGTATATTGTAGTGGATGCTGGGACATATATAGGGAGGACTTTCTTGCTCGACATGATAGTATGCTATCTGGTTGCTCTTTACCTTAATGTGTATACTGTTTGTCTCTCTGTTACATGTTGGTAAAGCCCTTAGGATATGTACTTGAATACCTGGACTATGATGCAGATCATACTAGTGGGGACAGATAGTCTATAAGTAGATCCTTCAAAGTCCCTAGTCGTGGGTGTATCGAGACGGGGCATCGATATACCAGAGTAGACTAGCGTATACCTTATCGACCCATACAGATGGGCGATGGATGATCCCATATCCATTGGTGTTTGACATCAGAGATGATATACGGGTGCTCAGTGGAGACTGGGTACACTGGACGGACTCGTCGAGAACTCCCAGATGGTATTATACCTCACGTCAGATGGCAGTTCTCTGGTGACACTGGTACAGAGTAGTCTGTTGACCCGAGATCGTCATAGAGTCTTGTGTGGTTCCCACTGTGCTTTGATTTCCATCTTACCACGTCCAAGAGGGCGTGCAAAACGGTGGTTTTTGGGTACAGTCCCGAGTCACATGGAGGCAATGAGCGATAGGAGGGGATTCGTCTCTCCCGGTATAGGGAGTTGATGTTGTGCTGTGTTCGATTGGCTATAATAGGAAATCCCTGGCCAGGGTTGCTGAGATTTACTGGTAAGTGTTACCAGTAGTTTCTCGAATAGTTATAGACCTCATATCGACACGACTTATCGAGCTATTGGGGTCTGACGTTTACCACCCCTAGGCGAGATATGCGACATATCAGACGATCAGACCGGACTGTACGGTAGTGTTACTGGTTGGATTCACTGGAGTTTGAGCGGGCTTGCTCGTCGATCTTCTGATCGCTCAATACCCGGGTGGCCGTTACGTTTAGCAGACCGCTTGCGGCTTGTGGGTGTTTGATATGATCATCGCCTGCTGCCGGCGTATTGACGAGTCTTTAGAGTCCTACACAGAGGTTTCCTGGCTCAAGCGAAACGAAATAGGAGCGCATATGAGATATGTGCGGGACCGAGAATAATGCGTGTATGTGATACCGTATTCTATTCTTGCGATGAATGTGTCGAATGGTTGTATGCGATATAACCTAGTTATCGAATCAAGGATTGATTCGATAAATCGATACATTGGATATTAGTCGGTTATATGCGATATGACCGGATCGTTAAATCAAGTGTTGATTTAATGATTTAATATATAATTATATATTTGATATATCACTTTACATTAACTAGTATTGGTTTACTTTAAATGGATTTTCTCACTTGGATTGTGCACATTGTATATGTGTTATATTTTTGTGCACTTGTATGTATCATGTTTGATGATGCATGCTAACTAGGGTTTTTGTGTAAAGATCAAACCATGGTTACATGATAATGGTTAGGGTTTTGTTTTATTCTTTTATCTTATTTAATTATTCATTTTGGATTCTAGTTGAAGCTTCTTGAACTTTTGACTTTGTGACCATTTTTGTCTCATGCTTAACCCTAACCACTTCATTTAACCTTAGTTTAGTCTCTACACTTTACCATGGTTATTATTATGATAAGTATCCTTTTCCTTTTCTTTTTAATTAACTTATCATATTGATAATCTTCTTATTATTCATCTTCTTCCTTGAAGAAAACCTTACCTCATCAATGGTGGATTGATGAAACAAGTGAGAAATCCAATTCTAAAGTCTACCCACTTCCTATTTCTTCATCCTCTACCTCTTGCCAAGTAGTAGAGTGTGTTTTCTTCACAAGTTTCTTGACTTGGTGAAATCGGAGCTTGATTTAGCGATGCCTCGACGTAAATCATCTTCGGCATGGACATCGACGACCTAGCCCGCTCTTTCTCCGATGAAGCCGACGCTAGAGTCCGGATTTTGATTTGGACAGCGGAGATGACTTCATCACGGAGCCGTGGAGGTGGAGGACCGGATCTACAAAGGTTGTATTTCCGTATTCTCTTAGTAAAGTAGTTTACTAGTTGCTTTTTCGCCTAGACATCTAGCAAACGATCCGTAGTTTAGGGTTTCTCGGCACGTTAGAATTTGAAATTGGCATGGTTGATGCCTTGTGAGACCTCTTGGGAGTGACTAGGAACCCTAAAGTGGTATCAGAGCCTAGCTAGAGCCTTAGGCGAAGTCTAGACGGAGTTTGAAAGCCGGACGAACCGAAAACCCATTCCCAAAATAGCTCTCTGGACTTTTTCCAAATTCTGGGATTTTCCTAAATTAAAAATTGCTAAAAAATTCAGCAGGAATATCTAAGAGTTACTGTGAAATTCGTGGGCCCAATTCCACTATTCCACCGCGGTTCGGCGGCATGAGCAAGGCTCATGCGGCGGTTCCGCGGCCGTACGGTCCTATATCACTGTTATCTTTGCACAGTAACTCCTCTTTTCTGATGCTGGATTTTATGGGAATTTTTAAATTTTATTCAACAGTTGAATTTTCTGGGGTTGTTTTGGGGACTCGGTGTTTCGATCGGATTGTCAAATTTTGTCTATGTGGCTTTCCGGATAAATTTTAGAATATGTTAAAAAGTTCGACCGGATATAAATACCCAATTTTTCCCCTGTCGGGAAATTTCCAAGTGTTGGATTTTTCCGTAGTTTGACGACGTTCTAAGTAGTGCAAGTAACGCGATGGTCCCTCTAGAAGACAACAAACCTTAACTTGATTATGTGACCGTCTTGAACTGCCCTTTGAACCTTAGGGTTTGGGGCAGTACGGCGTGCCACATGTGAGGCGTTGGCTTGACCCTTCTACGGCTGGACCGTTGGTACTGAGGCACGAACGGAATGTTGTTAGACTTATTTCATGTGTTGAGCTGTATCGGGAAAACTTGGGTGTTCGATTGTTCGATCGAAAAGTTTAACATTTTCTGTTTATCTGGAATGGGATATAATAATTGGAATTCACAACAGTTATGTGATAACTGAATGAATGTTATAAATCTAGCGGTTTAGTCTCACTTGATCGGTTGCCACGGAATTTTGATTTGATCAAAAGTCCGTCGCAATCACGTAGCGTACGTGGATACTCGCCGGGTAAACTTAATAGACAGCCTCACTCCATAGCCCCGACCAAGTGACTGTAGGAGAACCCCGTCGCCGAAAGCATCCGTTCGGGTGCTCGCGGGTGGCGGTGTTCCGCCTTGGTGCACTTCGTCGACGGCGTCGGGGGTGCGGCCGTCTACTGAAGTTTGCGACGAGCATTCGATCAGGATGTCGGGAATCTTGTTGAATTGCCCGACTCGATATTGAAAAGTGTTTTCGATAATGAGACTAAAATGCGGGGTTTATAATTGTTAGGCATGTGATGTCTAAAGAATTCATTTGATCAGGCATGCGATGTCTGAGTTGGTTGCGGATTCCAACTGTTGTAGTTTTACACTTTCTTTTCTGTGACCGTAAGTGTAATATGTGATATCGCTGGTTTCGTTGCTATATGCCAACGACAATTGGGATACGCATGTTTAATTACGTTGATGACATGTGATGTTATGTGTTGCTGGATATGTTATATTGGATCGTCGTGTTTGAATAGCCGGGGGTTTTTATGTGAGATGAGTGTTTTTCATTTTCATTCATGTAAAAACTTGTATGTAATATTCTTTTATTTGGGGCACTTCCAGGTTGCGAAAGTTGTCACCGTTTGTATATTATTTACTTTTCCGCATTAGGATAGACCCAAGGAGGGGAGCACAAGTAACCGGGTTCTGGGGTCCAGTAGGAGACCAACTCGAGGAGTCGAGTCCGGGTCTCCTAACCCTAGAATTGGCAGGGTTGCTTGCCGCTCTCGTAGGGGTCTAGGGGTGTGGGATTGGCTATTCATCACGACCGTGGAATCCGTGTTTTATACTGGCTCGTATTGAAAACACGGACGTCCTAGTATATCCAATATTTCATATGATTCTTCTGCTGCGATATCTGTGATGTGATCATGTGATGTTCTGTGATAGATACATTATATAGTATATATGATATATTATATAGACGTTACTTATGTTTTACACCCGCGCTAACCCTGCCCTGCTCTGCCGTTAGTTACCTAACCTAACGGTGCACGAGGGGACATCGAAGCGAATGCGGATGGCATAAGTGTATGTCGTATTTATCTGTGATGTTTAGGTACATAAATGATGGGACTTCATTAATGTGATTAATGAAAGTAAAAGAAACCTAAGATGTTGTAGAATCGAATTTCAAAATTAAAACAGGTAGCTACAGTTCTTGCTTTGCACAGCGGTATATGTGATATATCCTGCACCTTATTCGATGAGGAAAGGACCGAGATCCCTTCACCTGGAGTGACTCCTTTAGCAATAACTGGCAGATGCTACACACTCGGTTTGTCATTTGATTGCTTTTAAGTGTTTTTGCTTTGCACAGTGATATATACGATATATCCCGCACCTCATTCGACGAGGAAAGGACCGACGATCCCTTCACAGGGAGTGACTCCTTTAGCAAAACTAGAAAAGCCTCAAAAGCACTCCATTTCAAAATCATTTGATTCTACAACGATATCAAGTTCATTACGCAATAGGTTTTCAGAAAAACCTGTCGTAGCCCTCCGTCATTTCAGATAAGTCCTATTTAGTATTCGTGCTACGTTTGTTGACCTCCGTCAAGGCGTAGTGTGCGGTAGCTAACTAGTATTTATCTTCTTATGCATATGATGCAGATTGGGTTAGGGTAGTCGTGCGGCCTTGTTGACCTCCGTCAAGGGTCGTGCGGGTGGGTTTAATTCGATCAAGAAATGACGGGTTGAACTTGACTAGTAGCCTATGGTTTGTTGACCTCCGTCAAGGTCATAGGGTGCTGGGGGCAAAATATTATCGGGAAT
Organism: Agapanthus africanus; assembly: GCA_030015575.1. Lineage (NCBI taxonomy): Eukaryota > Viridiplantae > Streptophyta > Magnoliopsida > Asparagales > Amaryllidaceae > Agapanthus > Agapanthus africanus. Next base: position 164,391,504 of record CM057340.1, on the reverse strand, counting down.
TTCAAGTGTTGAAATTTGCAATGAGATTGCATACCTTCTATGAGATAGTTGGATCCCGATACCCGCTGCGAGTAAGAGTTACTCCTGGGAGAGTTTTATACATTACAATTAGCCGATCAAGTAGGTGTCTAGAAAGGTGTCAACGGGGTTACGCCTCTGGGAAAACGAGGTTTACATTAATTAGGTTCGTGCGAAAGCACGGGGGACCTCCCTCAAAGTACCGACACTGGCCTGGCTGAAAGATTGGCGAACTTGTAGTGTGTAATTAATCCCGGCTAGTCTTTCCTTTTAGGGTTTGAAGGAAGATTTGATAAAAAGCAGTGGGAGCAATCCTGATTAGATAAAATAATAACCAATCTATTCTTGCAAGAGCGCATGCTGAGTGTTTTCTTCTCTCTCTCTCCAGGTAGCGACCATATCACGCCTTAATCAAGATAATAATACGGAATATTGACCGAACCCGCTTGTTATACTGAGCTGGGGAACGTTGGTCCCGCTCCAACTTATAATTGTTATAAGACAGAGCAGGAAATTGGGGAATACCAGATTTCCCGTGCCGCCCAAACGAAGAGAGTGCATGCTGATGCATCATCTTCGGGTGTGTTCATTACAAAGAACTGTTTTCTCTGTATCCTCTACGTCCTGGGTATGTGATACCAGATCAGGATCCCAGATATGTAATCTGTTACATAGGGCTACAGTTAGGTAGAGAACTGAGAACGGGTGATAAGTTTCATGAGGCAGAAAACGGGGCAAATGTTGCAACCAAGTCTGTTGGTCACTGTCACCGTGTATTACAAATACATTGATTCTGAACGAATGTTATTAGATATCGAACCTGATATACAAAATCATATCTGTCTCTTTATTAGTAAAGAAACGGTAAAATTTTTTATTGTTGGATAATGTTTTGAACATTTCCTATATCAAAAGTTGATCGATTCAGGCTCGTTATCTAAAAGCATTAATGTTCTAAATCAAACTACAGTTCTTTGTATACGGAACACACAGAAGAGGAAGAGTTCAGAAATGAACGGATCCTTCTTCAGGCATTGTAGACTAGGTCATATCAATGCGATCCGACTGGCAGAAGTTACATATTAGATGCATATTTAAATCAGTTTGAATTTACATCTTATGAAACTTGCCAGTCATGTCACAAAGATAAGATGACCATAGCTCCGTTTATTGGAAACAGAGAAAAAGTTAGTGAACTCTTGGGATGATACATGTTGATGTATGTAGATCCCCAGTCTACATATGCCAAGACCGGTTCTTTGTACTTCATTACATTCTCTGATAGTCTCTCGAGATTCAGACATATGTTCCTGTTGAAACACAAGTCCGAACCTTTTGAGATATTCAAAGAATATAAGTTAGAAGTAGAGAACCAATACGGGTATAAGTATTATGTCCTATGATGAGATCAGGGAGGAGAATACTTGTGCATGGAATTCCTGGACTATTCTAAAGGAGAATGAGATTCTCTCTCAGCATTACTCCTCTGTATACACCATAGCACGATGGTATATCGGGGCGGAGCAATCACACCCTATATGATATGGTGTGCTCTATGATGAGTATTACTGAGTGACCTATTTCCTTTTGGGAGTTATGCACTTGAGAAGCTGCATACCTATTGAATAGGGTTCAAATCAAATCAGTTGCCTACCACTTCATATGTGATATGGAAAGGGAAGAGCCCATATCTTAAGTTAGTTAAGATTTGGGGTTGTCCGGGCTATGTGTAAAAGCATAATCCGGACAAGCTCGAGGCATGGTCTGTTAAGTATCACTGGAAATGTTCCAGCTATACAAATTGCAGCTGATGATTTGAAAGAACCAAAGCATTCAATAGTTACCAACGAACCTCAGCCTCTCCGCCGATCTAGTAGGTTTCCTCACCCACCTGAGAGATACTTCGGTTGCTCTATGACAGTGGGAGCGAGGATTGCATCATGAGATGATGACCCAACTAGCTTCGAGCTGGCCATCAGGATTGGGACTCCGTAAGAATGGCTGGATGCTTAGTGATCTGAGATGGAATCCATGTACACCAACAAAGTATGGAATTTGGTTGCTATATCTGAAGGGTTAAATCCCCATCAGGAGCAAGTATATCTTGAGAAGATTACTTGGTGTACATCGAAAAGTTGAGACTTTCAAAGCTAGACTTGTTAAAAGTTTGCATCATTGACCAGCTGTGGATAATGATGAAACCTTTTCAAGTACCTATGCTTAAGTCCATCCAGATCCTACTTGCCACGGCTACATACCATGACTACGATATCTGGCGGTTGGGTGTCATGACATCTTTTCTAAATGATGTTTTAGAAGAGAGCGTCTGTAAGTACACAGCCAGAGGGCTTCGTAAACAGTGGGAGCAGCGGAAACGTGTACAAGATGCTTTATAGGATAAAGCAGGCATCGCGGAGTTGGAACGTCTGTTTTGATGAATTAGTCAAAGAGTTTGACATCATCAAAATGGTAGATGAACCTTGTATAAACAAAAAGGTAGTAGGGAGTATGGTGATGATCCTCGTAGAGTACGTGGATGACATACTCATGATGGGGAAGGAGTTTCCTATGCTACGCTCGGTCAATCTCCGCTTATCACCACAATTCTCCATATAGGATCAAAGTGATACCTCCTAAATCCTGGATTTTGGATCTATGAGATAGATCTAAATGGATGTTAGGATACTCACTAGCTGTAGTGAGATGGTATCAATCGACCCTGGGGAGAATCACTGGAATGGTTCCAGGGTGATGAAGACGACTGAATGTCAGTCACAGGCATTGTCTTTACCCTCAGTGGAGGGACGGTATGTTGGAAGAGTTCCAAGCTAGATACCGTGACATACTAGACGATAAAGGCTGGATACATCGCTACTTAAGATGCTACCAAAGAGGCTTTTTGGGTGTATATTGGTTCATGAGATGAACTAGGTTCCTACCATTGTGTGACAATGGAGTTGTGGCTTATGCCAAGGAACGCCGGTCCCATCAGTGATCCAGACATATTCTAAGGCAGTGTCACCTGATCATGGAGATGCTTGATCTCCAAAGGATCGAGGTTAGGAGAGTAGACTCAGAGGACAACACAGCGGATCCACTCACAAAGGCCTGTTCCCAGAGAGAGACTTTTAATGGGATGGTTGAGTATGAGATACTGCAACCACTGCTACAGATGGCCCTAGTGCAAGTGGGAGATTGTTAGTTATATGTATGCCCTAGAGGCCATTACTGTACATAGGATGTATATTGTAGTGGATGCTGGGACATATATAGGGAGGACTTTCTTGCTCGACATGATAGTATGCTATCTGGTTGCTCTTTACCTTAATGTGTATACTGTTTGTCTCTCTGTTACATGTTGGTAAAGCCCTTAGGATACGTACTTGACTACCTGGACTATGATGCAGATCATACTAGTGGGGACAGATAGTCTATAAGTACATCCTTCAAAGTCCCTAGTCGTGGGTGTATCGAGACGGGGCATCGATATACCAGAGTAGACTAGCGTATACCTTCTCGACCCATACAGATGGGCGATGGATGATCCCATATCCATTGGTGTTTGACATCAGAGATGATATACGGGTGCTCAGTGGAGACTGGGTACACTGGACGGACTCGCCGAGAACTCCCAGATGGTATTATACCTCACGTCAGATGGCGGTTCTCTGGTGACACTGGTACAGAGTAGTCTGTTGACCCGAGATCGTCATAGAGTCTTGTGTGGTTCCCACTGTGCTTTGATTTCCATCTTACCACGTCCAAGAGGGCGTGCAAAACGGTGGTTTTTGGGTACAGTCCCGAGTCACATGGAGGCAATGAGCGATAGGAGGGGATTCGTCTCTCCCGGTATAGGGAGTTGATGTTGCGCTGTGTTCGATTGGCTATAACAGGAAATCCCTGGCCAGGGTTGCTGAGATTTACTGGTAAGTGTTACCAGTAGTTTCTCGAATAGTTATAGACCTCATATCGACACGACTTATCGAGCTATTGGGGTCTGACGTTTACCACCCCTAGGCGAGATATGCGACATATCAGACGATCAGACCGGACTGTACGGTAGTGTTACTCGTTGGATTCACTGGAGTGTGAGCGGGCTTGCTCGTCGATCTTCTGATCGCTCAATACCCGGGTGGCCGTTACGTTTAGCAGACCGCTTGCAGCTTGTGGGTGTTTGATATGATCATCGCCTGCTGCCGGCGTATTGACGAGTCTTTAGAGTCCTACACAGAGGTTTCCTGGCTCAAGCGAAACGAAATAGGAGCGCATATGAGATATGTGCGGGACCGAGAATAATGCGTGTATGTGATACCGTATTCTATTCTCGCGATAAATGTGTCGAATGGTTGTATGCGATATAACCTAGTTATCGAATCAAGGATTGATTCGATAAATCGATACATTGGATATTAGTCGGTTATATGCGGTATGACCGGATCGTTAAATCAAGTGTTGATTTAATGATTTAATGTATAATTATATATTTGATATATCACTTTACATTAACTAGTATTGGTTTACTTTAAATGGATTTTCTCACTTGGATTGTGTACATTGTATATGTGTTATATTTTTGTGCACTTGTATGTATCATGTTTGATGATGCATGCTAACTAGGGTTTTTGTGTAAAGATCAAACCATGGTTACATGATAATGGTTAGGGTTTTGTTTTATTCTTTTATCTTATTTAATTATTCATTTTGGATTCTAGTTGAAGCTTCTTGAACTTTTGACTTTGTGACCATTTTTGTCTCATGCTTAACCCTAACCACTTCATTTAACCTTAGTTTAGTCTCTACACTTTACCATGGTTATTATTATGATAAGTATCCTTTTCTTTTTCTTTTTAATTAACTTATCATATTGATAATCTTCTTATTATTCATCTTCTTCCTTGAAGAAAACCTTACCTCATCAATGGTGGATTGATGAAACAAGTGAGAAATCCAATTCTAAAGTCTACCCACTTCCTATTTCTTCATCCTCTACCTCTTGCCAAGTAGTAGAGTGTGTTTTCTTCACAAGTTTCTTGACTTGGTAAAGTCGGAGCTTGATTTAGCGATGCCTCGACGTAGATCATCTTCGGCATGGACATCGACGACCTAGCCCGCTCTTTCTCCGATGAAGCCGACGCTAGAGCCCGGATTTTGATTTGGACAGCGGAGATGACTTCATCACGGAGCCGTGGAGGTGGAGGACCGGATCTACAAAGGTTGTATTTCCGTATTCTCTTAGTAAAGTAGTTTACTAGTTGCTTTTTCGCCTAGACATCTAGCAAACGATCCGTAGTTTAGGGTTTCTCGGCACGTTAGAATTTGAAATTGGCATGGTTGATGCCTTGTGAGACCTCTTGGGAGTGCCTAGGAACCCTACAGTTGAGACTTTCAAAGCTAGACTAGTTAAAGGTTTTCGTCATCGACCAGGCGTGGATAATGATGAAACCTTTTCCAGTACCTATGCTTAAGTCCATCCAGATACTACTTGCCACGGCTACATACCATGACTACGATATCTGGCGGTTGGGTGTCATGACTGCTTTTCTAAATGATATTTTAGAAGAATGCGTCTATAAGTACACGGCCAGAGGGCTTCGTAGACAGTGGGAGCAGCGGGAACGTGTACAAGATGCTTTATAAGATAAAGCAAGCGTCGCGGAGTTGGAACATCTGTTTTGATGGATTAGTCAAAGAAGTTGACATCATCAAAATGGTAGATGAACCTTGTATAAACAAAAAGGTAGTAGGGAGTATGGTGACGATCCTCGTAGAGTACGTGGATGACATACTCTTGATAGGGAAAGAGTTTCCTATGCTACGCTCGATCAATCTCCGCTTATCACAATGACTCTCCACATAGGATCAAAGTGATACCTACTAAATCCTGGACTTTGGATCTATGAGATAGATCTAAATGGATGTTAGGATACTCACTAGCTGTAGTGAGATGGTATCAGTTGATCCTGGGGAGAATCACTGGAAGTGTTCCAAGGTGATAATGACGACTGAGTGTCAGTCACAGGCATTGTCTTTACCCTCAGTAAAGGGACGGTATGTTGGAAGAGTTCCAAGCTAGACACCGTGACATACTAGACGATAAAGGCAGGATACATCGCTACTTAAGTTGCTACCCAAGAAGCAGTCTGGGTGTATATTAGTTCATAAGATGAACTTTGTTCCTCCCATTGTGTGACAATGGAGTTGTGGCTTATGCCAAGGAACGCCGGTCCTATCAGTGATCCAGACATATTCTAAGGCAGTGTCACCTGATCATGGAGATGGTTGATCTCCAGGGAGATCGAGGTTAGGAGAGTAGACTCAGAGGACAACACAGCGGATCCACTCACAAAGGCCTGTTCCCAGATAGAGACTTTTATGGGATGGTTGAGTATGAGATACTGCAACCACTGCTATCAGATGGCCCTAGTGCAAGTGGGAGATTGTTAGTTATATGTATGCCCTAGAGGCCATTACTGTACATAGGATGTATATTGTAGTGGATGCTTGGACATATATAGGGAGGACTTTCTTGCTCGACATGATAGTATGCTATCTGGTTGCTCTTTACCTTAACGTGTATATTGATTGTCTCTCTGTTACATGTTGGTAAAGCCCTTAGGATGTGTACTTGACTACCTGGACTATGATGCGGATCATACTAGTGGGGACATGGTAGTCCATAAGTACATCCTTCAAAGTCCCTAGTCGTGGGTGTATCGAGACGGGGCATCGATATACCAGAGTAGACTAGCGTGTACCTTCTCGACCCATACAGATGGGCGATGGATGATCCCATATCCATTGGTGTTTGACATCAGAGATGATATACGGGTGCTCAGTGGAGACTGGGTACACTGGACGGACTCGCCGAGAACTCCCAGATGGTATTATACCTTACGTCAGATGGCAGTTCTCTGGTGACACTGGTACAGAGTAGTCTGTTGACCCAAGATCGTCATAGAGTCTTGTGTGGTTCCCACTGTGCTTTGATTTCCATCTTACCACGTCCAAGAGGGCGTGCAAAACGGTGGTTTTTGGGTACAGTCCCGAGTCATATGGAGGCAATGAGCGATAGGAGGGGATTCATGTCTCCCGGTATAGGGGGTTGATGTTGCGCTGTGTTCGATTGGCTATAACAGGAAATCCCTGGCCAGGGTTGCTGAGATTTACTGGTAAGTGTTACCAGTAGTTTCTCGAAGTGTTATAGACCTCATATCGACACGACTTATCGAGCTATTGGGGTCTGACGTTTACCACCCCTAGGCGAGATATGCGACATATCAGACGATCAGACCGGACTGTACGGTAGTGTTGCTGGTTAGATTCACTGGAGTGTGAGCGGGCTTGCTCGTCGATCTTCAGATCGTTCAATACCCGGGTGGCCGTTACGTTTAGCAGACCGCTTGCTGCTTGTGGATGTTTGATATGATCATCATCCGCTGCCGGCGTATTGACGAGTCTTTAGAGTCCTACACAGAGGTTTCCTGGCTCAAGCGAAACGAAATAGGAGCGCATATGAGATATGTGCGGGACCGAGAATAATGCGTGTATGTGATACCGTATTTCATTCTCGTGATGAATGTGTCGAATGGTTGTATGCGATATAACCTAGTTGTCGAATCAAGGATTGATTCGATAAGCCGATACATTGTATACTAGTCGGTTGTGTGCGACATGACCGGATCATTGAATCAAGTGTTGATTTAATGATTTAATGCATAATTATATATTTGATTTATTACTTTGCATTAACTAGTATTGGTTCACTTTAAATGGATTTTCTCACTTGGTTTGTGCACATTGTATATGTGATATACATTTGTACATATGATGATACATGATTGTTTAAGTGTATGTTAAGATTAAACTATGGTTATGTGATGGTTAGGGTTATGATTTTATTTACTTACTCATTTATTTATTTATTTGTTTCATTTTGGCAAAAGAAAAGAAATGGTGGCTTGCTTTGTTTTACATTGAAACTTCATGAAGGTTTGAAAAGTCCACCATTTTTGTTTCTTGCCTAACCTAACCATTGACCTAACCCTAGTTTATTCTCTACACTTGACCATGCTTGATTATGATAAGTATTCTTTTATTCTCCATTTTCTAAATAACTTATCATAATTCTTTCATCATCTTCTTCATCTTCTTCACTTGAAGAAGCTTGCTTCATCAATGGTGATTGATGAAAACAAGTGAGAAATCCAATTCTAAAGTCTACCCACTTCCTATTTCTTCATCCTCTACCTCTTGCTAAGTAGTAGAGTGTGTTTCCTTCACAAGTTTTCATGGCTTGGTGAAGGTGGAGCTTGATCTAGCGATGCCTCGACGTAGATCATCTTCGGCATGGACATCGACGACCTAGCTCGCCTATTCTCCGATGAAGCCGACGCTAGAGCCCGGGAATTCACTAGGACAGCGAGGGGACTTCGTTGCGGAGCTATGGAGGTGGAGCACCGGATCTACAAAGGTTGTATTTCTGTTCCTTTAGTTAATTTGTTAACTAGTTTGCTTTTCGCCTAGATTTCTAGCCAACGATCCGTAGTTTAGGGTTTCTCGGCACCGTAATTTTTTAAATTGGCATGGTTGATGCCTTGTGAGACCTCATTAGGATGCCCAGAAACCCTGCAGTTAAAACATAAAGAAAAAGATTCTATCTCCCAGTGGATCGACCCATACTCAACCGGCTAGCTACTAAGCGACACCGTCTTGATTGCGGTAATTAAAAATTTTAAGCACGCATAGAAAACGCGAACAGTCAAGTGGCGCCGTTGCCGGAGAGACGGTAGTTTCTTTCTTTGTGAAATTTCGGGTTAATTAAAAATATAAAAATTAAAAAAAAATAAAAATCATCTTGTTATTTTTGAAAAATCTTTGTGCAAGTGTGCTGAATTGGAAGAAGGCCTGATTCAGATCTGGAGCAAACTCAGTGAACAAATCCAGAATCAGGGGATCTAAACAGATAGAGGAGAACCAACTCAGCACAGGGAAAAGTCAGAAGATCCAAACCAACTGTTCAACCGTGGAACCGCTGCAGAATCAAGGGTTTGACCGTGGAACCACGGTCAACTGGTGACGTTAGCACCCAATTTTCTCTGTAAGTATCTCTTTTCTCCTCTCCTCTCCTCTGCACTCTATTGAAATATTTTTCATGAAGGATTCTTTGCAGAGATTCTCTTCCCTTCTCCACTAACCTGATTTTTATGTAGGATTCTTTGCGCCGCTACAAAAATAAAATTTTTGAAAGTGTTTTAGAATTTTTGGTAGTTCCTGCTTTGCATAATTAACACGGAATCTAAGGGGCTATAACACCAATTAAGATTGGGTGGGGATTTCATCACCCTTCCTAAGACCCCAAAAATCACTAAAAGCATATGCATCACCCTTGAGTTAATTAAAAAATATCTAGACTCAGCCAACTAAGGACTGTCGTGCTCATTAGGACAGAGGAAGGTTGTGGGCATTCAATCGTTTATCTAAACTTGACTTTGTGGAGCCTAGGCTAGACAAATGAGAAAGGTAATTTTAAAAGGCCCATCTCACGGTGATTCGTGAGCGGAACCCTCCTTCCCTCACTTGTGCTTACCTGGCGACAATTGGCAGTAAAAAGGCGATTCGAGGGTTATCCTACAACTTTTCGCTTGGAAGTCTAGGAGCGGTCTAGTTGAACTTTAAAGACCCTAGCTCTATGTGTGTTTTTGCATATTGTGATTGTGATTGTGCTTGTAAAAGGTTTAGTCCTATAATTACGTATTCTTTCAAACAAACAATTTTTAAAACTCCAAAAACAAACAATTTTTATAAAAAAATTAATAATAATAAAATAAAATAAATATTAAAAAAAAATACACCACTTCCCTCCCTTCCTACATTTTCACTCTTCCAACATGGGTACCCTACCTCGCAAAACTCTTGCTTTGGTACCCACAACCAGACATTACTTCCTACGGTTCTTACTTTGGTCGAATTTTGAACGACCCCTCCATGCCCAAAATATGTTTGAAAGATCGGATAGACGCGTCTAATACAAAGACTTGCACTCCGCAATCCACTTCGTATCAACCATTTCAACCTCCCCCACCCCCTTATGTTGAAACCCCTTTTTCGAGTCGTCCATTGTCCATCGCTGAACGTATTGAACAATCCCGTAGCCGATCTTTCACTCTTTTCACCACTGCGAATTCTTTGGATCAACAATTCCATTCACCTTTATATCCGTATGTTGATCCTATCCCTGTCCAACCATTCAATTCCCATCCATCCTATCCAACTTTTGCACCTTCCCTAGGCATTGCTTCTGAACAGCCTTTTGGGAGTTTCCAGTATCCAAACGAGTTTGAATCTATTACTGAAACCCCTTCACAACCCATGTCTAGTATGGAACAGTCGTTGGAAGACTTTAGGGTAGCGTCATGCCAACAGATGATGGATTTGAATGCGTCCATGGCCGCCCTCATACAACCTAGTGACCCGTAGCTAGTTTCCAACTAGCTCCAAATTTTCCAATGTATGATGAGGCGGTTGGACAAATTAAGAATTTGAGTGGAGAGAGTGAGCTGTGCACCCTTCCAAATCAAACCTACCCATCCCCAATTGAATCACACAACTCCGATTTTGAATGTCTATCAAGTGTCCCAAATGATTCACCAGTTGAAGATAGAACGATTAATGTGTTGTGCGACTTTGTAGTGTTTGATTTACCTGATTGTGAAGGGTCCCTTTCGAATGAAACCATCACCAATCCTTTTGACCTCTACACCTCCACTCTAGAACCTGAATTGATTAATATCCATGCTTTTGATGAGGTGTGTGAGAAAATTGATTTTCACTTGATTGAGGATATCGACGCTGAGAATATTTCGGATGACGAACCCACAGATTTGGCTGAGTTTCTCTTTCCAATTCATCATCCCGAGTTATTAACTGTTTTTCCCGAATTTCATATGCGTCTGGATTTTGATGATAAATGCATGGATGAGATAACTTTTGATGGGAACTTTGAGGATAGTATTGAGGATGCACCAGTTTTTCTTAGTGAGTTGGATTTTCCATTTCATCCTGTCCCGTCCACTGACTGTGTACACCCTCCTGAACCTTTAACTGTTACCCTTCCTAAATCACTCCCCTCCATCCTTTCCATCGTTCAGACCACGCAAGACACCGTATCACCTTCATTATCTGTGTCTGGTTTACCAAGTTCGACGTACCCATGTTTTATCAGAATCTTGAGGGATTTGACCCAATTTTTTGACATATTGATAGATTAGTGCAATCCATCTTTTCACATCGATCATTACAGATTGTACGAATTTATTCAATTCATTTTCACCCTCAAGTTCATACACCATTTCTTTTTCCCTTCCGCCATTCTTCTTCTCATATACCGAGACCGTATTCCACTTCTATCCCCATAAGGTCTCGCGTATTCACCATTTCTTTCCTCGCCGTATTCTTTCACCAACAAGCACACTACAGAGATAGGATTTTTGAATGGTTGGTGCTCACTTTTGGCCTTTGTAAGGCCTTGTATATCTTGATACTGTTTTCTCCCCCCTAACTCTGAACTTTAACGCTTAAACAGTGGAAACACTATTTCACTTAAGTTTTGGGGGAACCCTTTTTTGTATATATTTTTTTTGGTTTGCTTTTTGTTTTGTTCTTTTAGGGAGCGCCGACAATCTTGACCCTCTTGGTGTAGCCTGATAGTGAGGGCACTGTCAAGTTTAAATTTGGGGGTGAAAATTGATTGTAAATAGTTATTATTGCATTGCATCTGCATGTTTTTATTTCTTTGGACATATTTGTTTTTCTTTGCATATATTATTCCGTATCTTATTTTTCTGCATTGCATCTTTATAAAAAAAATATATAAAAATTGAAAAATTTTAAAAATTAAAAAAATTGAAAATTTCAATTTTGGCCATATTTGACTCAAGTTCAACATGACGGTTGACTAGTTAGGAAAAACTAGATCCTAAACTTAGTAAATTAAAAACCCTAAAAATAACCTTTCTTAAGGTTTAACTGTACAAAATATATGTCCTTGCAGTTTATTTAGAAATAAGCAAATTTTGAGTTCAGTTCTTGGGCTAAATCGAAATAAGGGAAGGGCATTGAAAGCTCAATTAGAAGTATAAATCTGAAAAATAATTCTGAATCTTAAGTCCAAATTCTGAAAATATATACCCTACTATACGCACTTGCATACATCTTGAAATTTGGGATAGTAGAGGATACCGTGAAATACTCTTGTCTAAAATCCTTAGTATAAAGGAAAATAAAAGTATAAATGGTGAATAAAGAAGAAAAAAGAATGAACACTAGTTTTGTAATTGCTTAAGGCAGCATAAATAATAAATATAGCGAGGGTGCTTTATCACCTAGTGCCTTAGACCAACTGCTTTGGGAGTCACTGCTAAACCTTAGGTGTTCCAAGACGAGGAATTACGCCTAAATGCGCAAGCACATTTTGTAATCGGTCGTTTAGTACCTCAAGAAGTATTAACGATCGCATGAAAGATGTGTGAGCAATTTCATCTAAAATTCACCAACTAAAAGTATTTTGGAAGATGGACAAGAGTATGATAGCTTGAATTGAATTTCCAAGTGTAAGGGTGATAACTACGTAGGGGTATATGATTGGAGTTTGGAGGAGAGATAGGAATAAAAGATAGGGCTTATATCTTCAGTAGAGATGATAAAAATTTCTGAGTTAAGATTGCGCCTTAGAAGGAAAACTCAGGAGATGCTGAAAGCTTTATAAACTGGCAAAATGTATATGATCTAAAGTTAAATGAAAAGGAAGTATGAAGAATACAGGTTGATAATTTCTAAGTTGAAGATAATAGAATTCCTTGCTAAAATACTGAATTGAAGAATTAGAGACAACGGCCAAATTGATCGGATTTTGTGGGTAGTATCCGCTGAAAACCCTCAGGACAAAACACTCCTCCTATTAGGGACACCTAGAGGTTTAACGGCTTGTTGCACGAGCTCAGTGCAATCGCGTTCCCTGCAAAAGTGAGATTAGGACTTTTTAAGTATAAAATTGGCTTTGCTCGGGACAAGCAAAAGATAAGTTTGGGGGTATTTGTTCATATCAGATTTCTGCATTTTTATATCGCCCATTCTTAATCACATTACATATAAGTAGGTACTTTTGATCCATGTCTGCTAAATAGTTGCAGGTTACAGGTTCTCAGCCCTTTACAGTGAAATTCATGAAAATTCACAACAAATGTGGGACTATGACCAACAACAGATGAATACTGATCTCCGCTAACCATCCGTATGATGCCACCTACCAGTTCAAGGGACAAATGGAAAATCATTAGGCACTTCAATGCACAAAGCACAAGGGTAGCACAAGATCCAAGACTTCAACGCGGAGCTCAAGGCAAAAGTCCACATCATTCTGCACTGTTGGAAATCTGGAATGAAATTGAAGAGATTCTGAGAAACCAAGTGAATAAAACAGAAGATATAAGCAACATGGAGAAGCCCTGAAAAGATGGCCTCACGATTCCACCAATTGGCCGCGGAACCACGGCCAATCAGGAACTTATGCCGCGGAACCGCTGCCGCATTCTGCGCATGTCGGTGACAATAGCGGTGCTTTGACTCGGCTCTCTTGGGGTAGTTTTTTTAATTTCGTGTATGGATCAGAATGTAAACCTAAGGTTTTTCTATCTATAAATAGGAAAGCTCAAAGCCAAATTAGCATGCCTCTTTTTATTTTTAGATCTAGAATTTAAAATTCTTTTTATTTTTCTCGCATTTGTTTATCGCATTTTTATTATCTGCAATTTTCATTTGTTGACTTAGTCGTAGAATTAAATCAGTGTTTTTCTTTTGTTATCTCCTTTTCTATTTTTTTTACAACGATGGTGCTTGAGTAAGATCCTTGCCTAGGTGAGGTCTCAAATAGCTAGTTGCAAATTCCTCTTAACCTAAATTCTTTCTACCTTCCCTCTTGTTTTATTTTTATCTTTTTAATGGGTGAGTAATTTCTCACTTGTTAGGGCAGCAGAAGGAAGGTTTGAGAGAAGGAAATCTCTCTCACTCTTTTCTTTGCCCAGCACCTTAATTCGGCCTCCCTTTAATTGAACTACAATCCGCTCACTACGGCACCCTATCCTACATGATAGCGGTGATTTCCTAGTTAGACCGGTTGTGGTTGAATTAATTGGAGGTTAGGGCCAAAAGACAAGAACGGATGGACAATGACCAAAAGGAAGAAACTAAGCATGGAAAGCCTAGCTTATACATGTAAGTCTCTTCCTAGTCGTGCTAATCCCCATTGTTGCCGATTACCTTAACACCGATATTAATAACTAAGGCATTGAAAGAAGTGAAAAATTCCTAACTCGAACTAACCTAATCCTAACCTTAGCAAGTATTTTATCATCCTTTATATCATTCGTAGATCTTAAAACAAAACCCAAAATATTTGGATTTAACTCGTTAAAATAAAAAGAAAAAGATTCCATCTCCCTGTGGATCGACCCGTACTCAACCGGCTAGCTACCAAGCGACACCGTCTTGATTGCGGTAATTAAAAATTTTAAGCACGCATAGAAAACGCAAACAATCAGCTACTTAAACAGAAGCGCTTTGCGCTCATTAACTGGCGCTCAGTGCAAAGCGCACCACGTGCTCTTCACGTGTGCGCTACTTAACAGAAGTGCTCTGCGCTCATTGACTGTCGCACAGCGCCAAGCGCGCCACGTGCTCCTCACGTGTGTGCTGAGAGAACATAAATTGTTCTTTAAATGATAAAGCCCAGAGCCATAATGAGTGCTCAGCATTCAATAAAAGACAAAAAGTTGTCAGGACCAATTCTCAGCATTGTTAAATGAAAAGGACTGAGCTTAATTAAATGTCTAATATTTTGAAAAAATGGGCCGAGCACAAGTTGGCCACAGATCTTTAATTCAGATTAATTGAGCCCATATGCTCAAAAATCTTTGATCTTAGTCCCAAATTGGACTACAGATCTCGCAACCAATATTGGTTCAAGGGTACATCTATTCATTCCTCTGATATTTGTCGTTGTAATTCTTCAACGTCTTCAGAGAGATGATGGGTCCCGACAACCAGACATTCCACGGACTGTGGGGTCCTTAAACTCATGGACTATGATGTCCTTAAATTTTATGGACTGTGGGGTCCTTAAACTCATAGACTATGATGTCTTTAAACTTTACAGACTATGACGTCTTTAAACTATGGACTATAATGTCCCTAAACTCCATGGACTATGATGTCCTTAAACTTCTGGACCGCAAAGTCCCTAAACTAAAACAATAAAGCCCAAATTCTCTTTTGTTGGATCTAAATGATCCTGTTAAGTAGATCTTAGTCTAAAATTAGACTAACGTATCCTTAACAAATGGTTAAGTAGATCTTAGTCTAAAATTAGACTAATGTATCCTAAACAAATGGTTAAGCCTAAACAGACGTTCAAGTTGATTTTAGTCTCAAATGAGACTAACGTATCCTTAAACCCAACCCAAACCCAAATCTAAGAAAATACGGATTTGGACTAATTCATGCCCTACGGGCGACAATATAAATTAGTCTCCGTATACAATCCACGGGCAACCGAAAATAAAACAAACACACACGACACGAAGTGACCATTTGGAGAAGGAGAAAGTTGGTGCCGCGATGCGGTAGCGTAATTAACTGCAGGGGCTAGCGCCTGCAGGGAAGAGCGTCCCCACAATCAAAAACCCCTAAAACGAGGGGGAATCTGACGAAGTCTGCTACAACGGCCGCATCCGTCTAAACCTCCGATATACGGTGCCATAAATCAACTTGGCATCTTCAGAGAGGTGGATGGATAAAACCTAAATAGCTTCTGTCCCCAAATTCAGGCAAGACGTCAGTCTTTCCCGGTCATTCGGTGGTAAATAGATTCTGGCACGCTCGGTGGGACCTTTTCCTCTTTCCACTCCACACTTCATGTGTCGTGTTTCACGAACGAATCGCGGTTTGACATGGTTGCCTTGGGATGTGAAGTACTAAGATTTGGTATCTTTCTCCGTGCAGAAAAACAGAAGATCAATGGCTTCAAACTGAACTAATTGCAACAACTCCCACTCCGTCCTCGCCGGAGGAGTGACCTACGGGCCTCAAGCGGCCTCCCTTTTTACGATGCCGGTAGACCAGGTGATGCAAGCCACCACAGAGCTATTCTTTGGGACCATGCTTCCACCCATGATCTTCAATGCCCCAATGTTGTCGCAAGAAGATCCGAAGAAGTCGGTCTTTGATCGGCTTACAACTACCACGGCCCCTCTCAATGGGTCCTCCAAGTCCAGCACCTCAGTCTTTGATAGGCTAAGCTAAAATTCCAATGGGCCCGTACCTGAAGGGGTTATCCCGAAACGGATAGCCATCCCTGCTCCGGTGAAAGAAGTAATCAAGGAGGCTTCTACTGTTAAAAGATCAATCTTTGCAAGATTGCCTGCTCCAACTCCCATTCCGGGCGAAGTCACCAAGGCTGCTACCCCTGTGCGAAAGTCTGCCTTCGATAGATTGGCCATCCCCACTCAACGGACGTCGGTTATCAAGAGGCTAACGCCGACAACAACCCTCTGCCAGAACAGGGGGCATGACGAAGCCACCCCCATAACTGAGCTGGTCCCGACAGCACGACATGCTCGCCGTCGTCACTGGAGCCGAGTAAGGAAAGCTGGGGGCAGTTCCCCTTCTGGACTGACTCCACCAACTCCGATGGTAGAAATTGATGTTGCTGTTCCAACTAGGAACAGCTTTGAACCACTTAGGAGGGTACGGAAGAACTCTCCGAAGGCCGTACTAAAAAGATCTCCTCCACCTATGGAGAACGCTACAAAGGTGAAGCCAGAGCAACCCCCTCAGCGGCTGTCCTCCAAAATTCACAGGATCTGGCGAAGGGCCCAAGACTCGGTGATCGACCAAGACTTCTCCCGCCAACCGAAGAAGATGAAGAAGGAATGCCCTGTTGTACCATAAAAGGTGTCTTGGGTGCCTGATGCAACGGATCCCTCAACTTCGACCGCCCATAAAAGTAGGAGGCCGGAGAAAGTCTCCATTTCCACGATGAATCTTAAGAACACTGAATCTAAATGCCCTAAATCTGGGGGCATGGTGGTGCACACTGTTTATATGGCATCCGAAAAAGAGGATAGCCGTATCTCTACGGGCCATCGACCGCTCACCAGATCCGTAACAAAGGCCCAGGAGCAATAACAGATGGCCGCACTCACTGGGCTAAAAGAAAGCCCGGAGACGTCGTCAGAACAGCTTCATGAACAAGAAACCGATACTGAGTTCCTCCGCAGAATCCTCGAGAAGAAGGACAAAGAGGCGGCGGACAAGCTGCCAACATAAAACGAATGGCGCTTTTATTCCAAGACATGGTCGGGATGATGTTACAGCCGGATCCTCCAGCTGAAGACCCTCCGATTATCCTTGAAGATGATAGGGGAGAGATATCAAACCCACTTCCGTCTTGTTCAACAGCCAAAGAGGAGACCATTTCTAAAGCCACCCTAGATGACTAAATCGCTCAACAGATACGAGCTTATCAGGCGAACGAAGCGGCCGGCCAAATTGTTAAGACTGTACGACCCTATCCGGGTTGGTATGATCAAATAAAGTCCCCGCCAGGATATACGATCCCTAAATTTCACGTATATAAGGGGACGGGAAATCTACACCAACACGTGGCTTAATTGAGGGCTCTGTGCGGCAACACCGAAGGTGACGATAAGCTACTGCTTCGCCAATTTATTGGCAACTTGTCGGAAACAGCGTTTGAATGGTACTCTGAGCTCCCGAATGACTCCGTTAAGACATTTGCAGAAATGGAGCTACTTTTTACACAAAGGTTCGCATGCAATAGCGAACGCACCCCAATCACGGCATTGATCAATGCCAGAGTGAAGCTAGGAGAAACATAGGTTCCGTATGCAATCTGGTGGCGGAACCTATGGTCGAAATGCGAATAGCGCATCGAAGAGGCTCCTGTAGTGGGCATGTTTGTAGGAACCCTCGATCCGCAGGCGACAATATCCCAGTTCATGATGTTTTTCAAGCCGACTACCTTTCAGACCTTGATTGATAAGCCAGCCCAAATGGACCAGATGGGTCAAAGCCTACCTTTTCAAAGACAGAACCGCGGAATGAAAAGGGCAAAGGGAAAGCTACCTTTGTCGCCAATGCTCAACAACAGCCGAGTGACTTAAAACCTATTGTTCTCCAAAGCAACGTGCGTCCACGCCAATCCCTCGAGGAGAGAATGGGACGTCCTTACTCGTTTTCCCGGGATAAAACAAGGAGATTGTTCGAGCTGGCAGTGCGCAATAGACTCATCAATCTTCCAAAACCAAGACATCCGCTGCAACCAGGCGATGCCAACAATCCTAATTACTGCCCCTACCACCGAACAGTAAGCCATCCAATCGAAGATTGCTTCGTTTTGAAAGGCTGGATTGAGGACCAATACCAACAAGGAAAATTCACACTGTCTGAGAATTGGAAAGTAAGCCGCCCCAGCCGCACACTCCTAAAAAGGTGGACACACCGGGGCATCATGCTCTTTTATAGAAGAAGATCCATGGGAGGTCGCTCTTTCAGCCAAGACGAAAAGAATGCTGAAGGATCTTCATACATGCCCGGCAATCAGGTGGAAAAGTCCGCTAGAACCCGAGGTCATTAAAAGAATGCTGAAGACGCGCCCAACGCCAAGAGTTGGTAGTTATAATCAAAACACCCAGGCCCAGTCGTCAAGCTCTTCGAAGAAAAAGAATAAGACCAAAAAGCCCGCGCAGTTTGACGACAAGCTTACAGATTTGCAAAAGCATATTAACGCGCTGGAGGAATACAACCAGAACGAGCGGACCCTAGTCACACTCCACGAATTTCTCAACCATATCCTTGAGAACAGAGGCAATGACAATGACGAGGGAGACGACACGTCAAAAGAACCCAAAGATTATGTGGCAGGTTGTCACATGATCTCTCACTCGTCAATAGATGATAAAGAAGCTCATGAGGCAGAGAAACTGGGGGCAGATCCTGAATCGGAATCAAAATCCCTGGAGCCATCGGACGAATTAATTGATATACTACTGAGCGAAGCTCTTTAGAAAAGCAAAGCTGACAGAGAGCGAAAATCGGCCATATACGAGAGGGCCAAGCGTCGGCGTCAAGTTGAAGAAGCTCCGGTATTGAGAAACTGTAGAATACCCCAACTAGATCGAAGCACGCCTACAACAGACAAAAGCAGGTTTAAGACAAGGAAGCAATTCACTAAAGCCTTGTCAATGGGAATGAAGCTGCCGCCATTTAAAGGAAATACTCCTAGCAACATACACCTTGACGAAGCGGATGCACATCCAGATTACTGCTTATACCATCGGAGGATCACGCACCCTACCGAAGAGTGCATGCCCTTTAAAAACTGGTGGCAGGGATATGTTGCCCACCGACAACACGTCCAGCGAGTGAAGCACAAGGCTCGTCAGGAATAGAGAAGCACGACAGATGAACGCAAAAGAACTGCCGGCAACTGTCATATGGTTGACACTAAGGGATCGCAAGTTCTCACCTTTAGATGCGACTCTGATGAAGAAATAGCTCTCAGCCCTCTCTTCAAGGAATCTACCTCCAACACGAAAGATACGGAAACTTGCGAGGATGTCTAGCTGCGTAATCGTACGTTGCCGGGGAAAAATCCCGGACCTACGAACAACTGACCGAGACGTCTATAAACTTCTACGGACTGCAGCATCCCAAGGCTGACCAAAAAAAAAACGGTACGTCCATAAGAGAGATGGGCACTGATGAAAACCTAAAAGAGCTCCATGAGTAAAAACAGTAGGACTACAGGCGAGTTTGTGAAAACCCGAAAGGGCGCAATCTCGTTAAAAGACACTTGCAAGGTCCTCTCGACCCTGTAAGGAGAAAATACCTGCGTGAGATCCTTACGACTCACAAGGGAGCAACACACTTAGGAATCCTCATGGTTCCTAAGGAGAAAACACACATACAAGATCCTTACGACTCTTAAGGAGAATTCACCTTTGAGACCCTTACGGCTCATAGGATTCAAAAGCTTTAAGTTATAGGGATCTGAACCTGTTCTTAAGCCGTCATACACCCCGATTCTGCACTACAAGCATTTCAATATTGACCCTTGTATACAATCTACGGGCATAAATAAACGTTTCCCCAACAGAGTCCCACCACTGATGAGGGATATCTTCATATGGCGAACGGCACTTGTAAGTCCTCTCGACTTATAAGGAGAAAACACTCTTGTATGATCCTTATGACTTATAAGAGAACACACACTTAGGAATCCTTACGATTCCTAAGGAGAAAATTCACCTACGAGATCCTCACGACTTGTAGGGAGAAATACCTTTATGAAACCCTTACGGCTCGTAAAGTCAAAAAGCCTTACTCAACAGGATCCTAACCCTGTTTGCTAAGCCGCCTTTGTTCGAACCGATGAAGGCAGATGATGATTTGCTCCTGGCAATATCCCAGTTGTAGCGATGCTGATGCCTAAATCAGAATCAAATTCTAAGTCCTTTTACGGCAAATGATGATTCGCTCCTGGCAATATTCCAGTCGTAGCGATGTTGATGCTGGGATTGGCACCGGATTCCAAGTTCCACACTCGCGATAAAAATTCAGCGAGCCAAAAATACATATGAAATTGCCGAAATGATGGAGCAACTTGCAACAAAATCAGCAAGTAAAAATATATGCATACAAAATATCCGAAATGATTGGGCAGCTCGCAATAAAAAGTAGCAAGTAAAAAGAAAAATAGCCGAAATGATTGGGCACCGCGAAAAATAGCCGAAATGATTGGGCAATTGCGACTTTCGCGATATAAAAAGCTGAAATGATAGAGCATCACGGAAAGAAATAAAAAAATGATGAAATTTCTGCCCTACAGGCGAGTCTATACTGACCCCTGTATACAATACATGGGCATAAAAGAAAAGGGAACAACATGTCCCCCACCAGATCCTGTCAAAAGAGAAAGTCAGACCTCAACAGTAATATCTGCATCCTAGAAGATCAACAACGACATTCCTTCTTATGCCAGCAGGGCATGGAAGCGACATCACCAAACGGAGCCACGACAAAGTCTCTAGTTCCAAATCTCGACGGTTCACAGGCAACATAGGGACCACCTTGACATTCATCTCATTACAACAGTCGCAACGTCAGCAAAGCGGAGCCACGACAAAGTCCCTAGTTCCAAATCTCGATGGTTCACAGGCAACCTAGGACCACCTCGTCATTCGTCTCATTACAGCAGACGCAACATCAGCAAAGTGGAGCTATGGCAAAGTCCCTAGTTCCAAATCTCGACGGTTCACAGACAACCTAGAGATCACCTCGACATTCGTCTCGTTACAGCAGACGCAACGTCAGCAAAGCGGAGCCACGACAAAGTCCCTAGTTCTAAATCTTGACGGTTCACAAACAACCTAGAGACCACCTCGACATTCGTCTCGTTACAGCAGACGCAATGTCAGCAAAGCAGAGCCACAGCAAAATCCCAAGTTCCATATCTCGACGGTTCAGAAACAACCTAGAGACCACCTCGACATTCGTCTCATTTCAGCAGACGCAACGTCAGCAAAGCGGAGCCACGGTAAAGTCCCTAGTTCCAAATCTCAACAGTTCACAATCAACCTAGAGACCACCTCGACATTCGTCTCGTTACAGCAGACGCAACATCAGCAAAGCGGAGCCACGACAAAATCCTTAGTTCCAAATCTCGATGGTACACAAACAACCTAGAGACCACCTCGACATTCATCTCGTTACAGCAGACGCAACGTCAGCAATGCGGAGCCACGGATAAATCCCTAGTTCCAAATCTCGACGGTTCACAAACAACCTAGAGACCACTTCGACATTCGTCTCGTTACAGCAGACGCAACGTCAGCAAAGCGGAGCCACGGAAAAGTCCATAGTTCCAAATCTCGACGAATCACAAACAACCTAGATACCACCTCGACATTCGTCTCATTACAGCAGACGCAACGTCAGCAAAGTAGATCCACGGCAAAGTCCCTAGTTCCAAATCTCGACGGTTCACAGACAACCTAGAGACCACCTCGACATTCGTCTCGTTACAGCAAACGCAACGACAACAAATGACCATGTCGCTGAAACACGTCAGCAAATGACCCCGTCTCGGAAATACGTCATCAACTGACCCTGTATGGCCAAAGTCAACCCTCAACCTCCCCCATCGAAGCAATGCTTTAACTCGGAAGCAGGTTAGCTCATCAATTACTTACGAGTCCTCTCGACTTGTAAGGAAGAAAATTCTCTTGTGAGATCCTTACGACTCTCAAGAGTAAACACACATAGGAATCCTTACGATTCCTAAGGAGAAATACACCAATGAGATCCTCTCGACTCGTAGGGAGAAAAATCATTATGAGACCCTTACGGTCCATAAAGTTGAAAAGTCTTAAGCAGCAAATCTGAACCTGTTTCCTATGCCATCGCTACCCTACAAAGAGTTCAAGATGAACTGTTATCTATCGTCCATAAGTTACATTTGCCAAAATTACATGCCAGAGAAATGGAGGTGCTAACCAAGAGTGCGTAAACTGCACCGCGTCAAATCGAAATGAAAAGGCGTAACCTACGGACGTCAACCACATAATATGAATGACAGTAAGAAGAACATTTGATTGCATCCAGTTAAGCGTTCGAAGCGTACCCATTTATGTATGTGCGAAAAAAGTTTAGTGCATAAAATAAATACGCGGAAACATAAATTGTCTATTCGTACTTTAGAAAATTCTTACAGCGATCAAAACGGTAAACAAAAACATCATTAAAATGTTTACAATGGCAAGACATCAAATCCAGGACATGGATTGAGAAATTCAAAAGTTAGGCCATCTAAATGTTTCGGGCCTCTTGGACCATTCTCATACGCTTTCTCTCACGGTCACAAGCGTCAGGGTCCTCATTGATGTCCTCCGCCCTTCGATAGGCAGCAATTATCGTCGACTGTTGAAATGTTTGATGCAGAATATCAACAAGATTGTCTCATCTTTTTTTTGAGATTAGGCCTATCAGATACACTGAGTGTACCTTATCTTCGGTGCCATCCAATACTTTAAGCGGCATACCGTCATAGAATAAAAGAAGTGCTTCCCAGATCGCTCTCACAATGAGCTTCAAAAGAGCAGAACGACGAGGAAGAAGTCGACCATTGTATTCATCAAAGCGACGCATGATTTCGGCACACTGAGCGTTTGTAAACTCCTGGTTCTGGCAGCGGCCTAGTGCGCAAATGTCTCCATAAGAAATAATGTAACATTTCAGAAAAATAAAATATTATTTTGGGGAATTTTTATAATTAAATAACAAATATATTGAATCTTTTAATATTGCGGTATAATTAAATACCGATAGATTGGGAAAAATTTGGAAAATTATAGAAATTACTAAAATGAAGGTGTTTTATGAGATTTAAGTAAATTATAAATTTTTACGATTAATTATTTTCCGTTTTAATGCTAATCGCGATTAAATATCGCTAATCGTGCATTAAGCTTGTTTTATGCACATGACATGCACCGTGTCGTATTTTACACTTGTGTTACATTTTATAACCATGGTTTCATTTGGGATTTATGTGTTTGGTTTTAATAATGAAATGAGGTGAAAAGATAAAGAAAAAAAAGAAAAGAATAGAATATGAAACATGGGCAAGTGAGAGAGTGTGAGGGGTCAAGAGAGAACCATGCCCATTTGTCCCCCTCATTTTCTTCATCTCTTTCTCTCTCCCTTTCACTCCATGGCTGCCTCTCCCTCTCACCCTTCTTCTTCATCCCTAAAACACCTCATTTCCCACCTCAAAACATCTCACTCCTTTCATTAAAATCATGCACAAGCTTATCACAAACCCTTTGGACCAAGAAAAATCGGATTTTTAAGACTTGGGGCAACTCAAGAAAATTCTTGAGTTGCCAAATGAGATATTCTATTAACTATTAGCATAGTATTTTCATTGCTTTTACATCCATGTTTGATTATAACCGATTTAGTGTCGTTTAGTGAGGTTTGGAAATTTCTAGTTAGGGTTTAAGGAATTCTTGAGTTGTGATGTGTAATTGAGGCTTATAGTGACCTTAGACCCCTGTAGAGATTTTATAGTGGGCTAAACAATAGACTAAAACCCTGTAACATGAACCAAGAAACCCCGATACCGTATTTTTCTGGATTCTGTGATGATAAAATTGAATCTGCTAACACTCGGGGACCTGGAAAATTATTTAGCAAACACTAAGAGATAAGAAGGCACCCAGCAAGCTTTACCCAAAACCTTAGCCCCTACTTCCCCTACTTGGCCGCAATTTTGTTCTTCCTGGCCGCAATTTGCGGCCAGGCTAGGGAAGAATCCCTTCGTGTTGGTTCCATGGCTTTATCTCCTGTAAATTAGACCCTCCATATGTGCAAAATTGGCTAATTTCACCTAGGGTAAAATCTGGGACTAATTTCATGAGTTGCTGTTTTGATTCGGGGTTATATTTTTCGTATTTTGGATTCTGGATTTTAGTATTTGTGTTTTATCTCGATCACTTGACGTTTGTACGACGATATCGAAGGTTGTTTGGTGGTTTGAAAGGCATAGTCCGTAGGTTCTAACCTATAGGCTTTTAGCATGTCGTTTTGGTTTTGATTTGGATTTTGATGCGATACGATACGTTGTGACATGTAGGTGTTAGTGTATATGCCCTAGGGGCCATTATTGTATCATACTAGTTTGTATATTACTTAATGGAAGCTTGGGATATTCACATGTATATAACAGTCTTGCTAAACATGGTAGTATGCTACTTGGTTTTTCTATCTTAATATGTGAGTATACGTATTGATAGAGCTCTTAGGATCTTGCTTGACTACCAGCGTTGTGATGGCAGTCACACTAGTGGGGGCTGGGTAGTCTACAAGCACATCCGTATTCAGGTCCCTAGTCGTTGGATTATCGAAACAGAGCATCGATACTCCGGAGTAGACTAGTGTGTACGCTTCTCATCCCAGTTGGGGAGATGGTCTGTCCCACAGCCGTCAGTACGTCGTACTGGAGATAGTATACAGGTGCTCGTTAGGTTACGGGTACACCGGACAAGACTCACAGGGAACTGTTGGTTGGTTTTATACCAGTCGTCAGTGAACAGTTCCCAGGTGACATGAGTACAGCATAGTCCGCAGACTTGATACTGCTACTTCGCCTCGAGTGTGTCCCACTGTTCTTAGATTGCTACCCTACCACGGCTCAAAGGAGTCGTGCAAACAGGTAGCAGTTGGGTGCAGTCCCGAGCACTTGGAGGCAGTGGCGGTTAGACAGGATTCGTCTCTCCCGGTATTGGGAGTTGATATCGCGCTGTGTCAGAGAGCCATTACGCAAAGTCCCTCGCCAGGGCAAGCGAGATTTGCTGGTAGGTTCCAGTAGTTTCTCAGGGTGTAATGGGCTTCCCTCCGACACGACTTATTCCGCTATTAGGGGACTGACGCTTGCCGCCCCCCTAGGCCCGATATGCGATAGTCTTGGACGAACGGACCAGACTGTATGGAGATTGTCACATCAGACTCAGTAGGAGTTCGGATGGGTTTCCTCATCGGCCTTCTTATCGACATCTACCTGGGGACCGTTACGTACAGCTAGTGCCGCTTGCGGTCTGTGGTTAAACCCACTGCCAGCGTAGTAGTCGAGTCTCTAGAGTTCCACACAGAGAGTTTCCCTACACCGGGCGAAACGATATAGAGGTCGTATGGTTTTACGACAAGGGTTCGGACGCATACGTGTGTTTACGCACGTACGACTTTCGGACAGTTTTTACCAGTCGGCTTTGGTTTAAGCCAGTTACTGGTGTCCGGTTATTGGATTTATACAGTTTAAAGTTTTTCCGTATTTTTACGGAAAGGAGGGGCGTTCTCGTAATTGCGCGAGAAGCTTCTAGAAAGTGGTGACTAAGGAGGTTTAGGTGGCATATACAATGAATGTGATTAGTGAGTCATATGGATGATTCATCCATGTCATTAAGGCATCATAAATGCTTAATGACTCATAGAGATGAATCATCACTTGATATTTATCAAGCATGGTTGTTAAATGATTTATTTTCTTTTCTTGATAAAAAGAAATGCTTGATATATATTATCATAACTCATTATTCTCACTTCATTATTATTCTCATATTCTCTCTCCTCAAGCTCTCCCTCTTCAAACCCTAATCCTCCCCTCTCATGTGTTGAGTACAAGGATTAGTTAGACTAACTAAACCATAACCCTCACTCTATATTACCTAGCTTCTTTGATTAGCACTTAAAGAAGGTTAGTTGCCTCAAGTTTAGAGGCTAAGCTTGGAGTAAAGCTCTCGGGTGGATCGTCTACTACTTCGAGAAGGCCGAGGAGGAGGTGGAGTTCGCAAAGACGAAGGACACGATTCGTTAGGTATAATCCCTAAACATAGTAGTATAGAACTTCTATGTTTCTTGTTAGTTATCGTTTAGCTTCGATTCATGCGGTTAGTCGATGTTTAAGCAAAGAACAAGATCGTTTTTCAAATTTCCGCCTCCCCGCAAGCCGTGGGGTGTTGTACATCGACTTACAGTGGTATCAGAGCCTCGATAAACAATAAATAACTTACTTGCAAATTTTTATGAATTTCGAACGGAAAAAACGAAACCGGAAAAGCCCGAAATCACAAGTTTCTGTCGATTTTTAAATGAAGTCCAAAAATTTTTCAGGGATGTTCAGAAAGCTTGAAAAGACAGTAGAAGAACACCCAATAAAATTGGGCCCCTGAATCGCTTAAAGCGCCGCGGAACCGCGGCGGATCCTACCGATCCGCCGCGATTCCGCCGCCGAGTTGGCGATTCAGGAACCCAATTTTTCTGTGTTTGTTCTCTTGGATATTTGGTATTTTCGGGAATTTTTAATTTTTGCTCAGGTTTCAAATTTACAGAGAAGTATTGGAGCAAAATTAAAAGTGTTTAATCGATCAAAATTATACAGTATTTTCTTGTTGGATTATATCTGTGATTGTATAATGTGTTCGTAAACCTCCCCTAACTGCTAGTATGTCGGTTGGCAAGGGGTTGCACATTTCTGAAATGGATTTTATCTGTTTGTGCATATGAACTGTGTTGGACTGTTGTGATGTATAGCCGGGGTTATGTGATGGGTTATTATTTAATTCATTTGATGTAAATGTAATTTGTTGTAATATTATTTTGCGGGGCACATCCAGGTTGCGGTTGTAGCCACCGTTGTATTATTTCATTTTACTGTTTTTGCTCCTAGGACAGACCCAAGGTGGGGTGCACAAACAGCCGGGCGGGTAGTTTGCCGCACCCGTAGGGGTCTTGAGTGGGGTAATGGCTATTCATAACAACCGTGTAATCCGTCTTTTGTTGCAGGCTCAAAACAAACACGGATTGCTTGCAAATCCAATTAAGTTCATCTGTGATCTGGAATGAATATCATTGCGTCAGACGAATGTAAAATATCTATATAAATGATAGCTATTTAGACGTCACTTATTTTTTACACCCGCGCTAGCCCAGCCCCCGCTCTGTCGTTAGTTAAGTAACCTAACATGTGATGACGGGACCTCGTGGCGAATGCGGATGGCATAAGAGGACGTTGTATTTTCGTTGTTTTCTGCAATGATAGGTTAATGATGGGACGCATTATTTATAATGCAAAGAAAATAAACCAAAAGTTTAATCGTTGGAACAATTTAAAAGAAACCACTCGGTTAATTTTAAAAACAGATATTTTTAAATGCGGAGCTTCAACCACTCCTTTTAAAAGCTATCAGGTTCCTTCGGTTATATCAAGTTCACTACGTTCACGGTTTCGCCAAAACCATTCGTAGCCCTCCGTCATTTCATCTGGGTATTCAGTAGTATTCAAGCTATGTATTTTGACCAACGCCAAGGCATAGTGTTTGGTAGCTGCTGGATATTCATTTGTTGCATAGATAGATGAGTTAGTTTGGGACAGTCGTATGATCATTTTGGCCAACGTCAAGGATATGTACGGATGTGTAGGGTTCCTAGGCACCCTAATGAGGTCTCACAAGGCATCAACCATGCCAATTTCAAAAATCTAGGTGCCGAGAGACCCTAATATACGGATCGATGGCTAGATGTCTAGGCGAAAAGTAAACTAGTTAACACTTAACTAAGGGAATACGGAAATACAACCTTTGTAGATCCGGTGCTCCACCTCCATAGCTCCGCAACGAAGTCCTCTCCGCTGTCCAAATCAAATCCGGGCTCTAGCGTCGGCTTCGTCGGAGAATGGGCAAGCTAGGTCGTCGATGTCCATGCCGAAGATGATCTACGTCGAGGCATCGCTAAATCAAGCTCCGACTTCACCAAGTCAAGAAACTTGTGAAGAAAACACACTCTACTACTTGGCAAGAGGTAGAGGATGAAGAAATAGGAAGTGGGTTAACTTTAGAATTGGATTTCTCACTCAAAAACATCAATCACCATTGATGAGGTAAGCTTTTCTTCCTTGAAGAAGATGAAGAAGAAGAAGCTAATTGTTATGATAAGTGTTAATTAGAAAATAGAAAATAATAATACTTATCATGATCAACCATGGTTAAGTGTAGAGACTAAACCCAAGTTAAGTGAATGGTTAGGTTAGGAATGAAGACAAAAATGGTGACTAAGTCAAAGCTTCATGAAGCTTCAACATATATCCAAATTAGCCACCATTTTCCTTTTGCCAAAAATGAATAAATAAACAAATAAATGAATAAGTAAAAACCCTAATCATCCACTTAATCATAGTTTAATACTTTACACTTAACCAAAAAGCATGTATCATCAAACATGATACAATCATGTGCACAAAATCATATCGCATATGCAATGCGCACACCCGTGTGAGAAAATCCATTTAAAGTGAACCAATACTAGTTAATGCAAAGTAATATATCAAATATATAATTATGCATTAAATCATTAAATCAACACTTGATTCAATGATCCGGTCATGTCGCACACAACCGACTAGTATACAATGTATCGGCTTATCGAATCAATCCTTGATTCGATAACTAGGTTATATCGCATACAACCATTCGACACATTCATCGCGAGAATGAAATACGGTATCACATACACACATTATTCTCGGTCCCGCACATATCTCATATGCGCTCCTATTTCGTTTCGCTTGAGCCAGGAAACCTCTGTGTAGGACTCTAAAGACTCGTCAATACGCCGGCAGCAGATGATGATCATATCAAACACCCATAAGCCGCAAGCGGTCTGCTAAACGTAACGGCCACCCGGGTATTGAGCGATCTGAAGATCGACGAGCAAGCCCGCTCACACTCCAGTGAATCCAACCAGTGACACTACCGTACAGTCCGGTCTGATCGTCTGATATGTTGCATATCTTGCCTAGGGGTGGTAAACGTCAGACCCCAATAGCTCAATAAGTCGTGTCGATATGAGGTCTATAACAATTCGAGAAACTACTGGTAACACTTACCAGTAAATCTCAGCAACCCTGGCCAGGGATTTCCTGTTATAGCCAATCGAACACAGCGCAACATCAACCCCCTATACCGGGAGAGACGAATCCCCTCCTATCGCTCATTGCCTCCATGTGACTCGGGACTGTACCCAAAAACCACCGTTTTGCACGCCCTCTTGGACGTGGTAAGATGGAAATCAAAGCACAGTGGGAACCACACAAGACTCTATGACGATCTCGGGTCAACAGACTACTCTGTACCAGTGTCACCAGAGAACTGCCATCTGACGTGAGGTATAATACCATCTGGGAGTTCTCGGCGAGTCCGTCCAGTGTACCCAGTCTCCACTGAGCACCTGTATAACATCTCTGATGTCAAACACCAATGGATATGAGATCATCCATCGCCCATCTGTATGGGTCGAGAAGGTACACGCTAGTCTACTCTGGTATATCAATGCCCCGTCTCGATACACCCACGACTAGGGACTTTGAAGGATGTACTTATCGACTACCATGTCCCCACTAGTATGATCCGCATCATAGTCCAGGTAGTCAAGCACACATCCTAAGGGCTTTACCAACATGTAACAGAGAGACAATCAGTATACACGTTAAGGTAAAGTTCAACCAGATAGCATACTATCATGTCGATCAAGAAAGTCCTCCCTATATACGTCCCAGCATCCACTACAATATACATCCTATGTACAGTAATGGCCTCTAGGGCATACATATAACTAACAATCTCCCACTTGCACTAGGGCCATCTGATAGCAGTGGTTGCAGTATCTCATACTCAACCATCCCATAAAAGTCTCTCTCTGGGAACAGGCCTTTGTGAGTGGATCCGCTGTGTTGTCCTCTGAGTCTACTCTCCTATCCTCGATCTCCCTGGTGATCAACTATCTCCATGATCAGGTGATACTGCCTTAGAATATGTCTGGATCACTGATGGGACGGACGTTCCTTGGCATAAGCCACAACTCCATTGTCACACAATGGGAGGAACATAGTTCATCTTATGAACCAATATACACCCAGACAGCCACTTTGGTAGCATCTTAAGTAGCGATGTATTCAGCCTTTATCGTCTAGTATGCCACGGTATCTAGCTTGGAACTCTTCCAACATACCGTCCCTTTACTGAGGTTAAAGACAATGCCTGCGACTGACATTCAGTCGTCTTTATCACACTGGAACCCTTCCAGCGATTCTCCCCAGGATCGATTGATACCATCTCACTACATCTAGTGAGTATCCTAACATCCAATTACATCTATCTCATAGATTAAAACACAGGATTTAGGAGGTATCATTTTGATCCTTCACGGAGAATCTTTGTGATAAACGGAGATTGATCGAGCGTAGCATAGGAAACTACTTCCCTATCAAGAGTATGTCATCCACGTACTCTACGAGGATCGTCACCATACTCCCTACTACCTTTTTGTTTATACAAGGTTCATCTACCATTTTGATGATGTCAAACTCTTTGACTACTTCATCAAAACAGACGTTCCAACTCCGCGATGCCTGCTTTATCCTATAAAGCATCTTGCACACGTTTCCGCTGCTCCCATTGTCTACGAAGCCCTCTGGCTGTGTACTTATAGACGCTCTCTTCTAAATCATCATTTAGAAAAGCAGTCAAGACACCCAACCACCAGATATCGCAGTCATGGTATGTAGCCGTGGCAAGTAGGATCTGGATGGACTTAAGCATAGTCACTTGAAAAGGTTTCATCATGTTCCACGCCTGGTCGATGACGAAAAGCTTTAACAAGTCTAGCTTTGAAAGTCTCAACCTTTCCATCTACACCAAGTAATCTTCTCAAGATATACTTGCTCCTGATGGGGATTTAACCCTTCAGATATAGCAACCAAAGTCCATACTTTGTTGGTGTATAAGGATTCCATCTCAGATCACTAAGCATCCAGCCATTCTTACAGAGTCTTACTCTTGATGGCCAGCTCGAAACTAGTTGGGTCATCATCTCATGATGCAATCCTCGCTCCCACTGTCATAGAGAAACCGAAGTATCTCTCAGGTGGGTGAGGAACCCTACTAGATCGGCGGAGAGGCTGAGGTTCGTTGGAATCTACTGAATCCTTTGGTTCTACCAAATCATCTGCTGTTGTTTGTATAGCTGGAACATTTCCAGTTCTACATTACAGACCTTGCCTCGAGCTTGTCCGGATTTTGCTTTTAGACATAGGCCGGACAACCTCAAATCTTAACTAGCTTAAGACATGGGCTCTTCCCTTTCCATATCTCATATGGAGTGGTAGGCAACTGATTTGATTCGAACCTATTCAATAGGTATGCAGCTTCTCAAGTGCATAACCCCTAAAAGGAAATAGGTAACTCAGTAGTACTCATCATAGAGCAAACCATATCACATAGGGTGTATCTGCTCCGCCCCGACATACCATCGTGCAATGGTGTATACGGAGGAGTAATGCTGAGAGAGAATCTCATTCTCCTTTAGAATAGTCCAGGAATTCCGTGCTCAAGTATTCTCCTCCCTGATCTCATCAAAGGACATAATACTTATACCCGTGTTTTGGTTCTCTACTTCTAACTTATATTCTGTGAATATCTCAAAAGGTTCGGACTTGTGTCTCAACAGGAACATATGTCTGAATCTTAAGAGATTATCAGAGAATGTAATGAAGTATAAAGAACCGGTCTTGGCAAGTGTAGACAGGGGACCTACATACATCAACATGTATCATCCCAAGAGTTTACTAACTCTTTCTCTGTTTCCAATAAACAGAGCTGGTGTCATCTTATCTTTGTGACATGACTGGCGAGTTTCACAAGATATAAATTCAAACTGATTTAAATATGCATCTATATGTAACTCTAGCTAGTCGGGTCACATTGACCTGACCTAGTCTACAATACCTCAAGAAGAATTCGTTCATTTCTGAACTCTTCCTCTTGTGTGTGTTCCGTATACTAAGAACTGTAGTTTGATTTAGAACATTATTGCTTTTAGATAACGTGCCTGAACCGATCAACTTTTGATATAGGAAATGTTCAAAACATTATCCAACGATACAAAATTTTATCATTTCTTTACTAATAAAGAGATAGATATGATTTTGTATATCAGGTTCGGTATCTAACAACATTCGTTCAGAATCAATGTATTGGTAATACAGTGTGACAGTGACCGACAGACTTGGCTGCAACACTTGCCCCGTTTTCTGTCTCATGAAACTTATCATCCGTTCTCAGTTCTCTACCTTTCTGTAGCCCTATGTAACAGATTACATATCTGGGATCCTGATCTGGTATCACATACCCAGGACGTAAAGGACACTGATAAACAGTTCTATATAATGAACACACCCGAAGATGATGCATCATCATGCATTCTCCTTGTTTGGGCGGCACGGGAAATCTGGTATTCCCCAATTTCCCGCTCTGTCTTATAACAATTATAAGTTGGAGCGGGACCAACGTTCCCCAGCTCAGTATAACAAGCGGGTTCGGTCAATTTTCCGTATTATTATCTTGATTAAGGCGTGATATGGTCGCTACCTGGAGAGAGAGAGAAGAAAACACTCAGCGTGTGCTCTTTCAAGAATAGATTGGTTTTTATTTTATCTAATCAGGATTGCTCCCACTGCTTTTTATCAAATCTTCCTTCAAACCCTAAAAGGAAAGACTAGCCGGGATTAATTAAACACTACAAGTTCGCCAATCTTTCAGCCAGGCCAGTATCGGTACTTTGAGGGAGGTCCCCCGCGCACGAACCTAATTAATGTAAACCTCGTTTTCCCAGAGGCGTAACCCCGTTGACACCTTTCTAGACACCTACTTGATCGGCTAATTGTAATGTATAAAACTCTCTCAGGAGTAACTCTTACTCGCAGCGGGTATCGGGATCCAACTATCTCATAGAAGGTATGCAATCTCATTGCAAATTTCAACACTTGAAATTCCCGATAATATTTTGCCCCTAGCACCCTATGACCTTGACGGAGGTCAACAAACCATAGGCTACTAGTCAAGTTCAACCCGTCATTTCTTGATCGAATTAAACCCACCCGCACGACCCTTGACGGAGGTCAACAAGGCCGCACGACTACCCTAACTCAATCTGCATCATATGCATAAACAGATAAATACTAGTTAGCTACCGCACACTACGCCTTGACGGAGGTCAACAAACGTAGCACGAATACTTAATAGGACTTATCTGAAATTACGGAGGGCTACGACAGGTTTTTCTGAAAACCTATTGCGTAATGAACTTGATATCGTTGTAGGATCGAATGAATTTTGAAATGGAGTGTTTTTGAGGCTTTTCTAGTTTTGCTAAAGGAGTCACTCCCGGTGAAGGAATCGTCGGTCCTTTCCTCATCGAATGAGGTGCGGGATATATCATATATATCACTGTGCAAAGCAAAAACACTTAAAAGAAATCAAAATACAAACCGAGTGTGTAGCATCTGCCAGTTATTGCTAAAGGAGTCACTCCCGGTGAAGGGATCTCGGTCCTTTTCTCATCGAATAAGGTGCAGGATATATCATATATACCGCTGTGCAAAGCAAGAACTGTAGCTACCTGTTTTATTTTGAAATTCGATTCTACAACATCTTAGGTTTCTTTTATTTCATTAATCACATTAATGAAGTCCCATCATTTAAGTACCTAATCATCACAGATAGATATGACGTACACTTATGCCATCCGCATTCGCCTCGATGTCCCCTCGTGTACCGTTAGGTTAGGTAACTAACGGCAGAGTAGGGCAGGGCTAGCGCGGGTATAAAACATAAGTAACGTCTATATAATATATCATATATACTATATGCTGTATCTATCATAGAACATCACATGATCACATCACAGATATTGCAGCAGAAGAATCATATGAAATATTGGATATACTAGGACGTCCGTGTTTTCAATACGAGCCAGTATAAAACACGGATTCCACGGTCGTGATGAATAGCCAAACCCACACCCCTAGACCCCTACGAGAGCGGCAAGCAACCCTGCCAATTCTGGAGTTAGGAGACCCGGACTCGACTCCTCGAGTTGGTCTCCCACTGGACCCCAGAACCCGGTTACTTGTGCCCTCCTCCTTGGGTCTATCCTAGTGCGGAAAAGTAAATAATATACAAACGGTGATAACTTCCGCAACCTGGAAGCGCCCCAATAAAAGAATATTACATACAAGTTTTTACATGAATGAAAATGAAAAACACTCATCTCACATAAAAAACCCCGGCTATTCAAACACGACGATCCAATATAACATATCCAGCAACACATAACATCACATGTCATCAACGTAAGTAAATATGCGCATCCCAATTGTCGTTGACATATAGCAACGAAACCGGCGATATCACATATTACACTTACGGTCACAGAAAAGAAAGTGTAAAACTACAACAGTTGGAATCTGCAACCACCTCAGACATCGCATGCCTGACCAAATGAATTACTTAGACATCGCATGCCTAACAATTATAAACCCCGCATTTTAGTCTCATTATCGAAAACACTTTTCAATACCAAGTCGGGCAATTCAACAGGATTCCCGACATTTTGATCGAATGCTCGTCGCAAACTTAAGTAAACGGCTGCACCCCCGACGCCGTCGATTAAGTGCACCAAGGCAGAACACCGCTGCCGCGAGCACCCGAACGGATGCTTTCGGCGACGGGGTTCTCCTACAGTCACTTGGTCGGGGCTATGGAGTGAGGCTGTCTATTAAGTTTACCCGGCGAGTATCCGCGTACGCTACGTGATTGCGATGGACTTTTGATCACATCAAAATTCCGTGGCAACCGATCAAGTGAGACTAAACTGCTATGTTTATAACATTCATTTAGTTATCTCATAACTATTGTGAATTCCAATTATTGTATCCCATTCCAGATAAACAGAAAATTTTAAACTTTCCGATCGAACAATCGAACACCCAAGTTTTCCCGATACAGATCAACACATGAAATAAGTCTAACAACATTCAGTTCGTGCCTCAGTACCGACGGTCCAGCCGTAGAAGGGTCAAGCCAACGCCCACATGTGGCACGCCGTACTGCCCCAAACCCGAAGGTTCAAAGGGCAGTTCAAGACGGTCACATAATCGAGTTAAGGTTTGTTGTCTTCTAGAGGGTCCATCGCGTTACTTGCACTACTTAGAACGTCGTTAAACTATGGAAAGATCCAACACTTGGAAATTTCCCGACAGAGGAAAAATTGGGTATTTATATCCGGTCGAACTTTTTAACATATTCTAAAATTTATCCGGAAAGCCAAACAGACAAAATTTGATACTCCGATCGAAACACCGAATCCCCAAAACAACTCCAGAAAATTCAACTCTTGAATAAAATATAAAAATTTCCAGAAGACTCAGCACTCTGAGACAAGAATTACTGTGCTATCTACGTGGTGTAAATCTATAGTGTGGCCGCGGAAGCGCCGCTAATTTTATGGTGGGGGCCGCGGTTCCGCGCTTCCTTAGTGGATTTATCATCACGTGCTTCACAGTAACTCATACAATTCCCTGCTGAATTTTTTGGCAATTTTTAATCTGGAAAAATCCCAGTTTTTAGAAAAAGGACAGAGAGGAATTTTGGGTTCGTGTTTTCGGTTCGATCGGACTTCAAATTCCGTCTAGACTTCGCCTGTGGCTCTAGCTAGGCTCTGATACCACTGTAGGGTTCCTAGGCACCCTAGTGAGGTCTCACAAGGCATCAACCATGCCAATTTCAAAAATCTAGGTGCCGAGAGACCCTAATATACGGATCGATGGCTAGATGTCTAGGCGAAAAGTAAACTAGTTAACACTTAACTAAGGGAATACGGAAATACAACCTTTGTAGATCCGGTGCTCCACCTCCATAGCTCCGCAACGAAGTCCTCTCCGCTGTCCAAATCAAATCCGGGCTCTAGCGTCGGCTTCGTCGGAGAATAGGCAAGCTAGGTCGTCGATGTCCATGCCGAAGATGATCAACGTCGAGGCATCGCTAAATCAAGCTCCGACTTCACCAAGTCAAGAAACTTGTGAAGAAAACACACTCTACTACTTGGCAAGAGGTAGAGGATGAAGAAATAGGAAGTGGGTTAACTTTAGAATTGGATTTCTCACTCAAAAACATCAATCACCATTGATGAGGTAAGCTTTTCTTCCTTGAAGAAGATGAAGAAGAAGAAGCTAATTGTTATGATAAGTGTTAATTAGAAAATAGAAAATAATAATACTTATCATGATCAACCATGGTTAAGTGTAGAGACTAAACCCAAGTTAAGTGAATGGTTAGGTTAGGAATGAAGACAAAAATGGTGACTAAGTCAAAGCTTCATGAAGCTTCAACATATATCCAAATTAGCCACCATTTTCCTTTTGCCAAAAATGAATAAATAAACAAATAAATGAATAAGTAAAAACCCTAATCATCCACTTAATCATAGTTTAATACTTTACACTTAACCAAAAAGCATGTATCATCAAACATGATACAATCATGTGCACAAAATCATATCGCATATGCAATGCGCACACCCGAGTGAGAAAATCCATTTAAAGTGAACCAATACTAGTTAATGCAAAGTAATATATCAAATATATAATTATGCATTAAATCACTAAATCAACACTTGATTCAATGATCCGGTCATGTCGCACACAACCGACTAGTATACAATGTATCGGCTTATCGAATCAATCCTTGATTCGATAACTGGGTTATATCGCATACAACCATTCGACACATTCATCGCGAGAATGAAATACGGTATCACATACACGCATTATTCTCGGTCCCGCACATATCTCATATGCGCTCCTATTTCGTTTCTCTTGAGCCAGGAAACCTCTGTGTAGGACTCTAAAGACTCGTCAATACGCCGGCAGCAGATGATGATCATATCAAACACCCACAAGCCGCAAGCGGTCTGCTAAACGTAACGGCCACCCGGGTATTGAGCGATCTGAAGATCGACAAGCAAGCCCGCTCACACTCCAGTGAATCCAAACAGTGACACTACCGTACAGTCCGGTCTGATCGTCTGATATGTTGCATATCTTGCCTAGGGGTGGTAAACGTCAGACCCCAATAGCTCAATAAGTCGTGTCGATATGAGGTCTATAACAATTCGAGAAACTACTGGTAACACTTACCAGTAAATCTCAGCAACCCTGGCCAGGGATTTCCTGTTATAGCCAATCGAACACAGCGCAACATCAACCCCCTATACCGGGAGAGACGAATCCCCTCCTATCACTCATTGCCTCCATGTGACTCGGGACTGTACCCAAAAACCACCGTTTTGCACGCCCTCTTGGACGTGGTAAGATGGAAATCAAAGCACAGTGGGAACCACACAAGACTCTATGACGATCTCGGGTCAACAGACTACTCTGTACCAGTGTCACCAGAGAACTGCCATCTGACGTGAGGTATAATACCATCTTGGAGTTCTCGGCGAGTCCGTCCAGTGTACCCAGTCTCCATTGAGCACCCGTATAACATCTCTGATGTCAAACACCAATGGATATGGGTTCATCCATCGCCCATCTGTATGGGTCGAGAAGGTACACGCTAGTCTACTCTGGTATATCAATGCCCCGTCTCGATACACCCACGACTAGGGACTTTGAAGGATGTACTTATCGACTACCATGTCCCCACTAGTATGATCCGCATCATAGTCCAGGTAGTCAAGCACACATCCTAAGGGCTTTACCAACATGTAACAGAGAGACAATCAGTATACACGTTAAGGTAAAGTTCAACCAGATAGCATACTATCATGTCGAGCAAGAAAGTCCTCCCTATATACGTCCCAGCATCCACTACAATATACATCCTATGTACAGTAATGGCCTCTAGGGCATACATATAACTAACAGGATGGGTTCAAATTAACAAGATAATGATGGGTAGAACTTGACATGTGACTTATGATATTTTGACCAACGCCAAGGTCATAAGAGCATGGGGCAAAAATAAATATCGGGAATTTCTAAAGAAACTGAAATTTGCAAAGAGATGCATACCATTTGGAGTTTGATGAATGTTGGTAGGATTCCTTCAACATTATCATACGATGATATTTGGATCCCGATACTACTGTGAGTATATGCTACTTATCAGGATATTCGTCACTTAACGATCAATGCTATAAACCAAGTAGGTGTCCAGAAAGGTGTCCAGAAAGGTGTCAGCGGGGTTACGCCCCCAGAGAAAAGAGGTTCTTTAATTAAGGAACTTCGCGAAAGCGTTGGAAAACCTCCCTTGAAGTATCGACACTAGCCTGGCTGAACGGTTAAGCAAGAATTGTACAGTGAGAATAGTCCTGGCTAATTCTTCTTTTATGGTTTGAGGAAGGATTCGAAAAACAGTGGGAGCCATCCAGTTTAGATAAACTAAAAACCACTCTAAACTTGCAAGAGTATCATGCTAAAGAGTTTTCTTCTCTCTCTCCTAATTGCAGCGACCCTGAAAATGACTGGACTTAAGTTACTTTTAGAGAAAAATATACTGACAGGGCCAAACTATAAAGATTGGCTGCGGAATGTCAAAATGGCTTTGACCTATGACAAATTGGGGTACGTCCTCACCGCTACGGCACCTGCTGTCCCTGGTCCCAAATCCAGTAATGTGGATAAGGAAATCCGCAAAACCTGGGATTTAGATTGCGCGAAAGCCAAGTGCATCGTGCTTGCCTCGATGAACAATGAACATCAGAGGAGGCACGAGGATATGGACCTAGATGGCATATTTCTCCATACAAAGGAACTTTATGGAGAGCAATCTCGTATAGCAAGATACGAGACCTCTAAGAACTTGTTTCGAGCGAGGTTGGCTATCGGGTCATCGGTAGGAGAACATGTCCTAAAGATGATCGGCTATATAGAAGAGCTCGCAGACCTTGGGACGACTTTGGATAATGAGCTCTATACAGACCTTATTCTCCAGTCCCTTCCTTCCACCTACGCCCAGTTTATCCTAAACTTCAACATTCAAAGAAAAGAAGTTGAACTTCCGGAACTCCTGAACATGTTAAGGAGTGCAGAGGGCACCTTGCAGAAAGCAAAGGAAACACCCGCTATGTTTGTTAGCGGTGCATCTTCTTCCGGGTCCAAGGCTAGGGCCAAAGGAAGGAAGAAGAAGGCCGCCACCAAACCTAAAGGAGGTGTTAGTAAGGTGGGAGGGAAGGGAAAGAAAAAGTTTGCGGTACCGATAGTGGGCCAGGATGAGTGCTTCCATTGTCACAGGAAAGGGCACTGGAAGAAAGATTGCAAGGCGTGGAACGCCAAGAACCAGGAAACGAAGCAAGCTGTGGCTTCGACTTCTGATGTGTTTGTAATTGAGAATTGTCTGTCAATCAACTCTACTTCCTGGGTATTGGATACCGGATCAGGATCTCATATTTGCAATTCATTGCAGGCACTGAGATACCGTAGAGTGCTGAAGGAAGGTGATATGACCCTAAAGGTTGCTAACGGAGCTAGCGTGGGAGCTGCGTCCGTCGGGGATTATCACCTAGGATTGACGAGTGGACACATTTTGGTTTTACATAACTATTTTTTTGTACCAAGCTTAATGTGTAATATCATATCAGTTTCCTTTTTATCAAATAAAGGTTATGATTTCACGTTTGTAAGAGATGTTATTAACATCCACCTTAATCATGGTTTAATTGGGTCCGGTACACTAAATAACGGTATATATGTTTTAAACCAACTCCAAATTTTCAATGTCCAGAACACACTAAAAAGAAAGTCTCCAGATTTAAATAAAGCTTTCTTATGGCATTGTAGACTAGGTCACATCAATGAGAGAAGGTTGACTAAGTTGCATAGAGAAGGATATTTGGACTCATTCGAATATCAAACTTATGACACTTGTCAATCTTGTCTCAAAGGAAAGATGACAAAGACTCCATTTACTGGACATGGAGTAAGAGCGAGCGAGCTCTTAGGACTCATACACAGTGATGTATGTGGTCCAATGTCTACGCATGCAAGAGGTGGTTTTTCCTATTTCATTACTTTCACGGATGATTACTCAAGATACGGATTCATTCATCTGATGAAACATAAATCCGAGGCTTTTGAGAAATTCCAAGAGTATAAGAATGAAGTAGAAAACCAAACCGGCAAAAGTATCAAGACACTAAGATCTGATCGAGGTGGTGAATACTTGAGTGCCGAGTTCCTAGGTTACCTAAAAGAGAAAGGAATTCTCTCTCAGCTTACTCCTCCATACACTCCACAGCATAACGGTGTATCGGAGAGACGGAATCGAACCCTATTGGATATGGTACGATCCATGATGAGTAATGCTGAGTTACCGCGATCTTTCTGGGGTTATGCGCTAGAATCAGCGGCATATCTTTTGAACATGGTTCCTACCAAGACTGTGCCTACCACGCCATATCAGATGTGGAGTGGGAAGAAACCCTATCTTCAGTATCTAAAAATATGGGGATGTCCAGCTTTTGTTAAAAAGCAGCATGTGGACAAGCTCGAGGCACGATCAGTAAAGTGTCAGTTTGTGGGATATCCAAAGAACTCCAAGGGGTATCTATTCTATTACGCAGAGGAACAAAAGGTGTTTGTTTCTCGTAATGCCCATTTTCTAGAATATCAGTTTTTAGAAAATGAAATAAGTGGGAGCGAAATAGAACTGGAAGAAATTCCAGAACCACAAACTGCTACTGAAAGTTTGGTAGAACCTGTAGTTCAAGAAGAACAGGACAATCCCGCACCCTTCCGCAGGAGTAGTAGGCCGTCTCATCCGCCTGAGAGATACTACGGTTTTCTCATAGATGGGGATAGAGAGGATTGCATCATAGATGATGATGAACCTACTGACTTCCAGCAGGCCATCCAGAGCGGCGACTCGGTACGATGGCTAGATGCAATGCGGACCGAAATGGAGTCCATGTACACCAACAAAGTATGGACTTTGGACTTTGCTCCAGACAGGGTAAAACCCATAGGATGCAAATGGATCTTCAAGAAAAAGATTGGTGTAGATGGACAGGTGGAAACCTATAAGGCTAGACTTGTTGCAAAGGGTTTTCGTCAAAGACCTGGTTTGGACTATGACGAAACTTTTTCTCCAGTGGCTATGCTCAAATCCATTCGGGTCCTTCTTGCTATTGCTGCCTTCCATGATTATGAAATCTGGCAGATGGACGTAAAGACGGCTTTTCTAAATGGAAATTTAGAAGAATGCGTCTATATGGATCAGCCAGAGGGTTTCAATCAGAGTGGGAGCAGCGGGAAAGTATGCAAGCTGCTTAAGTCCATTTATGGACTAAAGCAGGCATCGCGGAGTTGGAACATCTGTTTTGATGAGACAGTCAAAGAATATGACTTTATCAAAAATCCAGATGAACCGTGCATATATAGTAAAGTTGTAGCCAGAAGTGTCGTATTCCTCGTCTTGTACGTGGATGACATTCTATTGATAGGAAATGACATTCCTATGCTACAATCTGTCAAAGGATTCTTGTCACACAGGTTCTCCATGAAAGACCTGGGTGATGCCTCTTACATTCTGGGGATCCGGATCTATCGTGATAGATCCAAGAGGATGTTGGGACTTTCGCAGTCCAGGTATATCGACACTGTACTGAAAAGATTCAGTATGGAAGATTCTAAGCGCGGTAATCTACCGGCTTGTCACGGAATCACCCTCTCCAAAGAGATGTCTCCCAAGACTGATTTGGAAAGGGAACGCGTGTCTATTATACCCTACGCTTCTGCGGTAGGCTCTATAATGTATGCGATGTTGTGCACCAGACCAGATGTAGCTTACGCACTGAGCGTGGTAAGCCGGTATCAGTCAGACCCAGGAGAGAAGCACTAGATAGCAGTAAAGAACATTCTCAAGTACTTGAGAAGGACTAAAGAGATGTTCTTGGTTTACGGCGGAAAAAACCTCAGGTTGGAGGCCTTTGCTGATTCCGGCTTCCAGAGTGATAAGGACGATTCCAAGTCCATGTCGGGTTATGTCTTTACCCTCAATGGAGGGGCGGTGTGCTGGAAGAGCTCCAAGCCTGACT
Organism: Agapanthus africanus; assembly: GCA_030015575.1. Lineage (NCBI taxonomy): Eukaryota > Viridiplantae > Streptophyta > Magnoliopsida > Asparagales > Amaryllidaceae > Agapanthus > Agapanthus africanus. The sequence continues at coordinate 164,348,868 of CM057340.1, read as the reverse complement.
CGACGATGGAAGCGGAGTATATAGCTGCTTGCGATGCCGCAAAAGAAGCAGTCTGGATGAAGAAGTTCCTAACAGAACTTCAGGTGGTTCCTACCATAGTTGATCCAATACCTCTGTATTGCGACAACAACGGAGCTATAGCTTTAGCGAAGGAACCAAGGTCCCATCAGAAGTCCAGACACATCTTAAGGCGGTATCACCTGATCAGGGAGATCATTGATCGTCAGGAGATCGAGGTACGGAGAGTTGCTTCTGAAGAGAACATTGCTGATCCATTCACGAAGGCCCTACCTCAGATTCAGTTCGAGAGGCTACTCGAGATCATCGGTCTTCGATATGCCAGTACATGGCCCTAGTGCAAGTGGGAGATTGTTAGTGTATATGCCCTAGGGGCCATTATTGTATCATACTAGTTTGTATATTACTTAATGGAAGCTTGGGATATTCACATGTATATAACAGTCTTGCTAAACATGGTAGTATGCTACTTGGTTTTTCTATCTTAATATGTGAGTATACGTATTGATAGAGCTCATAGGATCTTGCTTGACTACCAGCGTTATGATGGCAGTCACACTAGTGGGGGCTGGGTAGTCTACAAGCACATCCTTATTCAGGTCCCTAGTCGTTGGATTATCGAAACAGAGCATCGATACTCCGGAGTAGACTAGTGTGTACGCTTCTCATCCTAGTTGGGGAGATGGTCTGTCCCACAGCCGTCAGCACGTCGTACTGGAGATAGTATACAGGTGCTCGTTAGGTTACGGGTACACCGGACAGGACTCACAGGGAACTGTTGGTTGGTTTTATACCAGTCGTCAGTGAGCAGTTCCCAGGTGACATGAGTACAGCATAGTTCGCAGACTTGATACTGCTACTTCGCCTCGAGTGTGTCCCACTGTTCTTAGATTGCTACCCTACCACGGCTCAAAGGAGTCGTGCAAACAGGTAGCAGTTGGGTGCAGTCCCGAGCACTTGGAGGCAGTGGCGGTTAGACAGGATTCGTCTCTCCCGGTATTGGGAGTTGATATCGCGCTGTGTCAGAGAGCCATTACGCAAAGTCCCTGGCCAGGGCAAGCGAGATTTGCTGGTAGGTTCCAGTAGTTTCTCAGGGTGTAATGGGCTTCCCTCCGACACGACTTATACCGCTATTAGGGGACTGACGCTTGCCGCCCCCCTAGGCCCGATATGCGATAGTCTTGGACGAACGGACCGGACTGTATGGAGATTGTCACATCAGACTCAGTAGGAGTTCGGATGGGTTTCCTCATCGGCCTTCTTATCGACATCTACCTGGGGACCGTTACGTACAGCTAGTGCCGCTTGCGGTCTGTGGTTAAACCCACTGCCAGCGTAGTAGTCGAGTCTCTAGAGTCCCACACAGAGAGTTTCCCTACTCCGGGCGAAACGATATAGAGGTCGTATGGTTTTACGACAAGGGTTCGGACGCATACGTGTGTTTACGCACGTACGACTTTCGGACAGTTTTTACCAGTCGGCTTTGGTTTAAGCCAGTTACCGGTGTCCGGTTATTGGATTTATACAGTCTAAAGTTTTTCCGTATTTTTGCGGAAAGGAGGGGCGTTCTCGTAGTTGCGCGAGAAGCTTCTAGAAGGTGGTGACTAAGGAGGTTTAGGTGGCATATACAATGAATGTGATTAGTGAGTCATATGGATGATTCATCCATGTCATTAAGGCATCATAAATGCTTAATGACTCATTGAGATGAATCATCACTTGATATTTATCAAGCATGGTTGTTAAATGATTTATTTTCTTTTCTTGATAAAAAGAAATGCTTGATATATATTATCATAACTCATTATTCTCACTTCGTTATTATTCTCATCTTCTCTCTCCTCAAGCTCTCCCTCTTCAAACCCTAATCCTCCCCTCTCATGTGTTGAGTACAAGGATTAGTTAGACTAACTAAACCATAACCCTCACTCTATATCACCTAGCTTCTTTGATTAGCACTTAAAGAAGGTTAGTTGCCTCAAGTTTAGAGGCTAAGCTTGGAGTAAAGCTCTCGGGTGGATCGTCTACTACTTCGAGAAGGCCGAGGAGGAGGTGGAGTTCGCAAAGACGAAGGACACGATTCGTTAGGTATAATCCCTAAACATAGTAGTATAGAACTTCTACGTTTCTTGTTAGTTATCGTTTAGCTTCGATTCATGCGGTTAGTCGATGTTTAAGCAAAGAACAAGATCGTTTTTCAAATTTCCGCATCCCCGCAAGCCGTGGGGTGTTGTACATCGACTTACAGTAGGTACCCCCATGTGGACTTTGGGACGACAAGCAAGCGCCTGGCGACGTCGGCAACGGCAAGCGAAGCGCAAGGTGAGTAGATACTCATCTATGGGGGAAATCGGGTAGATGGCGTATAGCACCCCCGCAGTTCGTAGTGTAGTTGATGATATGTTATATATTTACTTTTGTGTTGTGAATTTGGATGATAGTGTGATTTGTTAGTCGCGAACCATAGAATAAGTTTGCACACACGCACACACACCCTTGCATGCATTATTATTATTACTTGTGCGTATATGGGGATACGTGTGTGTGTACACACACACATAGGTATGGGACTAGGCATATATATACACACACACACACACACACACACACACACACACGTATACATATACATGGATAATGAGGATAGTGGATGATATTTGGAAATGAGTCGATGAGATTGGGCATGATGCTACGTGATCGGTGATATGTTTTGGTTCGTATTAGGAGATATGACATGAGATTTTAGCGGGCCTTTAGGCGTGTGTTTTCATACACTATATATATATATATATATATATATATATATATATATATAGTATCAGTATGTACTAGACTTAGATCAGTACCCCTAATACAGGATATGATGATAATGGATACCAGATGAATAATGAGATGAATGTGATATTTGACCCGTACCCAGATTTGGGATGCCATACGATGGATTTACGTACGAGCTATATATTGATTCTAGATCCACACTCTTGACTCAAGAATGTCATAATATATATTGTATCGTATGTGTTACTATTGAGGCAGGATCACTGACTGTTATATTTATATGTATCGACTCAGATTTAGGTGGTTTCCTTACCTTTCGATTTGTCCTGTAGTTTACTTGATGTTAGACAAGACTCGAGTCATACCTATTTCAAAACTGATGAATCATGAGTATTTTAAAGATAGGCCAAGGGATTCTACGGATATTTTCAAAGGACGCATCTTTTCCTAAAAACACCGTAGCCCTTATTTTTTTTAAACACCACGATTCGTGTTATTTCAAATGGCAAAACTGTATGACATATATATATTGATGTAGATTCTTCACTGTTGTGTTTATTATTCATTTTCCGCATATTCTTACTATTTGCATCGCATTGCATGTTTAAATGTGTTTATTGTTATATTAAACCTATGCCTTCAGGACACCAGCACCATTATCGATGATGCGTATGTTCCACGTACACCTGCTTGCCGGCTCACACACTTCATCATCGATTATTGCCATGTCACTACACAGTAGAATTGTTGCATCAAGATATGACTCCTTTCATACATACATATTTGCACATACACAGATGATTCTGGCTTGATTTTGGAGACTTGGGAACCGCATGATATATTTTTAAACTGATTTCTTTTAAAAGAGCGGTTTTCCCTCGATATGTGCATATTACTGTTTTATGTTGCATGATATACTGATATGCATACATTTCTATTATATGTCGCATACATCATGCTTTATGATTATACGCATTGAGATATGTTGTTTCCATGATATTTCTGGATTTGAGAACCATTGGTATTTCAAAAGAAAGTATGTACTATTTTAGAAACCCGGTTTCTCTTGATATGATATTTCAGCAGTCACCATGAGTTTTATCGGTTTTGATATATATATACCCCATGCGAGGAGGAGTTGTGGGCCGTGTGCGGGTACATAGTAAGGCCCACAGGTACCCCGGGGCAAGAAGATCGATGGACCATGCCGATGAGCCTGACAGGGGAATCATACCTACCGGTGACAGTATTTAGACTCAGCGGCTATCGTGGGGATACCGACCGGAGTTATGTACGTATGACACGTCGAATTGCGAGGGTCGAAGCTGGGCACTTGGGTTTTCGAGATAGCATATGATACGTATCTATCAGGGCCAGTCGTGGTTACAACACCTGATAGATGAGGATTTACGTGTCGATGTTGGACACGGATTTCATGATGTTTCGAGTTTCGATGCTGGGCACTCAGGTTTTCAAGATTTTGATGTGTCGCGAGGGACACCCGTTGATTTATATCCTCATATTTTCATGCATATTCTTTTATGACTTTTACATGCATGATGTTGTTAAGTCATTGGTTGACACGTGGACGAGATCCACACGCATACAGGCATTGATTACATTGATCACACCTCATGTTTATGATATGTTGCTACCTGAGGCACTGACACGAGCACTTGGTATTACATTTGGTATAGATGTTTACCATTGCCACCTTTTCATGCTTCAGACTTTATCATATTGAGAATATATATATTACTGATCGTTTGACCTAGGATTGAGTCATATATACGATTTCTGCTCTGTGATGTTTTCTACTCACGATTTGGCAACTCACCCCCGTTGTACCATAGTTCTTGCAGGTCTTGCCGTACAGGTTTCATTGCGGCTTTCTGGCACATTGCTTCCTTTCCGGGTAATTGCTTTGTTAGGTGGGTTTACTTGCATCGTGACCACCATTGTACCATTTATTTATATTCAGTTGTATCTAGTAAAACTCCATCAGCCAGACATGTATATGTATTTGACTTAGAGACTAGTTGTTTATTCTTTCGACCTTAGAGTCGCGCGTTGTATTATTATGGGTTTTCATGTTGATTTGAGTTTCCTTTTCAGTTTTGATCCACGCCCTTCGGCATTGTATATTATATTGCTTACGTGGTTGTGACTGTCAATTGATGAAGAGCTAGCTCCCGCTTGGGGATGCTTTTTATCATTGTGCATATATTATTCATGTTGTACCCCCTTTGGGGCCAGTATTTACAAAGGAAACTCTGCCGAAATTTTCAGAAAAGACTTAGGATTTTAAAAATGCATACTTCGGCTTATGTTTTTTTAAAACCACCTATTTTAAAACTAGTTTTCTTCACTTCTTCCTTAAAATGGTTTAGATTTCTGGGATTTTTGGCTTAGTTGAATTAGATGGGGTCCTATAGACTTCATATGATTCAAGTGCCAGTCGCGTGCTATTTCGGGTCGTGAAAAATAATCTCGTCGAGATCATACAGATAAGCGGCCATAACGTCTGGAAAGGAAAATCAGTGAGAGTTTAGTTTCCAGACTGGTTAAGAAAAAGCTTAATGAAACAGACACAGGGGATTTATACAACCCTTGATATCCTCACGGAGAAAATAAGTTCTGATTAAGAGACCCAACAAATTCAAATTTGTGCAAATAAAGCAGAAATCCTAAAAAATATTCTCATTTAATGAGAGAATCCTCGGGTCCTGGAGTTAAACTCTTCAAGAGCAACAATCTGCAGACAGGAGTGACACCTGTCAAAATCAATAAAATTCTCCAAAAATTCTAAACAACAATGCTCTGTGAAGATGATGGAGTAACCCATCAGAAACCGTAAAAGCAAAGCTTTACTGAGTTAAAAAAAACTCCGAGATCTTTAAGATCTGTAAGATGAACTCTAATAGTTCATCTTTAAAAATGGGTTAAGAGACCCTAAGAAAGATCTCTTTAGATCTATCAGAGCAAAGCTTTGTTAACAAAACCCTAAAAAAATTTGCTTAGATCTATGATCTGAAAAGAGCATGGCTCTGTTAATGGGTGAAACCCCAGATTATTAACTAACCCTTCAAAGATTTAATCTTTACCTAAATTTTTGACAGAGTTCTGTCCCTAAGAAAGTTCTTAAGACAAAGAGCTATGCTCTGAAGGAGAATTAATTCTCAGAAAACAAGAAAGAAGATGAACAGAGAACATCTCAAGGGCCAAAGGCCCTATTTATAGGCATAGAGAGCCGTTTCAACTTCTGAGTTGATCCAATGGAAGAGATGCTGCCACCGTTGCATTCACAGGTGGGCCATGTGAGCGCAACGGTGGGGGGGAGAATTTATTTCCCTAATCAGAGCAAAGCTGTGTTCAAACTTTGAAATTTGAAATGAAACAGTGCTTCATAGCAGCGCTAGCACTGAGAGTCAAAGACTCTGAGGCAGCGCTCACGTGCAACGTACATGAGCGCTAGCGCTAAGAGCGCTGCACTCTAAGGCAGCGCACCATGTGCAAAGCACGTGAGCGCTAACGCTAAGAGGACTGCACTTCAAGCAGCGCACCACGTACAAAGCACGTGAGTGCAAGTGGTAGAACAAAATGTTCTTGGCCCTTGGATTAAAGATCCAACGAACATGATTAAAAATCATCAATTGACCAGAATAAAATTCTGTTAAGGAAACATTCCTCAGAATCTTTCTAAACAGGAAAGATTGTGCTCTGAAAATCAGAGCACCGTTGGATCAATGATCCAATGGTGATTAAAAATCACCAAAATACAGAATAAATTCAGTATGGTAAAAGATTTCCCAATCTTGTTAAAAACAAGAAGATTGCCTTCTGTAAAACAGAAGCCCTAGGATCAAAGATCCAACGGTGGGGAAATCCCCAAATTAATTAGAGAAAAAATCTCTTCAACTGATTAACCAAATCAGCCTACCCTATATAAAGGCCCCAAGACTTCAAGTCTCAGATAGAGGAACCCCCCATAAACTTTGAGAAATTTCAGATAGAAGAGCAAGCTCTCAGCAAAAGAAGAATTTCTTCAAGGTAAAATAAAGAGATCAAAGCACCTCAACCGAAAAAGAACTTAGTTCTTATGCTAGATCATAGATCTTTAAAACAAATTGTCTTTCAAAAAAGAGATCATAACATCTCATTATAAAAAGGGGGAGAATAATTCAATTCTCTTAGGATCATAGATCCATAAAGGAAAAGCCTTTCACCAAGAACATAAGAGATTGAAACATCTCCTATAAAATAAGAACTTTGTTCTTAGATCCATGAGACAAAGTGTCTTATAAGAGAGAATTTAATTCTCAGAGAGCAGAGTTGCCTAAAAAGAGCCCTAGCGTTCCAATTAAATGAATCGCTTCAGCACTCCAAATCTAGCGCACAACACTGCAGAGCCTTAGCACTCCAAATTTAAAGAAGCGCTCTGCGTTCATTGACTGGCGCTCAGTGCCAATCACGCCACGTGCTCCCCACATGTGCGCTACTTAAACAGAAGTGCTCTGTGCTCATTGACTGGCGCTCTGCGCCAAGCGCGCCACGTGCTCCCCACGTATGCACTACTTAAAAAGAAACGCTTTCCGCTCATTGACTGGCGCTCAGCGCCAAGCGCGCCATGTGCTCCCCACGTATGCGCTACTTAAACAGAAGTGATTTGCGCTCATTGACTGGCGCTCATCGTCTAGCACACCACGTACTCCCCACGTGTGCGCTTCTTAAACAGAAGCGCTTTGCGCTCATTGACTGGTGCTCAGCGCCAAGCGCACCACGTGCTCCTCACGTGTGTGCTACTTAACAGAAGTGCTCTACGCCCATTGACTGGCGCACAACGTAGAGCGCGCCACGTGCTCCTCACGTGTGCGCTGAGAGAACATAAATTGTTCTTTTAATGATAAAGCCCAGAGCCATAATGAGTGCTCAGCATTCAATAAAAGACAAAAAGTTGTCAAGACCAATGCTCAGCATTGTTAAATGAAAAAAGACTGAGCCTAACTAAATGTCTAACATTTTGAATAAATGGGCCGAGCTCAAGTTGGCCACAGATCTCTAATTCAGATTAATTGAGCCCATATGCTCATAAATCATTGATATTAGTCCCAAATTGGACTACGGATCTCGCAACCAATATTGGTTCAAGGGTACATTGTTAGTTGTATGTATGCCCTAGAGGCCAGTATTGTACAGATGATGTATATTATATTGGATGCTTGGACATATATATAGAGATGACTTTCTTGCTCGATATGATAGTATGCTATCTGGTTGCTCTTTATCTTAACATGTATACTAGTCTCTTTAAACTGTCTTATAGTTACATGTTGGTAAAGCCCTTAGGATGTGTACTTGACTACCTGGACTATGATGCAGATCATACTAGTGGGGACATGGTAGTCCATAAGTACATCCTTCAAGGTCCCTAGTCGTAGGTGTATCGAGAAGGGGCATCGAAATACCAGTGTAGACTAGCGTATACGCTTCTCGACCTATGAGATGGGCGATGGATGATCCCATATCCATTGGTGTTTGACATCAGAGATGGTATACGGGTGCTCAGTGGAGACTGGGAACACTGGACGGACTCGCCGAGAACTCCCAGATGGTATTATACCTCACGTCAGATGGTAGTTCTCAGGTGACACTTGTGCAGGTTAGTCTGTAGACCCGAGATCGTCATAGAGTCTTGTGTGATTCCCACTGTGCTTTGATCTCCACCTTACCACGTCCATGAGGGCGTGCAAAACGGTGGTTTTTGGGAACAGTCTCGAGTCACATGGAGGCAATGAGCGATAGGAGGGGTTTCGTCTCTCCCGGTATTGGGGGTTGATGTTGCGCTAGGCTCGATTGGCCATAACAGGGAAGTCCCTGGCCAGGGCTGATTAGAGATTTGCTGGAAAGTGTTACCAGTAGTTTCTCGACCCGTTATGAGCCTCACATCGGCACGACTTATCGGTTATTGGGGTCTGACGTTTACCACCCCTAGACTTGACATGCGACATATCAGACGAGGAGACCGGACTGTACGGGAAGTGTTGCGGGTTGGCTCGACGGGAGTTGTAGCAGGTTCGCTTGTTCTCTTCTGATCGCTCAATACCCGGGTGGCCGTTATGTTTAGCTGACCGCTTGCGGCTTGGGGGTGCTTGATATGATCATCACCCACTGCCGGGGTATTGACGAGTCCTAGAGTTCCACAATGGAGTTATCTAGTCCAGGCGAAATGTTGTGGTGCGCGTATGCGATATGTGCATGGACCCGATTAAAATGCGTGTATAGGATACCGTATATTGATCGGGCGGCTTGCTTTTGGTTAGGGTCGTATGTGATATGGCCGGATTGATAAATCAAATGTTGATTTATCATTTAACCATTAGTTTCTCACTAGAAATCCTTTATTGTGATGGATGGATGTATGCATGCATGAATGTTTTTCTTTCTTTCTAGTTTCATGCACATATGGATGTGTATACATACATACATACATACATCATCTATCATGGTTGCTTATACAAAGAAAATGGTGGCAATATAAGACTCACACCATGGTTTTATTTATATATATTATTATTGAATTTGATTTAAAATAAAAGAAAAGGAAAGGATAATTCATGGAAGCTTTCTACACTCTTCTTGACCTAACCATTCTCACCCACCTTTTCACCATGGGTTACTTTTCCTTTTGTGCTTTTAACTCAAGTTCAATAATATCCTAACCATGGTTTAAGATGAGAACAAGAAAATATATATTGATATATTTTCTTGTTCCTTCAAGAGGGTGTCATTCTTTTTACTCTTAAAAAAGATATTGCCATCATCTTCTTCTTCCTCTCTCATTTTGCTCTCTAGATTTTTGTAGGGAGCAATATAATCATCAAGTTAGGATTTTGAAGTGAGAAAGAGAACCACAACACCATTCTACACAAGTCTAGCCCACTTGTTTGGAGTGTTAGCTTGATTTCGTTCACTTGATCGGATAAAGTTGCAAGCTTGGACAAAGCGGACTCCGTGTGGATCATCGGTGATATCGAGGAGTTCAAGCGGAGCTTTTTCAAACCCTAAGTGGCCAAGGAGTCTAGCGTAGGGAGCTACAAAGGTTGTACTCCCAAAACCCCATCTATTCTTTCATATGTTGATGTGAAAATTTTAGAAACCCTAATTTTCTAGGAACGATCCGATGTTTGTTAACTTAGCACCCTAAAGACTCCACCTTTGGTTCATGTGATGCTTCCAAATCCTTCATGAGGTGCTAGGCTAACCTTTCATTGGTATCAGAGCCGACCTAGAACATTAGGCGACACCTTTACGAAGTTAAAACTCCGATCGAACCGAAAATACGGATTTTTGGGTGCTCTCTGGACTTTTTTCAAAATATGGTTATTTTCAGAATAAAAAATATGTAAAAAATTCAGCAGGTAAAAATAAGAATTACGGTATAAATTTTTTTCCATGAACAGTCCTTTCTGCCGCGGAAACGCGGCCTAAGCTTGCTTGGGCCGCTGTTCCGCGGCCGTACTCCTCAATCACTGTATAATTTTTATACTGTAATGCTTAATTCTGCTTGTATATTTTTTAGAGTATTTTTAATCTGTATTTACTGCTGAAAATTTCTGGAGATGGTTTTGGACTTGTCGATTCGATCGGAATTTTCATTTCGTTGCTTTTCGGGGTAAATTAGAAAGTATTGAAGTGTTTGAACGAGTATCATTTGCTCACTTTTCACGGGGTTTAAAAGCTTTCGGAAATACGTGCAAGTTTGTTTGTGGTGGACCCTCTAGAAGACAACAAACCTTAACTCGATTATGTGACCGTCTTGAACTGCCTTTTGAACCTTAGGGTTTGGGGCAGTACGGCGTGCCACATGTGAGGCGTTGGCTTGACCCTTCTACGGCTGGACCGCTACCACTGTGTCACACTCCGGGGTTTTGAACTCCGCTCAAGTGTTGAGCTTTAGTGAATCTTGGGTATTTGATCGTTCGTTCGAAAACTTTAATACTGTCTAATTATCTGGAATGTGATGCAATGTGTGGAATTCATATTATAAGACATGAAATACGAGGTATGTGATACTTCGCATTTACGATGTCTGAAGAGAATGTGGATTCCAAATATTGCAGTTTTACACTTTCTTTTCTATGACCATAAGTGTAGTATGTATTTACCGATTGTCGTTGCTATACGTCGACGACAATCGGTGTATGCATACTTACTTACGTTGATGATATGGGATATTATGTGTTGCTGATATATGATGTGCAGGATTGTCGCGATAGAATAGCCGGGGTTTTTTATGTGAGATGAGAGTTTGATATTTTCATTCATGTAAATTCAAATGTAATGTAATATTCTTTTATTTGGGGCACTTCCGGGTTGAGGTTGTGTCACCAGTGTTGTATATTATTTACTTTTCCGCATTAGGATAGACCCAAGGAGGGGAGAACAAGTGACCGGGTTTTGGGGTTCAGTGGGAGGCCATCTCGAGGAGTCGAGACCGGGTCTCCTAAACTCCAGAATTGGTAGGGTCGCTTGCCGCTCTCGTAGTGGTCCAGGGTGTGGGCTTGGCTATTCATCGTGGCTGTGGAATCCGTATTTTCTATTGTTGGCTAGATATTAAATACGGACGTCCTAGTATATCCCACATTATATCTATGTTTCTGCTGCGATATCTGTGATGTGATCATTTGATATGATCTGATGGATACAGTATATATAGTATATATGATATATTATATAGGTGTTACTTATGTTTTACACCCGCACTAGCCCTGCCCTGCTCTGTCGTTAGTTACCTAACCTAACGGTGTACGAGGGGACATCGAGGCGAATGCGGATGGCATAAGTGTACGTCGTATTTATCTGTGATGCTTAGGTGACTTAAATGATCGGACTTCATTAATGTGATTAATGAAAGAAAAGAAATCTAAAAGTTGTTGTAGAATCAAGTTTTAAATAAAACGGGGTAGCTACAGTTTTGCTTTGCATAGCGGTATATATGATATACCCTGCACCTTATTCGATGAGGAAAGGGCCGAGATCCCTTCACCGGGAGTGACCCCTTTAGCAATAACTGGCAGATGCTACACACTCAGTTTGTCTTTTGATTGCTTCTATAGTTTCTTCTTTGCACAGTGATATATATGATATATCCCGCACCTCATTCGACGAGGAAAGGGCCGACGATCCCTTCACCGAGAGTGACCCCTTTAGCAAAACTATAAAAGCCTCAAGAACACTCCATTTCAAAATTCATTTCGATTCTACAAAGATATCAAGTTCATTACGCAATAGGTTTTCAGAAAAACCTGCCGTAGCCCTCCGTCATTTCGGATAAGTACTAGTTAGTATTCGTGCTACGTTTGTTGACTATGTTAAGGCGTAGTGTGCGGTAGCTGATTAGTGCTTATCTGTATATGCATATGATGTGATTGGGTTAGGGTAGTCGTGTGACTTTGTTGACTATGTTAAGGGTCGTGCGGGTGGGTTTAATTCAATCGGGAAATGACGGGTTGAACTTGACTAGCACTTATGATTTGTTGACTATGTTAAGGTCATATAGCTGCTAAGGGCAAAATATTATCGGGAATTTCAAGTGTTGAAATTTGCAATGAGATTGCATACATTCTATGAGATAGTTGGATCCCGATACCCACTGCGAGTAAGAGTTACTCCTGGGAGAGTTTTACACATTACAATTAGCCGATCAAGTAGGTGTCTAGAAAGGTGTCAACGGGGTTACGCCTCTGGGAAAACGAGGTTTACTTTAATTAGGTCCGTGCGAAAGCACGGGGAACCTCCCTCAAAGTACCAACACTGGCCTGGCTGAAAGATCGGCGAAGTTGTAGGGTGTAATTAATCCCGGCTAGTCTTTCCTTTTAGGGTTTGAAGGAAGATTTGATAAAAAACAGTGGGAGCCATCCTGATTAGATAAGATAATAACCAATCTGATCTTGTAAGAGCATACGCTAAAGTGTTTTCTTCTCTCTCTCTCTCGGTAGAGACCATGTCATGCCTTAATCAAGATAATAATATGGATGTATTGACCGAACCCGCAAGTTATACTATGCTAGGGAACGTTGGTTCCGTTCTTTCTTATAAGAGTTATAGGAATTAACCGGACATAGGGGAATACCAGGATTCCCAAGCCACCCGAATGAAGAAAGTACATGATGATGCATTTTCTTCGGGTGTGTTCGTTACAGAGAACTGTTTCTCCATTTTCCCTATGTCCTCGGTATTAGATACCGGGTCAGGATCCCATATATGTAATCAGTTACAAGGGCATAGAAAAGATAGAGAACTTAGAGAAGGTGATAAAGACATAAGAGTTGGAAATGGTGCAATTGTTGCAGCTAAGACTGTCGGGGAATATCACCTTGCATTACCAACTGGTAATACATTGATTCTGAACGAATGCTATTACATGCCGAACCTGATATGCAACATTATATCCGTTTCTTTGTTGAGTAAAGAGGGATATAATTTTGTATTACAGGATAATGTTATGAACATTTTCCGTAACCAAAAGTTGGTTGGATCAGGCACGTTATGTAATGGCATTTAGGTTCTAAATCAATCAACAGTTCTGAGCATAACAAACACACACAAGAGGAAGAGTTCAGAACTGAACGAATCCTTCTTGTGGCATTGTATACTCGGTCATATAAATGCGACACGGCTGGCTAAGTTGCATAAGGAAGGATACTTGAAACCGTTCGAATTTTCATCTTATGACACTTGCCAGTCATGTCTCAAAGGCAAAATGACCAAAACTCCGTTTACGGGACACAGAGAAAGAGTTACCGAACTCTTGGGACTGATACATAGTGATGTATGCGGTCCCATGTCTACACATGCCAGGGATGGTTCTTCGTACTTCATTACATTCACTGACGATCTCTCTAGATTCGGATATGTGTTCCTGATGAAACACAAATCAGAAGCTTTTGAGAAATTTAGAGAATATAAACAAGAAGTCGAGAACCAAACCGGAAAAAGTATTAAGGTCCTTCGATCTGATCGAGGAGGTGAATACTTGAGCAATGAATTCCTGGACTTCCTAAAAGAGAATGGGATTCTCTCTCAGCTGACTCCTCCATATACACCACAGCACAACGGTGTATCAGAACGGAGGAACCGCACCCTATTAGATATGGTGCGCTCTATGATGAGCACAGCTGAGTTACCTATTTCCTTCTGGGGATATGCACTGGAAACAGCAGCATACCTATTGAATCAAGTTCCATCTAAATCTGTACCTACCACACCATATGGGATATGGAGTGGGAAGAGACCATATTTTAAACGAGTTAAGATATGGGGTTGTCCGGCCTATGTCAAAAGGCAAAATCCAGACAAACTCGAGGCACGGTCAGTTCTTTGCAAGTTTGTGGGATATCCTAAGAATTCCCAAGGATATTTTTTCTACCACGCTGAAGAAAAAAAAGTGTTTGTTTCTCAATATGCCACCTTTTTGGAAAAGGAATTTCTTGCAAAAGAAATTAGTGGCAAAGTGGTAGAGCTAGAAGAGGTTCCAGAAACACAAACTGCAACTGAAGATTTAGTGGAACCAGAGGATTCGGTAGTTCCCAACGAAACTCATCCTCTCCGCCGATCTAGTAGGGTTCCTCGCCAACCTGAGAGATACTACGGTTTTCTCATGGATGGTGGGAGCGAGGATTGCATCATGGAGGATGATGACCCAACTAGCTTCGAGTAGGCCATCACGAGTGGGGACTCAGTGAAATGGCTGGATGCTATGTGGTCCGAGATGGAATACATGTACAGCAACAAAGTATGGACTTTGGAAGATGCTCCTGAAGGGGTAAAACCCATTGGGAGCAAGTGGATCTTCAAGAAAAAACTTGGTGTAGATGGGAAAGTGGAGACTTTCAAAGCTAGACTTGTTGCAAAGGGTTTTCGTCAAAGACCAGGTGTGGACTATGACGAAACCTTTTCTCCAGTGGCTATGCTTAAATCCATCCGGATCATGCTTGCCATCGCTGCATATCATGATTACGAAATCTGGCAAATGGATGTTAAGACCGCCTTTCAAAATGGTGATTTAGAAGAGTGCGTGTACATGACTCAGCCAGAGGGCTTCGTAGATAGTGGCAGCAGCAGGAAGGTGTGCAAGCTGCTTAAATCCATTTATGGATTGAAGCAAGCATCGCGGAGTTGGAACATCTACTTTGACGTCGTTATCAAAGAGTTTGATTTCGTCAAAAACCCAGATGAACCTTGTATCTACAAGAAGGTGGCAGAGAGTAAAGTTGTCTTCTTCGTATTGTACGTGGACGACATACTCTTGATAGGAAATGATATTCCTATGCTGCAATCGGTCAAGCTCTTCTTATCACAAAGATTCTCAATGAAAGATCATGGTGATACCTCCTGCATATTGGGGATTAGGATCTATAGAGATAGATCCAAACGGATATTGGGATTGTCCCAATCCAGGTACATTGACACCATACTAAAGAGGTTTAGTATGGAAGAATCCAAGCGTGGGAACTTGCCCACGATCTCTGGAGTCACTCTCTCCAAAGAGATGTCTCCCAAGACTGATTTGGAGAGAGCTCGCATGCAAGGGATACCCGATACTTCGGCTGTAGGCTCTATCATGTATGTGATGCTATGTACCAGACCCGATGTAGCATACTCACTAAGTGTAGTGAGCAGGTATCAAGCTGATCCTGGAGAGAGTCACAGGACAGCTGTGAAGAGCATTCTCAAGTACTTACGAAGGACTAAAGAGATGCTCTTGGTGTATGGTAATGGAGAACTCCAAGTGGAGTCCTTTACCGATTCGAGCTTCCAGAGTGATAAGGACGACTCTAAGTCGCAGTCGGGATTTGTCTTTACCCTTTACGGAGGGGCAGTTAGCTGGAAGAGTTCCAAGCAGGAAACCGTGGCAAACTCGACGATGGAGGCTGAATACATCGCTGCCAACGATGCTGCTAAAGAGGCTGTCTGGATCAAGAAGTTCATTACTGAACTTGGAGTGGTTCCATCCATTGAGCATCCAATACCTTTGTATGGCGATAACAATGGAGCGGTGGCTTTGGCCAAGGAACCCAGGTCCCATCAGCGATCCAGGTATATTCTGAGGCGGTATCACCTGATCCGGGAGATAGTTGATCGCCGGGAGATCGAGGTCAGGAGGGTTGACACGAAGAACAACACGGCGGATCCACTCACGAAGGCCAATCCGCAGATACAGTTTGAGAGACTCTTCGGGATACTCGGTATGCGATACTACAGCAGCTGGCCCTAGTGCAAGTGGGAGATTGTTAGTTGTATGTATGCCCTAGAGGCCAGTATTGTACAGATGATGTATATTATATTGGATGCTTGGACATATATATAGAGATGACTTTCTTGCTCGATATGATAGTATGCTATCTGGTTGCTCTTTATCTTTACATGTATACTAGTCTCTTTAAACTGTCTTATAGTTACATGTTGGTAAAGCCCTTAGGATGTGTACTTGACTACCTGGACTATGATGCAGATCATACTAGTGGGGACATGGTAGTCCATAAGTACATCCTTCAAGGTCCCTAGTCGTAGGTGTATCGAGACGGGGCATCGAAATACCAGTGTGTATACGCTTCTCGACCCATGAGATGGGCGATGGATGATCCCATATCCATTGGTGTTTGACATCAGAGATGGTATACGGGTGCTCAGTGGAGACTGGGTATACTGGACGGACTCGCCGAGAACTCCCAGATGGTATTATACCTCACGTCAGATGGCAGTTCTCAGGTGACACTTGTGCAGGTTAGTCTGTAGACCCGAGATCGTCATAGTGTCTTGTGTGATTCCCACTGTGCTTTGATCTCCACCTTACCACGTCCATGAGGGCGTGCAAAACGGTGGTTTTTGGGTACAGTCTCGAGTCACATGGAGGCAATGAGCGATCGGAGGGGTTTCGTCTCTCCCGGTATTGGGGGTTGATGTTGCGCTGTGCTCGATTGGCCGTAACAGGGAAGTCCCTGGCCAGGGCTGATTAGAGATTTGCCGGTAAGTGTTACCAGTAGTTTCTCGACCCGTTATGAGCCTCACATCGGCACGACTTATCGGTTATTGGGGTCTGACGTTTACCACCCCTAGACTTGATATGCGACATATCAGACGAGGAGACCGGACTGTACGGGAAGTGTTGCGGGTTGGCTCGACGGGAGTTGTAGCAGGTTCGCTTGTTCTCTTCTGATCGCTCAATACCCGGGTGGCCGTTACGTTTAGCTGACCGCTTACGGCTTGGGGGTGCTTGATATGATCATCACCCACTGCCGGCATATTGACGAGTCTTAAAGTCCCACAATGGAGTTACCTAGTCCAGGCGAAATGCTGTGGTGTGCGTATGCGATATGCGCATGGACCCGATTAAAATGCGTGTATAGGATACCGTATATTGATCGGGCGGCTTGCTTTTGGTTAGGGTCGTATGTGATATGGCCGGATTGATAAATCAAGTGTTGATTTATCATTTAACCATTAGTTTCTCACTAGAAATCCTTTCTTGTGATGGATGGATGTATGCATGCATGAGTGTTTTTCGTTCTTTCTAGTTTCATGCACATATGGATGTGTATACATACATACATACATACATCATCTATCATGGTTGCTTATATAAAGAAAATGGTGGCAATATAAGACTCACACCATGGTTTTATTTATATATATTATTATTGAATTTGATTTAAAACAAAAGAAAAGGAAAGGATAATTCATGGAATCTTTCTACACTCTTCTTGACCTAACCATTCTCACCCACCTTTTGACCATGGGTTACTTTTCTTTTTGTGCTTTTAACTCAAGTTCAATAATATCCTAACCATGGTTTGAGATGAGAACAAGAAAATATATTTTGATATATTTTCTTTTTCCTTCAAGAGGGTGTCATTCTTTTTACTCTTAAAAAAGATATTGCCATCATCTTTTTCTTCCTCTCTCATTTTGCTCTCTAGATTTTTGTAGGAATCAATATAATCATCAAGTTAGGATTTTGAAGTGAGAAAGAGAACCACAACACCATCTACACAAGTCTAGCCCACTTGTTTGGAGTGTTAGCTTGATTTCGTTCACTTGATCGGATAAAGTTGCAAGCTTGGACAAAGCGGACTCCGGGTGGATCATCGGTGACATCGAGGAGTTCAAGCGGAGCTTTTTCAAACCCCAAGTGGCCGAGGAGTCTAGCGTAGGGAGCTACAAAGGTTGTACTCCCAAAACCCCATCTATTCTTTCATATGTTGATGTGAAAATTTTAGAAACCCTAATTTTCTAGGAACGATCTGATGTTTGTTAACTTAGCACCCTAAAGACTCCACCTTTGGTTCATGTGATGCTTCCAAACCCTTCATGAGGTGCTAGGCTAACCTTTCATACATCTCTTCATTCCTTTGATATTTATCGTTGTAATCCTTCAACGTCTTCAGAGAGATGATGGGTCCCGACAACCAGACATTCCACGGACTGTGGGGTCCTTAAACTCATGGACTATGATGTCCTTAAACTTTATGGACTATGGGGTCCTTAAACTCATAGACTATGATATCTTTAAACTTTACAGACTATGACGTCTTTAAACTATGGACTATAATGTCCCTAAACTCCATGGACTATGATGTCCTTAAACTTCTAGACCGCAAAGTCCCTAAACTAAAACAATAAAGCCCAAATGCTCTTTTGTTGGATCTAAATGATCCTGTTAAGTAGATCTTAGTCTAAAATTATACTAACGTATTCTTAACAAATGGTTAAGTTGATCTTAGTCTAAAATTAGACTAACATATCCTTAACAAATGGTTAAGTAGATCTTAGTCTAAAATTAGACTAACGTATCCTAAACAAACGTTTAAGTTGATTTTAGTCTCAAATGAGACTAACGTATCCTTAAACCCAACCCAAACCCAAATCCAAGAAAATACGGATTTGGACTAATCCATGCCCTACGGGCGACAACATAAATTCGTCTCCGTATACAATCCACGGGCAACCGAAAATAAAACAAACACACACGACACGAAGTGACCATTTGGAGAAGGAGAAAGTCGGTGCCACGATGCGGTAGCGTAATTAACTGCAGGGGCTTGCGCCTGCAGGGAAGAGCGTCCCCACAATCAAAAACCCCTAAAACGAGGGGGAATCTGACGAAGTCTGCTACAACGGCCGCATCCGTCTAAACCTCCGATATACGGTGCCATAAATCAACTTGGCATCTTCGAAGAGGTGGACGGATAAAACCAAAGTAGTATCTGCCCCCAAATTCAGGCAAGACGTCTGTCTTTCCCTGTCATTCGGCGGTAAACAGTTACTCCTGGAAGAATTTTACATATCACAGTTAGCCGATCAAGTAGGTGTCTAGAAAGGTGTTAACGGGGTTATGCCTCATGGAAAACGAGGTTTATTTTAATTAGGTCCGTGCAAAAGCATGGGGAACCTCCCTCAAAGTACCAACACATGGCCGAAAGATTGGCAAATTTGTAAGGTGTAATTAATCCCGGTTAATCTTACCTTTTAGGGTTTGAAGGAAGATTTGATAAAAACAGTGGGAGCCATCCTGATTAGATAAAAATAACCAATCTAATCTTGCAAAGAGCGCACGCAAAGTGATTATCCTTCTCTCTCTCCTAGTAGCGACCAATGACATGCCTTAATCAAGATAATAATATGGATGTATTGACCAAAACTTCTTATTATACTGGGATAGGTTCCTCTCTATCTTATGATTGTCATAAGTCTGAGCAAGGAATAAGGGAATATTTAGATTCCCACACCACCCAAATGAAGAAAAAGCATGTTGATGCATTGTCTTCGGGTGTGTTCGTTTCCAAAAACTGTTTCTCAGTTTACCTCTACATCCTGGGTATTGGATACCGGATCATGATCCCACACATGTAATTTATTACATGGGCTATAGACAGGTGGAGAACTGGGAAAGGGTGATATATCTCTAGCAGTAGAGAATGGTGCAATTGTTTCAGCCAAATCAGTTGGCAAATATCACCTAGTGTTACCAACTGGTAATACATTGATTTTTAGCGACTGTTATTTCGTACAAAAAAATATTATGAATATTTTCCTAAATCAAGTGTTGATTGGGTAAGGTAAGTTGTATAACAGTGTACACGTTCTGAATCAAACATCAGTTCTAAAACGTACACACACAAGAGGAACAATTCAAAAATGAACGAAGTCTTCTTGTGGAATTGTAGACTGGGTCATATCGATGAAACAAGACTAGCTAAAGTTCCATAAGGATGCATATTTGAATCCGTTCGAATTTACATCTTATGAAACTTGCCAGCCATGTCTCAAAGACTAGGTGAAAAAATCTCCGTTTACTGGAAACGGAGAAAGAGCTACTGAACTCTTGAACAGATACGGTGATGTATGCGGTCCTATGTCTACATATGCCAGGATGGTTCCTCGTACTTCATTACATTCACTGACGATCTCTCAAGATTCGGTCATGTGTTCCTATTGAAACACAAGTCTAAAACTTTTGAGAAATTCAAAGAATATAAGCATGAAGTTGAGAACCAGATGGGTAAAGGTATTCAAATCCTTCGATGTGATCGGGGAGAAGAATACTGGAGCACGGAACTCTAAGACTATTAAAAAGAGAATGAGATTCTCTCTCAACTTACTCCTCTGTATACACCACAGCACAATGGTATATCGGGGGTATAGGAATCGCACCCTATGAGATATGGTGCGCTCTATGATGAGTACTGCTGAGTTGCCTATTTCCTTTCATGGACATGCACTTGAGAAGCTGCATACCTATTGAATAGAGTTCCGATGAAATCCATTGCCTACCACTCCATATGAGATATGAAATGGGAAGAGACCATCTCTTAAACGAGTTAAGATATGAGTTGTCCGGCCTATGTTGAAAAACAAAATCTGGACAAGCTCGAGGCAAGGTCAGTTCTGTGCAAGTTTGTAGGATATCCCAAACATTCTCAAGGGTATATCTTCTACCGCACCGAGGAACAAAAGATGTTTTGTTTCTCGACATGCCACCTTTTTGGAAAAGGAATTTCTTATGGAAGAAATTAGTGGCGATGATGTAGAACTGGAAGAAGTTCCAGCAAAGCAAACTATAACTGACGATTTGGTGGAACCAGAGGATTCAATTGTCCCTGATGAACCGAAGTCACTCCGCAGATCTAGTAGGGTTCCTCATCCACCTGAGAGATACTACGGTTTTCTCATAGACGGTGCGAGCGAGGATTGCATCATGGAGATGATGACCCAACTAGTTTTGAGCAGACCACCACAAGTGGAGACTATGTGAAATGGCTGGATGCTATGTGATCTGAGATAGAATCCATATACACCAGCAAAGTGTTGACTTTGGATGTTGCTCCTGAAGGGGTAAAACCCATTGGGAGCAAGAGGATCATTGAGAAAGATAAATTGGTGTAGATGGAAAAGTTGAGACTTTCAAAGCTAGACTTGTCGCTAAACTTAAGTCCATCAGGATCCTACTTGGCATTACTGCATAACATGACTACGATATCTGGCAGACTGCATGTCAAAACCGCTTTTCTAAATGGTGATTTAGAAGAGAGCGTGTATATGATACTGCCAGAGGGCTTCATAAACAGTGGGAGCAGCGGAAGCATGTGCAGGCTGCTTAATCCACCTACAGGTTAAAGCAGGCATCGCGGAGATGAAACATCTGTTTTAATGAAGCTGTCAAAGAGTGTGCGTTCATAAAAAAGATAGATGAACCATATATAAATAAAAAGGTTGTAGAGAGTATGGTTGTCTTCCTCGTATTGTACGCGGATGAGATACTAGGAAAAGGTGTTCCTATGCTACACTCGGTCAAGAACCTCTTATCTCAAAGGTTCTCCATGAAAGATCTAACTGATGCCTCCTACATTCTAGGGTTATAGATCTATAGAGATAGATCTAAATGGATTGGGGATTGTCACAAACCAAGTACATAGACACCATGCTAAAGGGGTTTAGTATGGATGACTCTAAGCATGGTAATGTACCTGCTTGTTCAGGAATCACTCTCTCCAAAGAGATGTCTCTCGAGACTGATTTGGAGAAGGCTCGCATATAAGGGATACCCTATGCTCTGGCAGACGGGTCAATCATGTATGCGATGTTATGTACCAGACTAGATATAGCTTACTCACTAGGTGTAGTGAATAAGTATCGAAAAGATCTTTAGGAAAACCACTGGACAACTGAAGATCATTCTTAAGTGCTTGAAAAGGATTAAAGAGATGTTCTTGGTGTATGGTAACGATGAACTCCAGATGGAGTCCTTTACCGATTCGAGCTTCCAGAGTGATAAGGACGACTGAAAGTCAGTCACAGGCATTGTCTTTACCATCAGTGGAGGGACGGTATGTTGGAAGAATTCCAAGCTAGATACCGTGACATACTAGATGATAAAGGCTGAATACATTGCTACCAACGATACTGCCAAAGAGGTTGTCTGGATGAATAGTGTTCATGAGATGAACTAGGTTCCTACCATTGGGCATCCAATACCTGTGTATGGGGATGACAATAGAGTTGTGGTTTTGGCTTAAGAACCCTGGCCCCGTCAGTGATCCAGACATATTCATAGGCAGTATCATCTCATCCGGAAGATAGTTGATCTCCGGGAGATCGAGGTCAGGAGAGTTGACACAGAGGATAACACAGTGGATCCATTCACCGAGGCCATTCCCCAGATGCTATTCGAGAGACTTTTGGGACGTTGGGTATGAGATACTACAACAACTGGCCTTAGTCCAAGTAGGAGATTGTTAGTAATATGTATGCCCTAGAGGCCATTATTGATGATATAGTGGATGCTTGGACATATATATAGAGTACTTTCTTGCTCGGCATGATAGTGTGCTATCTGGTTACTCTTTATCTTAACATGTTGACTAGTATTCTATACTGTCTTGCTCTCACATATTGATAAAGCCCTTAGGATATGTACTTGACTACCAGGACTTTGATGAGATCATACTGGTGGGGCAAGGGTAGTTCACATGTACATCCTTTAATTGTTCATAGTCGAGGGAATATCGAGATAGGGCATCGATATTTCAAAGTAGACTAGCGTATACGCTTCTTGCCCCATATGATTGGGCGATGGATGATCCCACATCCATTGGTGTTTGACATCAAAGATGGTATACGGGTGCTCAGTGGAGACTGGGTACACTGAAAAGGACTCGCCGAGGACTCCTATGTGGTAGTATACCTATCGTCAGATAGCAGTCCTCTGGTGACACCGGTACAGGTTAGTCTGTAGACCCGAGATCGTCATTGAGTTTTGTGTGGCTCCCACAGTGCTTTGATTTCCTCCCTACCACGGCTCAAAGGAGTCGTGCAAACAGGTGGATTTTGGGTACAGTCCCGAGTCACATGGAGGCAATGAGTGATAGGAGGGGTTTCTTCTCTCCGGGTGTTGGGGGTTGATGTTGCGCTATGCTCGATTGGCTATAACTGGAAGTCCCTGGCCAGGGATGCTGATGATAACTACTGATAAAAGTTATCAGTAGTTTCTCAAACCGTTATAGGCCAGACATCGGCATGACTTATCACGTTACTGGGGGCTGACGTTTACCACC
Organism: Agapanthus africanus; assembly: GCA_030015575.1. Lineage (NCBI taxonomy): Eukaryota > Viridiplantae > Streptophyta > Magnoliopsida > Asparagales > Amaryllidaceae > Agapanthus > Agapanthus africanus. Next base: position 164,325,460 of record CM057340.1, on the reverse strand, counting down.
CCTAGACATGATATGCGACATATCAGACGAAGAGACCGGACTGTACGGTAGTGTTACTGATAGGCTTCATGAAGAGTATAGACGAGCTTTCTTGTTGATCTTCATATCGCTCAATACCCGGGTAACCGTTACATCCAGCTAGTACCGCTGACGGCTTATAGGTGACTGATGTGATCATCACCTACTGCTGGCGTATTGACGAGTCTTTAGACTCCCACACAGAAGTTTCCTGGTTCAAGCGAAATGAAGTAGGACACATATGTGATATGTGTGTGGGCCTGATTAAATAAGAGTATGTGATACCGTATTGTAATTTGGCAGTTATCTGTTATCAGTCAGGTTATATGTGATATAACCGGATTATCGAATCAAATGTTGGTTTGATAATGTGATATTCAGATTAATGATATTAGTCGGTTATATGTGATATAACCGGATTATTAGATCAAGTGTTGATTTAATAATGTGATATAATTATATCTTAACTAATATCATTAGGTCACTAATTGCTTTATATATATATGTATGTATATTAATGTATATTTGATATATATATATATATATATATATATATATATATATATTATATGAAGCATGGCAAGTTTTTTTATTTTTTAGAAAATAGAAAAATGAGGTGTAAATTGTGGAGATATTTGTGGTATGGTTCAAGGCATGGGTTTATATGTTTTTATATTACTCTTGACTCACTATTCAAGCATGGTTGCAATTTTAATTGCATTTTTATTCCATGCTTGAATGAGTAAGGGGAGAGATGATTCATTTTATTGATTCTACACTTGCTTCATGATTCATGCCTTAGCCATTTTTCAAGAGCTCCTTTCTTCTCTTGCTCTCTACAATTTTCTTCACCTCACCTCCAAGCTCAAAACCCTCACATGAGATGTGAATAATTGAGCTTGTGAGACCCTAGTGAGCATAACTTATCCCCTACTTCATCATCCCACACCAAAATAGCAATTTGGTGTGGTGTGTTTCCTACACTAAAAGTGTTTAGAGTAGTGAAAAGCTTGTGTTTGTGGACTTCGGGTGGATTGTCTTAGGCGAGAAGATCATGAAGAAGGTTCGTTCAACTCAGAGAGGAGCCTTGAAGAGTCGTGTGGACTTCATCCCGGAGCTTTTGAAGAGAAGGACACGAACTACAAAGATTGTATGCTCTTAAACTTTCTCTTAAACTTAATCACATCACAAAGCCATAACCTAATATTCTAGTAATGATCTTGGTAGTCTAGCTTAGCACCTAGAAAAATTTAAAATTGGCATTCTTGATACCTCTTGAACTTCTTGACGGTGCTAAGGTCGACCTTCAACCATGAGGTCCAAATGACATCAAGCATGCCAAATTCAAAATTTTATAGGTGCTAAGCTAGACTATCCAAGATCTTTAGCTGGTTGATTAGGGTTTTAGTTTTGATATCTACTAAACTATAAGAAAGTGAAGATGGTTATACCCTCATAGATCGAGTCCTTCACTTCACATGCTCCGTGTAGTTGTCCCGTGACTCCACTAGGCTCCACTTGAGGATTTGGATGAGCTTCCTCCGATTACCTTTGTGCCGAAGACGATCCACGCGAAGTCCCTCCAACTTAAGCTACCTCTACACTAAACTCTTTAGCGTAGTAAACACGCTACACTCGATCGCTAGTCAAGTGTAGGATGGTGAAGTAGGGGATGTTAAAGCTCACAAGTTTGTGTTCAAGCTTCATGGTTCACATCACATGTGAGGGTTGAAGCTTGAACCATGACGTTAAGAAAGAAGAAGAAGCTAGAGAGCATGAGAGCAAATAAAAGGAGCAACTCCAAAAAAATGGCTAAGTGTTGAAAATGAGCAAGTGAGTGGCTTGAACCCTAGATTCTCTAGTTCGATTCTAGGTTAATATAGCTTAGCCCACTAGATTTTTTAAAGTTGCATACTTGATACCTCTAGAAACCTAGTAGTGATGCTAAAACATACTTTCATGGTATCAGAGTTAAGCTAGAGCATCAGGCGTAGTCTAAACGAAATTAAAGTGTTCAATCGAGTTTTGAAACCATAAATTTCCATAATTTCTATAAAAATTTTCAAAACTTGGAATTTTTAAGATTAAAAATATGCAGAAAATCGCGCAGGGTATATAGTGGAGCCCCAAGAAATTCGAGGGCCCAACTCAACCACTTGGCCGTGGAACCGCGGCCTAACCTAAGGTTAAATTGGTGAGTTATGGACTTGGGTTTCTTTTGCTGCTCCATAATGATATTTGGCACTTTCTGGGTATTTTAGCTGAGGCTCAAGCTGTTGAGGTCTCTGGGATTTGTGGGTGTTTGATAATTCGATCGAAAAGTTTAACGTCGTCTAGATATATATGATTTGTGATACAATATTTGGAATCTACATTAATTAGTTTTGTGACAACTAGTTTGTGTTTTGTAAATCTCGCGTATTAGTCTCTTTTGATCGATTGCCATGGAGTTTCAATTCGGATCAAAACTCTGTCACAATCTCGTATTGTATGCGGATAGTCGCCCGGAAACACTACTAGATAGCCACGCCCCATTGCGTCGACCAAGTGACTATAGGAGAATACTGTACCCAAAAGCATCCACTCGGGTGCTCACGGCCACGGTGTTCTGCCCAAGTGCACTTCTGTCACGACCCGAAATGGCACGTGACTGACACTTGAATTATATGAAGTCTATAGGACCCCATCTAATTCAAGTAAGACAAAAATCCCAGAAATCTAAACCATTTTTAAGGAAGAAGTGGAGAAAACTGGTTTTAAAAACAAGTGGTTTTAATAACATTAGCCGAAGTATTGCATTTTAAAATCTCAAGTCTTTTCTGAAAATTTCGGCAGAGTTTCCTTTATAAATATTGGCCCCAAATGGGTACAAACATGCATAATATGAATAAAGGCATCCCAAGTGGGAGCTAGCTTTTCGCCAATTGGCGGTCACAACCACGCAAATAATATAATATACAACGCCGAAGGGCGAGCATCAAAACTCAAAAGGAAACCCAAAATCAACAAGAAAACCATAATAATACAAGCGCGGCTCTAAGGTCGACAGACTATACACTAGTCTTCTAAGTCTATAAATAATACAAGTCTGGTTGATAGAGTTCAGTAGATACAACTGAAATATAATAAAAGGTACAATGGTGGTCAAGATGCGAGTGAACGCACCTACCAAAGCAATCACCCGGAAAGAAGCAGTGTGCCAGCAAAGCCGCCAAGGAAACATGTACGGCGAAACCTGCAAGAAACTGTGGCACAATGGGGGTGAGTTGCCAACTCGTGAGTAGAAAACATCACAGAGCAGAAATCGCATGTATGACTCAATCCTAGGTCATACAATCTGTAATATCCTCAAATAATATGGCCTGAAGCATGATAAAATGGCAAGGGTAAACATCTAAACATAAGTGTAATACCAAATGCTCGTGTCAGTGCCTCAAGTAGCAACATATCATATATATGATATATGAATGCATGAAAAAAGAATAAATCTAATGAGAAAACTGTTTAATTTATATAATGAGATTTCTGTATATATATAAATCGAGGTATTATCAATGAAATCAATATAGAATCAGTGTCAAGCATCGACACAAAACATATATCTAATATCTCAATATCTCAGGCTCCGGCAATCCGGACTGGCCTGTATCCTCGAATCTCAATATCTAGGGCTCCGGCTATCCGAACTGGCCCATATCATCAAATCTCAAAATCTAGGGCTCCGTCTATCCGTACTGGCCCATACTCCGATCGGTATCCTCCGGATATCCGTCGAGTCACAATATAATCACCGGTCGGTAGTGCTCCCCTACCAGGCTCAACGCCATCATCTGCGACCATCTTGCCCCGGGTACCGCAGCGGGTCTACCAAGCACCCACAGACGGTTCTTCCTCCTCCTCGAATCGGGTGTATGATATCGCTCAAGAGCCGAGAAAACTCATGGTGGACTCCTCTCAAATCATATCATGAGAAAACCGCAATTTTATCTTTAGAAATGATAATCAGTTTATAAAATTCTTGCGGTTTCTCCAAAACCATAAATCTCATGGAAATCCGAAATCTCAAATCACAATGTCAATAGACAGTGAATACTGTCATAAAGCTCCATAATAACTCATGACAACGAATATATAAATGCATGAAGTATCTCAATAATAAATGCAATGTCCAATCTAGCACAGTAATGATATATCGGAACTATCAGCTCGCAAGCGATATCGATGAATTAATATTTTCTAATGTGTACGTGACATGGCAATTACCGATGATGATGTGTGTGAGCCGGCAAGTAAGTGTTCGTAGACATGCGCATCATCGGTAATGGTGCTGGTGACCTGATAACATGGGTTCAATATAATAATAAAAACACATTTAAATATGCGATGTGATGCGAATAGCAAGAATATGCGGAAAATGAATAACTAGTACAACAATAAGGAATCTACATTTTGACATTTGAGATAATACGGATTATGGTGTTTAAAAAATAGGGCTACGGCGTTTTTAAGAAAAGGTACATCCTTTGAAGTATCCATAGAATCCCTTGGCCTATCTTTAAAAATACTCATGATTCGTTAGTTTGAAATAGATATGACTCGAGTCTAGTCTATCATCTACAAGTATACTGCGGAACTAAACTAATAGACTAGTCGAAAGGGTAAGGAAAACCACCTAAATCTGAGTCGATATATATATCTAGTAGTCGGTGATCCTGCTTCTATAGTATCACATATGATACAATATATATATATATGACATCCTCGAGTCAAGAGTGTGGATCAATCATCATAATTATATCTCGTACGGTAAATCCATCGTACGGCATCCCAAATCTGGGTACGGGTCGAATATCACATTTATCTCTATATTTATCTGGTATCCTTATCATCATATCCTGAATTAGTGGTATTGATCTATATTTAGTACATACTGATACCATCTACATATATATGTATGCGTGTGTAAAAAAACACATCACCTAAAGACCCGCTATAATATCATGTCGTATCTCATAATACGAACCAACTCACATCACCGATCTCATGGCATCATGCCCAATCTCATCGACTCATCTCCAAATACCATATACTATTCTCATTATCTATGTATATATATACATATATATATATACATACTCACATACGTATATGTATGTATGTATATATATATATATATATCCCCATATACGCACAAGAAAGTAAATGAATGCGAGTGTGTGTGTGCGCTCGCTGATTTGAATGTGTTATTTTGCATCAAAGAATTGTTAACCGCAATCAAGAACGGCGTCGCTTGGTAGCTAGCCGGTGAGTACGGGTCGGTCCACAGGGATTTTGTGTATTCTTAATTTGTTCTAACGAGTTAATTCCGATTGTTGTCAGATTGATTATTCCAAAAAACTAAGGTTGATCTAGACTAGGATTAAAATCTTGCTAGGGTTAGGTTTAGATTAAGTTTGGAAAGTCAATATTCCTCACCGCTTTCTATGCGCTATTTAAGATCTATGAGGTATTATGGTAATAATTAATTAAGTGGATTAGTACCATCGGGAAGAAACGATGTTTCTTCCTCTAGGTTCTTGTCATTCCTTTCTTAATTCTTACCCTAACCTCCATGGAAAACATACGCAACCGGTCTTTTATACTACGGTATCACCGCTACCTCATGGGATAGGGTGCCGTAGGGAGCGGTGTGTGTATGTATGCATGGAGTCCTATAAAAATATGTGATGGGCAAGAAAGGGGTGGGAGATCTTCATCTCTCAAACCTCTCCTATTCCTATCCCTAACAAGCGAGGATCTACTCACTCATTAGGGAATTGATTAACTTGTTCTAAACTAATTAACTAGGGCATATAATAAAAGTTAAACTAGGGAAGATAATAAAAGTTCTATACTATGGCAGAAAAGAAATTACCTAGGGCATGAAATAAAAAAACTACTTACTTTATTTGATGCTCTCTTCATACATTACAGAAATTTACAAATCTGAATTTTGATAAAATGAAATGAGGAACAAGAAGAGGCATACCTCAAAAGGAAGTTTAGGGTTTCTATTTATAGATTATAGAAACCCTAGGGTTAAAATCGAGTCACATCTGCTTTTACAATTTTACCCCTAAGAAAAACCTTAGTAATGCACCGACGCACCGACACGCGCGATACGTGGAAACACGCGCGACGCACGGCCATGGATCCGCGGCCAAAACCCATGTTTGGCTGCGGTTCCGCGGCCATATGGTGGTTTCTTGAGCTGCAATTTTCAGGGGTTCTTTCTGTTGCGGTCAGCATGAGCTCGTCATGGACGAGGACTGATCAGGGCATAATTCCGACGACACACGATTGTATAGATGTGTCATTTTATTGTGTTTTCGCGCCATGAGTATTTGATCGATCGCTTTTACGAGATTTCTCGGATGTGCAGATCAGCACCAGAGGATTGGGCCATTGCTAGAGGCCAGCCAGGATGTGATGACCGTCAAAGCACCGATTATTTTGATGATTGAGGCACTATTCAGCGTGCAGATGAATGAGCCAGTGATTGCTGCGAATGACAAGATATCGCCCCTGATATTCGAAGCTAATGCCGCACGAGTTATACTTAGAGATATAATAGAAGATCGCTAGTCACCAAAGATGAAAGACTATGATATATGATTCATTGCCTACCCCGATGCGAGCTCATCAGATTGATTTATTCTAGTTAGAGACGACTTCACGAAGGTACGCTGATAGTCGATAGAGACGATCGAATGTCAGGAACCCATTTTCCAAGTTTAAAGTATTCGAAAAACAATGCAAGTAATTCTATGGACCCTCTAGAAGAATGAAACCCTAACTCGATATAATGACCATGAAAATGCTTTGAAACCTTAGAGTTTGTAGCAGTTCAGCGGTGCCATTAATGATGCTTAGGTTTGCCCTTCTACGGTTGGTCCACAGGTACTGTGGCATGTACTGGAATACTATTAAACTCAAGATGTTGAGCTCTTGGGGGATTATGGAACTTTGACGAATCGATCGAAAGGTTCGACACCATTCGGATATCATGTGATAGGATAATTTCTTGGGAGACTCCAGATACGAGTATAGCCGTTGGAGCGCTGTCTATGCAGCCACGAAAAGACGAGTCCGAAGTAGTCGACATTAGAGAAAAGTGGAGTAAGAGGTTCATACGAGATCTTGATGAAATGACGTTCCACTCCGCTGACATCAGAGATGTAAAACGCATGCAGAGGCGTTGTACATAGATATATCTTCTAGAAGCAGTCGTGATGAGTATGCAGCCGTTCCGGAACAAGATACAGATTTAGCAAAGGATGATAGCTTCCGGGCATTTCAGCAGAAACGAGATTTGGGAGAGACTTCGACAGAACCTTCCTCGAATACTATACGAGAAGGCTTGGACCCAGGATCAGTCATATTACGCACACCCAGTAGGTCAGAGTTCGGCATCGTCGACGAGACATATTATGAGTGACCACGACAGTTGGCCAGAGATTATTAGAGGATGTGCTAGAGCGGGATTATTTCCATCATCTTTGATTTTGGTATTTGGACGATTTATTTGCATGATTGAGATTTTGTGCACCACAGTTGCACTTGACTTCGATATGATGTCATTCAAGATGTTGATTTTGATTTCATACCTATGGTATGCATGTGATTTGACTTATGCTTTCGGCATAGTTTTCATGCACTTTTAGTATTTTGATTCGATTTAGTGCACGCTGATGCACATGGTTGTGAGATTATATACCACGGTATATCTGATTTGGATTGAGATGTGTTGTATACCGTCGATTTCGATTATGATACTCGATATTTGATTTCGTTCACCCTGTGCACTTAATTTGGATTCTTGCGCATACTTGACGCGCTTGATGCAATTTTGGTGCACACCAGATGCACTAAATCGGGAATCTTCGTGCATATCAGATGCACCTGATATTACTGTAAGGCACACTCGTTGCCCTTGACAGGTGTTTTCGTGCACGCCCGTTGCACATAGATTTTGTTTCTGTGCACATGTATGACACCTTCATTGATTTCAATTTTCGTGCGCTCCAGATGCACGTAGCATTGTTACATGTACTATTGAGCACGATTTCTTTCGAGCAGTACGTTTTTATAATATTTACCATTTGGTATATTAGCTGAACAGGACTAGTCCGAGGACAGTACCAGAATATGTTATAGCATGCATTTCTTCAGATGTTTTGACGAGTTTACACCGATACGTACTATGTACGTGTTATAGTTTTGATGTATATCATGCTGGTTTTCGTTTTGGGATTTGACATTGGTGTCTTCACCATAACTCCAATGATTGCGGGATGCTTGACGGAATTTTGATTTTGGTTTATATACTCATTTTGCATGCGCATGCATTGCGCGACGATATGTTTTATGTATTTATGATTTCGGAGCCCCGATGACTTGATTGTTTTGCTGAAATATTTTAGTATTTGGAGGAGTTTTAATTTAAATTCGGGGACCGAATTTCTTTAAGGGGGGAAGATTGTAACGTTTTGAAAATCGTTTAGGTGAAATTTCGGAGAATCGGTAAAATAACGGGTGTTTTCCGTAAAAATCAAGATATAATTATCTTTCATCATAAAATCAAATATACCTATTCTATCAATGTAATTACGAGTAATTGGTGTTTATTGAGTCACTTACAAAATTTCTAGTTGACTGAAATTTTTTTCGAAATTAATTATTTTAATATTATTTTAAGCCATCACTAATACATTTAATTAGTGATAATTACAGATTAGAATGGGTTAATACAAGTTTTGTGCATCATGACACATTAAACTACAATGTAACATATTGTTTTTGAAATGAAAAGAAATTGTCATGACGGTTTTAGAAAATGTCAATGAAAAAGGCTAATTTTAGGAAAATTAAGTTAAATAGAGGTGAGGTGGGCTTGTGACTTGAATTGGGTTTTCTTTACTTGGAAAAATTTCCCACAAACACACACACACCCCCATCCCTAACCTGCTGGCCGAGCCTATGCTGCCCTCCACACACTCACACCTCACATTTCTAGTCAAAGGATAAAGGGAAAATAAAAAAAAAAGAAAATAGATAAATGAGGAATGGGCTTTGATCCTTTTGTTGACTCGTTATTTCCAACCTCACTCTCTCTCTTCTCTCCCACACACCATGGCCGAGCCCCCCTCTCCCCATTCCAGCAGCAGCCCCTTTCAATTCCCCACCTCCTCTTCTCATCAAAAATCTCATAAAAGTCATCAAAATTCCAATTAAAACCTCACAAACTCCAAATTAAACCTTAACCCTTTATTTCTTGACCTATCTAGCTTGGATCTTAGAGCATGGAGGCCATTTTGGGAGGCTAGATTGCAAGTTTGATCTCAAGGTTGTGAGGTATAATCTTAACCTTATGCTTAATTTGTTGTTTAATTACTTGAATCTAACTATTAGGTGTTTAATTAGGGTTTTAAATTTCAAGTTTGAAATTTAAAGAAAAAGGAAATTGAGAGCAAGTTAGGTTTTGTATCATTTGAAAGGGGTTGCAAGATGTAGTTTAACATTTTTAGGCATGCTAAAGCAAAGCTAGTTGCTACATTACTAATTGTTGCATGAAAATTGTTCTAATTAAGATTTCTAGCAAACTAGGTTTTTAGAATTTAATTAAAAATGGGAGATTAAAATCTAGTTAGGGTTTTCATGACATCATTAACATTATAAAGTGTAGTTTAACACCTTAGATCATGCAAAACCAAATCTAGTTATTGTTTTGCGCATTGTTACTTCAAAATTATTAAAATTGGTTAATTTTGCAAACTAGAATTTTTGGGTTAACAAAAATAGATGAGATTAAATTATAATAATGGTTTGTATGATCTAGTTAGGATATTTAGGGTATATTGTGGCCACTAATTTTTTTTAAACATCAAGTTTTGTACTAAAACGGTTATTCGAGGCTTTCTTGGTTTTGGGGAAATAAAACGATTTGATTAATTGTAAGGTTTTGATGATTTAAACCCTATTTCATATATAATTAGTGAGTTTTGAAACCACGATTGGTATGTTTGGGTTTTTCTCAATCAATCGGCGTTTCTACGCCGATGTCAAGGGTTATTTGGTTCTGTTGCATGAGCGGACCATAGGTTTTGACCTATGTGTGATTCATGTGTCGTTTTGGTCAAGAGATGGATTTTAATGCGATACAATGAGTTATGATACGCAGGTACCCTCACGAGGACTTTGACACGACAAGCAAGCGCGTGGTGACATCGGCATCGGCAAGTGAATATCAAAGTGAGTAGATATATATCTACGAGGGAAGTTTGTTGGATGGCGTATAGCACCCCCGCAGTTTCGTAGAATAGAACGCGAATGCGTTATTATATACATATATATGCTTATGTGATATGAGATGTGTATACAAAATGCTTTAGATGACTTTGGGTTAGTGTTAGTGTATTCGTAAAATAGTGTCATTCGCTAGTTTCTTAGTTGCGATCCCTAGAGTAGTGATTTGCATACACGCACACGCACACACATACATTTTATTTTATTGTGCGTATATGGGGATATGTACATATATATATATATACATATATGTATGTAAGTATGTATATATATACGTATACATATACTTGGATGATGAGGATAGTACATGATATTTGGAGATGGGTCGATGAGATTGGGCATGATGCCATGAGATCGGTGATGTGACATGGTTGGTATTTGAGATACGACATGATATTATAGCGGGTCCTTAGGGCGATGTGTTTTCATACACATGCATTTATATTATATGTAGATGGTATCAGTATAGTACTAGACTTAGATCAGTACCCTCGGTTCACGATATGTGATGATAAGGATACCAGATAAATGATGAGATACATGTGATATTCGACCCGTACCCAGATTGGGATGTCGTACGATGGATTTACCGTACGAGCTATATATTGATGATAGATCCGCACTCTTAACTCGAGGATATCATGTTATATATTGTATCGTATGTAATACTATTGAGGCAGGATCACCGACTATTATATGTTATATATATCGACTCAGATTTAGGTGGTTTCCTTACCTTTTTGATTAGCCTGTTAGTTTAGTCCTGTAGTTTACTTGTAGATATTAGACTAGACTCAAGTCATACCTATTTCAAAACTAATGAATCGTGAGTATTTTAAAAACAGGATAAGGGATTCTACGGATATTTTAAAGGACGTACCTTTTCTTAAAAACACCATAGCCCTATTTTTCTAAATACACGAATCGGGTTATTTCAAATGGCAAAACTGTATGACTCATATTTATATAAATGAAGATTCCTTATTGTTGCGTTATTATTCATGTTCTACATATTCATGTTGTTCGCATCGCATTACATACTTATATTGTGCTTTTCGTTAGTTATTATCAAATCATGTTGTCAGGACACCAGCACCATTACCGATGATGCGTATGCTCCACATACACCTGCTTGCCGGCTCACACACATCATCATCGGTAATTGCCATGTCACACACACTTTAGAGAATATTGATTTATTGATATCGCTTGTTAGTTGATAGTTTCGACATGATACTAGTGAGCCTGCCATTATATGATAGCTTAGACATTGCATTTATTTACTGCGTTATAACATGCATATACATTCATATATTCATTTCCATGCAATAATTTGGGTCAGTCCGGATTGCCGGAGCCCAGTATTCTTTATTTATTCACATCGTGATTTATGATTTCGGGTTTCCATGAGATTTCTGGATTTAGAGAAACCGAAAATATTTATAAACTGATTATCACTTTCAAAAGATAAAAGTGCGGTATTCTCATAATATGATTTGAGATATGTCCACCATGAGTTTTCTCAGCTCTTAAGCGATATCATGCACCCGATTCGAGGAGGAGGAGGAGGAACTGTCTGTGGGTGCATGGTGGACCCGGTGCGGTACCCCGGGACAAGATGGTCACAGATGATGGCATTGAGCCTAAGACAGGGAAGTATTGCTGACCGGTGATTTTATTATGGCTTGACGGATATCCGGAGGATACCGATTGGAGTACATAGCCGAAGCCTGTGGTTTTGAGATTTGATGATATGGGCCAGTCCGGATAGCCGGAGCCCTAAATATTGAGATTTGAGGTTATAGGCCAGTCCGGATTGCCGGAGCTTGAGATATTGAGATATTGAGATTTATGTTTTGTGTCGATACTTGACACTGATTTCTTGTTGATTTCATTGATGATACCTCGATTTATAATTATACAGAAATCTCACTAAATAAAGAAAACAGTTGTCACATTCATGTTGCATTCTGTTTTCATTATATTGCATTCATACCTCATATTTATGATATGTTGCTATCTGAGGCACTGACACGAGAACATGGTATTACACTTCTGCATAGTTGTTTACCCTTGCCACCTATCATGCTTCAGACATTATCATTTTGAGGATATATATTACTGATCGTATTGACCTAGGATTGAGTCATGCATACGATTTCTGCTCGGTGATGTTTTCTACTCATGAGTTGGCAACTCACCCCCGTTGTGCCACAGTTCTTGCAGGTTTTGCCGTACATGTTTCATTATGGCTTTTTGACACACTGCTTCCATTCCGGATGATTGCTTTGGTAGGTTGGTTCACTCGCATCGTGACCACCCTCGTACATTTATTATATTCGGTTATATCTAGTAACTCCATCAACCAGACATGTATATTTTTCAGGCTTAGAAAACCAGTTATTATTATTCGACCTTAGAGTCGCGCGTTGTATTATTATGGGTTTTCTTGATGTTTTTGAGTTTCCTTTGAGTTTTGATCCTCGCCCTTGGCGTTGTATATTATATTTCTTGCGTGGTTGTGACCGTCAATTGACGAAGAGCTAGCTCCCGCTTGGGGATGCCTTTATGTATATTATTCATGTTTGTACCCGTTTGGGGCCAGTATTTACAAAGGAGACTCTGCCGAAATTTTCGGGAAAATATGAAGTTTCTTTTAAACGTTTAAGGCCATTCATGTTATTTAAACAACTTGTTTTAAATAAGTTTTTCATTCACTTTCCTTAAAAATGGTTTAGATTTCTGGGCTTTTGGCTTAGTTGAATTAGGTGTGGTCCTATAGACTTCACATGATTCAAGTGTCAATCACATGCTATTTTGGCTCGTGACAACTAGTCTACACTGGAATATCGATGCCCTAGTCTCGATATTCTCATGTTTAGGAACCGATTAAAGGATGTACTTGTGGACCACCCTGACCCCACTAGTATGATCTCATCATAGTCCTGGTAGTCAAGTACATATCCTAAGGGCTTTATCAACATGTAAGAGACAGACAGTATAAATACTAGTCTACATGTTAAGATAAAGGTAACCTGATAGCATACTATCATGTCGAACAAGAAAGTCCTCTATATATATGTCCAAACATCCACTATATCATCAATAATGGCCTCTAGGGCTTACATATTACTAACAAACCCGAGACTGACTTTCATTCGTCCTTATCACTATGGAAGCTCGAATCAGTAAAGGACTCCATCTGGAGTTCACCATTACCATACATCAAGAATATCTCTTTAGTCCTTCTCAAGTACTTAAGAATGTTCTTCACCGCTGTCTAGGGGTTTTCCTAAGATCTTTTCGATACTTAATCACTACACCTAGTGAGTAAGCTACATCCGGTCTGGTACACAACATCGCATGAATGATTGACCCGACTGCCGAAGCATAGGGTATCCCTTGTATGCGAGCCCTCTCCAAATCAGTTTTGGGAGACATCTCTTTGAAGAGAGCGATTCCTGAACAAGCAGGTACATTACCACACTTAGAATCTTCTATACTAAACCCTTTTAATACGGTTTCTATGTACCTGGATTGGGACAATCCCAAATCCATTTAGATCTATCTCTATAGATCTATATCCCCAGGATGTAGGAGGCATCAGTTAGATCTTTTATGGAGAACTTGTGTGATAAGAGGAGCTTAACCGAGTGTAGCATAGGAACATCGTTTCTTATCAAGAGTATGTCATCCACGTACAATACGAGGAAGATAACCATACTCTCTACAACCTTATTATTTATACATGGTTCATCTACCTTTTTGATAAAGTCAAACTCTTTGATAGCTTCATCAAAATAGATGTTCCATCTCTGCGATGCCTGCTTTAACCCGTAGATGGATTTAAGCAGCTTGCACATGCTTCCACTGCTCCCACTGTCTACGAAGCCCTCTGGCAGTGTCATTACACGCTCTCTTCTAAATCACCATTTAGAAAAGCGGTTTTGACGTGCAGTCTGCCATATTTCGTAGTTATGGTATGCAGCAATGGCAAGTAGGATCCTGATGAACTTTAGCATAGCGACAGGAGAGAAGGATTCATCTTAGTCGACACCAGGTCGCAGACGAAAACCTTTTGCTACAAGTCTAGCTTTGAAAGTCTTAACTTTTCCATCTACACTAAATTATCTTTCACAAAGATCTTCTTACTCCCGATGGGTTTTACCCCTTCAGGAGCAACATCCAAAGTCGATACTTTGTTGGTATACATGGATTCCATCTCAGATCGCATAGTACCCAGCCATTTCACAGAGTCCCCACTCGTGATGGCCTGCTCAAAACTAGTTGGCTCATCATCTTCATGATGCAATCCTTTCTCCCACCGTCAATGAGAAAATCGTAGTATCTCTAAGGTGGATGAGGAACCCTACTAGATCTACGGAGTGGCTGCGGTTCATCGGGGACTATTGAATCCTCCAGTTCCACCAAACTATCCGTTATAGTTTTCTTTGCTGGATCTTCTTCCAGTTCTACCTCATCGCCACTAATTTCTTCCACAAGAAATTCATTTTCTAAAAAGGTGGCATGTCGAGAAATAAAACACCTTTTGTTCATCGGTGTGGTAGAAGATATACCTTTGCAAATGTTTGGGATATCCTACAAACTTGCACATAACTGACCTTGCATCAAACTTGTCCGGATTTTGCTTTTCAACATAGGCCGGAAAACCCCATATCTTAACTCGTTTAAAAGATGGTCTCTACCCATTCCATATCTCATATGGAGTGGTAGGCAACAGATTTGGTCGGAACTCTATTCAATAGGTATCCAGCTATCTCAAGTGTATGTCCCCAAAAGGAAATAGGTAACTCAGCAGTACTCATCATAGAGCGCATCATATCTAATATGGTGTGATTCCTCCACCCCGATATACCATTGTGCTGTGGTGTATACGGAGGAGTAAACTGAAGGAGATTCTCATTCTCTTTTAAATAATCCCGGAATTTCATGCTCAAGTATTCTCTTCCCCGATCATATCGAAGGACTTGATTACCTTTACCCATCTGGTTCTCAACTTCGTACTTATATTCTTTGAAATTCTCAAAAGATTCAGATTTGTGTTTTAACAAGAACACATGTCCGTATCTTGAGAGAATATCAGTGAATGTAATAGAGAACGCGGAACCATCCCTGGCATGTGTAGACATAGGACCGCATACATCACCATGTATCTGTCCAAGAGTTCAGTAGTTCTTTCTCCGTTTCCAGTGAACGGAGATTTGGTCACCTAGCCTTTGAGACACGACTGGCAAGTTTCATAAGATGTAAATTCGAACGGATTCAAATATGTATCCTTATAGAACTTTAGCTAGTCTTGCCTCATCGACATGACCCAGTCTACAGTGCCTTAAGAAGACTTCGTTCATTTCTGAACTGTTCCTCTTGTGTGTGTTCTATACGTTTAGAACTGTAGTTGGATTCAGAACGTGTACACTGTTATACAACATACCTTACCCAATCAACACAAGATTTAGGAAAATATTCACAATATTATTGGTACGAAATAAAAGTCGCTCAAAATCATTGTATTACCAGTTGGTAACACAAGGTCATATTTGCCAACCACTTTGGCTGCAACAATTGCACCATCTCTAGTACTAGAGACATATCACCCTTTCCTAGATCTCCACCTTTCTATAGCCCATGTAACAATTTACATGTGCGGGATCCTGATCTGGTATCCAATACCCAGGACGTAGAGATAACTGTAAAACAGTTCTTGGTTACGAACACACCCGAAGACAATGCATCAACATGCTTATTCTTCGTTTGGGTGGCGTGGGAATCCGGATATTCCCCTATTCCTTGCTCAGACTTATGACAATGATAAGGTAGAGAGGAACCAAGCCCAGTATAATAAGTAGGTTCGGTCAAAACATCCATATTATTATCATGATTAAGGCATTTCATTGGTCGCTACCAAGAGAGAGAGAAGGATAATCACTTTGTGTGCGCTCTTTGTAAGATTAGATTGGTTTTTATCTAATCAGGATAGCTCCCACTATTTTTATCTAATCTTCCTTCAAACCCGAAAAGGTAAGATTAGCCGAGATTAATTACACCCTAAAGGTTCGCCAATCGTTCGGCCAGGCAGGTATCGGTACTCCGAGGGAGGCTCCCCGTGTTTTAGCACGGACCTAATTAAAATAAACCCCGTTTCCCTAGAGACATTGCCCCGTTGACATCTTTCTAGACACCTACCGGATTAGCTAATTATAAAGTGCAAAACTCTCCTAGAGTAACTCTTACTCACAGTGGGTATCGGGATCCAACTAACATATAGAAGGTATGCAATCTCATTGCAAATTTCAACACTTGAAATTCCAGATAATTGTTTTTACCCCTAGCTTCGTATGATCTTGACGAAGGCTAACAAACCATAGGCCGCTAGTCAAGTTCAACCCGTTCATTTCTTGATTGAATTAAACTCAACCGCACGACCCATGACGAAGGGCAACAAAGTCGCACGAATACATTAATCCAATCGCATCATATGTGAACAGATAAGAACTAATCAGCTACCGTACACTACGCCTTGACGAAGGCTAACAAACATAGTACGAATACTAAATAGTACTTATCTGAAATGACGGAGGGCTATGCAGGTTTTTAAGAAAACCATGAGCGTAATGAACATGATATCGTTATAGAATTTAATGATTTTGAAAAGGAGTGTTTTTTAGGTTTTTTCTAGTTTCTCTAAAGAGGTCACTCCCGGTGAAGGGATCTTGGCTCTTTCCTCATAGAATGAGGTGCAGCATATTCAGGAATACCACTATACAAAGCAAGAACTAGAGAAGCTATCAAAAACAAAACATAGTGAGTTGTAGAATTTTCTAGTTTCGCTAAAGAGGTCACTCCTGGTGAAGGGATCTCGGCTCTTTCCTCATCGAATGAAGTGCTAGATATTCAAGGAATACCACTATGCAAAGCAAAAACTAGAGCTATCCTTTTTGAAAATTTGATCCTACAACATCTTTAGGTTTCTTTCTTTTCATTAATCTCATTAATGAAGTCCCATCATTTAACGTTTCCTAAACATTACAAAAAAGTGAAACGAAAATAGAACGTACGCTTATGCCATCCGCATTCGCCACTGGGCCACGTCATGTACCGTTAGGTTACTTAACTACCGGCAGAGCGGGGGCTAGCGCGGGTGCAAAACATAAGCAATGTTTATTATATATCATATATATAATACAACATTCGACTCACGCAGTTATATGATCGCATCACAGAACCAAGCAGCAGAAGCAACATATGAAATATTGGATATACTAGGAATTTCCGTGTTTTAAATTTAGCCAGTAATGTAAAATACGGATTCTACGGTCGTGATGAATAGCCAAACCCACATCCCATAGACCCCTATGAGAGCGGAAAGTAACCCTATCAATTCTAAAGTTAGGAGACCCGGTCCCAACTCCTTGAGATGGTCTCCCACTGGACCCTTGAACCCGGTTACTTGTGCTCCCCGCCTTGGGTCTATCCTAATGCGGAAAAGTAAATAATATACAACAGTGGTGACATCATCCTCAACCCGGATGTGACCCAATAAAAGAATATTACAAACAAATTTTACATGAATGAAAATTGAAAAACTCTCATCTCACATAAAACCCCTGGCTATTAAATCACGACGATCCAATAAAACATATCAGCGACACATAATATCATATATCATCAACATAAGTAAATATGCGTATTCCAAATTTCGTTGACATATAGCAATGAGATTTGGGATACCCTACATATTACACTTACGGTCGCAAAAAAGAAATGGCAAACTGCAATAATTAGAATCCGCATTTCCTTAAACATCATAAACCCGGAATATCTCATATTCCATATTTCATGCCTAACCTGATAAATCTTGTATTTTAGTCTCAAATTGAAAACACTTTTCGATTACTTATTTGGGGATTCAACAAGATTCCCGATTACATTATCGAATATTCGTCAGAAACTTTAGTAGATGGCCGCACCCCCGATGTCGTCGACAGAGTGCAGTAAGGCGGAACACTGTTGCCGCAAGCACCCGAGTGGATGCTTTTAGCAGCGGGGTTCTCCTACAGTCACTTGGTCGGGGCAATAGGGCATGGCTACCTAGCGATGTTATTTGGCAAGTATTCGCGTACAATACGCGATTGCAACGGAGTTTTGATCCGAATCAAGACTCCGTGGCAACCGATTTACCGAGACTAAAACGCTAGATTTATAATCATTAACTAGTTTTCAAAAAACCAATTAAATGTGGATCCTGACTACTACATCCATATCAAACTAAACCCGAAACGACGTGACAATTACGACTACGAAACACTCCGTATTATCCCCTAAACAAAATTAACATCACATGCTATTTTGGACTAATCAAACAATACCTGAAACCCCAAAATCAAGTCTATAGAACGCCAAAAAAATTCGAGCCAAAACGGAGACACCAAAATCGGTGAGGCCAGGATTTCTATGATTTTCGCCGGGTCAAACTTGAAGTTTTGGCCTTGAATTTCTCCAGTGTTCTAGTTGTATCACATACAACATTCTGCGGTTGTTTAAATAATTTTTACATAACATTTAAAAATTGACAGAAACTGTGATCTTAGGTTTCGATGTTTCGGAGTTTTTCGGTTTCGTGATTCTAATTACATCGTCTAATCTTCTAGCTTAGGTTCTGATGCTATGAAGGTCTACCCTAGCACCACCATTGTTAGTAATATGTATGCCCTAGAGGCCATTATTGATGATATAGTGGATGCTTGGACATATATATAGAGGACTTTCTTGCTCGAAATGATAGTGTGCTATCTGGTTACTCTTTATCTTAACATGTTGACTGGTATTCTATACTGTCTTGCTCTCGCATGTTGATAAAGCCCTTAGGATATGTACTTGACTACCAGGACTATGATGAGATCATACTAGTGGGGCTAAGGTAGTTCACAAGTACATCCTTTAATTGTTCCTAGTCGAGGGAATATCGAGACAGGGCATCGAGATTCCAGAGTAGAATAGCATATACTCTTCTTGACCCATATGATGGGCGATGGATGATCCCACATCCATTGGTGTTTGACATCAAAGATGGTATACGGGTGCTCAGTGGAGACTGGGTACACTGAACAGGACTCTCCGAGGACTCCTATGTGGTAGTATACCTATCGTCAGATAGCAGTCCTCTTGTGACACTGGTACAGGTTAGTCTGTAGACCCGAGATCGTCATAGAGTCTTGGGTGGCTCCCACCGTACATTGATTTACTCCCTACCATAGCTCAAAGGAGTCATGAAAACAGGTGGATTTTTGGTACAGTCCCGAGTCATATGGAGGCAATGAGCGATAAGAGGGGTTTCATCTCTCTTGGTATTGGGGGTTGATGTTGCGCTATGATCGATTGGCTATAACTGGAAGTCCCTAGCCAGGGCTACTGATGAGAACTACTGATAAAAGTTATCAGTAGTTTCTCAAACCGTTATAGGCCAGACATCGGCATGACTTATCACGTTACTGGGGGCTGACGTTTACCACCCGTAGACATGATATGTGACATATCAAACGAAGAGACCGGACTGTACGGTAGTGTTACTGATAGGCTTCATAGAGAGTATGGACGAGCTTGCTTATTGATCTTCATATCGCTCAATACCCGTGTAGCCGTTACGTCCAGCTAGTACCGCTGACGGCTTGTAGGTGACTGATATGATCATCATCTACTGCTGGCGTATTGACGAGTCTTTAGAGTCCCGCATAGAAGTTTCTTGGTTCAAGCGTAACGAAGTAGGACACATATGTGATATGTGTGTGGGCCTGATTAAATACGAGTATGTGATACTGTATTGTAATCTGGCAGTTATCTGTTATCAGTCAGGTTATATGTGATATAACCGGATTATCGAATCAAATGCTGGTTTAATAATGTGATATTCAGATTAATGATATTAATCGGTTATATGTGATATAACCAGATTATTAGATCAAGTGTTGTTTAATAATGTGATATATATTATATGTGATATAATTATATCTTAACTAATATCATTAGCTCACTAATTGCTTTATATATATATATATATATATATATATATATATTAATGTATATTTGATATATATAAATATATATATATATATATATTATATGATGCGTGGCAAGTTTTTCTATTTTTAAGAAATTAGAAAAATGAGGTGTAAATTGTGGTGATATTTGTGGTATGGTTCAAGGCATGGGTTTATATGTTTTTATATTACTCTTGACTCACTATTCAAGAATGGTTGCAATTTTAATTGCATTTTTATTCCATGCTTGAATTAGTGAGGAGAGAGGTGATTCATTTTATTGATTCTACACTTGCTTCATGGTTCATGCCTTAGCCATTTTTCAAGAGCTCTTTTCTTCTTTTCCTCTCTACAATTTTCTTCACCTCACCTCCAAGCTCAAAACCCTCACATGAGATGTGAATCATTGAGCTTGTGAGACCTTAGTGAGCATAACATATCCCCTACTTCATCATCCCACACCAAACTAGCAATTTCGTGTGGTGTGTTTGTTACACTAAAAGTGTTTAGTGTAGTGAAAAGCTTGTGCTTGTGGACTTCGGGTGGATCGTCTTTGGCGCGAAGATCACGAAGGATGTTCGTTCAACTTGGAGGGGAGCCTTGAAGAGTCGCGTGGACTTCATCCCGAAGCATTTGAAGAGAAGGACACGAACTACAAAAGTTGTATGCTCTTAAACTTTCTCTTAAACTTAATCACATCACAAAGCCATAACCTAATATTCTAGTAATGATCTTGGTAGTCCAGCTTAGCACATAGAAAAATTAAAATTTGGCATGCTTGATTCCTCTTGAACCCCTTGACGGTGCTAAGGTTGACCTTCATGGTATCAGAGCAAAGCTAGAACATTAGAATTACTTGTAGTGACGTTAGAAATCCGTTGTTTTTATCGCGCAAAAACTGCTGAAAAACAGTTTCAAAATTGATGTTTTGAGTTGTTTGCACACCCCGCGGGTTCACGGATTGAACCGAGAAGCCGCGGGGTAGAGAGTGCGCACCCCAGGAACACCTCGAAAAGGACCGAACGGCTAGTCCCACTCCCCAAGACCACCACAAGGTGGTCTTGGCGGTGGGGACCCGAAACTGCCCCACCAAAGGCAGTTTCGGGTCTGCCTCACCCCGTGGCCACCTCGTGGTGGACTCGGGTGTGGGGTACCCCCTATAGGCCCCCCATTTGACACTTAATCTTGAATCTTCGCCCGCGCGAAGATTCGGTGGGGTTTCGAGTTCGTTTCGACTCTCGGATTGGCTTAAAACGACCGGTTTTGGAACTTTAGCTCACTAATTTTTAAGTCTTGGAAAAATTGGTTTAAGTTTGCTAATTGTGTGCGGAATTCTAATGTCGCGGTTAATTTACAAGCATTGTGATGTATGATATAATTATTAGAATCCAGATTAATTAGTTTTATGAAAACTAGTTAGTAAACCTAGCCGTTTAGTCTCAAATGATCGATTGCAATGAAGTTTTGATTCGGATCAAAATTCCGTCGCAATTGTGTATTGTACGCGATCACCTAGTCGGAAATCTTGTTGAATTATCCGACACATTATTGAAAAGTGTTTTCAATTTTAGACTAAAATGCAAGTTTTACATGTTAGGCATGAAATTTGGAATATATGATATTCTGGGTTTATGATGTCTAAGGATAATGCAGATTCTAATCATTATAGTTTTCTATTTCTTTTCTGCGACCGTGGGTATCCTGATCTCGTTTCTATATGTCAAAGGGTTTTCGGGATACACATATTTACTTACGTTGATGACATGAGATGTTATGTGTTGCTTATGATATGATTTATTGGATCGTTGTGATTGAATAGCCGGGAGTTTTATGTGAGATGAGAGTTTTTCTTCGTTCATGAAAAATTCAATGTAATATTCTTTTATTGGGGCACTTCCGGGTTGAGGATGATGCCACCATTGTTGTATATTATCTACTTTTCCGCATTAGGATAGACCTAAGGTGGGAAGCACCAGTAACCGGGTTCTAGGGTCCAGTGGGAGACCATCTCAAGGAGTTGAGATCGGGTCTCCTAACTCTAAAATTAGCTGGGTTACTTGCCGCTCTCGTAGGGGTCTAGGGATGTGGGTTTGGTTATTCATCACGACCGTGGAATCCGTGTTTTACATTACTGGCTAAATTTAAAATACGGAAATCCTAGTATATCCAATACTTCATATGTTGCTTCTGCTGCTTGTTTCTGTGATGTGATCATGTTATATTATATATATGATATATAATAAACGTTGCTTATGTTTTGCACCCGTGCTAGTCCAGCCCCCGCTCTGCCAGTAGATAAGTAACCAAACGGTGCATGACGGGGCCTCTTGGCGAATGCGGATGGCATAAGCGTACGTTCTATTTTCATTTCTTTTTCTGCAATGTTTAGGAAACGTTATATGATGGGACTTCATTAATGTGATTAATGAAAAGAAAAGAAACCTAAAAGATGTTGTAGAATCAAATTTTCAAAAAGGGTAGCTCTAGTTTTTTCTTTGCATAGCGGTATTCTTGAATATCCAGCACCTCATTCGATGAGGAAAAAGCCGAGACCCCTTTACTGGGACTGACCTCTTTAGCGAAACTAGCAAATGCTATAACTCACTCGGTTTAGTTTTTGATTGCTTCTATAGTTCTTGCTTTGTATAGTGGTATTTATGAAATATCCTGCACCTTATTCGATAAGGAAAGAGCCGAGAACCCTTCACCGGGAGTGACCTCTTTAGCGAAGCTAGAAAAGCCTAAAAAACACTTCTTTTCAAAATCAATAAATTCTACAACGATATCAAGTTCATTACGCTCATTGTTTTCTTAAAAACCTGCGTAACCCTCTGTCATTTCAGATAAGTACTATTTAGTATTCGTGTTGCGTTTGTTGACCTCCGTCAAGGCGTAATGTGCGGTAGCTGATTAGTGCTTATCTGCCACATGTGATGCGATTGGATTAGGGTAGTCGCATAGCCTTGTTGACCTCCGTCAAGGGTCGTGCGGGTGGGTTTAATTCAATCAAGAAATGAACGGGATGAACTCGACTAGCGGCCTATGGTTTGTTGACCTCCGTCAAGGTCATAGAAAGCTAGGGGTAAAAGTATTATCGGGAATTTCAAGTGTTGAAATTAGCAATGAGATTGCATAACTTCTATGAGATAGTTGGATCCCGATACCCACTGCGACTAAGAGTTACGGTTTCCCCAATCAGAGCAAAGCTTTGTTCAAACTTTGAAATTTGAAATGAAGCAGCTCCAGCGCTGAGAGTCAAAGACTCTGAGGCAGCGCTCACGTGCAAAGCACATGAGCGCTAGCGCTAAGAGCGCTAGCGCTCTAAGGCAGCGCACCACGTGCAAAGCACATGAGCGCTGCACTTTAAGCAGCGCATCACGTACAAAGCACGTGAGCGCTAGCAAAAGAAAAAAATGTTCTTGGACCTTGGATCGAAGATCCAACGAACATGATTAAAAATCATCAATTGACCAGAATAAAATTCTGTTATGGAAACATTCCTCAGAATCTTTCCAAACAGGAAAGATTGTGCCCTGAAAATCAGAGCACCGTTGGATCAATGATCCAATGGTGATTAAAAATCACCAAAATACAGAATAAATTCTGTATGGGAAAAGATTTCCCAATCTTGTTAAAAACAAGAAGATTGCCTTCTGTAAAACAGAAGCCCTAGGATCAAAGATCCAACGGTGGGGAAATTCCCAAATCAATTAGAGAAAAGGTCTCTTCAACTTATTCAACAAATCATCCTACCCTATATAAAGGCCAAGTCTCAGATAGAGGAACTGATTTTTATCTCAAAAACTATTTCTAAACCGCAATCAAGAACGGCGTCTCTTTGCAGCTAGCCGGTGAGTACGGGTCGGTCCACAGGGATTTTGTGAATCTCCTAATCGCGCTAACGAGTTAATTCCGAAGGGTGTTCGGATTAATTATTAAATCTAAAAACCTAATTAACCTAGGGCAATTATCTAGATCTATTCTTGCTAGGGTTAGGTTTAGGGATGGTTTGGAAATGCAAGTAAATCTCAACACTTTCTATACCCGAATGAAGATCTATGAGGAGTTATGGTAATTATCAATAAAGGGGATTAGATCCATTCGGGTAGGTGTTCCTTCCTCTAGGTTCTTGTCCTTCCTTTAGAGATCCTTACCCTAACCTCCATGGAAAATGCGCGCAACCGGGCCTTTATACTACGGTATCACCGCTATCTCGAGGGATAGGGTACCGTAGGACGCAGTGTGTGCGTGTAAGCATGGAGTCCTATTGTAAATATTTTATGGGTAAGAAAGGGATGAGAGATCTCATCTCTCAAAATCCTTCCCCAAAGCTAAACCCTAAACAAGTTCCTAGGGCATGAAATTAAATCTACCTAGGGCAAAGAATTGAAATCTACACTAGAGCGAGAAATTAATTCTACTTACAGATGCATCCCTCCAATCATCCATACAGGGTTGTCAGATCTGAATTTCTGAATGGAAAAGAAACACCGATGCTCTCCAAAAGAATTCTGGAATTTATTATTAAAAGGAGGCATAGGGAGGAATAAGAAATTACAATCTTTAGTGTTCCTATTTATAAAGAATAGGAAACCCTAGGGTTACATTTGTTTCGCATGTCTGAAATTACAAAAATAGCCCTTAGGAAATCTTTTCAGAGCCGCAAACGAATTTTGGTAAAATTTCTCGAAGCACGGGCACCAGACGGCCGCGGAACCGCGGTAATGGCAGGCTTGGGCCGCGGTTCCACGGCCCTTTAGTGAGATCACCTCATGAATTTTCCTGGGCTGCTTCTTGTTGGCTTGGGCTTCTTATTTCTATATATCTTTTTCTATTTGGGCTTCTATATTGGTTCCAGATCTTCAGTGAACAATTTGCAATGGATTTTTAACCGTTCGCTTTGAGTCTATGTCTTGAATCTTGCTTTGTGAATTGTTCCTTATGTAGACTTGATCAAGATTCTCTGTTTGTTGGTTAAAGTCCACACTTTCATCGTCTTTACATCGTTTGCACTGTTTTCTGTCCAAGAACCTATAACCTGTAACATATAGCAGACATGCGTCAAAAGTACCTGTTTATTTATAAAAAGAATAAGAATGGGGAATATAATAATACAATATTATGATGTGAACAGGAACCCCCCATAAAATTTGAGAAATTTCAGAGAGAAGAGCAATCTCTCAGCAAAAGAAGAATTTCTTCAAGGTAAAATAAAAAGATCAAAGTACCTCATCAGAAAAAGAAACTTAGTTCTTATGCTAGATCATAGATCTTTAAGACAAATTGTCTTTCACAAAAGAGATCATAATATCTCATTATAAAATAGGGGGACAATAATTCAATTCTCTTAGGATCACAGATCCATAAAGGCAAAGCCTTTCGCCAAGAACATAAGAGATTGGAACATCTCCTATAAAATAAGAACTTTGTTCTTAGATCCATGAGACAATGTCTCTTATAAGAGAGAATTTAATTCTCAGAGAGTTGAGTTGCCTAAAAAGAGCCCTAGCGCTCTAATTAAACGAATTGCTTCAGCGCTCCAAATCTAGCGCACAGCACTGCAGAGCCTTAGCGTTGTAAATTTAAAGAAGCGCCCTACGCTCATTGACTGGCACTCAGCGCCAAGCGAGCTACGTGCTACCCACGTGTGTGCTACTTAAACAGAAGCGCTCTGTGCTCATTGACTGGCGCTTAGCGCCACATGCTTCACACGTGTGCGCAACTTAAACAAAAGCGCTTTGCGCCCATTGACTGGTGCTCAGCGCCACGTGGTCCCCACGTGTGTGCTACTTAAATAGAAGCGCTTTGCGCTCATTGACTGGCGCTCAGTGCCAAGCGCACCACGTCCTCCCCACGTGTGCGCTACTGTTCATATCAGATTTTTGCATTTTTATATCGCCCATTCTTAATCACATTGCATATAAGTTGGTACTTTTGATCCATGTCTGCTAAATTGTTGCAGATTACAGGTTCTCAGCTCTTTACAATGAAATTCATAAAAAGTCACAACAAATGCGGGATTATGACCAACAACAGATGAATACTGATCTCTGCTAACCTTCCGTATGATGCCGCCTATCAGTTCAAGGTACAAATGGAAAATCATTAGGCACTTTAATGCACAAAGTACAAGGGCGGCACAAGATCCAAGACTTCAACGCGGAGCTCAAGGCAAAAGTCCACATCATTCTGTACTGTTGGAAATCTGGAAGGAAATTGAAGAGATTCTGAGAAACCAAGTGAATAAAACAGAAGATATAAGCAACATGGAGAAGCCCTGAAAAGATGGCCCCACGATTCCACCAATTAGCCGCGGAACCGCGGCCAATCAGTCACTTATGCTGCAAAACCGCGGCCGCGTTCTGCGCATGTCGGTGGCAATGTCAGTGCTTTGACTCGGCTCTCTTAGGGTAGTTTTGTAATTTCGTGTATGGGTCAGAATGTAAACCTAGGGTTTTTCTATCTATAAATAGGAAAACTCAAAGTCAAATTAGCATGCCACTTTTTATTTTTAAATCTAGAATTTAAAATTCTCTATGAAAAATTGTGGTGAGTTTTTGAGAGGTTATCAATAAAAGTAAGTTCTTTTTATTTTTCTCGCATTTGTTTATCGCATTTCTATTATCTGCAATTTTCATTTATTAACTTAGTCATAGAATTAAATCAGTGTTTTTCTTTTGTTATATCCTTTTCTTTTCTTTTTTTACAACGATGATGCTTAAGTAAGATCCTTGCCTAGGTGAGGTCTCAAATAGCTAGTTGCAAATTCCTCTTAACCTAAATTCTTTCTACCTTCCCTCTTATTTTATTTTTATCTTTTTAATGGGTGTGTAATTTCTCACTTGTTAGGGCAGGAGAAGAAAGGTTTGAGAGAAGGAAATCTCTCCCACTCCTTTCTTTGCCCAACACCTTAATTCGGACTCCTTTTAATTGAACTACAATCCGCTCACTACGGCACCCTATCTTACATGATAGCTGTGATTCCCTAGTTAGACCGGTTGTGGTTGAATTAATTGAAGGTTAGGGCTAAGAGACAAGAACGGACGGACAAGGACCAAAAGGAAGAAACTAAGCATGGAAAGCCTAGCTTATACTTGTAAGTCTCTTCCTAGTCGTGCTAATCCCCGTTGTTGCCGATTACCTTAACACCGATATTAATAACTAAAGCATTGAAAGAAGTGAGAAATTCTTAACTCGAACTAACCTAATCCTAACCCTAGCAAGTATTTTATCATCCTTTATATCATTCGTAGACCTTAAAACAAAACCCAAAATATTTGGATTTAACTCGTTAAAACATAAAGAAAAAGATTCCATCTCCCTGTGGATCGACCCATACTCAACCGGATAGCTACCAAGCGACACCGTCTTGATTGCAGTAATTAAAAATTTTGAGCATGCATAGAAAACGCGAACAATCAAATGGCGTCGTTGCCGGAGAGACGGTAGTTTCTTTCTTTGTGAAATTTCGGGTTAATTAAAAATTTAAAAATTTAAAAAAAATTTAAAAACATAAAAAAAAATTAAAAATCATTATGTTATTTTTGAAAAATCTTTGTGCAAGTGTGCTGGATTGGAAGAAGGCATGATTCAGATCTGGAGCAAACTCAGTGAACAAATCCAGAATCAGAGGATCTAAACAGAAAAAGGAGAACCAACTCAGCACAGGGAAAAGTCAGAAGATCCAAACCATCTGTTCAACCGCGGAACCGCGGCAGAATCATGGGTTTGACCGCGGAACCGCGGTCAACTGGTGACGTTAGCACCCAATTTTCTCTGTAAGTATCTCTTTTCTCTTCTCCTCTCCTCTGCACTCCATTGAAATATTTTTCCTGCAGGATTCTTTGCACAGATTCTCTTCCCTTCTCCACTAACCTGATTTTTATGCAGGATTCTTTGCGCCGCAGCAAAAATAAAATTTTTGAAAGTGTTTTAGATTTTTTGGTTGTTCCTGCTTTGCATAATTAACACGTAATCTAAGGGGCTATAACACCAATTAAGATTGGGTGGGGATTTCATCACCCTTCCTAAGACCACAAAAATCACTAAAAGCATATGCATCACCCTTGAGTTAATTAAAAAATATCTAGACTCAGCCAACTAAGGACTGTCGTGCTCATTAGGACAGAGGAAGGTTGTGGGCATTCAATCGTTTATCTAAACTTGACTTTGTGGAGGCTAGGCTAGACAAGTGAGAAAGGTAATTTTAAAAGGCCCGTCTCACGGTGATTCGTGTGTGGAACCCTCTTTCCCTCACTTGTGCTTACCTGGCCACAATTGGCAGTAAAGAGGCGATTCGAGGGTTATCCTGCAACTTTTCGCTTGGAAGTCTAGGAGCGGTCTAGTTGGAATTTAAAGACCCTAGCTTTAGGTGTGTTTTTGCATATTGTGATTGTGATTGTGCTTGTAAAAGGTTTAGTCCCATAATTCCGTATTCTTTCAAACAAACAATTTTTAAAACTCCAAAAACAAACAATTTTTATAAAAAAAACAACAATAATAAAATAAAATAAAATAAATATTAAAAAAAATACACCACTTCCCTCCCTTCCTACATTTTCACTCTTCCAACATGGGTACCCCACCTCGCAAAACTCTTGCCGAACTTTGGTACCCACAACCAGACATTACTTTCTACGGTTCTTGCTTTGGTCGAATTTCGAACGACCCCTCCATGCCCAAAATATCTTTGAAAGATCGGATAGACGCGTCTAGGACAAACACTTGCACTCCGCAATCCACTTCGTATCAACCATTTCAACCTCCCCCACCCCCTTATGTTGAAACCCCTTTTGCGAGTCATCCATTGTTCATCGCTGAACGTATTGAATAATCCTGTAGCCGATCTTTCACTCTTTTCACCACTGCGAATTCTTTGGATCAACAATTCCATTCACCTTTTTATCCGTATGTTGATCCTACTCCTGTCCAACCATTCAATTCCTATCCATCCTACCCAACTCTTGAACCATCCCTGGGCATTGCTTCTGAACAGCCTTTTGGGAGTTTCCAGTATCCAAACGAGTTTGAATCTATTACTGAAACCCTTTCACAACCCATGTCTAGTCTGGAACAGTCGTTGGAAGACTTTAGGGTAGCATCATGCCAACAGATGATGGATTTGAATGCGTCCATGGCCGCCCTCATACAACCTAGTGACTCGTAGCTAGTTTCCAACTAGCTCCAAATTTTCCAATGTATGATGAGGCGGCTGGACAGATTAAGAATTTGAGTGGAGAGAGTGAGCCGTGCACCCTTCCAAATCAAACCTACCCATCCCCAATTGAATCCTACAACTCCGGTTTTGAATGTCTATCAAGTTTCCCAAATGATTCACCAGTTGAAGGTAGAACAATTAATGAGTTGTGCGACTTTGTAGTGTTTGATTTACCTGATTGTGAAGGGTCCCTTTCGAGTGAAACCATCACCAATCCTTTTGACCTCTACACCTCCACTCTAGAACCTGAATTGATTAATATCCATGCTTTTTATGAGGTGTGTGAGAAAATTGATTTTCAGTTGATTGAGGATATCGACGCTGAGAATATTTCGGATGATGAACCCACAGATTTGGATGAGTTTCTCTCTCCAATTCATCATCCCGAGGTATTAACTGTTTTTTCCGAATTTCATATGCGTATGGATTTTGATGATAAATGCATGGATGAGATAACTGTTGAGGGGAATTTTGAGGATAGTATTGAGGATGCACCAGTTTTGCTTGATGAGTTGGATTTTCCATTTCATCATGTCCCGTCCACTGACTGTGTACACCCTCCTGAACCTTTAACTGTTACCCTTCCTAAATCACTCCCCTCTATCCTTTCCATCGTTCAGACCACGCAAGACACCGTATCACCTTCATTATCTGTGTCTGGTTTACCAAGTTCGACGTAACCATGTTTTCTCAAGAATCTTGAGGGATTTGACCCAATTTTTCGACATATTGATAGATTAGTGCAATCCATCTTTTCACATCAATCATTACAGATTGTACTAATTTATTCAATTCATTTTCACCCTCAAGTTCGTACACCATTTCTTTTTCCCTTCCGCCATTCTTCTTCTCATATACCGAGACCGTATTCCACTTCTATCACCATACGGTCTCGCGTATTCACCATTTCTTTCCTCGCCGTATTCTTTCACCAACCAGCACACTACAGAGATAGGATTTTTGAATGGTTGGTGCTCACTTTTGGCCTTGTATAGCTTGATACTTTTTTCTCCCCCCTAGCTCTGAACATTAACGCTTAAACAGTGGAAACATTGTTTCACTTAAGTTTTGGGGGAACCCTTTTTTTGTATATATTTTTTTGGTTTGCTTTTTGTTTTGTTCTTTTAGAGAGCGCCGACAATCTTGACCCTCTTGGTGTAGCCTGACAGTGAGGGCACTGTTAAGTTTAAGTTTGGGGGTGAGAATTGATTGTAAATAGTTATTATTGCATTGCATCTGCATGTTTTTTTTTCTTTGGACATATTTGTTTTTCTTTGCATATTTAATTCCGTATCTTATTTTTCTGCATTGCATCTTTATAAAAAAATATAAAAAAAATTTATAAAAATTGAAAAATTTTAAAAATTAAAAAAATTGAAAATTTCAATTTTGGCCATATTTGACTCAAGTTCAACATGACGGTTGACTAGTTAGGAAAAACTAGATCCTAAACTTAGTAAATTAAAAACCCTAAAAATAACCTTTCTTAATGTTTAACTTTAGAAAATATACGTCCTTGCAGTTTATTTAGAAATAAGCAAATTTTGAGTTCAGTTCTTGCGCTAAATCGAAATAAGGGAAGGGTATTGAAAGCTCAATTAGAAGTATAAGTCTCAAAAATAATTCAGTATCTTAAGTCCAAATTCTGAAAATATATACCCTACTATACGCACTTGCACACATCTTCAAAATTGGGATAGTAGAGGATACCGTGAAATGCTCTTGTCTAAAATCCTTAGTATAAAGGAAAATAAAAGTATAAATGGTGAATAAAGAAGAAAAAAGAATGAACACCGGTTTTGTAATTGCTTAAGGCAGCATAAATAATAAATATAGTGAGGGTGCTTTATCACCTGATGCCTTAGACCAACTGGTTTGGGAGTCACTGCTAAGCCTTAGGTGTTGCAAGACGAGGAATTACGCCTAAATGCGCAAGCACATTTTGTAATCGGTCGTTTAGTACCTCAAGAAGTATTAACGATCGCATGAAAGATGTGTGAGCAATTTCATCTAAAATTCACCAACTAAAAGTATTTTGGAAGATGGACAAGAGTATGATAGTTTGAATTGAATTTCCAAGTGTAAGGGTAATAACTACGTAGGGGTATATGATTAGAGTTTAGAGGAGAGATAGGAATAAAAGATAGGGCTTATATCTTCAGTAGAGATGAAAAAAATTTCTGAGTTAAGATTGCGCCTTAGAAGGAAAACTCAGGAGATGCTGAAAGCTTTATAAACTGGCAAAATGTATATGATCTAAAGTTAAATGAAAAGGAAGTGTGAAGAATACAGGTTGATGATTTCTAAGTTGAAGATAATAGAATTCCTCGCTAAAATACTGAATTGAAGAATTAGAGTCAACGGCCAAATTGATCGGATTTTGTGGGTAGTATCCGCTGAAAACCCTCAGGAGATAACACGTCTCCTACTAGGGACACCTAGAGGTTTAACGGCTTGTTGCACGAGCTCAGTGCAATCGTGTTCCCTGCGAAAGTGAGATTAGGACTTTTTTAGAATAAAATTGGCTTTGCTCGGGACGAGCAAAAGATAAGTTTGGGGATATTTGTTCATATCAGATTTCTGCATTTTTATATCGCCTATTCTTAATCACATTACATATAAGTAGGTATTTTTGATCCATGTCTGCTAAATATTTGCAGGTTACAGGTTCTCAGCTCTTTACAGTGAAATTCATGAAAAGTCACAACAAATGCGGGACTACGACCAACAATAGATGAATACTGATCTCCGTTAACCATCCGTATGATGCCGCCTACCAGTTCAAGGGACAAATGGAAAATCATTAGGCACTTTAATGCACAAAGTATAAGGGCAGCATAAGATCCAAGACTTCAACGCGGAGCTCAACGCAAAAGTCCACATCATTCTGCATTGTTGGAAATCTGGAAAGAAATTGAAGAGATTCTGAGAAACCAAGTGAATAAAACAGAAGATATAAGCAACATGGAGAAGCCCTGAAAAGATGGCCCCACGATTCCACCAATTGGTCGCGGAACCACGGCCAATCAGGCACTTATGCCGCGGAACCGCAGCCGCGTTTTGCGCATGTCGGTGGCAATATTGGTGCTTTGACTCGGCTCTCTTGGGGGAGTTTTGTAATTTCATGTATGGATTAGAATGTAAACCTAGGGTTTTTCTATCTATAAATAGCAAAACTCAAAGCCAAATTACCATGCCTCTTTTTAGTTTTAGATCTAGAATTTAAAATTCTTTTTATTTTTCTCGCATTTATTTATCGCATTTTTATTATCTGCAATTTTCATTCGTTAACTTAGTCGTAGAATTAAATCAGTGTTTTGCTTTTGTTATCTCCTTTTCTATTTTTTTTTACAACGATGATGCTTGAGTAAGATCCTTGCTTAGGTGAGGTCTCAAATAGCTAGTTGCAAATTCCTCTTAACCTAAATTCTTTCTACCTTTCCTCTTGTTTTATTTTTATCTTTTTAATGGGTGAGTAATTTCTCACTTATTAGGGCAGGAGAAGGAAGGTTTAAGAGAAGGAAATCTCTCTCACTCCTTTCTTTGCCCAACACCTTAATTCGGGCTCACTTTAATTGAACTACAATCCGCTCACTACGGCATCCTATCCTACATGATAGCGGTGATTCCTTAGTTAGACCGGTTGTGGTAGAATTAATTGGAGGTTAGGGCTAAGAGACAAGAACGGACGGACAAGGACCAAAAGGAAGAAACTAAGCATGGAAAGCCTAGCTTATACTTGTAAGTCTCTTCCTAGTCATGTTAATCCCCGTTGTTGCCGATTATCTTAACACCGATATTAATAACTAAGGCATTGAAAGAAGTGAGAAATTCCTAACTCGAACTAACCTAATCCTAACCCTAGCAAGTATTATATCATCCTTTATATCATTCGTAGATCTTAAAACAAAACCCAAAATATTTGGATTTAACTCGTTAAAACATAAAGAAAAAGATTCCATCTCCCTGTGGATCGACCCATACTCAACCGGCTAGCTACCAAGCGACACCGTATTGATTGCGGTAATTAAAAATTTTAAGAACGCATAGAAAACGTGAACAATCAGCTACTTAAACAGAAGCGCTTTGCGCTCATTGACTGGTGCTCAGCGCAAAGCGCACCACGTGCTCTTCACGTGTGCGCTACTTAACAGAAGTGCTCTGCGCTCATTGACTGGCGCACAGCGGCAAGCGCGCCACGTGCTCCTCACGTGTGCGCTGAGAGAACATAAATTGTTCTTTAAATGATAAAGCCCAGAGCCATAATGAGTGCTCAGCATTCAATAAAAGACAAAAAGTTGTCAGGACCAATTCTCAGCATTGTTAAATGAAAAAGGACTGAGCCTAATTAAATGTCTAATATTTTGAATAAATGGGCCGAGCACAAGTTGGCCACAGATTTCAAATTCAGAATAATTGAGCCCATATGCTCAAAAATCTTTGATCTTAGTCCTAAATTGGACTACAGATCTAGCAACCAATATTGGTTCAAGGGTACATCTATTCATTCCTCTGATATTTGTCGTTCTAATCCTTCAACGTCTTCAGAAAGATGATGGGTCCCGACAACCAGACATTCCACGGACTGTGGGGTCCTTAAACTCATGGACTATGATGTCCTTAAATTTTATGGACTGTGGGGTCCTTAAACTCATAGACTATGATGTCTTTAAACTTTACAGACTATGACATCTTTAAACTATGGACTATAATGTCCCTAAACTCCATGGACTATGATGTCCTTAAACTTCTGGACCGCAAAGTCCCTAAACTAAAACAATAAAGCCCAAATGCTCTTTTGTTGGATCTAAATGATCCTGTTAAGTAGATCTTAGTCTAAAATTAGACTAACGTATCCTTAACAAATGGTTAAGTTGATCTTAGTCTAAAATTAGACTAACGTATCCTTAACAAATGGTTAAGTAGATCTTAGTCTAAAATTAGACTAACGTATCCTAAACAAACGTTTAAGTTGATTTTAGTCTCAAATGAGACTAACGTATCCTTGAACCCAACCCAAACCCAAATCTAAGAAAATACGCATTTGGACTAATCCATGCCCTACGGGCGACAACATAAATTAATCTCCGTATACAATCCACGGGCAACCGAATATAAAGCAAACACACACGACACGAAGTGACCATTTGGATAAGGAGAAAGTTGGTGCCACGATGCGGTAGCGTAATTAACTGCAGGGGCTTGCTCCTGCAGGGAAGAGCGTCCCCACAATCAAAAACCCTTAAAACGAGGGGGAATCTGACGAAGTCTGCTATAACGGCCGCATCCATCTAAACCTCCGATATACTGTGCCATAAATCAACTTGGCATCTTTGGAGAGGTGGATGGATAAAATCTAAATAGCATCTGCCCCCAAATTCAGGCAAGATGTCAGTCTTTCCCGGTCATTCGGCGGTAAACAGATTCTGGCACACCCGGTGGGACCTTTTCCTCTTTCCACTCCACACTTCGTGTGTCGTGTTTCGCGAACGAATCGCGGTTTGACATGGTTTCCTTAGGATGTGAAGTACTAAGATTTGGTACCTTGCTCCGTGCAGAAAAACAGAAGATCAATGGCTTGAAACTGCACTAATTGCAACAACTCCCACTCCGTCCTCGCCGGAGGAGTGACCTACGGGCCTCAAGCGGCCTCCCTTTTTACGATGCCGGTAGACCAGGTGATGCAAGCCACCACAGAGCTATTCTTTGGGACCATGCTCCCACCCATGAGCTTCAATGCCCTAATGTTGTCACAAGAAGATCCGAAGAAGTCGGTCTTTGATCGGCTTATGACTACCACGGCCCCTCTCAACGGGTCGTCCAAGTCCAGCACCTCAGTCTTTGATAGGCTAAGCCAAAACTCCAATGGGCTCGTAAAGAAGCCCGCGATACCTGAAGGGGTTATCCCGAAACGGATAGCCATCCCTGCTCTGGTGAAAGAAGTCGTCAAGGAGGCTTCTACTGTTAAAAGATCAATCTTTGCAAGACTACCTGCTCCAACTCCCATTCCGGGTGAAGTCACCAAGGCTGCTACCCCTGTGCGAAAGTCTGCCTTTGATAGATTAGCCATCCCCTTCAACGGACGTCGGTTTTCAAGAGGCTAACGCCGACAGCAACCCTATGCCAGAACAGGGGGCATGACGAAGCCACCCCTATAACTGAGCTGGTCCCGACAGCACGACATGCTCGCCGTTGTCACTGGCGCCGAGTAAGGAAAGCTGGGGGCAGTTCCCCTTCTGGACTGACTCCACCAGCTCCGATGGTGGAAATTGATGCTGTTGTTCGAACTGGGAACAGCTTTGAACCACTTAGGAGGGTACGCAAGAATTCTCCGAAGGTCATGCTAAAAAGATCTCCTCCACCTATGGAGAACGCTACAAAGGTGAAGCCAGAGCAGTCCCCTCAGCGGCTGTCCTCCAAAATTCACTGGATCTAGCGAAGGGTCCAAAACTCGGTGATCGACCAAGACTTCTCCCGCCAACCAAAGAAGATGAAAGTTCGGGAAGAGAAGGACCGTCCTGTTGTACCATTAAAGGTGTCGTCTACTTGGGTGCCCGATGCAACGGATCCCTCAACTTCGACCGCCCACAAAAGAAGGAGGCCGGAGAAAGTCTCCATTTCCACGATGAATCTTAAGAACACTGAATCTAAACGCCCTAAATCTGGGGGCATGGTGGTGCACACTGTTTATATGGCATCCGGAAAAGAGGATAGCCGTATCTCTACGGGTCATCGACCGCTCACCAGATCCGTAACAAAGGCCCAGGAGCAACAACAGATGGCCGCACTCACTGGGCTAAAAGAAAGTTCGGAGACGTCGTCAGAACAGCGTCAGGAACAACAAACCGATACTGAGTTCCTCCGCAGAATCCTCGAGAAGAAGGACAAAGAGGCAGCGGACAAGCTGCCAACATAAAACGAATGACGCTTTTATTCCAAGACATGGTCGGGATGATGTTACAGCCGGATCCTCCAGCTGAAGACCTTCCGATTATCTTTGAAGACGATAGGGGAGAGACATCAAACCCTCTTCTGGCTTGTTCAACAGCCAAAGAGGAGACCATTTCTAAAGCCACCCTAGATGACTATATCGCACAACAGATACGAGCTCATCAGGCGAATGAAGCGGCCGGCCAAATTGTTAAGACTGTACGACCCTATCCGGGTTGGTATGATCAAATAAAGTACCCGCCAGGATATACGATCCATAAATTTCACGTATATAAGGGGACGGGAAATCCACACCAACACGTGGCTCAATTCAGGGCTCTGTGCCGCAACACCGGAGGTGATGATAAGCTACTGCTTCGCCAGTTTATTGGCAACTTGTCAGAAACAGCGTTTGAATAGTACTCTGAGCTCCTGAATGACTCCGTTAAGACATTTGCAGAAATGAAGCTACTGTTTACACAAAGGTTCGCAAGCAATAGCGAACGCACCCCAATCACGGCATTGATCAATGCCAGAGTGAAGCCGGGAGAAACATAGGTTCATTATGCAATCTGGTGGCGGAACCTATGGTCGAAATGCGAATAGCGCATCGAAGAGGCTCTTGCAGTGGGCATGTTTGTAGGAACCCTCGATCTGCAAGCGAAAATATCCCGGTTCATGATGTTTTTCAAGCCGACTACCTTTCAGACCTTGATTGATAAGCCGGCCCAAATGGACCAGATAGGTCATAAGCCTTCCTTTTCAAAGACAGAACCGCGGAATGAAAAGGGCAAAGGGAAAGCCACCCTTGTCGCCAATGCTCAACAACAGCCGAGCGACTTAAAACCTATTGTTTGCCAAAGCAACGTGCGTCCACGTCAATCCCTCGAGGAGAGACTGGGACGTCCTTACTCGTTTTCCCCGGATAAAACTAGGAGATTGTTCGAGCTGGCAGTACGCAATAGACTCATCAATCTGCCAGAGCCAAGACATCCACTGCAGCCAGGCGATGCCAACAATCCTAATTACTGCCCCTACCACCGAGCAGTAAGCCATCCAATCGATGATTGCTTCGTTTTAAAAGGCTGGATTGAGGACCAATACCAACAAGGAAAATTCGCACTGTCCGAGAATTGGAAAGTAAGCCAGCCCTAGCCGCACACTCCTAAAAAGGTGGACACACCGGGGCATCATGCTCTTTTATAGAAGAAGCTCCATGGGAGGTAGCTCTTTCAGCCAAGACGAAAAGAATGCTGAAGGATCTTCACACATGCCCGGCAATCAGGTGGAAAAGTCCGCTAGAACCCGAGGTCATTGAAGGAATGCTGAAGACGCACCCAACGCCAAGAGTTGGTAGCGATAATCAAAACACCCAGGCCCAGTCGTCAAGCTCTTCAAAGAAAAAGAAGAAGACCAAAAAGCCCGCGCTGTTTGACGACAAGCGTACGGATTTGCAAAAGCATATTAACGCGCTGGATGAATACAACCAAAAGGCGCGGACCACAGTCACACTCCAAGAATTTCTCAACCATATCCTTGAGAACAGAGGCAATGACAATGATGAGGGAGACGACGCGTCAAAAAACCCGAAGATTATATGGCAGGTTGTCACATGATCTCTCACTCGTTAATAGATGATAAAGAAGCTCCTGAGGCAGAGAAACTGGGGGCAGATCCAGAATCAGAATCAAAATCCCTGGAGCCATCGGACGAATTGATTGACATACTGCTGAGCGAAGCTCTTTAGAAAAGAAAAGCTGACAGAGAGCGGGAAACGGCCATATACGAGAGGGCCAAGCGTCGGCGTCAAGTTGAAGAAGCTCCAGTATTCAGAAACCGTGGAGTACCCCAACTAGATCGAAGCACGCCTACAACAGACAAAAGCAGGTTTAAGACAAGGAAGCAATTCACCAAAGCCCTGTCAATGGGAATGAAGCTGCCGCCTTTTAAAGGAAATACTCCTAGCAGCATACACCTTGACGAAGTGGATGCACATCCAGATTACTGCTTATACCATCGGAGGATCACGCACCCTACCGAAGAGTGCATGTCCTTTAAAAACTGGTGGCAGGGATATGTTGCCCACCGACAACACGTCCAGTGAGTGAAGCACAAGGCTCGTCGGGAACAGAGAAGCATGACAGATGAACGCAAAACAACTGCCGGCAACTGTCACATAGTTGACACCAAGGGATCGCAAGTTCTCACCTTTAGATGCGACTCTAATGAAGAAATAGCTCTCAGCCCTCTCTTCAAGGAATCTACATCCGACACAAAAGATACGGAGACTTGCGAGGACATCCAACTGTGTAATCGTACGTTGCCCGGGAAAAATCCTAGACCTACGAACAACTGACCGAGACGTCTATAAACTACTATGGACTGCAGCATCCTAAGGCTGACCCAAAAAAAACGGTACGTCCATAAGCGAGATGGGCACTGATGAAAACCCAAAAAGGCTCCATGAGTAAAAACAGCAGGATTACCGGCGAGTTTGTGAAAACCCGAAAGGGCGCAATCTTGTTAAAAGACACTTGCAAGATCCTCTCGACCCTATAAAGAGAAAATACTTGCGTGAGATCCTTACGACTCACAAGGGAGCAATACACTTAGGAATCCTCATGATTCCTAAGGGGAAAACACACATACGAGATCCTCATGACTCGTAAGGAGAATTCCCCTTTGAGACCCTTATGGCTCATATGATTCAAAAGCCTTAAGTTATAGGGATCTGAACCTGTTCTTAAACCGTCATACACCCCGATTCTGCCCTACAAGCGTTTAAATATTGACCCTTGTATACAATCTACGGCCACAAATAAACGTTTCCTCGATAGAGTCCCACCACTGACGAGGGATATCTTCATATGGCGAACGACACTTGTAAGTCCTCTCGACTTATAAGGAGAAAATACTCTTGTATGATCCTTACGACTTATAAGAGAACACACACTTAGGAATCCTTACGATTCCTAAGGAGAAAATTCACCTACGAGATCCTCACGACTCGTAGGGAGAAATACTTTTAAGAAACCCTTACGGCTCGTAAAGTCAAAAAGCCTTAGTCAACAGGATCCTAACCCTGTTTGCTAAGCCGCCTTTGTTCGAACCGATGAAGGCAGATGATGATTTGCTGCTGGCAATATCCCAGTTGTAGCGATGCTGATGACTAAATCGGAATCGAATTCTAAGTCCTTTTACGGCAAATGATGATTCGCTCCTGGAAATATTCCAGTCGTAGCGATGTTGATGCTGAGATTGGCACCGGATTCCAAGTTCCACACTCGCGATAAAAATTCAGCGAGCAAAAAATGCATATGAAATAGCCAAAATGATGGAGCAACTTGCAACAAAATCAGCAAGTAAAAATATAAGCATACAAAATATCTGAAATGATTGGGCAGCTCGCAATAAAAAGCAGCGAGTAAAAAGAAAAATAGCCGAAATGATTGGGCACCGCGAAAAATACCCGAAATGATTGGGCAATTGCGACTTTCGCGATATAAAAAGCTGAAATGATAGAGCATCGCGGAAAGAAATAAAAAAATGATGAAATTTCTTCCCTATAGGCGAGTCTATACTGACCCCTGTATACAATCCATGGGCATAAACGAAAAGGGAACAATATGTCCCCCACCAGATCCTGTCAAAAGAGAAAGTCAGATCTCAACAGTAACATCTGCATCCCAGAAGATCAACAACGGTATTCATTCTTATGCCAGTAGGGCACGGAAGCGACATCACCAAACGGAGCCACGACAAAGTCTCTAGTTCCAAATCTCGACGGTTCACAGGCAACCTAGGGACCACCTTGAAATTCATCTCGTTACAACAGTCGCAACGTCAGCAAAGCGGAACCACGGCAAAGTCCCTAGTTCCAAATCTCGATGGTTCACAGGCAACCTAGGACCACCTCGACATTCGTCTCACTACAGCAGACGCAACGTCAGAAAAGCGGAGCCACGGCAAAGTCCCTAGTTCCAAATATCGACGGTTCACAGACAACCTAGAGACTACCTCGACATTCGTCTCGTTACAGTAGACACAACGTCAGCAAAGCGGGCCCACGGCAAAGTCCCTAGTTCCAAATCTTGACGGTTTACAAACAACCTAGAGACCACTTCGACATTCGTCTCGTTACAGCAGACGCAACATCAGCAAAGCGGAGCCACAGCAAAATCCCAAGTTCCAAATCTCGACGGTTCACAAACAACCTAGAGACCACCTCGACATTCATCTTGTTTCAGCAGACGCAACGTCAGCAAAGCGGAGCCACGGTAAAGTCCCTAGTTCCAAATCTCGACTGTTCACAAACAACCTAGAGACCATCTCGATATTTGTCTCGTTACAACAGACGCAACGTCAGCAAAGCGGAGCCACGACAAAATCCTTAGTTCCAAATCTCGACGGTACACAAACAACCTTAGACCACCTCGACATTCGTCTCGTTACAGCAGACGCAACGTCAGTAAAGCGGAGCCACGGATAAATCCCTAGTTCTAAATCTCGACGGTTCACAAACAACCTAGAGACCACTTCGACATTCGTCTCGTTACAGCAGACGCAACGTCAGCAAAGCGGAGCCACGGCAAAGTCCATAGTTCCAAATCTCTACAGATCACAAACAACCTAGAGACCACCTCGACATTCGTCTCGTTACAGCAGACGCAACGTCAGCAAAGCAGAGCCACGGCAAAGTCCCTAGTTCCAAATCTCGACGGTTCACAGACAACCTAGAGACCACCTCGACATTCGTCTCGTTATAGTAGACGCAATGACTGCAAATGACCCCATCGCGGAAACACGTCAGCAAATGACCCCGTCTCGGAAATACGTCATCAACTGACCCCGTATGGCCAAAGTCAACCCTCAACCTCCCCCATCGAAGCAATGCGTTAACTCGGAAGCAGGTTAGCTCATCAATCACTTACGAGTCCTCTCGACTTGTAAGGAAGAAAATTCTCTTGTGAGATCCTTACGACTCTCAAGAGTAAACACACTTAGGAATCCTTACGATTCCTAAGGAGAAATACACCAACGAGATCCTCTCGACTCGTAGGGAGAAAAATCATTATGAGACCCTTACGGCTCATAAAGTTGAAAAGTCTTAAGCAGCAAATCTGAACATGTTTCCTAAGCCATCGCTACCCTACAAAGAGTTCAAGATGAACTGTTATCTATCGTCCACAAGTTACATTTGCTAAAATTACATGCCAGAGAAATGGAGGTGCTAACCAAGAGTGTGTAAACTGCACTGCGTCAAATTGAAATGAAAAGGCATAACTTACGGACGTCAACCACATAATATGAATGACAGTAAGAAGAACATTTGATTGCATCCAGTTAAGCGTTCGAAGCGTACCCACTTATGTATGTGCGAAAAAAGTTTAGTGCATAAATAAATACACGGAAACAAAAATTGTCTATTCATACTTCAGAAAATTCTTACAGTGATGAAAACGGTAAACAAAAATATCATTAAAATATTTACAATGGCAAGACATCAAATCCAGGACATGGATTGAGAAATTCAAAAGTTAGGCCATCTAAATGTTTCGGGCCTCTTGGACCATTCTCGTACTCTTTCTCTCACGGTCACAAGCGTCAGGGTCCTCACTGATGTCCTCTGCCCTTCGATAGGCAGCAATTATCATCGCCTGTCGAAATGTTTGATGCGAAATATCAATAAGATTGTCACGTCTTTTCTTTGAGATTAGGCCCATCAGATACACTGAGTGTACCTTATCTTCGGCGTCATCCAATGCTTTAAGAGGCATACCGTCATAGAATAAAAGAAGTGCTTCCCAGATCTCTCTCACAATGAGCTTCAAAAGAGCAGAACGACGAGGAAGAAGTCGACCATTGTTGTCACGACCCGAAAGTACGGAACGTGACCGGTACTTAGATTACGAAGCGTCTAGAGGCGCAACGTAACCTAAGTAAGCCGAAGCCCAGAAATCTAAACCATAAAAGAAGAAGAAGTAAAGGAAAACATGAAATAAACAAGTCTAAAAGCAACATCCAATTTCTCAAAAATTTCGGCAGAGTCTTCTTTGTAAAAACTGGCCCCAAACGGGTACAAACAAGAATGAATACATATAACCAATAAAAAGCATCCCCAACGGGAGCTAGCTTAACGCCAATAGGCAGAAACAACCACAACAAGTACAATAATATACAACGCCAAAGGGCGAGGTTCAAAGCTCAAAAGAAAACAAATCCACCAAACCAGAATAATACATGCGCTACTCTAAGGTCGAAATAAATAAATGGTCCAGTAATCTATCAAATAATACAAGTTTGGTTGATGGAGCTTTCTAGATACAAATGAAATAATAAAAATACAACGGCGGTCTAGATACAAATGAACCAACCGACCGTGCAAATCACCCGGAATGAAAATGATGTGCCAGCAACTGCCAAGGAACCCTGTACATCAACCTGTAATAAAATTAGGCACAACGGGGGTGAGTTGCCAACTCGTGAGTAGAAGATATCTACGAAAAGAAATCGAATGCACAACGCTATCCTAGGTCATAATAATACACTACTATATCCCAATCATCTAGTAATGGCAGGGTAATACTATGTGTAAATGCAAATACTCTGTGCTCGTGTCAGTGCCTCATATAGCACTATGTCATATGAATGAGTATGCATGCACCATGAATGTAACATAACCAATCCTGAAATCTAGATATATCTGTATAAGAAATCTTTAGCTTTTATCATAGTAAAATGTGTATAGAAATCTGAAATAGCAACAATAAAATCCATGGAAATCCGTGTCAAGCATCGACACAAACATGTAAATCTCAAGTCTCAATACCTCATAATCTCAATATCTCGGGCTCCGTCAGTCCGGATCGGCCCATATCATCAAATCTCACGACAACGGTCGGTATCCTCCGGATATTCGCCGCGCCAGACATCACCGGTAGGTAGCCTTCCCCTGCCAGGCTCAACGTCTACAACTCGATCTTCTTGCCCCGGAGTACCATACCAGGCCAACCATGTACCCGAGATGGTTCATCCACTCCTCGAATCGGGTCTCGAAATCCAACAGAAAACATGAAATCTCATGGTGGACGACACATACATCACGAGAAAACCGCATCTTATGTTTTAAAAAGAGAGGAGGAGAGAGAGAGAGAAGTTTTTATATATTTTTGCGGTTTTCCCCAAAATCCAGAAATCTCATAGAAAACCAAAATCCTAAAATCATGAGTAAGTATATGATAAGTATCGGCATATGCCCATAATACTGCATGATAACATGGAAATATGAATGCATGAAATGTCTAAGTATTCAATGCCATGTCTATACTAACACCAGAGAGCAATCACGATATTACATCAATCTAGCTGCTAGCTGATTGCCTCAATAAACGATAATATGATCTAAAGTGTACGTGACATAGCAATTACCGATGATGATGTGTGTGAGTCGGCAAATAAGTGTGTGTGGAATATGCGCATCATCGGTAATGGTGCTAGTGTCCTAACAGGCAGAGTTTGATTCTGATTATAGAAACATATGTATGAACATGCAACATTATGATTACAGTATGAATGTAAAGACAGATGTGCAATAACCACTCATTTGATATACAAGTATAACTAGCACTATATGTCTTGAGCCTAACTAGTGTCCATCTAACCTCCTAAAGAACTAAACCTAAGAACTAGTCGATAAGAAATAAGAGTACACCTAAAGTCTGAGTCCATATCTCTAATAGTTGGTGATCCAGCCTCAATAGCGTCAAGTACGTAGTGCGATTTCCTCGAAACAAGAGTGCGGATCAATCATTACATCTATGCCTCGTACGGTAAAATCCATCGTACGACATCCCAATATCGGGTACGGGTCAAGTATCACCTACATGTCTCATTATTCGTATAATATCATCATCAACACATGTCATGATCAAGGTGCTATACTGTAATCGCATACATCAATCATATATCATTGTCAGCATAAATATACACCGTTAATTTATCCTCAGAAATGTTATGTCACGTATATCATATCTTGATCAAGTCACA
This sequence comes from Agapanthus africanus, assembly GCA_030015575.1. Classification (NCBI taxonomy): domain Eukaryota; kingdom Viridiplantae; phylum Streptophyta; class Magnoliopsida; order Asparagales; family Amaryllidaceae; genus Agapanthus; species Agapanthus africanus. Next base: position 164,280,850 of record CM057340.1, on the reverse strand, counting down.
TATGTCAAGTCATGATTAAGTCACGCCTATAATATATCGAAATCAAGTTACATCTATATGATATCGTAATCAAGTCACACATATATCATATCAGAAAATCAATCACATGTTACGGTCCGGGTGCTATTTTAGAGTCCCATGTACCTCAATCTCATCACCACCATTTATTATCTATTTATACCTATTCATTAACTCATTTTCTAATGATCCGCTAACATTTTAATACGACTGCATAGCCAAGAATCACGGCATCAAGCCCAGTTATACTGTTTCATTCCCGTGTATCATATCACATCATTGTATCCCATATACGTGTTGTATATATATATATATATATACCTATACCTAGTCCTCTATATATATATACACACATACACGTATACACCACGTCGAGTTTCAGTGTGTGCGTGTGTGTGTATCTACCTGAAACCTACGAATCTCTTCCAAGGTATTCATCCTCAGGTATGGTCTTCCTAAATCAGTCTAGTCCAGCCTAGGGTCAATACTAGGGTCCTACTCATTAAGAATCTAGGGTCACATCTGGCTTCCTAATGTCAATAAGTACTATCACTATTCCACGTTGCGGGGGTGCTAAACGCCATCCACCAGACTTCCCTCCGTAGATATACATTTACTCACCTGGTCCATGTCTGCCGAAGACGGTGTCGCCATCCTCTTCTTCATCGCCCGCAGTCCACGTGAGGGGTACCTATACGCAAACATATATACTATCGTAAACTAAATCACAGACAAAAATCAAAACGACACACGGAACGCGCATGGGTTAAAACCTATGTCCCGTTCACGCAAAAGAACCAAATATCGCTCGATATCGGTGTACAAACTCCGATTAATCGAGATAAACATCAACAACCAACTCATAGTTTTAAAACTCATTACTTATAGTATAAAACATTATTTAATTCATCCAAACCCTAAAATCCATCAAATCGCCCGATTTCGTAAAACCCGAAAATGCCAATTTACCGTTTTTCTTCAAAACATGACATTTAAATGAAACCAATGGTCTTAAAACTCATTAAATAGCATAACTAGACTATACAACCCATTACTATATTTTTCTCACACTAATTTGCATTAAAACAAAATTCCTAGTTTGCAACTTTTATAAATTTTTAACATTTTACAAGCAAAATTCCACAATTCCACAACAAACTTGATTTTGCATGAATCAATGTGTTAAACTACAATTTATAATGATAATTATATAATGAAACCATAATTTATATTTTAAATCTCATTTATTTAAGAATTTCCAAATTCTAGTTAGTTAAAATAGCATTTTTAGTAGTATTTTTCAATTATCAAAAGAAACTAATGACCAAACTAAGTTTTTCATTCCTTAAACATGTCAATATCCTCATTAAAACAACAATCTAATGTTACAAACATTAATTGGAATTTATCTCACAAATATATATAATATATAGAAATCTTGTTTGCAAAAAAAATGGTTTTAATTTAACAATTTTGGATAAGCAATTTACAATCTATCATCCATACAAGAATTTCCACTTCTAAAAATGTTAAACTAGTTATTATAACCCTAATTAATTAATAAAAATCATAACTTGATTTTATAACCCTAACTTGAATTTTTAAAACTTGGAAATAGAATTAATTCATTAAATAAATTTATACTAGAATGAAACATTAAATAACAATAATTCATAAGAACAAGATTTATACCTTCACACAAGAAATCCAAACATGAAAATAAGCCTCAAAAATGCATGCTTTCCATCTCCAAAATCCATGTAAAAATGAGCAAAGAATAAAGGGTAGGAAATAATTAGGATTTTGTGGATTTTTTATTGAATTTTTGAAGTATTTTTGATGATTTTTAATGCAAAAATGATGGGGGGAAAATTTTGGAGCTGCCCATGGAGGTGAGGCCGGCCATGAGGTGAGGAAAAGAGAGGAGAGTGAGAAAAGGTGAAGAAAAGTGTAGAAGGTTTCATAAAAATATCAAACAATTAAGTCTTTTCAACCTTTATTCATTTTCCTTTTTATTTTTCAAAAACAAAACTAATTTCTAGAAACCACTTGAAGAATCAAGGAAGGAGGCTACCAAGGCTGGCCAAAATAGTGTGAGGGAGTAAAATAATGTGTGGTTTTTTTTGGGAAAAGATAAAAGTTTTACCGCACTCCATTTGCACTAATTTCACCGAAAAAAAGCCTTTTTCTTCGATATTTTCTAACACCGGTTAACAACCCTATTTCAATTAAAAAACCACATGATAAAATTTTGTTTAATGTATTATGATGCACAAAATTTGTTTCAACTCATTCCATTTTGTAATTTTCCCGAATTAAGTGTATTAGTGACGGTTTAAAATAATTAATTTCGGAAAAAATTTCAAAAATTTTGAAATCTCACCAGTGGCTCAATAAACACCAAATACAAGCAATTACATAACTAGAATATTTATATTTAATTTTAAAATAAAGATATTTGTATTTTGACTTTTTACAGAAAACCCCCTTATTTTACCGATTTTCCGAAATTTCACCAAAACGATTTTCACAACGTTACAATCTTCCCCCCTTAAAGAAATTCGGTCCCCGAATTTAAATTAAAACTCCCCCTCCAAATACTAAAACATTTAGCAAAACACTCAAATCGTCGGGGCTCCGAAATCATCAATACATAACTAAAATCATCTCTATCAAGCATAACGCAATCATCGGAGTTATGGTAAAGATAAAATATCGAAACCCAATACGGAAACCAACATAATATATATATCAAAACTATAACTTATATATTGTGCGCATCATACTAAAATCATCCAAACATCTGGATCAATGTTCAAAATAGCGATAGCGTGTTGCGTAGCGTTCTTTTACTGAATAGCGAAAACGCAAAAAGCGTTGCGCATAACGTAAGCTACATGAATTATTAATTATTACTATAATCATCTTATTTACAATAAATTATATTATTATAAAGATATAAAATTGGCTTGGGAACATAGAAAAATAAGTAATATAACAATATTTTTTACAGCAGTAGTTTCTCTGCTCCTCGAAATTCCAAAAATAAATTATTTTCAAAATTTTCAATACTTGAGTTCATATATATGATTCATACTAGATTAAACCTATCGAAAATCAATTAAATAATCTCTGTTTGAGAATCATGTCTACTAAATATGATTTCAAATTAAGAGGTTAGAATTTTAATGAAACTGTGTTCGTATAGTTTAGGATTAGATACTGAAATCTTAAGAAGTTCAATAGAAAATTTTATATGAAAATAGCGTACGTATAGCGTAACGTATACTATTTGTTAAAAAGCGTAAGCTATTTGAAGAAAAAACGTAAGCTACTTTGTATTTGAGTTTTTTTCCAAAGTTACGTAGCGAATATTCTAAGGTATGCTACGTGGCGCAAAATAGCGAGCTACGTAGCGAGTTATTTTAAACATTGATCTGGATAAAGAAGCATGCAAGAAACTCTTTTGAAAATCGCCGTGTGATGCACGTGCCACGGCATAAGTAGCGGACGTTTATTTTAAAAAAAATAGCTATATATATATATATATATATATATCTTTTATTTAACATACACGTCCTGCCTGGTTACCAAATCAACAGTAATGATTATAAAAACATACTGATCAAACTGAAATCAATCCCAATCACATCATAAAAATATCATGTGCGCGCACTGAAATCGAAACCAAATACAGATGCCACGAATTCACACAAAAACAAAACTGAGTGCAACAGGTGTGCACCAAAAACATCTGTCAAGTGCAACAGGCGTGCAAGACTCTAATATCAGGTGCATCTAATCTGCACAAAACCCCGATTTAGTGCATCTGGTATGCACAAAATCGCATCAAGTGCACCGAATGTGCGCAAGAATCTCAATCAGGTGCACATGGTGCACGAAAACATACACCGAATATCAAAATCGAAATCACAGTACGAAAGTGCATGAAAACTAGGTCAAAGCATATGTCATAATCATGTGTAACCATATGCACGAAATCAAATCAAAATCTCAAAATTTATTAAAACCAAATCAAGTGCACTAGGTATGTACAAAACAACATCAATACAACTGATATATGGAACATAAATAGAATGTAATGAAGGTACACATAAGAAATACCAATCGTAGAACAAAGTCTTCAAAATACCAAAATCCAATCAACGAAAATATGAAATTCAGATCACCAAATCACAATCGTAAACACTATCGTCAATGTGCGCCTCTTTCCTCTGATGTCGATTGCTTCGAACTCGTCTCTTCGTAACTGTGCTGACTGCGCTACCAACGGCAATACTCATATCTAGAGTCTCCCACGTAGTCGATCCATTCACCTGATATCCGGACTACATTAAACTTTTCGATCGATCCATCAAAATCCCATAATTCCCCGAGAGCTCAACACTCAAGTACAGTTTAAAAATATCCGGTACATACCCCAGCATCGATGGTCCAGCCGTAGAAGGGCAAACCCAAGCCTCACTAATGGCACCGCGGAACTGCCGTAAACCCTAAGGTTCAAGGGCGTTCTCGTGGTCATTATGTCGAGTTAGGGTTTCATTCTTCTAGAGGGTCCATCGAAATACCTGCATGTTCTTCCGAATACCTTAAACTTGGGAAAATGGTTTTCTGATAATCTTTCGAACCCTTTAACTTCGTCTGGACGGCATGTGAATACCCTTCGTCCGTACGCTAAGCAATGCTTCAACTCAAGAATAACCAATACCTTAATGGTTATCGCATTTGAGCCGCAGCTCCCTCTGCCCGTGCGCCCGTGGTAACAGAAACCACCCTCCGATATCGACGAAGATAGATCAAAGGAACGAATAAAATACGATGCAAACAAATGTACATCCTAAGGCTCCTTAAGCAGAACAGCGTATCGTAAGTATGCCGCGAACCATACCCATAGTACGTTACTCTACCTAAATCGCCTACTCCATCAACCAAGGGTCACCTAGACTAATACAAGGTTAAACCTAGCGCTCTGATACCAACTTTGTCACGACCCGAAAGTACGGAACGTGACCGGTACTTAGATTATGAAGCGTCTAGAGGCGCAACGTAATCTAAGTAAGCCGAAGTCCAGAAATCTAAACCATAAAAGAAGAAGAAGTAAAGGAAAACATGAAATAAACAAGTTTAAAAGCAACATCCAATTCCTCAAAAATTTTGGCAGAGTCTCCTTTGTAAAAACTGGCCCCAAACGGGTACAAACAAGAATGAATACATATAAAAAATAAAAAGCATCCCCAACGGGAGCTAGCTCAACGCCAATAGACGGAAACAACCACAACAAGTAAAATAATATACAACGCCAAAGAGCGAGGCTCAAAGCTCAAAAGAAAACAAATCCACCAAACCAGAATAATACATGCGTGACTCTAAGGTCGAAATAAATAAATGGTCCAGTAATCTATCAAATAATACAAGTTTGGTTGATGGAGCTTTCTAAATACAAATAAAATAATAAAAATACAACGGCGGTCCAGATACAAATGAACCAACCTACCGTGCAAATCACCCGGAATGAAAATGATGTGCCAGCAACTGCCAAGGAACCCTGTACATCAACCTGTAATAAAATTTGGCACAACAGGGGTGAGTTGCCAACTCATGAGTAGAAGATATCTACGAAAAGAAATCGAATGCACAACGCTATCCTAGGTCATAATAATACACTACTATATCCCAATCATCTAGTAATGGCAGGGTAATACTACGCGTAAATGAAAATACTCTGTGCTCGTGTCAGTGCCTCATATAGCACTATGTCATATGAATGAGTATGCATGCACCATGAATGTAACATAACCAATCCTGAAATCTAGATATATCTGTATAAGAAATCTTTAGCTTTTATCATAGTAAATGTGTATAGAAATCTGAAATAGCAACAATGAAATCCATGGAAATCCGTGTCAAGCATCGACACAAACATGTAAATCTCAAGTCTCAATATCTCATAATCTCAATATCTCGGGCTCCGTCAGTCCGGATCGGCCCATATCATCAAATCTCATGACAACGGTCGGTATCCTCCGGATATCCGCCGCGCCAGACATCACCAGTAGGTAGCCTTCCCCTGCCAGGCTCATCATCTACAACTCGATCTTCTTGCCCCGGGGTACCATACCGGGCCCACCATGTACCCGAGACGGTTCATCCACTCCTCGAATCGGGTCTCGAAATCCAATAGAAAACATGAAATCTCATGGTGGACGATACATACATCACGAGAAAACCGCATCTTATGTTTTAAAAAGAGAGGAGGAGAGAGAGAGAGAAGTTTTTATATATTTTTGCGGTTTTCCCCAAAATCCAGAAATCTCATAGAAAATCAAAATCCTAAAATCATGAGTAAGTATATGATAAGTGTCGGCATATGCCCATAATACTGCATGATAACATGGAAATATGAATGCATAAAATGTCTAAGTAATCAATGCCATGTCTATACTAACACCAGAGAGCAATCACGATATTACATCAATCTAGCTGTTAGCTGATTGCATCAATAAACGATAATATGATTTAAAGTGTACGTGACTTAGCAATTACCGATGATGATGTGTGTGAGCCGGCAAATAAGTGTTTGTGGAATATGCGCATCATCGGTAATGGTGCTAGTGTCCTAACAGGCAGAGTTTGATTCTGATTATAGAAACATATGTATGAACATGCAACATTATGATTACAGTATGAATGTAAAGACAGATGTGCAATAACCACTCATTTGATATACTAGTATAACTAGCACTATATGTCTTGAGCCTAACTAGTGTCCATCTAACCTCCTAAAGAACTAAACCTAAGAACTAGTCGATAAGAAATAAGAGTACACCTAAAGTCTGAGTCCATATCTCTAATAGTCGGTGATCCAGCCTCAATAGCGTCACGTATGTAGTACGATTTCCTCGAAACAAGAGTGCGGATCAATCATCACATCTATGCCTCGTACGGTAAAATCCATCGTATGACATCCCATTATCGGGGTACGGGTCAAGTATCACCTACGTGTCTCATTATTCGTATAATATCATCATCAACACATGTCATGATCAAGGTGCTATACTGTAATCGCATACATCAATCATATATCATTGTCAGCATAAATATACACCGTTAATTTATCCTCAGAAATGTCATGTCACATATATCATATCTTGATCAAGTCTCATATGTCAAGTCGTGATTAAGTCACGCCTATAATATATCGAAATCAAGTTACATCTATATGATATTGTAATCAAGTCACATATATATCATATCAGAAAATCAATCACATGTTACGGTCCGGGTGCTATTTTAGAGTCCCATGTACCTCAATCTCATCACCACCCTTTATTATTTATGTATACCTATTCATTAACTCATTTTCTAATGATCCGCTAACATTTTAATACGACTGCATAGCCAAGAATCACGGCATCAAGCCCAATTATACTGTTTCATTCCCGTGTATCATATCACATCATTGTATCCCATATACGTGTTGTATATATATATATATACCTATACCTAGTCCAATATATATATATATACACATACACTTATACACCACGTCGAGTTTCAGTGTGTGCGTGTGTGTGTATCTACCTGAAACCTACGAATCTCTTCCAAGGTATTCATCCTCTGGTATGGTCTTCCTAAATCAGTCTAGTCCAGCCTAGGGTCAATACTAGGGTCCTACTCATTAAGAATCTAGGGTCACATCTGGCTTCCTAATGTCAATAAGTACTATCACTATTCCACGTTGCGGGGGTGCTAAACACCATCCACCCGACTTCCTCTCGTAGATATACATCTACTCACCTGGTCCATGTCTGCCGAAGACGGTGCCGCCATCCTCTTCTTCATCGCCCGCAGTCCACGTGAGGGGTACCTATACGCAAACATTTATAGTATCGTAAACTAAATCATAGACAAAAGTCAAAACGACACACGGAACGCGCATGGGTTAAAACCTATGTCCCGTTCCCGCAAAAGAACCAAATATCGCTCGATATCGGCGTACAAACTCCGATTAATCGAGATAAACATCAACAACCAACTCATAGTTTTAAAACTCATTACTTATAGTATAAAACATTGTTTAATTCAACGAAACCCTAAAATCCATCAAATCGCCCGATTTCGTAAAACCCGAAAATGCCAATTTACCGTTTTTCTTCAAAACTTGACATTTAAATGAAATCAATGGTCTTAAAACTCATTAAATAGCATAACTAGACTATACAACCCATTACTATATTTTTCTCACACTAATTTGCATTAAAACAAAATTCCTAGTTTGCAACTTTTATAAATTTTCAACATCTTACAAGCAAAATTCCACAATTCCACAACAAATTTGATTTTGCATGAATCAATGTATTAAACTACAATTTATAATGATAATGATATAATGAAACCATAATTTATATTTTAAATCTCATTTATTTAAAAATTTCCAAATTCTAGTTAGCTAAAATAGCATTTTTATTAGTATTTTTCAATTATCAAAAGAAACTAATGCCCAAACTAAGTTTTTCATTCCTTAAACATGTCAATATCCTCATTAAAACAACAATCTAATGTTACAAACATTAATTGGAATTTATCTCACAAATATATATAATATATAGAAATCTAGTTTGCAAAAAAAATGGTTTTAATTTAACAATTTTGGATAAGCAATTTACAATCTATCATCCATACAAGAATTTCCACTTCTAAAAATATTAAACTAGTTATTATAACCCTAATTAATTAATAAAAATCATAACTTGATTTTATAACCCTAACTTGAATTTTTAAAACTTGGAAATAGAATTAATTCATTAAATAAATTTATACTAGAATGAAACATTAAATAACAATAATTCATAAGAACAAGATTTATACCTTCACACAAGAAATCCAAACATGAAAATAAGCCTCCAAAATGCATGATTTCCATCTCCAAAATCCATGTAAAAATGAGCAAAGAATAAAGGGTAGGAAATAATTAGGATTTTGTGGATTTTTTATTGAATTTTTGATGTATTTTTGATGATTTTTAATGCAAAAATGATGGGGGGAAAATTTTGGGGCTGCCCATTGAGGTGAGGCCGGCCATGAGGTGAGGAAAAGAGAGGAGAGTGAGAAAAGATGAAGAAAAGTGTAGAAGGTTTCATAAAAATATCAAACAATTAAGTCTTTTCAACCTTTATTCATTTTCCTTTTTATTTTTCAAAAACAAAACTAATTTCTAGAAACCACTTGAAGAATCAAGGGAGGAGGCTACCAAGGCTGGCCAAAATAGTGTGAGGGAGTAAAAGAATGTGTGGTTTTGTTTGGGAAAAGATAAAAGTTTTACCGCACTCCATTTGCACTAATTTCACCGAAAAAAGCCTTTTTCTTCGATATTTTCTAACACCGGTTAACAACCCTATTTCAATTCAAAAACTACATGATAAAATTTTGTTTAATGTATTATGATGCACAAAATTTGTTTCAACTCATTCTAGTTTTTATTTTTCCCGAATTAAATGTATTAGTAACGGCTTAAAATAATATTAAAATAATTAATTTCGGAAAAATTTTCAGAAATTTTGAAATCTCACCAGTGGCTCAATAAACACCAAATACTAGCAATTACATAACTAGAATATTTATATTTAATTTTAAAATAAAGATATTTGTATTTTGACTTTTTACAGAAAACCCCCTTATTTTACCGATTTTCCGAAATTTCACCAAAACGATTTTCACAACGTTACAATTGTATTCATCAAAGCGACGCATGATTTTGGCGCACTGAGCGTTTGTAAACTCCTGGTTCTAACAGCGGCCTAGTGCGCGAATGTCTCCATAAGAAATAATGTAACATTTCAGAAAAATTAAATATTATTTTTGGGAATTTTTATAATTAAATAATAAATATATTGAATATTTTAATATTGCGGTATAATTAAATACCGATAAATTGGGAAAATTATGGAAAATTATAGAAATTACTAAAATGAAGGCGTTTTATGAGATTTAAGAAAATTATAAATTTTTATGATTAATTATTTTCCGTTTTAATGCTAATCGTGATTAAATATCGCTAATCGTGCATTAAGCTTGTTTTGGGCACATGACATGCACCGTGTCGTATTTTACACTTGTGTTACGTTTTATAACCATGGTTTCATTTGGGATTTATGTGTTTAGTTTTAATAATGAAATGAGGTGAAAAGATAAAGAAAAGAAAAGAATAGAATATGAAGCAAGGGCAAGTGAGAGAGTGTGAGGGGTCAAGAGAGAACCATGCCAATTTGTCCCCCTCATTTTCTTCATCTCTTCCTCTCTCCCTTTCACTCCATGGCTGGCTCTCCCTCTTCCCCTTCCTCTTCATCCCTAAAACACCTCATTTCCCACCTCAAAACACCTCACTCCTTTCATTAAAATCATGCACAAGCATCTCACAAACCCTTTGGACTAAGAAAAATCGGATTTTGAAGACTTGGGGCAACTCAAGAAAATTCTTGAGTTGCCAAAAGAGGTATTCTATTAACCATTAGCATAGTATTTTCATTGCTTTTACATCCATGTTTGATTAGAACCGATTTAGTGTCCTTTAGTGAGGTTTGGAAATTTCTAGTTAGGGTTTAAGAAATTCTTGAGTTGTGATGTGTACTTGAGGCTTATAGTGACCTTAGACCCCTGTAGAGATTTTATAGTGGGCTAAAAAATAGACTAAAATCCTGTAACACGAACTTAGAAACCCCGATACCGTATTTTTCTGGATTCTGTGATGACAAAATTGAATCTGCTAACACTCGAGGACCTGGAAAATTATTTAGCAAACACTGAGAGATAAGCAGGCACCCAGCAAGCTTTAACCAAAACCTTAGCCCCTACTTCCCCTACTTGGCCGCAGTTTTATTCTTCCTGGCCTCAATTTGCGGCCCCGCTGTCACGCCCCGCTTCCCAGAGTACGCAAGATTGGGCACGTGACATAGCCAACCATGCTACCTGTGGGTAGGAAATATCCATCCACAGTCACATTACGGTTGTAGAGATATCGAGAACAAAATAATAAACTAATCTAATACATGTCCAAATCCATAATAACAAGAATCAATAAACAAAGAGTGCGGAAGCAAATGATCCAATACAATAAATAAACAGTACGTCCCAAAATGCGGGCTCACATCTGGAAATGAAATGAAAATAAATAAACTAAACCCTAAGGAACTCACAGTTCAGCCTGCTGGCTGAAGTACTCCTGCTCGGTCGTCGACAGTGGTACGTAATCCGGGCCATGCAAAACCCAGACGTCAGCGCGTCAGGACATCAAGTATATAGTATAAACATGGTAATAAACAATGCAGGTATGAACATGAACAAAGCAGTACTATGGATTAACAGTGCAGCGGTAACTAAACTGTCCTATCAGGTTTCTACCCTAAAGTCTTCGAAATCAATTGATGAATCGTCGATGTAACTCAATAGTATCCCGTGCGTGCCCGGGACCACGGTCAAGGTCCTCGGGGCTGAATCCGAGACGTGCCGCTAAGCAGTAATAGGTAGTAGGATGGATGAGTGATGTCAGCATCATCACTCCCGGACTGGCCGAGCCAGTAAGACTGATCAGAACAAGTATCGAACTGTTGAGTTACAAGTCGGTTTCACCTTTGATTTCCCCATACCCCCAAGTTATGTATGTCAGGTCAGGTATTCAGTAGTCAAGGACTAGTGCCAACACAAAATCAGGTAAAAGTAGGTCTGTCTGGATAGACAGCAGGAATGGTCAGGTTTGTCGGCATTAGGCATGAAATCAGGTAACAGGTCAGGTCACGTTTCAACAGGTCGAGTTGATATTTACAGGGTGTCATGTCCGGTGTATCAGTACATGTGTCAGGTGTATCAAGATCGGTCAATATGTAATGCAATCAAATGTATGCTGATAACAGGTATAGTAACGAATAAGGAACAACAGCAGGAACAACAAATAACAATATTATTCCATGTAAACACAGTGATGCTTTGTATTCTCTTATTAACCGGTTCAAGCACCCTTGGGGTGCAATAATCACAGTGTAGCGCAATATTAATAACAGCAGGCAATAAAGATATAAGTGTGCGACTATTATCCTCTAAATATTAAAATGATTAGCAGGTAGTTGTTATTAAGGTTAGGTGGCAAAATACGATTTAGGTGGCAGTATTATAATGTACATCATATTTCGTCCAATGAGATAAGTAGCAGTACTAGTTAATGTAGCAAGTTTGTGAGTCAAACATTTAATTAGTTTAACGTAGCATGTAGCAAGAAATCTTGCCTCGATGGTTTCGCAAACCGGAAAGCACGGATGCAAAGTCGGCAGAAAACACGGGACGGGTGCACGGGCCACGGATCGAGTCCCAACAGCGAACAACGGGACCACACGGACCAGGGTACTTCGCTGGAGCGTCGGGTCCAAACGACGGCACGGCCGGAATCCGGCAACAGTCAAAACAACGAAGTTAGCAAACACGATACATGCGGGCAAACGACTAGCGAGGGTTTTGTACCAATGGAAAGTAGAGGGATGCTTACAGGGAGACACCAGGGGAAACCACGACGGGCTCGACGGCGATGGGGCGCCGGCGGCGATGAACAGTGGCCGCGACAAGGGCTGACTTGGAGGGATCGGGTGATGCAGCGATGATGGGGAGGTACTGGCCTGGTCTGGGTTGCAGGAGGAAGAGAAGGTGGCTGTCGGTGTTCTTGCGACGACGAGGGGATCGACGGCGACCCTTTTCCGGCGAACCAGAGGGTAGGTGATGGGGTTATGGGCTCGGGTTGGTGGTGGTCCGGTGGGGGGAGGAGGAAGGTGACGACGAGGTCGGGACAAGGAGAAAGAGAGGGAGTCGCAGGCGTCGTCGGTGACGGGAGGCGGCGTCGACGGCGAGATCTGCGGCCGGGTGATGTCGTCGGGGGTCGGGTGCAGGCGCGGAAGAGAACGGAGGAAGGAGGTTGGAGGGTGCGGCTAGGCTGAGGAGGTGTTGACGGCGACGGCGAGGTCGCGGTGGGGCCGGCGGCGAGGTCACGAGGAGGCTAGGGTTAGGGTTCGGGGTTCTCGCGAGATGAGGAGGAGACGAGGGCTGCGTAAAAATACATATAGGGAGAGAGAGAAAGGAATAGAGAGAGATAGAGGAAGATAGATTGTAGAGATAGAGAGAGAAGGAGATTTGAGAGAGAGATAGAGAGAGGCGGAGAGAGAGAGAGATGGGATGCGGGGCCCACGAGTTGATTTAAGAGCTCGTGATTGGCTGATCACAAGACAGAAGGGATTTAACAAAGATTTGTGAATATTAAGTTGGTTAATTATATAACAGAAGTGGATATATTATATAGTTTTAGATATTAAATTAAATTGGGATTTTGGCGCTAAATGAAACATTTCCAAATCGCGCCCGGGTTGCGCCCAAATATTTCGAATTCAAATTATAGGATTTTAAGCGAGTTCCAAATTTTGAAAAGAGGTGTTTAATGATTAAAATGCATGCCCCCAAGTCGGACACTTGTACGCGCGCGTAGTCGTCCAAACTTGCACGTTTAGCCGAACGGGACGGAATCTCGACGTGCGGACGCTACCACGCGACTAGTGGCGACGAGTAGGCCAACATAGATATTCTTAATTTCATTTTAGGTGTTAAAATTTGTTATGTGTCAAAATGACTTAACCGGTTAAAATTTAGCAATAAACACCAGATAATCAGGATAATTGGAATGAGCAATATATAACCCTCAACTAGTAATATAAATAGTATTATTGGGCTCGGGTGTTACATCATACCCAACTACAAAAAGAATTTCGTCCTCGAAATTCCAAGAATACAATATAGCTAACTACTGGAAAAGGTGAGGGAATTTCTGCCGGATCTCGTCTTCTCGCTCCCAAGTGGATTCTCCATGCGATCGATTACCCCAAGAAACTAGCACAAGAGGGATAACCTTGTTCTTAAGAACCTTTTCTCTTCAATCCTTGATTTCAACTGGTCGCTCCTCAAAGGTTAGGTCCTCCCGTACAGTCAACTCCGAATGATCCAAGACATGAGTCTCATCACGAACATACCTCCGTAGTTGAGACACATGAAACACATCGTGCACTCCTGCCAATGACTGTGGTAACGCCAAACGGTACGCTACCTCTCCAACACGCTCCAATATCTCGAAGGGTCCAACGAATCGAGGACTAAGCTTTCCCCGACTTCCAAAGCGAATCACCCCTCTAGTCGGTGATATCTTCAGGAATACCAAATCACCCACGGCGAACTCTAGAGGTCTTCTTGACGTGTCGGCCCAACTTTTCTGTCTGTCCTGAGCTGCCTTCATATGCTTCCTGATTGTATTCACCTTCTCGACTGTCTGTACCACCAAATCTGGTCCTAGTAACCTTCGTTCACCAACATCATCCCAACAAACAGGTGAACGGCACTTACGACCATACAACGCTTCAAACGGAGCCATCTGAATAGTCGCTTGGAAACTATTGTTGTACGAAAACTCCACCAGGTGTAGATGATCCTCCCAAGAACCTTTGAAGTCCAACATGCAAGCCCTCAACATATCCTTAAGGGTCTGGATCGTTCTCTCCGATTGTCCATCAGTCTGAGGATGATAAGCTGTGCTAAACTTCAATCGAGTCCCCAAACTTTCTTGTAAACTCCTCCAAAAGTGCGACAAGAACCGAGTGTCCCGATCGGACACGATGCTTACCGGTACTCCATGCAATCTCACAATCTCCTGCATGTACCGCTCTGCCAAAGTCTCTGTCGATTGACCAACCCGAAAAGGAATAAAGTGAGCTGACTTGGTCAACCGATCGATAATCACCCATACTGCATTGTTGCCCTTTGGACTCCGCGGTAAAGCCGTCATGAAATCCATGGTTATCTGTTCCCACTTCCACTGAGGAATCGGAAGTGGTTGCAATAAACCAGCAACCCTTTGGTGTTCAGCCTTGACTTGCTGACACACCAAGCACTTAGCCACGAAGCGAGCAATTTCCCGTTTCATACCTTCCCACCAGAAATGTTGTCGAATATCTCGGTACATCTTTGTCCCTCCTGGATGTACAGAGTAAGTTGAACTGTGTGCCTCCCTCATAAGCTCTTCACGCACATCTCCTTTTGGCACACACACACGGCTACCATATCTCAACGAACCGTCTTCATGGATCAGTAAATCGGTTCGTAGTCCGGCTCCAACCTGCTCTCGAAACTTTTGCAGTCTAGGATCCTGCGATTGTGCCGCTTTAATCTTCTCAACTAAGGACGACTGTACTTGCAACTGCATCAACTGTCCCGTAGCATGTGGTAGCATAACCTCCAAGTCAAATCTCTGAAAATCCGCAATGATCTCCCTATGTGCGGTCAATACCTGAATTGCTGGTAACCGACTCAGCGCATCCGGCACGACGTTGACTTTTCCCGGATGGTACTTAAGATCAAGGTCATAGTCAGCCATCAGCTCCAACCATCTGCGTTGCCTCATGTTCAACTCCTTCTGAGTGAACACATACTTTAAACTCTTGTGATCTGTAAAGACTTCAACTCTCTCGCCCAAAAGGTAGTGTCTCCAAATCTTCAGGGCGAAGATCACGGCTGCAAGCTCCAAGTCATGAGTCGGATAATTCTTCTCATGAGTCTTCAGTTGTCTCGATGCGTAAGCGACGACTTTCCCATTCTGCATCAAAACACATCCCAATCCCTTTCCGGATGCGTCGCTATGAATCACCAGTCCTCCTGAATTATCTGGTACGGTCAGGATAGGAGCGGTTATCAACTTCTGCTTCAACGTCTCGAAGGACAATGCACATCCCTCCGTCCAAACAAACGGTACCTCCTTGCGCGTAAGCTTGGTTAACGGCTCAGCTAAACGAGCGAAGTTCTCCACAAATCTTCTGTAGTATCCGGCGAGTCCAAGAAAACTTCTTATCTCCGCAACATTCTTTGGAGTTGGCCAATCTCGAACTGCTGCAATTTTCTCGGGATCGACGGCGATTCCATCGCCCGACATGACATGCCCCAGAAACTTCACTTCTTCCAGCCAGAATTCGCACTTACTCATCTTCGCAAATAACTTCTCTTGTCTCAGCGTCTGCAGTGCGATCCTTAAGTGCTCAGCGTGCTCCTCCGGACTCTTCGAGTACACCAGAATATCGTCAATGAATACCACAATAAACTGGTCCAAGAATGGTGAAAAGGTCCTGTTCATCAAATCCATGAATATTTCCGGCGCATTAGTCACTCCGAAGGGCATCACCAAATACTCGAAATGTCCATACCGAGTTCGAAACGCCGTCTTGCAAATGTCTTCTGCTTTCACTCGGACCTGATGATATCCTGATTGCAAATCCAGTTTCGAGAATACCCTCGCGCTACTAAGCTGCTCAAAAAGTTCTCCAATGCGAGGGATCGGGTACTTATTCTTAATAGTCACCCGGTTCAATTCTCGATAATCAATGCACATCCTTCTCGTGCCATCCTTCTTCTTTACTAAAAGAACTGGAGCTCCCCAAGGTGAGTTGCTGCTTCGAATCCATCCCTTCTTGAGTAATTCACCAACTTGTTTCTTAACTTCTTCCAATTCCACCGGTGCCATAGGGTAATAAGATTTTGATACTGGCGCTGCACCAGGAATAAGGTCAATCGCAAACTCCACATCTCGCTTCGGCGGTAAGCCTGATATATCTTCAAACACATCCATAAAGTCGCGAACAACTGCCGGCTCTTCATTACTATCCGCTTCCATTGTCGCAAGAACACTGTTCGTCGGCCTATCCCTAAACTCAACTGGCCCGACAGAGCTGCTTCCTCCAGTGAAGGTAAACTCAGGGTGTCCGGGAATCTGGAAAATTACTTTCCTTGCCCTACAGTCAATGTGTGCGTGGAAAGTGCCAAGAAAATCCATTCCCAAGACTACTTCATAACTGCCCGTATCTATCACCAACAAATCTGCAAAAAGCTCCCGTCCGCAAACAACAACTGTACAATCTCTACATTCCTTACTAGCTATGATTTTCCCATTCCCCGTGTGTATGTCCCAGAAACTAGACAGGGTCGTGCAGGTAATCGAGTGTGTAGTTATAAATTTGGATGACATAAAACAGTGGGATGCTCCGGAATCAAATAATGCCAATGCGGGAGAACCATGAACGAGTAAAGTACCTGAAACCACTTCTCCTGATGCCTTGGCCTCCTCAGCTGTCAAGGTGAAAGCTCGAGCCTGATTAGGTCCTTGAGTCAGCTGTTTCTGCCCTTGGAACGGTCTCTGCGGAGGCTTCTGTATATCATCTCTCGTGCGAAGCTTCGACGGACAGGCACCAACTGCGTGATCGGCTGCCCCACAAACCAGACAAAGTCCCAGTCTTCTTCTACAATCCTTATGCACGTGCCCAGGTAAGTGGCAGTAGGCACAGGTCACGCTCTTCCTTCGGTCAACGATCACAGGCTTCTTCATGGGTGCTACGCCTCGACGGTCCACTGGAATACCTCTGCGCCCATGATCTCGGTTAGGTACAAATGCAGGCTTCCTGGCCGCAACTGCTGTCTGGTGAAGGTTCCCTTTCGATCCTGACAAACTCTGCTGCTCTCTGGCTGCCGTAAGAACCTGCGAGAAAGTGGTCAAACCCAGGGAGACAATCTGCCTCTGGATTTCCACATCCAAACTGCGCAAGAACCTTCGCGCCCTGTCTGCCTCCTTGGCGACTAAGGGTCCAGCGAAACGGCTGAGTCTCGTCCATTCCGCTGCATGTACATCCACAGCTGCTCCATTTTGTCTCAGCCCAATAAATTTCTCCTCCATTTCCTCCCGTGCAGTCCGCGGGAAGAACTTTTCCAAGAAACTTTTAGAGAAATCCGCCCAACTGATTGGCTTGGGCAAGCGGGTCTCCTCCACAAGCAACCACTCTCGGGCGTAATCCACCAGCTGAATACGCACCACATCAACTCTTTTGTCGTCTGGGATCTGTGCCGCAATCAGTAAATTCTCCGTGTCTACTAGCCACTGCTCGGCTGGTAACGGCTCCTCCAGACCAGTGAAAGTAGTAGGACCCAATCGTCTGAAATCTGCCACGGTCCCTACTCGGTCAACTGGCTTCGCTACAGCGGTGTTTACAGACTGCTGAATAGCCTGCAAACCCTCCTGAAATGAATCTGCTTGCTGCTGGATCAGCTCAGTTTGCCTCTTCTGATTTTCCAACATCCCACGTATCACTCCTAACATGGCGGCTTCATCCACACGCCTCTGATACGTCTTGAGATTCTTATCTTCCATGGTCCTGAAATCAAAACAAATAACATTAGCATGATGATAGATCCAGTATATAAATCAAGGCTAGAACTCCAAGATACTTAAATAGAGTACTGCATTGTAGCTATGCCGCGGTATCATAGCCGCAATTACCTAACTCCACCCAAGTCGCCTAAGTCCTAGAGATAACAAGAAATTAGGTTTTCGAGTTGACAATGCAAAGTAAGTTCGCATGTCGACATAATCCGGAAGAATGATTCAAGGACGGTAAAACGGTCAAGGTGGCAGGACATGTTTCCTAATCACGGGTATTATGATTCGTGTATCGGGTGCAATACCCAACTACAAAGAATCAACCCAATTAACCTATGGCTCTGATACCAAAAGAACCATGTCACGCCCCGCTTCCCAGAGTACGCAAGATTGGGCACGTGACATAGCCAACCATGCTACCTGTGGGTAGGAAATATCCATCCACAGTCACATTACGGTTGTAGAGATATCGAGAACAAAATAATAAACTAATCTAATACATGTCCAAATCCATAATAACAAGAATCAATAAACAAAGAGTGCGGAAGCAAATGATCCAATACAATAAATAAACAGTACGTCCCATAATGCGGGCTCACATCTGGAAATGAAATGAAAATAAATAAACTAAACCCTAAGGAACTCACAGTTCAGCCTGCTGGCTGAAGTACTCCTGCTCGATCGTCGACAGTGGTACGTAATCTGGGCCATGCAAAACCCAGACGTCAGCACGTCAGGACATCAAGTATATAGTATAAACATGGTAATAAACAATGCAGGTATGAACATGAATAAAGCAGTACTATGGATTAACAGTGCAGCGGTAACTAAACTGTCCTATCAGGTTTCTACCCTAAAATCTTCGAAATCAATTGATGAATCGTCGATGTAACTCAATAGTATCCCGTGCGTGCCCGGGACCACGGTCAAGGTCCTCGGGGCTGAATCCGAGACGTGCCGCTAAGCAGTAATAGGTAGTAGGATGGATGAGTGATGTCAGCATCATCACTCCCGGACTGGCCAAGCCCGTAAGACTGATCAGAACAAGTATCGAACTGTTGAGTTACAAGTCGGTTTCACCTTTGATTTCCCCATACCCCCAAGTTATGTATGTCAGGTCAGGTATTCAGTAGTCAAGGACTAGTGCCAACACAAAATCAGGTAAAAGTAGGTCTGTCTGGATAGACAGCAGGAATGGTCAGGTTTGTCGGCATTAGGCATGAAATCAGGTAACAGGTCAGGTCACGTTTCAACAGGTCGAGTTGATATTTACAGGGTGTCATGTCCGGTGTATCAGTACATGTGTCAGGTGTATCAAGATCGGTCAATATGTAATGCAATCAAATGTATGCTGATAACAGGTATAGTAACGAATAAGGACTAACAGCAGGAACAACAAATAACAATATTATTCCATGTAAACACAGTGATGCTTTGTATTCTCTTATTAACCGGTTCAAGCACCCTTGGGGTGCAATAATCACAGTGTAGCGCAATATTAATAACAGCAGGCAATAAAGATATAAGTGTGCGACTATTATCCTCTAAATATTAAAATGATTAGCAGGTAGTTGTTATTAAGGTTAGGTGGCAAAATACGATTTAGGTGGCAGTATTATAATGTACATCATATTTCGTCCAATGAGATAAGTAGCAGTACTAGTTAATGTAGCAAGTTTGTGAGTCAAACATTTAATTAGTTTAACGTAGCATGTAGCAAGAAATCTTGCCTCGATGGTTTCGCAAACCGGAAAGCACGGATGCAAAGTCGGCAGAAAACACGGGACGGGTGCACGGGCCACGGATCGAGTCCCAACAGCGAACAACGGGACCACACAGACCAGGGTACTTCGCTGGAGCGTCGGGTCCAAACGACGGCACGGCCGGAATCCGGCAACAGTCAAAACAACGAAGTTAGCAAACACGATACATGCGGGCAAACGACTAGCGAGGGTTTTGTACCAATGGAAAGTAGAGGGATGCTTACAGGGAGACACCAGGGGCAACCACGACGGGCTCGACGGCGATGGGGCGCCGGCGGCGATGAACAGTGGCCGCGACAAGGGCTGACTTGGAGGGATCGGGTGATGCAGCGATGATGGGGAGGTACTGGCCTGGTCTGGGTTGCAGGAGGAAGAGAAGGTGGCTGTCGGTGTTCTTGCGACGACGAGGGGATCGACGGCGACCCTTTTCCGGCGAACCAGAGGGTAGGTGATGGGGTTATGGGCTCGGGTTGGTGGTGGTCCGGCGGGGGGAGGAGGAAGGCGACGACGAGGTCGGGACGAGGAGGAAGAGAGGGAGTCGCAGGTGTCGTCGGTGACGGGAGGCGGCGTCGACGGCGAGATCTGCGGCCGGGTGATGTCGTCGGGGGTCGGGTGTGTAGGGTTCCTAGGCACCCTAATGAGGTCTCACAAGGCATCGAACATGCCATTATAAAATTTTACGGGTGCCGAGAGACCCGACTACGGATCGTTTGCTAGAAAACTAGGCGAAAAAGTAAACTAGTTAACACTTAACTAAGAGATACGGAAATACAACCTTTGTAGATCCGGTTCTCCACCTCCATAGCTCCGCAACAAAGTCCTCTCCGCTATCCAAAAAGAATCCGGGCTCTAGCGTCGACTTCATCGGAGAATAAGCGAGCTAGGTCGTCGATGTCCATGCCGAAGATGATCTACGTCGAGGCATCGCTAAATCAAGCTCCGACTTCACCAAGTCAAGAAACTTGTGAAGAAAACACACTCTACTACTTGGCAAGAGGTAGAGGATGAAGAAATACGAAGTGGGTAGACTTTAGATTTGGATTTCTCACTCTTAATCATCAATCACCATTGATGAAGTGGAGGTTTTCTTCTTGTGTTCAAGGAAGAAGAAGAAGAAATGTTATGATAAGTTAATTATAAATTGGAAAAGAAAATGAATACTTATCATATTAGAACCATGGTCAAGTGTAGAGAATTAACTAAGGTTAGATTAATGGTTAGGGTTAAAGATGAAGACAAGAATGGTTACAAAGTCAAAGCTTCATGAAGCTTCAACTAAACTCCAAAATTAGCAACCATTCTTTTCTTATCTATTCAAAATAAATAAATAAATAAGTAAGAAAAGAAAACCCTAATCATTAGTTTAACCAAGGCTTAATCCATTACACTTAACTATAGTTAAACATGTATCATCAAACATGATACAATCAAGTGCACAAAAGTATATCACATATACAATGTGTACAACCGAGTGAGAAAATCCATCTTAAGTGAACTGATCCTAGTTAATGCAAAGTAATATATCAAATATATAATTATGCATTAAATCATTAAATCAACACTTGATTTAATGATCTGGTCATATCGCATATAACCGACTAATATCAACAGTAACAACTTATCGAATCAACACTTGATCCGATAACCCGGCTATATCGCATATAACCGATCAATGTCACAAATCACGAGAATCGAATACAGTATCACATACTGGTATCATTCTCGGTCCCGCACATATCTCATATGCGCTCCTATTTCGTTTCGCTTGAGCCAGGAAACCTCTGTGTAGGACTCTAAAGACTCGTCAATACGCCGGCAGCGGATGATGATCATATCAAACATCCACAAGCCGCAAGCGGTCTGCTAAACGTAACGGCCACCCGGGTATTGAGCGATCTGAAGATCGACGAGCAAGCCCGCTCACACTCCAGTGAATCCGACCAGTAACACTACCGTACAGTCCGGTCTGATCGTCTGATATGTCGCATATCTTGCCTAGGGGTGGTATACGTCAGACCCCAATAGCTCGATAAGTCGTGTCGATATGAGGTCTAGAACAATTCGAGAAACTACTGGTAACACTTACCAGTAAATCTCAGCAACCCTGGCCAGGGATTTCCTGTTATAGCCAATCGAACACAGCGCGACATCAACCCCCTATACCGGGAGAGACGAATCCCCTCCTATCGCTCATTGCTTCCATGTGACTCGGGACTGTACCCAAAAACCACCGTTTTTCACGCCCTCTTGGACGTGGTAAGATGGAAATCAAAGCACAGTGGGAACCACACAAGACTCTATGACGATCTCGGGTCAACAGACTACTCTGTACCAGTGTCACCAGAGAACTGCCATCTGACGTGAGGTATAATACCATCTGGGAGTTCTCGGCGAGTCCGTCCAGTGTACCCAGTCTCTACTGAGCACCCGTATATCATCTCTGATGTCAAACACCAATGGATATGGGAACATCCATCGCCCATCTGTATGGGTCGAGAAGGTATACGCTAGTCTACTCTGGTATATCGATGCCCCGTCTCGATACACCCTCGACTAGGGACTTTGAAGGATGTACTTATGGACTACCATGTCCCCACTAGTATGATCCGCATCATAGTCCAGGTAGTCAAGCACACATCCTAAGGGCTTCACCAACATGTAACAGAGAGACAATTAGTATACACGATAAGGTAAAGAGCAACCAGATAGCATACTATCATGTCGAGCAAGAAAGTCCTCCCTATATATGTCCCAGCATCCACTACAATATACATCCTATGTATAGTAATGGCCTCTAGGGCATACATATAACTAACAATCTCCCACTTGCACTAGGGCCATCTGTAGCAGTGGTTGCAGTATCTCATACTCAACCATCCCATAAAAAAATCTCTCTTTGGGAACAGGCCTTTGTGAGTGGATCCGCTGTGTTGTCCTCAGAATCTACTCTCCTTACCTCGATCACCCTGGAGATCAACTATCTCCATGATCAGGTGATGCGGCCTCAGAATATGCCTGGGTCACTGATGGGACGGGTGTTCCTTGGAATAAGCCACAACTCCATTGTCTCACAATGGTAGGAACGAAGTTCATCTTATGAACTATTATACACCCAGACTGCCTTTAAGGTAGCATCTTAAGTAGCGATGTATCCTGCCTTTATCGTCTAGTATGTCACGGTATCTAGCTTGGAACTCTTCCAACATACCGTCCCTCTACTGAGGGTAAAGACAATGCCTGCGACTGACATTCAGTCGTCTTTATCACACTGGAACCCTTCCAGCAATTCTTTCCAGGATCGATTGATACCATCTCACTACAACTAGTGAGTATCCTAATTTCCAATTAGATCTATCTTATAGATCCAAAATCCAGGATTTAGGAGGTATCACTTTGATCCTATATAGAGAATCATTGTGATAAGCGGAGATTGACTGAGCGTAGCATAGGAAACTCCTTCCCTATCATGAGCATGACATCCACGTACTCTACGAGGATCACCACCATACTCCCTACTACCTTTTTGTTTATAAAAGGTTCATCTACCATTTTGATGATGTCAAACTCTTTGACTTATCCATCAAAACAGATGTTCCAACTCCGCGATGCCTGCTTTATCCTATAAAGCATCTTGCACACGTTTCCGCTGCTCCCACTGTCTACGAAGCCCTCTGGCTGTGTACTTATAGACGCACTCTTCTAAAACATCATTTAGAAAAGCAGTCATGACACCCAACCACCAGATATCGTAGTCATGGTATGTAGCCGTGACAAGTAGGATCTGGATGGACTTAAGCATAGCTACTTGAAAAGGTTTCACCATTATCCACTCCTGGTCAATGATGCAAACTTTTAACAAGTCTAGCTTTGAAAGTCTCAACTTTTCCATCTACACCAAGTAATCTTCTCAAGATTTACTTGCTCCTGATGGGGATTTAACCCTTCAGATATAGCAACCAAAGTCCATACTTTGTTGGTGTATATGGATTCCATCTCAGATCACTAAGCATCCAGCCATTCTTACAGAGTCCTACTCCTGATGGCCAGGTCGAAACTAGTTGGGTCATCATCTCATGATGTATTCCTCGCTCCCACTGTCATAGAGGAACCGAAGTATCTCTCAGGTGGGTGAGGAACCCTACTAGATCGGCAGAGAGGCTGAGGTTCGTTGGTAACTATTGAATCATTTGGTTTTATCAAATCATCTGCTGTAGTTTGTATAGCTGGAACATTTCCAGATGTACATAACAGATCTTGCCTCGAGCTTGTCCGGATTTTGTTTTTAGACATAGGCCGGACAACCCCAAATCTTAACTAGCTTAAGACATGGGCTCTTCCCTTTCCATATCACATATGAAATGGTAGGCAACTGATTTGATTGGAACCCTATTCAATAGGTATGCATCTTCTCAAGTGCATAACTCCCTAAAAGGAAATAGGCAACTCAGTAGTACTCATCATAGAGCGCACCTTATCATATAGGGTGTGATTGCTCCACCCCGATATACCATCGTGCTATGGTGTATACAGAGGAGTAATGCTGAGAAAGAATCTCATTCTCCTTTAGAATATTCCAGGAATTCCATGCACAAGTATTCTCCTCCCTGATCTCATCATAGGACATAATACTTATACCCGTATTTTGGTTCTCTACTTCTCGCTTATATTCTGTGAATATCTCAAAAGGTTCGGACTTGTGTTTCAACAGGAACATAGGTCTGAATCTTGAGAGATCATCAGAGAACGTAATGAAGTATAAAGAACCAGTCTTGGCATGTGTAGACAGGGGACCTAACATACATCAACATGTATCATCCCAAGAGTTCAATAACTCTTTCTCTGTTTCCAGTAAACGGAGCTATGGTCATCTTATCTTTGTGACATGACTGGCGAGTTTCACAAGATGTAAATTCAAACTGATTTAAATATGCATCTATATGTAACTCCAGCTAGTCGGGTCGCATTGATATAACCTAGTCTACAATGCCTCAAGAAGGATCCGTTCATTTCTGAACTCTTCCTCTTGTGTGTGTTCCGTATACTAAGAACTGTAGTTTGATTTAGAACATTAATGCTTTTAGATAACGTGCCTGAACCGATCAACTTTCGATATAGGAAATGTTCAAAACATTATCTAACAATACAAAATTTTATCATTTCTTTACTAATAAAGAGACATATATGATTTTGTATATCAGGTTCGGTATCTAATAACATTCGTTCAGAATCAATGTATTTGCAATACAGGGTGACAGTGACCAACAGACTTGGCTGCAACTCTTACCCCGTTTTCTGTCTCATGAAACTTATCACCCGTTCTCAGTTCTCTACCTATCTGTAGCCCTATGTAACTGATTACATATCTGGGATCCTGATCTGGTATCACATACCCAGGACGTAAAGGATACTGAGAAACAGTTCTGTATAATGAACACACCCGAAGATGATGCATCAGCATGCACTCTCTTCGTTTGGGCGGCACGGGAATTCTGGTATTCCCCAATTTCCTGCTCTGTCTTATAACAATTATAAGGTGGAGCGGGACCAACGTTCCCCAGCTCAGTATAACAAGCGGGTTCGGTCAATATTCCGTATTATTATCTTGATTAAGGCGTGATATGGTCGCTACCTGGAGAGAGAGAGAAGAAAACACTCAGCGTGCGCTCTGTCAAGAATAGATTGGTTATTATTTTATCTAATCAGGATGGCTCCCACTGCTTTTTATCAAATCTTCCTTCAAACCCTAAAAGGAAAGACTAGCCGGGATTAATTACACACTACAAGTTCGCCAATCTTTCAGCCAGGCCAGTGTCGGTACTTTGAGGGAGGTCCCACGTGCTTTCGCACGAACCTAATTAATGTAAACCTCGTTTTCCAGAGGCGTAACCCCGTTAACACCTTTCTAGACACCTACTTGATCGGCTAATTGTAATGTATAAAACTCTCCCAGGAGTAACACTTACTCGCAGCGGGTATCGGGATCCAACTATCTCATAGAAGGTATGCAATCTCATTGCAAATTTCAACACTTGAAATTCCCGATAATATTTTGCCCCTAACGTGCTATGACCTTGACGAAAGCCAACAAACCATAGCCCGCTAGTCAAGTTCAACCCGTACATTTCTTGATCGAATTAAACCCACCCGCACGACCCTTGACGAAAGCCAACAAAGCCGCACGACTACCCTAATCCAATCACATCGTATGCTTATGCAGATAAGCACCAGTTAGCTACCGCACACTACGCCTTGACGCAGGCCAACAAACGTAGCACGAATACTAACTACTACTTATCTGAAATGACGGAGGGCTACGACAGGTTTTTCTGAAAACCTATTGCGTAATGAACTTGATATCGTTGTAGAATCAAATGATTTTTGAAATGGAGTGCTTTTGAGGCTTTTCTAGTTTTGCTAAAGGAGTCACTCCCGGTGAAGGGATCGTCGGTCCTTTCCTCGTCGAATGAGGTGCGGGATATATCATATATATCACTGTGCAAAGCAAAAACACTTAAAAGCAATCAAAAGACAAACCGAGTGTGTAGCATCTGCCAGTTATTGCTAAAGGAGTCACTCCCGGTGAAGGGATCTCGGTCCTTTCCTCATCGAATAAGGTGCAGGATATATCATATATACCGCTATGCAAAGCAAGAACTGTAGCTACCTGTTTTATTTTGAAATTCGATTCTACAACATCTTAGGTTTCTTTTATTTCATTAATCACATTAACGAAGTCCCATCATTTAAATACCTAAACATCACAGATAAATACGACGTACACTTATGCCATCCGCATTCGCCTCGATGTCCCCTCGTGCACCGTTAGGTTAGGTAACTAACGGCAGAGCGGGGCAGGGCTAGCGCGGGTGTAAAACATAAGTAACGTCTATATAATATATCATATATACTATATACTGTATCTATCACAGAACATCACATGATCACATCACAGATATCGCAGCAGAAGAAACATATGAAATATTGGATATATTAGGACGTCCGTGTTTTCAATACGAGCCAGTATAAAACACGGATTCCACGGTCGTGATGAATAGCCAAACCCACACCCCTAGACCCCTACGAGAGCGGCAAGCAACCCTACCAATTCTGGAGTTAGGAGACCCGGACTCGACTCCTCGAGTTGGTCTCCCACTGGAATCCAGAACCCGGTTACTTGTGCTCCCCTCCTTGGGTCTATCCTAGTGCGGAAAAGTAAATAATATACAAAAGGTGACATCTTCCGCAACCTGGAAGTGCCCTAATAAAAGAATATTACATACAAGTTTTTACATGAATGAAAATGAAAAACACTCATCTGACATAAAAACCCCCGGCTATTCAAATACGACGATCCAATATAACATATCCAGCAACACATAACATCACATGTCATCAACGTAAGTAAATATGTCCATCCCAATTGTCGTTGACATATAGCAACGAAACCGGCGATATCACATATTACACTTACGGTCACAGAAAAGAAAGTGTAAAACTACAACAGTTGGAATCCGCAATCACCTCAGACATCGCATGCCTGACCAAATGAATTTCTTAGACATCGCATGCCTAACAATTATAAACCCCGCATTTTAGTCTCAAAATCGAAAACACTTTTCAATATCAAGTCGGGTAATTCAACAAGATTCCCGACATCCTGATCGAATGCTCGTCGCAAACTTCAGTAGACGGCTGCACCCCCGATACCGTCGACGAAGTGCACCAAGGCGGAACACCTCTACCGTGAGCACCCGGACGGATGCTTTCGGCGACGGGGTTCTCCTACAGTCACTTGGTCGGGGCTATGGAGTGAAGCTGTCTATTAAGTTGACCCGGCGAGTATCCGCGTACGCTACGTGATTGCGACGGACTTTTGATCACATCAAAACTCCGTGGCAACCGATCAAGTGAGACTAAACTGCTATGTTTATAACATTCATTCAGTTATCTCATAACTATTGTGAATTCCAATTATTGTATCCCATTCCAGATAAATAGAAAATGTTAAACTTTCCGATCGAACAATCGAACACCCAAGTTTTCCCAATACAGATCAACACATGAAATAAGTCTAACAACATTCAGTTCGTATCTCAGTACCAACGGTCCAGCCGTAGAAGGGTCAAGCCAACGCCTCACATGTGGCACGCCGTACTGCCCCAAACCCGAAGGTTCAAAGGGCAGTTCAAGACGGTCACATAATCGAGTTAAGGTTTGTTGTCTTCTAGAGGGACCATCGAGTTACTTGCACTACTTAGAACGTCGTTAAACTACGGAAAAATCCAACACTTGGAAATTTCCCGACAGGGGAAAAATTGGGTATTTATATCCGGTCGAACTTTTTAACATATTCTAAAATTTATCCGGAAAGCCAAATAGACAAAATTTGATACCCCGATCGAAACACCGAATCCCCAAAACAACTGCAGAAAATTCAACTCTTGAATAAGTATTAAAAATTCCCAGAAAATCCAACATAAAATAATAAGAGTTACTGTGCAGATCTTGGAGGATGACGTCTTCACCTAGCCGCGGAATTTACTGTTCACCAGAAACTTTTTGCACCGTAATTCTTATTTTTCCCTGCTGAATATTTTAGCAATTTTTAATTTGGAAAAATACACGATTTTAGAAAATTTCCAGAGAGCAATTTTGATTTGGGGTTTCGGGTTCGATCGGGTTTCAAATTCCGTCTAGACTTCGCCTAAGGCTCTAGCTAGGCTCTGATACCACTGTAGGGTTCCTAGGCACCCTAATGAGGTCTCACAAGGCATCGAACATGCCATTATAAATTTTACGGTGCCTACAAACCCGACTACGGATCGTTTGCTAGAAAACTAGGCGAAAAAGTAAACTAGTTAACACTTAACTAAGAGATACGGAAATACAACCTTTGTAGATCCGGTTCTCCACCTCCATAGCTCCGCAACGAATTCCTCTCCGCTGTCCAAAAAGAATCCGGGCTCTAGCGTCGACTTCATCGGAGAATAAGCGAGCTAGGTCGTCGATGTCCATGCCGAAGATGATCTACGTCGAGGCATCGCTAAATCAAGCTCCGACTTCACCAAGTCAAGAAACTTGTGAAGAAAACACACTCTACTACTTGGCAAGAGGTAGAGGATGAAGAAATAGGAAGTGGGTAGACTTTAGATTTGGATTTCTCACTCTTAATCATCAATCACCATTGATGAAGTGGAGGTTTTCTTCTTGTGTTCAAGGAAGAAGAAGAAGAAATGTTATGATAAGTTAATTATAAATTGGAAAAGAAAATGAATACTTATCATATTAGAACCATGGTCAAGTGTAGAGAATTAACTAAGGTTAGATTAATGGTTAGGGTTAAAGATGAAGACAAGAATGGTTACAAAGTCAAAGCTTCATGAAGCTTCAACTAAACTCCAAAATTAGCAACCATTCTTTTCTTATCTATTCAAAATAAATAAATAAATAAGTAAGAAAAGAAAACCCTAATCATTAGTTTAACCAAGGCTTAATACATTACACTTAACTATAGTTAAACATGTATCATCAAACATGATACAATCAAGTGCACAAAAGTATATCACATATACAATGTGTACAACCGAGTGAGAAAATCCATCTTAAGTGAACTGATACTAGTTAATGCAAAGTAATATATCAAATATATAATTATGCATTAAATCATTAAATCAACACTTGATTTAATGAACCGGTCATATCGCATATAACCGACTAATATCAACAGTAACAACTTATCGAATCAACACTTGATCCGATAACCCGGCTATATCGCATATAACCGACCAATGTCACAAATCACGAGAATCGAATACAGTATCACATACTGGTATCATTCTCGGTCCCGCACATATCTCATATGCGCTCCTATTTCGTTTCGCTTGAGCCAAGAAACCTCTGTGTAGGACTCTAAAGACTCGTCAATACGCCGGCAGCGGATGATGATCATATCAAACATCCACAAGCCGCAAGCGGTCTGCTAAACGTAACGGCCACCCGGGTATTGAGCGATCTGAAGATCGACGAGCAAGCCCGCTCACACTCCAGTGAATCCGACCAGTAACACTACCGTACAGTCCGGTCTGATCGTCTGATATGTCGCATATCTTGCCTAGGCGTGGTATACGTCAGACCCCAATAGCTCGATAAGTCGTGTCGATATGAGGTCTATAACAATTCGAGAAACAACTGCTAACACTTACCAGTAAATCTCAGCAACCCTGGCCAGGGATTTCCTGTTATAGCCAATCGAACACAGCGCGACATCAACCCCCTATACCGGGAGAGACGAATCCCCTCCTATCGCTCATTGCCTCCATGTGACTCGGGACTGTACCCAAAAACCACCGTTTTGCACGCCCTCTTGGACGTGGTAAGATGGAAATCAAAGCACAGTGGGAACCACACAAGACTCTATGACGATCTCGGGTCAACAGACTACTCTGTACCAGTGTCACCAGAGAACTGCCATCTGACGTGAGGTATAATACCATCTGGGAGTTCTCGGCGAGTCCGTCCAGTGTACCCAGTCTCTACTGAGCACCCGTATATCATCTCTGATGTCAAACACCAATGGATATGGGATCATCCATCGCCCATCTGTATGGGTCGAGAAGGTATACGCTAGTCTACTCTGGTATATCGATGCCCCGTCTCGATACACCCTCGACTAGGGACTTTGAAGGATGTACTTATGGACTACCATGTCCCCACTAGTATGATCCGCATCATAGTCCAGGTAGTCAAGCACACATCCTAAGGGCTTCACCAACATGTAACAGAGAGACAATTAGTATACACGATAAGGTAAAGAGCAACCAGATAGCATACTATCATGTCGAGCAAGAAAGTCCTCCCTATATATGTCCCAGCATCCACTACAATATACATCCTATGTATAGTAATGGCCTCTAGGGCATACATATAACTAACAGGGTGCAGGCGCGGAAGAGAACGGAGGAAGGAGGTTGGAAGGTGCGGCAAGGCTGAGGAGGTGTTGACGGCGACGGCGAGGTCACGGTGGGGCCGGCGGCGAGGTCACGAGGAGGCTAGGGTTAGGGTTCGGGGTTCTCACGAGATGAGGAGGAGACGAGGGCTGCGTAAAAATATATATAGGGAGAGAGAGAAAGGAATAGAGAGAGATAGAGGAAGAGAGATTGTAGAGATAGAGAGAGAAGGAGATTTGAGAGAGAGATAGAGAGAAGCGGAGAGAGAGAGATGGGATGCGGGGCCCACGAGTTGATTTAATAGCTCGTGATTGGCTGATCACGAGACAGAAGGGATTTAACAAAGATTTGTGAATATTAAGTTGGTTAATTATATAACAGAAGTGGATATATTATATAGTTTTAGATATTAAATTAAATTGGGATTTTGGCGCTAAATGAAACATTTCCAAATCGCGCCCGGGTTGCGCCCAAATATTTCGAATTCAAATTATAGGATTTTAAGCGAGTTCCAAATTTGAAAAGAGGTGTTTAATGATTAAAATGCATGCCCCCAAGTCGGACACTTGTACGCGCGCGTAGTCGTCCAAACTTGCCCGTTTAGCCGAACGGGACGGAATCTCGACGTGCGGACGCTACCACGCGACTAGTGGCGACTAGTAGGCCAACATGGATATTCTTAATTTCATTTTAGGTGTTAAAATTTGTTAAGTGTCAAAATGACTTAACCGGTTAAAATTTAGCAATAAACACCAGATAATCAGGATAATTGGAATGAGCAATATATAACCCTCAACTAGTAATATAAATAGTATTATTGGGCTCGGGTGTTACACAGGCTAAGGAAGAATCCTTTCGTGTTGGTTCCAGGGCTTTATCTCCTGAAAATTAGACCCTCCATATGTGCAAAATTGGCTAATTTCACCTAGGGTAAAATCTGGGACTAATTTCATGAGTTGTTGTTTTGATTCGGGGTTATATTTTAGTATTTTGGATTCTGGATTTTAGTATTTGTGTTTTACCTTGATCACTTGACGTTTGTACGACGATATCGAGGGTTGTTTGGTGGTTTGAAAGGCGTAGTCTGTAGGTTCTAACCTATAGGCTTTTAGCATGTCGTTTTGGTTTTGATTTGGATTTTAATGCGATACGATACGTTGTGACATGTAGGTACCCCCATGTGGACTTCGGGATGACAAGCAAGCGTGTGGCGACGTCGGCAACGGCAAGCGAAGCGCAAGGTGAGTAGATACACATCTACGGGGGAAATCGGGTGGATGGTGTATAGCACCCCCGCAGTTCGTAGTGTAGTTGATGATATGTTATATATTTACATATGTGTTGTGAATTTGGATGATAGTATGATTTCTTAGTCACGAACCATAGAATAGGTTTGCACACACGCACACACACCCTTGCATGCATTATTATTATTACTTGTGCGTATATGGGGATACGTGTGTACACACACACACATAGGTATGGGACTAGGCATTTATATATACGTATACCTATACATGGATAATGAGGATAGTGGATGATATTTGGAAATGAGTCGATGAGATTGGGCATGATGTTATGTGATCGGTGATATGTTTTGGTTCGTATTAGGAGATATGACATGAGATTTTAGCGGGCCTTTAGGCGTGTGTTTTCATACACGCATATATATATATATATATATATATATATATATAAATGGTATCAGTATGTACTATACTTAGATCAGTACCCCTAATACAGGATATGATGATAATGGATACCAGATGAATAATGAAATGAATATGATATTTGACCTGTACCCAGATTTGGGATGCCTTACGACTGATTTACGTACGAGCTATATATTGATGCTAGATCCACACTCTTGACTCGAGGATGTCATAATATATATTGTATCGTATGTGATACTATTGAGGCAGGATCACCGACTGTTATATTTATATGTATCGACTCAGATTTAGGTGGTTTCCTTAAATTTCGATTTGTCCTGTAGTTTACTTGATGTTAGACAAGACTCGAGTCATACCTATTTCAAAACTAACGAATCGTGAATATTTTAAAGAAAGGCCAAGGGATTCTATTGATATTTTTAAAGGACGCATCTTTTCGTAAAAACACCGTAGCCCTTATTTTTTTCTAAACACTACGATTCGTGTTATTTCAAATGGCAAAACTGTATGACATATATATATTGATGTAGATTCTTTATTTTTGTGTTTATTATTCATTTTTCGCATATTCTTGCTATTCGCATCGGATTGCATGTTTAAATGTGTTTATTGTTATATTAAACCCATGCTTTCAGGACACCAGCACCATTATCGATGATGCGTATGTTCCACGTACACCTGCTTGCCGGCTCACACACTTCATCATAGATAATTGCCATGTCACTACACAGTAGGATTGTGTTGGATATAGTGCCCTCTAAGTCAATTATTGGATCGCAGGTACGTGATTGCAATGATTGAGGGAGGACCTATACCGACATGAAAATCTTACTCGAGATGATAGTATGCTATCTGGTTTGTCTTTATCATCGTATACATACTTTAGTTCACTATTGCATGTTGATAGAGCCCATAGGATTCTTGCTTGACTGCCAGCAGTATGATGGCGATCATATACGTGGGAGATGGGGTCTATAAGCACATCCTTAAAGTGTCCCTAGTCGTAGGAGTTTCGAGACAGGGCATCGATACTCTAGAGTAGACTAGTGTATACAGTCGAGACCCCAACGAGGGGCGATAGCCGGTCTCACAAGCCATTGGTGTCAGTTGGTTCACCTAAGATGTATACAGGTGCTCATTGAGTACACCGGACAGGACTCGCCGGGAACATGCTAGTTGGTATTATATATATCGTCAGATAGCAGTTCCCTGGTGACATGTGTACATGTTAGTTTGTCGACCTGAGATCGTCATTTATCTCGTGTGAGTTCCCACTATACTTTGATTTCTACCCTACCACGCTCAAAGGAGACGTGCAAATAGGTATTTTATGGATACAGTCCCGAGCCACATGGAGGCAGTGAGCGGATCGTTGAGGATTCGTCTCTCCCGGTATTGGGGGTTGATGTCGCACAGTGAACGAGTGGCCATCACTAGAAATCCTCGGCCGACGTAGTGAAGAATTACTGATTTGGATCAGTAGTTTCTCAGGTGGTGATGGGCTTCATACCGACACGAATTATCGCGTTATTAGGGGTCTGACTTTATCCACCCCCCTAGACTCGATATGCGATACTCTTAGACCAACGGACCGGACTGTACGGATATTGTCACTGTCAGGCTCAGTAGGGTTTCTGGATGAGTTCGCTCGTCAGCTTCCCTTCCAATCAATACATAGGCAACCGTTACGTACAGCTTGTACCTCTGACGTGCTAGTGGTTATACCCAGTGCCAGTGTGTGATGAGTCATTAGAGTCCCCCACAGACCGTTTCCCAAGTTCGGGCGAAACGTTGTAGAGGCCGTATGGTTTTATGGCAGGGTTCGGAAATTGCACGTGCGTTTACGCACGTGTAATATTTCGGGCAGATAATACTGGTGGGCTTTGGTTTAAGCCAGATCCGAGTATCATACTGTGTAGATATAATATCTTTGTCTCGGTTGCATTTGTATTCGGTCGTAATACAAATGCGGGTATGTTTATACTGTTACGGGGTTATCCTGAAATTCGTTTCGGGATCGCTTTTGGAAGTTGCCAGTTTCATGTATTCTATCGCCAGTATTAAACATTCGGTTAAATACGGATTTATCTTTTCTTGAGGGTGAGTGTAGAAACTTCTAGATGGTGACTAGGATTATGACTCATTCATTGCATTAAATGATTTGGTGACTAGATTAGTGATTCATTGTGTGCATTTAATGAATGGATGACTAGGATAAGGTGATTCATTGTATTCATTTATTATTTTAGCAAGGTGTTATGATGAATCATGGATATCATTCATTGTTATGGTCAGCTCGCTCTCTCTCCTACACTCACCCCTCCTCCTATTAAGTGGCCGGCCATTCTTTGGTGAAAGATAGATGGTTGCTTGATTAAAGGATTATAGTTTGGATTCATGGAAATTAGATAGCCTCATTTTTTATTTCACCCGATCCAAAAGGCAACTTCATTAACCGTTCGTCCATTGCTTTGGACGAAGTGAGACAAAGTATTCTACTCATTCTCTACATCAATCTGGGTCATCTCTTTTAGAAAACTTGATGACCGAGTTGCCTCGGTTCAGAGGCGGGAGCCCGTTTAAAGATCCGTCGACGCGGTGCCACCAGGACGAGAAGACCGGAGATTCAGGAGATCGGAGCAGCCCAACAATGCATGGGATGATGGTTGAAGACCGAAGGATTCGGATCGTTCGGTATAACATTTCTACCCACTTTGTAGTTTGTTAGTTTAGCTTTAATGGCAAATCCGGGTTATAGTACGCGATAGCGCCAGTTGTAAAAGTTTTTGTTCCGCATTTGGCGTCCGTTAGACGGCCGGGGCGCTACCGTGGACTTACAGTGGTACTAGAGCCTTACCATTAAGCTTTACTAACTTGTGCTAATGCGTTTAAAACATCGATCGAACAAAATTTTCAAAACTGCAATTTCCATGTTCTATGTTTCTGTCGATTTTTAACAGCGTCTAAAAATTATTTTGAATACTACAGAATTGAGCAGGCTTTTACTAGAATACTGGTGAAATTTGGTGGCCCAAATCAACAATACTGCCGCGGATCCGCGGCCCAACCCAGGGTTTGGCCGCGGATCCGCCGCCAGAGTGTGAGATTAGGGTACCAAATTTCTACAGTAGGTTCTACATAGGAAATTGTGGTTTCTGGAAAATTTATTTTGGGCCCAGTTTTTATTACTGTACAGCGGATATTCGTGGGGCCCACTTCGGGAAATTTTTTCGATCGAAATTTTAAACTTTTTAGTATACAGTACTTACTTTATATCTCCGACCGGGAATATCATTTGAGCGGTAAATTGCATCTAATTGCTATAGTTCTTTTAGACGAATTTGCGAACGTGACATTCGCGTTGATGTTCTGTGTTGTGCTGTAATGTTGCGGATTTGTCGTGATGGATAGCAGTGTGAAATGGTAGTGCAGTTTGGATTTATTTGTACATTTAATATTGCGGGGTGAGTGTCCAACATGTGGACTGCCGTTGCTGCCTGTTTGTATATTATTCTTTTGGGGCACGACCGGGCTGAAGTCGATGTACCTGTTGTACATATTTTTATTTCTGTACTAGGTTTACCCCGCGACGGAGTGCACGGATAACCGGGTTCTGGAAGGCAACGGGTCCGTATCTCATTGCTTTGAGAGGCAGAGGGGCCTCACTCTAGAATTGGCAGACTATTCGCCGCACTCGTAGGGGGTACAGGCTGACCCAAGGAGGGGTGCTCAAGTTACCGGATTCCGTGAAGTCCTGGGTGGTCCATTTATTTTGCTGTAGGGGGCTGCCTCGCTTCAGGTTTTGGCGGGTAACTTGCCGCACCCGTAGGGGTCTAGGTTTCATTGCACAGGCTATCCACACGACCAGGGGAACGTCGAGTTTCAGCAGCGGCTCAGTGAAACCCGGGGATCCCAGATTATCTGTATTGTTCTGTGATGCTTATTACTTTTCTGTAATGTTGCATATTATCACGCCTAGAGCGATTATTGTATATTGGTATATATACTATTAGATGTTGTATATGTTTTACACCCGCGCTAGTCCAGTCCCCGCTCTGTCGTTAGTTAAGTAACCTAACGGGTGATGACGGGACCCTGTGGCGAATGCGGATGGCATATACGTACATTTTATTTTTCGTTCTTTTCTGGTGTGATTGATTGATGGGACTGCGTTGATTCTAATCAATGCAAAGTAAAACAAACCTATATTTGATGTTGTTGGAACAAATTTTAAAAGGTGTTATTACAAAGATGTTTACAAGTTGCTTTGCATAGCGGTATTCAGTTGGAATATCTTGCACCTCATTCGACAAGGCAAGGGCCAAGATCCCTTCACCGGGAGTGACCCCTTGGGCAGAAGTTTATTTCAGGGTAATAACTTCAATATAGTCGATTACAAATTGCTTTGCATAGCGGTATTCAGTTAGAATATCCTGCACCTCATTCCACGAGGAAAGAGCCGAGATCTTTTCACCGGGAATGACCCTATTTAGCAAAAGGTTTTCGCCACTATATTTTTATAAAAAGCTATCAGGTTCCTTCAACAAGATCAAGTTCATTACGTTAAAGGTTTTTCACCAAAAACCAGCCATAGCCCTCCGTCATTTCTTATGGATAGTCAGTAGTATTCAAGCTATGTTTGTTGGCCCTTAGTCAAGGCATAGTGTTTGGTAGCTGCTGGGTATTCATTTGTTGCATAGATAGATGCGTTGGTTTGGGACAGTCGTATTACTTTGTTGGCCCTTAGTCAAGAGTATGTACGGGTGGGTTCAAATCAACCAGGATAATGACGGGAAGAACTTGACATGTGACTTATGATTTGTTGGCCCTTAGTCAAGGTCATAAGAGCATGAGGTAAAAATTATATCGGGAGTTTCAAACAAACAGCAAACTTGCCATGCATGAGCATACCTTCTGGAGTGTGATAACTTGAGTGGCTTCCATCAAGTTATCATGCGATGATAGTTGGATCCCGATTCTCACAGATGAGTTGGTTTACTCTTCGGGTGATCCCGACTAATTCTTCTTTCAGGTTTGGAGGAGAATTTGAGATTACAGTGGGAGGTTTACTGATTAGATAAAGTGATAACCATTCTGATCTATGGTAGAGTGCACGCAGAGTGTTTCTTTTCTCTCTCTCTCTTGGGCATTGACCTTTGACCGACCCAAGACTATGACTCAGTGACCAAGTTGACCGAACCTTCTTAAAATACTGGATTTTGGATTGTCTGAGTTGCATAAGTCATTGCCGCTCCTTCTTTTACCCTTTGTATTTCTCAGAACACCCCGTATTACTACGGACATCCACTTCCATTGGATAGATCCATCGTATGGTTATATACGAACTCGGAGGGACTTCTTCGAGGATGGATCCAGGTTCAGGAGAAATAGAATAAGGCATTATTCAGTTGTATTTTATTATCACCTTCTCTCAGGTTGCGAGGGCTCCTTAGTTTAGGAGAGTACACCTATTACGCTTATTGGATAGTCTTATTCCAAACCATAGGCTGGTGCCGAAAGGTAGGGAATGAAGAAAACCAATTAGCCTAAGTAGGGTGTACAGAAGGTAATAACTAAAGACAAAATAAAGGGATTAGAAAGAGGGCAAAGTAAATTGCGACTGTTACCATTCACGATCAAACCGCGTATTTCATCGCCACTCCTATTTTCACCTTTGCTTTTTCCCCAGTTCGGGAGAAATAGAATAAGGTATTATTCAGTTGTCTTTTATCATCACCTTCTCAAGTTGCGAGTACTCCTAGAATTAGGAGGGTACACCTATTATGCTTACTGTATAGTCTTCTTCCAAACCATAGGCTGGTGCCGAACGGTAGGGATGGAAGAAAACCATTTAGCCTAACGATGGTGTACAGAAGGTAATGAATAAAGACAAATAAAGGGATTTGGAGAGATGGCAATAAAATATACGGTTAAAGTCATGAATTGGATTATGGAAGACGAATTACTGCGAATACCAGGATACCCCTACGAAACATTATCATGTTTCAGTTTCACTGTGCATTATTAAAGGAAAACTGATTTCCCGATTAGATACTTACTCCAGGGTATGTATTTATCAGGTATGATTCC
This sequence comes from Agapanthus africanus, assembly GCA_030015575.1. NCBI lineage: Eukaryota > Viridiplantae > Streptophyta > Magnoliopsida > Asparagales > Amaryllidaceae > Agapanthus > Agapanthus africanus. The sequence continues at coordinate 164,242,071 of CM057340.1, read as the reverse complement.
CACATCTGTATGGTTTTTCAGATGATGAGAGGGAGTAGGTTATTGGGAATAAAGGTGATTATCCTCATTATATCGGAATTCGTTGTAATTGGTGATATTTGAGGAAGTCGCCTGAGTTTTTGCCGGACGGCATGTATTTGGTTTTGAGTATCCGTTGTTGTGCACCAATTTCAAAATGATATATCTGTACGTTTATTTTTATTAAGTGAGATATAACTTTTTGAAATTATGTTCGTGACATTTACCTATATCAGTTGACGATTGGGTAAGGAGCATTGAACAATGGAGTAGTTCTTAACCATAAGTACAGTTTTCAACCTACGATGCACAAGTTTTGAGTTATTCGACTCAGCGGACTTATACAGAGTATTGTATGTTGTCCAGTACCCGTCAGGACAAAGGGGTAGATCCTCATACTATGTTCTGTTTACTTATGACTTCTCTAGTTTTTAGACAAGTGTTTCGTAGAAATATAATGTCTAAGTTTTGAGAAGTTATGGGTATAAGAATAAAGTAAAGAACCAGGTGTCACAAGTATCGGGATTCTTCAAAGAGATTGAAGATGTAGATTCTTGTGATAGGTATTCAGATGATATTAATGGTTTTGAGAAACTTGTTTCTCTTTCAGGTTACTCATAATTGGATGGATTCCTAAGTTGAGTAATGCTGATTAGCCTTTCTCCATTGAGTTGATATGCACTGAAGACAGCTGCATGATTAGAATATGGTTCAAATTAAATAAGTGCCAAAGGTTTCTATATTGGATATAGAATGGTTCATATCTTAACGATGTTAAGGTACGGGGAGTTGTCCAGCTTATGCTTAAAACCAGACACTGGATAACTCAAGGCACGTTTCTGTAATGGCAGTTTGTAGGTTGACCCTGGCTTTGACGAGGGTTGATTTTCCACCATCTGGAAGATCAATAGTGATATTGTTCTTGACTCGCCACAGTTTTAGTAAAATGGATTTTTTCAGAAAACAATAGTGGGGGTATGGTAGAACTGGAAGTCATTCCAAAACCGCAAACGATTACGGAAAATTTAATAGGACCTATATATTCAATCAGGTTTGACATTCCAATAGCCACTTCGCAGACATGGTGGGTAACCTCAGACACCCGAGAGGTACTCCGTTAGCCTCAAGGACGGTGACAGGGAGGTTCTTGTTTACCCAGGCTTGACACTACTGTTGTTCCAAGCTATGAGACCCGGCAGGAGGTTAAGTATAGCGTCGTTCTAAACTAGCTTTAGAAGTGCACATGTATATTATTCTGCCAGAGAGTTGTTGTGGTCAGTGGGAGCAGCGGAAGCATAGTGGGCAAGTAGATTATATCTATTTATAGACTTGAGCAGATATAGCGGAGATAGATCATCTAATTTTGATGTGACAGTCATGGGTTTGACTTCATCAGAATAGGGGATGGATCTGTTAAGAAGGTAGTAAGGTGTGATGTCCTGGTATTTGGATGACATACACAGAGTAGGAAGTAAAATTCCTATACTACGATCGGTTGTACTGTGGTCGTCACACAGTTGTTTCTCCGGACAGGATATGGAAATAATATCAGACATTATGGTTTCTAGATCTATGGTTTTAGATCTAGATTTGGGTAGTTTCCCAATGTGGGTACTTTGACAGTATTCTAATGGTATTTAGAATAAATGACTCCTGGCATGGTGGTGTACCTGCAGGTGATGGAGTCACCCTCTCAAAAGGTGTCTTACAGACTGAAGGGAAGAGGGATGTGCATGATTGGCAGATCACTTTCTTAGGCAATTGAGTCAATCGTGAGATGTCAAGTACCACACCAGATGTTGTTTTTGCACTAGATGCGATAAGTTTATATTAATCCAATCCCGGAGAAACATTAGGAAGTAGTTTTAGAACATGAATGGATGTTCTATAGATTTGATAATGGCAGCCTCCTTATGGAGAAGGTTATCATTCCAGGCTTCCAAGGTGACAAGGATGACAGAGTGATTGTCAGAGTTATAGTTTTCCCTCTGACGAGGGACAGTATTATGAACAGGTGGTCCAAGTGGATACTGTGGGAGGCATGGTGCTGGATACTGATTAGGTTCAATGATCAGTACAGTCTATGAAGTTTGGATTTGAAGTTCATTTATGAACTAGGTCCCATCAGATGTCCAGACATATTCTAAGACAGGTATTACTCGATTCAGGAGATGGCTTTCTCCGCGAACTTGAGATTAAGAGAAACATAGAAAGAAACATCAGGACGGATCCACTCACTGAGGCTATGAGTATGCGTTATCGCAATAATAGCCTTAAGTGCAAGTGGGAGATTGTTGGATATAGTGCCCTCTAAGTCAATTATTGGATCGCAGGTACGTGATTGCAATGATTGAAGGAGGACCTATACCGACATGAAAGTCTTACTCGAGATGATAGTATGCTATCTGGTTTGTTTTTATCATCGTATACACGCTTTAGTTCACTATTGCATGTTGATAGAGCCCATAGGATTCTTGCTTGACTGCCAGCAGTATGATGGCAATCATATAAGTAGGAGCTGGGGTCTATAAGCACATCCTTAAAGTGTCCTTAGTCGTAGGAGTTTCGAGACAGGGCATCGATACTCCAGAGTAGAGTAGTTTATACAGTCGAGACCCCGATGAGGGGCGATGGCCGGTCTCACAAGCCATGGGTGTCAGTTGGTTCACCTAAGATGTATACAGGTGCTCATTGAGTACACCGGACAGGACTCGCCGGGAACATGTTAGTTGGTATTATATATATCGTCAGATAGCAGTTCCCTGGTGACATGTGTACAGGTTAGTTTGTCGACCGGAGATCGTCATTTGTCTCGTGTGAGTTCCCACTGTGCTTTGATTTCTTCCCTACCACGCTCAAAGGAGACGTGCAAACAGGTATTTTTTGGGTGCAGTCCCGAGCCACATGGAGGCAGTGAGCGGATCGTCGAGGATTCGTCTCTCCCGGTATTGGGGGTTGATGTCGCACAGTGCACGAGTGGCCATCACTAGAAATCCTCGGCCGAGGTAGTGGAGAATTACTGATTTGGATCAGTAGTTTATCAGGTGGTGATGGGCTTCATACCGACACGAATTATCGCGTTATTAGGGGTCTGACTTTATCCACCCCCTAGAATCGATATGCGATACTCTTAGAAGAACGGACCGGACTGTACGGATATTGTCACTGTCAGGCTCAGTAGGGTTTCTGGATGAGTTCGCTCGTCAGCTTCCCTTCCAATCAATACATAGGCAACCGTTACGTACAGCTTGTACCTCTGACGTGCTAGTGGTTATACCCAGTGCCAGTGTGTTGATGAGTCATTAGAGTCCCCCACAGACCGTTTCCCAAGTTCGGGCGAAACGTTGTAGAGGCCGTATGGTTTTATGGCAGGGTTCGGAAAATGCACGTGCGTTTACGCACGTGTAATATTTCGGGTAGATAATACTGGTGGGCTTTGGTTTAAGCCAGATCCGAGTATCATACTGTGTAGATATAATATCTTTATCTCGGTTGCATTTGTATTCGGTCGTAATACAAATGCGGGTATGTTTATACTGTTACGGGGTTATCCTGAAATTCGTTTCGGGATCGGTTTTGGAAGTTGCCGGTTTCCTGTATTCTATCGCCCGTATTAAACATTCGGTTAAATACGGATTTATCTTTTCTTGAGGGTGAGTGTGGAAACTTCTAGATGGTGACTAGGATTATGACTCATTCATTACATTAAATGATTTGGTGACGAGATTAGTGATTCATTGTGTGCATTTAATGAATGGATGACTAGGTTAAGGTGATTCATTGTATTCATTTATTGTTTTAGCAAGGTGTTATGATGAATCATGGATATCATTCATTGTTATGGTCACCTCCCTCTCTCCCCTACACTCACCCCTCCTCCTATTAAGTGGCCGGCCATTCTTTGGTGAAAGATAGATTGTTGCTTGATTAAAAGATTATAGTTTGGATTCATGGAAATTAGATAGCCTCATTTCTCATTTCACCCGATCCAAAAGGCAACTTCATTAACCGTTCGTCCTTGGCTTTGGACGAAATGAGACAAAGTGTTCTACTCATTCTCTACATCAATCTGGGTCATCTCTTTTAGTAAACTTGATGACCGAGTTGCCTCGGTTCAGAGGCGGGAGCCCATTTAAAGATCCGTCGACGTGGTGCCACCAGGACGAGAAGACCGGAGATTCAGGAGATCGGAGCAGCCGTAACAAAGCGTGGGATGATGGTTGAAGACCGAAGGACTCGGATCGTTCGGTATAACATTTCTACCCACTTTGTAGTTTGTTAGTTTAGCTTTAATGGCAGATCCGGGTTATAGTACGCGATAGCGCCAGTTGTAAAAGTTTTTGTTCCGCATTTAGCATCCGTTAGACGGCCGGGGCGCTACCGTGGACATACAGATTGTTGCATCAAGATATGACTCCTTGCATACATACATATTTGCACATACACAAATGATTCTGGCTTGATTTTGGAGACTTGGGAACCGCATGATATATTTTTATACCGGATTCATTTAAAAGAGCGGTTTTCCCTCGATATGTGCATATTATTGTTTTATGTTGCATGATATACTGATATGCTTACATTTCTATTATATGTCACATACATCATGCTTTATAATTATACGCCTCGAGATATGTTGTTTCCATGATATTTCTGGATTTGAGAACCGTGGGTATTTCAAAAGAAAGTATGTACTGTTTTAAAAACCCGGTTTCTTTTGATATAATATTTCAGCAGCCACTATGAGTTTTAGCGGTTTTGATATATACCCCATGCGAGGAGGAGTCATGAGCCGTGTACGGGTACATGGTGAGGCCTGCAGGTACCCCGGGGCAAGAAGATCGATGGACCATGCCGATGAGCCTGACAGGGGAATTATACCTACCAGTGACAGTATTTAGACTCGGCGGTTATCGTGGGGATACCGACCGGAGTTATGTACGTATGGATACGTCGAATTGCGAGGGTCGAAGCTGGGCACTTGGGTTTTCGAGATAGCATATGATATGTACCTATCAGGGCCAGTCGTGGTGACAGCACCTGATAGATGAGGATTTATGTGTCGATGTTGGATACGGATTTCATGATGTTTCGAGTGTTGATGCTGAGCACTCAGGTTTTCATGATTTTGATGTGTCGTGAGGGACACCCGTTGATTTATATCCTCATATTTTCATGCATATGCTTTTATGACTGTTACATGCATGATGTTGTAAGTCATTGGTTGACACATGGACGAGATCCACACGCATACAGGCATTGATTACATTGATCACACCTCATGTTTATGATATGTTGCTACATGAGGCATTGACACGAGCACTTGGTATTACACTTGGTATAGATGTTTACCATTGCCACATTTTCATGCTTCAGACTTTATCATATTGAGGATATATATTACTGATCGTTTGACCTAGGATTGAGTCATACATATGATTTCTGCTCTATGATGTTTTCTACTCACGATTTGGCAACTCACCCACGTTGTGCCACAGTTCTTGCAGGTCTTGCCGTACAGGTTTCATTGCGGCTTTCTGGCACACTGCTTCTTTTCCGGGTGATTGCTTTGTTAGGTGGGTTCCTTGCATCATGACCATCATTGTACCATTTATTTATATTCAGTTTTATCTAGTAAAACTCCATCAACCAGACATGTATATGTATTTGACTTAGAGACCAGTTGTTTATTTTTTTGACCTTAGAGTCGCGCGTTGTATTATTATGGGTTTTCTGATTTGAGTTTCCTTTTCAGTTTTGATCCTCGCCCTTCGGCGTTGTATATTATATTGCTTATGTGGTTATGACCGTCAATTGACGAAAAGCTAGCTCCCGCTTGGGGATGCTTTTTATCATTGTGCATATATTATTCATGTTGTACCCCCTTTGGGGCCAGTATTTACAAAGGAAACTCTGCCGAAATTATCAGAAAAGACTTGGGATTTTAAAAATGCATACTTCGGCTTATTTTTTTTAAAACCACCTATTTTAAAACTAGTTTTCTTCACTTCATCCTTAAAATGGTTTAGATTTTTGTGATTTTTGGCTTACTTGAATTAGATGGGGTCCTATAGACTTCATATGATTCAAGTGCCAGTCGCGTGCTATTTCGGGTCGTGACAAATAATCTCGTCGAGATCATACAGATAAGCGGCCATAACGTCTGAAAAGGAAAATCAGTGAGAGTTTAGTTGGCAGACTGGTTAAGAAAAAGCTTAATGAAATAGACACGGGGATTTAAACAACCCTTGATATCCTTACGGAGAAAATAAGTTCTGATTAAGAGACCCAATGATTAGTCGAAAATATTGTATTTTTAACACGGCAATTTTCCTATCATTTGCACTCATTTAGAAGTGTACGGTATTCATATTTCACATATTAGAAAAACTGTCGTAAAATATCAGATTGCATGTGTTAGACTCTAAAACCGGTACTATAAAGGAAATTGACTGCATTTCATGGCATCGCATTATCCCTATATTGCGCAACACTTGTTTTGAGATCTGTGCAGGAAAATCCAGAAGAAAGGCCAAAATTTATACGGTACCGATTACGCCAACTCAATGATTTCAGTTCTGGTATCAATCCAAAGGGACAAATACAAATAAACATACCAGATAAATGCCCAAGTATCAACCCAAGACCACACCAAAAGAACCAAGCCACAAGGAGCCTACTTGGCCGCGGAACCGCGGCCTAAGCCGCCTTGTGCCGCGGTTCCACGGCCGTCTTGCCACGTCAGCACTTGATCTTTGCATCAAAACTCTTCACTCAGGGCCCACATTCAGCTCATATACTTCAAGTTCCAGAATACTCCAGAGACTTCTGCCAGATCAGCAAGCTTTGGAATCAACACTAAACTAGCCTATCATTCTAGAAACTTCTCCTTAAACCCTAGCTTAAACCCTAAGCTAAGCCTAACAAACTCCTTCTAGAAGACTCAACAAACTTTTGGAGGGAATTGTAATTTCAAACCTAGACCTAGGGTTTGGGAGATCTATAAATAAGACCCTAGGCTCACTTGTAAACCATCATGGAAAAATCCCTCCATTAGTTCATTTTAGTAGCCAATCTAAATCCATTCACTCTCTTTCTTCATCTTCTTCTTCCACAAGTCTAGTGAGAGGACTTGTGTGAAACCCTAACCCTAATTCCAATCAAAAGCCAAGATCCCGAGTACCCATCAAGCGAGAAGCCTTGCAACCTTTTATGAGCCGAGCCGATCTTCAACAGAGCAAGTGGTCCAAGCCGATCCGCGACTCACGGAGTCGAGCGACGCCAATTCGACAATTTAGTTCTTCCTCTTGTAGTTCTTGAGCGACTGTAATCAAATTGTTGATATAAATAAAAGGTGATATTCTTTTATCTTGTTTTCTTTAAATTCTTGCATCATGATATCTTTTCAATTCTTGAATGCTTTCTGTGTGATGATGTTTGAGTAATACTCCGCTCGTCGAGGAGTCGAGACGATCAAAAGAATGATGATGTAATATATCTGAAATCGATTCTTGAGTCCTACGAGTTTTGTAAACCCTAGCAAGTCCAAGAATCGACGACCCAATTCGTTGCGATGCTTTCTTGATTGATATCGCTCGAGATTGGGGAGTTACGATCGTTTCTTGAAATTGCTAGAGGCTAGAATGTGAATGATATCGATGAAAGAACAAGGGTTAAACGATGAAACCCTAGTTTCATCAAGAAAGCCCTAACTCTCGTCGATCATCATCGATCTAGTATCAATCCTTCGAAGGACAAGAACATGAAATCTTAAGATTACATCACGTCTATAGATCCGATCGATTCCTACGAGCCTCATTTAGATTCTTGACATTTGATTGGAAATATCATCGAAACCCGATTCTCGATTGTTTATCATTTTCTTGATTCTTGAATAGAATAGTGACACTTGAAACAATTGATAAATCTTGAATCATGCTTTCTTTTCTTTTCGATTAACTTTTCCATTCAAACAAATTAAACATAGAAATGAATCGCACAATCACTGTGGACGATCCGCACTCGCTTACGATCTACAACCGACACCGTAATTGATTGCGGTCAAATATAATTCTTTGATTGTGAATTTTATACAATATTACCGACACATTGAAACTTATTCGCTTTATTCGATTTACACAAACAAGAAAATATTACAATCAAATGAAACCGTTATCAGGGATCATTTGATTCGATACTTTTACATCCAATCAATCGAATTTTACGATCAATCAAATGGCGCCGTTGCCGGGGATTACGCGCTAATTCGTTTCATATTATAGTTTGAATTGAAAGATTTATTCCATTATTATTTTGAGATCAAAATTCTTGCAAACCCTAAACGATTTGTTGTGGTTCATTGCAAGGAAATCTGGAGCTGTTTGGAAATTGGAAATTTTTTTTGGAATATACTAGAGAGAAGAGCGAGTCTACAGAAGCTCCCTGGTGAAGTTTGGTTCAGAGATCACATCATACAACCGCGGAAGCGCGGTGGGAGTACCCATATGCGGCGGAACCGCGGCTTGGTAGGGGGATCTCTGCAAAATTTTTGCTTCAGGTGATTTCTTACCGTCTCCTCTCTCCTCTTTTTAGCTCTAACAAACAAATCTCTGCAGGTTTCTTTGCAAATAATCGCAGCTCGCAAAAAGCAAAAGTAAATTTGTGCGTGATTTTGTTTCTTGGTTGTTTGCATTCTAAATACGGATATTAAGGGGCACGGCCAAATCCAAATTAGGTGGGAACTTCATTACCCTTCCTAGGCCCCGAAAACCACAAAACTTGCATCCGCATTGACCCACATTAACTAAAAAAATATCTAGAGATGACTCTAAGGACCGTCGCGCTCAATTAGGACAAGAGAAGGCCATGGGTAATTCATTGCTTATCCGTGTTTTCTTGTGGTGTCTAAGGCGAGTGTGTCTAAGGCTAGTGGTTTTTAATTAGGCCCACTACTTACGTAGTGGAGTACCTTCCCACTTACCTGGCACTTATCCGGCCACAGGGGGACAAAGAGGCAGTAGAGGATTCTATCCTGCGACTTGTCTTTTGGCAGTTAGGAGCGGTCTAGAGCCGGACCTAGGTGACCACTAGATTCTAGGGTTTGTGTGCTGCATTTGTTGTGTCGCATCATTTTTTTAAAAATCCGTCCCTTTTTCAAAGCAAACACCGCATTCATTCATACCCCTAATTATAAGCCAACGCTGCCACTTGTACTAACCCTTTTTAGTACAAGAATGGCTGGACACGGGATTCTAGTGCCCGTTTAGTCCGCGTACCCTTTATCGACTCCGAAGTCGATATTTCTCCATTTACCTTTCCTTTACCCACTACCACACCCACACCGATGGATCCGAATCCATCAAACTTCTTTAACCCTAATCTGCCGCCGTCCGTTGGTGCGCAGAATCCACCCTGCATCTCTCTCCAGGAGAGGTGCTACCCTATTCGAGGTCCTCTTTCGACCTGCTTATCCACACCACCAGCCAATGGGGATAACTTTGAGATTAAACCCCAATACATCAACCTTTTACCCAAATTACATGGACTCGAGACTGAGGACGCTTACGTTTGTAAGTCCACGTTGCCCACCCCGGTACTTGCGGGGAGGCGGAAAACGGAATAAAAATCGAATTTTTATGAGCTTAGACAACATGGACTAGACTATGAAGGATCTTTGCTAAACAAAAACAAGCTAAAGCTAACTAGAAACTAGCTAAGTGCTAGAAAGGTTATACCTTGAGCTTTATGTCCTTCTCTCCTTGCTCCTTGGAGTGGTGGAAGGAGGTCACCTTAGTCGTCTTCTCACGTCGAAGAAAGATCCACCCGAAAGCCTCGACCTTTGGCTTCAACTCCAAGCTAGAAGTAACTAGGGTGCAAGAAGTGCTAATCCTTGAACCCTAGATGAGAGTAGAGATTATCAAGAGAGGGTTTTTCTCAAGCTCAAGTGTTTCTCAACACATGAGAGGGGAGAGCTTGAGGGAGAGGAAGAACAAGAGAGAGAATGTGAATAATAGAATGAGAGAATAATATGAAGCATTCTATCATATATGTGAATTATTGTAATTAGATAATTAGTGAGATAATTGTCATGGCTAAATCAAGACATGACCATTATCATTTCATTTTTAATGCAAATTTCAAGGATCAAAGAGCATCTTCCAAATGAAATGATGATGGTCAAAGTGTCAACCAAGGTCAAGAAGTCAAGGAGGTCAAATGGTCAACAACCATAACCATGCACAATTATTAAACTAATATCAATTAACCATAATACACACATAAGCATTAGGGTTAATAAAATGACAATAGTCATTAACCCTAATCAAAGTCCTCTCCCTCTGTCTCAAGCAACTGTGCATACGCACCCGTATTCGTGATCCGAGGAACACGAATACAATGAGAAAAACCAATCCCAAATCATATACTAGGATCCGGCTTAAACCAAAGCCCGCTAGTATAAGCTTTCCGGACAGCAAACGTGCACAAGTGCGCGGATGGGAACGAACCCTATCGCAAAACCATGCAACCTCTACTCATTTTGCCTAAAGGCGAATAGCTCTCTGTGTGGGACTCTAAAGACTCGACACTATGCTGGCAGTGGGTTTAACCACAGACCGCAAGCGGCACTAGCTGTACGTAACGGTCCCCAGGTAGATGTCGATAAGAAGACCGACGAGGTGAACCCCATCTGAACTCCTACTGAGCCTGTATGTGACAATCTCCGCACAGTCCGGTCTGTTCGTCTGATACATCGCATGGCGGGCCTAGGGGGGCGGTGAACGTCAGTCCCCTAATAGCGGTACAAGTCGTGTCGGAGTGTAGCCCAGAACACCCTGAGATAACACTGGAAACCTACCAGTATATCTCGCTTGCCCTGGCCAGGGACTACTCGTGTAATGGCTCTCCTGGACACAGCGCGATGTCAACCCCCAATACCGGGAGAGACGAATCCAGTCTAACCGTCACTGCCTCCAAGTGCTTCGGGACTGCACCCAAAAACTACCCGTTTGCATGACTCCTTTGAGCCGTGGTAGGGTAGCAATCAAAGTGCAGTGGGAACACACTCGAGGCGAAGTGACAGTGTCAAGTCAGCGGACTAAGCTGTACTCATGTCACCTGGGAACTGATAACTGACGATAGGTATAATACCAACCAACAGTTCCCGACGAGTCCTATCCAGTGTACTCGTAACCTAACGAGCACCCGCATACTATCTCAAGTACGACGTACTGACGGCTGTGGGACAGACCGTCTCCCACGCTGGGATGAGAAGCGCATACGCTAGTCTACTCCGGAGTATCGATGCCCTGTCTCGATAGTCCAACGACTAGGGACCTGTATAAGGATGCGCTTATAGATCACCCAGCTCCCACGAGTGTGAGCGCCATCACAACGCTGGTAATCAAGCAAAGATCCTAAGGGCTCTACTAATATGTATATCAGCAATATGCTAAAAGAAACACATGCACATATTAAAGCAGAGACAAACCAAGTAGCATACTACCATTTCGAGCAAGATTGTATATACAACTGTGAATATCCCAAGCTTCCATTAAGTAATATACAAACTAGTATGATACAGTAATGGCCTCTAGGGCATATACACTAACAATCTCCCACTTGCACTAAGGCCATGTACTGGCGTATCGAAGACCTATCATCTCGATCAGCCGCTCGAACTGAGTCTGGGGCAAGGCCTTGGTGAATGGATCTGCTGTGTTGTCTTCTGAAGCAACCCTCCGAACCTCGATCTCCTGGCGATCCACGATCTCCCTGATCAGGTGATACCGCCTCAAGATGTGTCTGGATTTCTGATGGGACCTGGGTTCCTTCGCTAAAGCTATAGTCCCGTTGTTGTCGCAATACAGAGGTATTGGGTCAACAATGGACGGAACCACCTGAAGTTCTCTCAAGAACTTCCTCATCCAGACAGCTTCTTTTGCGGCATCAGATGCAGCGATGTATTCCGCTTCCATAGTCGAGTCAGCAACGGTTTCCTGTTTGGAGCTCTTCCAACACACCGCCCCTCCATTGAGGGTAAAGACAAAACCCGACATGGACTTGGAATCATCCTTGTCACTCTGGAAGCTGAAGTCAGCAAAGGCCTCGAGCTGGAGGTCTTTTCCGCCATACACCAAGAACATCTCCTTAGTCCTTCTCAGGTACTTGAGAATGTTCTTTACCGCTATCCAGTGTTTCTCCCCTGGGTTTGACTGATACCGGCTTACAACGCTCAATGCGTATGCTACATCTGGTATGGTACACAACATCGCATACATTATAGAGCCTACCGCAGAAGCGTAGGGTATGATAGACATGCGATCCCTTTCCAAATCAGTCTTGGGAGACATCTCTTTGGAGAGGGTGATCCCGTGACAAGCCGGTAAATTACCGCGCTTGGAATCTTCCATACTGAACCTTTTCAGTATGGTGTCAATGTACCTTGACTGTGAAAGTCCCAACATCCTCTTAGATCTATCACGATAAATCTGGATCCCTAGAATGTAGTTGGCATCGCCCAGGTCCTTCATGGAGAACCTCTGCGACAAGAATCCTTTGACTGACTGTAGCATAGGAATATCATTTCCTATTAGGAGAATGTCATCCACGTACAAGACGAGGAATACCACAGTTCTTCCTACAATCTTACTGTAAATGCATGGTTCATCTGGATTTTTGATAAAGTCGAATTCTTTGACAGTATCATCAAAGCAGATGTTCCAACTCCGCGATGCCTGCTTAAGTCCATAAATGGACTTGAGCAACTTGCACACTCTACCGCTGCTCCCACTCTGATTGAATCCCTCCGGCTGATCCATATAGTCGCACTCTTCCAAATTTCCATTTAGGAAAGCCGTCTTTACGTCCATCTGCCAGATTTCATAATCGTGGAAGGCAGCAATGGCAAGAAGGATCCGAATGGATTTCAACATAGCCACTGGAGAAAAGGTCTCGTCATAGTCCAAACCAGGTCTTTGACGAAAACCCTTTGCAACAAGTCTAGCTTTATAGGTCTCAACCTGCCCATCTACACCAATCTTCTTTTTGAAGATCCATTTGCAGCCTACGGGTTTTACCCCTTCTGGAGCAAAGTCCAAAGTCCAAACTTTGTTGGTGTACATAGACTCCATCTCGGCCCGCATTGCATCCAGCCATTTTACCGAGTCACCGCTCTGAATGGCTTGCTGGAAGCTAGTAGGCTCACCATAATCCATAGTGCAATCCTCTCTATCCACGTCAATGAGAAAACCGTAGTATCTCTCGGGCGGATGAGACTGCCTACTACTCCTGCGGAGTGGCGCTGGGATGTCCTGTTCTCTCGAACCCTCTGGTTCTACCAAGCTTTCAGTAATAGCTTGTGGTTCTGGAATTTCTTCCAGTTCTATTGCGCTCCCACTTATCTGATTTTCCAAAAACTCAGTTTCCAAGAAGCGGGCATGACGAGAAACAAAAACCTTTTGTTCCTCTGCGTAATAGAAAAGATACCCCTTGGAGTTCTTTGGATATCCCACAAACTTACACTGTACTAAACGTGCCTCGAGCGTGTCCGCATGCTGGTTTTTTACAAAAGCTGGACACCCCCATGTCTTAAAGTGTTTAAGACTGGGTTTCTTCCTACTCCACATCTGATATGGTGTGGTAGGCACTGACTTAGTAGGAACTTGGTTCAAAAGATATCCAGCTGTTTCTAGTGCATAACTCCAGAAGGATCGCGGCAACTCAGCCTTACTCATCATGGAATGAACCATATCCAATAGGGTTCGATTCCTTCTTTCCGATACACCGTTGTGTTGTGGTGTGTATGGAGGAGTAAGTTGAGAGAGAATTCCATTCTCTTTTAAGAAGCCCAGAAACTCGGCACTCAAGTATTCGCCACCTCGATCAGATCTTAGTGTCTTGATACTTTTGCCTATTTGTTTTTCAACTTCATTCTTGTATTCCTGAAATTTCTCAAAGGCCTCGGATTTGTGCTTCATTAAGAAGACATGCCCATACCTAGAGAAATCATCTGTGAAAGTAATGAAGTATGAATAACCACTTCGCGCATGTGTAGACATTGGACCACACACATCACTGTGTATGAGTCCCAAGAACTCGCTCGCTCTTTCTCCGTGTCCAGTGAACGGAGTCTTTGTCATCTTTCCCATGAGACATGATTCACAAGTGGCATAAGACTGGTACTCGAACGGATCCAAGTATCCTTCTTTATGTAACTTTGTCAACCGTGTCTCATTAATGTGACCCAGTCTACAATGCCATAAGAAAGCCTGATTTAATTCCGGAGACTTTCTTTTAAGTGTGTTCTGGACACTGAAGACCTGAGCTTGATTCAAAACGTATATACCGTATTTCAATGTACCTGACCCAATCAGCACTTGATTTAGGTGGATGTTTACTACATCGCTTACAAAAGTAAAATCATATCCTTCCTTAGAAAGTAAGGATACAGATATGATGTTACAAGTCGCACCTGGCACATAAAAACAGTCACGCAGAATCAATATCTGCCCAGTTGTCAGTCCTAGATGATATTCCCCTACGGATTCAGCATACATGCTCATTCCGTTAGCAACCCTGAGAGTCATATCACATTTCCTGATAACCCTACGGTTTCTCAAAGCCTGTAACGAATTACAGATATGAGATCCTGATCCGGTATCCAATACCCAGGAAGTAGGGTTAACTGACATACAGTTCTCAATCACAAACACACCTGAAGCCGAAGCCACAACATGCTTCGAATTCTGGCTACTGGCTTTACAAACCCTGCAATCCTTCTACCCATGTTCATTCCCGTAACAATAGGAACATCCTCTTTTACTACATCTGTTCCTGAAACTTCTGCCCTTCCCTTTCTTTCTACTTCCCTAGTTTCCTTTAGGGTAGTAGGTAGAGACTGTTGAACTGAGTCAGCATCTGACCCGTTCTTCAACGTGGTCTTCAGGTCCGAGAGCTCAAAAGAGCTGGTCTCTGTAAGGATGTTGCCCCCTACAGATGACCCGATAGCCAACCTCGCTGGAAGCAATTCGTTCGAGGTCTCATATCTTGCGATACGAGATTGCTCTCCATATAAAACTTTGTTATGGAGGAAGATAGAAGCTGAGCCCATCTTCTCGTGCTGCCTCTGGTATATACCATCAACTGAGGCTAACACGAGGCACTTGGCTTTCGCACAGTCTTCTTCCGATGTCCTACGAATATCAATATCCGTGACAGGGGAAACTGGACCTGAGACGGCAGGGGTTGGATCAGTCAAGAGGTGTCCCAGCTTGTCCTGGGCAATGGACATCTGGAGAGACCTTTGCCAGTTATAACAGTCAGATTCAGTCATCTTATTATCTAGATATAACCTAGGTGCGGTCACTGGGTCGCTGCAATTAAGAGAGAGAGAAGAAAACACTTAGCATGATGCTCTTGCAAGTTTAGATTGGTTTTTAATTTATCTAAACAGGATGGCTCCCACTGTCTCTCGAATCCCTTCTCAAACCATAAAGAAAGGATTAGTCAGGATCAATCTCACCGTACAATACTTGCTTAACCGTTCAGCCAGGCCAGTGTCGGTACTTCGAGGGAGGTTTTCCAATGCTTTCGCGAAGTTCCTTAATTAAGTAACCTCTTTTCCCTGTGGGCGTAGCCCCGCTAACACCTTTCTAGACACCTACTAAGTTTATAGCATTGATCGTTGAGTGAGAGTTTTCCCGAGGAGTAGCATATACTCACATTAGGATCGGGATCCAAATATCATCGCGTGATAAAACCGAAGGAATCCTACCAGAATCATCACACTCCAAATGGTATGCAGTTCTAGCAAGTTTCAGTACTTTTGAAACTCCCGATGTAGATTTTTGCCCCATGCTCTTATGACTTTGACTAAGGCCAACAAATCATAAGTCACATGTCAAGTTCTACCCGTCGTTATCCAGGTTAATTTGAACCCACCCGTATATACCCTTGACTATGGCCAACAAAGCAATACGACTGTCCCAAACCAACGCATTCTATCTATGCAACATATGAATACCCACCAGCTACCAAACACTGTGCCTTGACTAAGGCCAACAAACACAGCTTGAATACTGTTGAATATTCATATGAAACGACGGAGGGCTACGGATGGTTTTGGCGAAACCGTGAACGTAGTGAACTTGATATAGTCGATGGAACGAGATAGCTTTTAAAAGGAGTGGTTCATGTTCCGCGTTTAAAATGCTTGTTTTTGAAAAGAACCGAGTGGTTTTCAAAGTGTTCCAACGATTTTTACTTCGTTTATTTTCTTGCATTAGTTCTTTTAATGCGTCCCATCAATTAATCCTACCATTGCAGAAAACAACCAAAATATGACGTACGCTTATGCCATTCGCATTCGCCACGGGGCCCCGTCATCACCCGTTAGGTTACTTAACTAACGACAGAGCGGGGGCTGGGCTAGCGCGGCTGTAAAACATAAGCAACGTCTAAATAGTTATCATATATAAATATATAGCACTGATAGACATTACAGATCACAGATGAATACATTGGATATACTAGGAATCCGCAATCCGTTCGAGCCTGCAACGAAAAGCGGATTACACGGTCACGGTGAATAGCCAATACCCCACCCAAGACCCCTACAGGTGCGGCAAACTACCCGCCAAGTACCCGAAGCGAAGCAACCTCCCTCACCACCGTGAGTAGGCCACTCGGCACTTCAAGATACCCGGTAGTTTATGCACCCCCTCCATGGGTCTATCCTAGGAGCAAAAACAGTAAAAAGAATTATAAAATGACGGCTACAACCCCGACCCGGTTGTGCGGCCAAACAAATAATAATATTACATCAATTTACATATTACAATGAATGAAAGAAAAAGCAACACTCATCTCACATCCACCCCGGCTATTCATCCGCGACAATCCAACCCATTCATATACACATACCATCATCAATCACAGATTACAGATATGTATAACCCCGACTAACCGACATATAGCGATTAGCCGACGTTCAATACATATAAACATTACAGATATAACCCTTATAGTCAAAGTGTAGTGAAGTTCGAAAAAATACGGATTTATAGGCCCCCAAAAACAAATTTCTATTCTGGAAAATCTGGGCACATATAAACCATCTTAAAAATCCTAAAACCAAGCCAGAAATACACTGCACCAAACTCGACCCAGTGAAGAGCCAACTCGGCCGCGGTTGCGCTGCAATAGCTTGCTATTGCCGCGGAACCGCGGCGCCTTAGTCGAATCACTGGACCGGGTTTGGTGGCTTTCTTCACAAAACCCTGAGATGATATTTGGAGTATGACAAATTTTATTTTGAGCAGGAAAAAAAATAACAGAACTTAGGGTTTTGAAAACTTGGTTTTTCGATTTTTCCGATTCGAACTTTGATACACTTTACTATCTAGCTAGTTTATGTTTAGTTAGTCTCGGATACCACTGTAAGTCCACGTTGCCCACCCCGGTACTTGCGAGGAGGCGGAAAACGGAATAAAAATCGAATTTTTATGAGCTTAGGCAACATGGACTAGACTATGAAGGATCTTTGCTAAACAAAAACAAGCTAAAGCTAACTAGAAACTAGCTAAGTGCTAGAAAGGTTATACCTTGAGCTTTATGTCCTTCTCTTCTTGCTCCTTGGAGTGGTGGAAGGAGGTCACCTTAGTCGTCTTCTCACGTCGAAGAAAGATCCACCCGAAAGCCTCGACCTTTAGCTTCAACTCCAAGCTAGAAGTAACTAGGGTGCAAGAAGTGCTAATCCTTGAACCCTAGATGAGAGTAGAGATTATCAAGAGAGGGTTTTTCTCAAGCTCAAGTGTTTCTCAACACATGAGAGGGGAGAGCTTGAGGGAGAGGAAGAACAAGAGAGAGAATGTGAATAATAGAATGAGAGAATAATATGAAGCATTCTATCATATATGTGAATTATTGTAATTAGATAATTAGTGAGATAATTGTCATGGCTAAATCAAGACATGACCATTATCATTTCATTTTTAATGCAAATTGCAAGGATCAAAGAGCATCTTCCAAATGAAATGATGATGGTCAAAGTGTCAACCAAGGTCAAGAAGTCAAGGAGGTCAAATGGTCAACAACCATAACCATGCACAATTATTAAACTAATATCAATTAACCATAATACACACATAAGCATTAGGGTTAATAAAATGACAATAGTCATTAACCCTGATCAAAGTCCTCTCCCTCTGTCTCAAGCAACTGTGCATACGCACCCGTATTCGTGATCCGAGGAACACGAATACAATGAGAAAAACCAATCCCAAATCATATACTAGGATCCGGCTTAAACCAAAGCCCGCTAGTATAAGCTGTCCGGACAGCAAACGTGCACAAGTGCGCGGATGTGAACGAACCCTGTCACAAAACCATGCGACCTCTACTCATTTTGCCTAAAGGCGAATAGCTCTCTGTGTGGGACTCTAAAGACTCGACACTACGCTGGCAGTGGGTTTAACCACAGACCGCAAGCGGCACTAGCTGTACGTAACGGTCCCCAGGTAGATGTCGATAAGAAGACCGACGAGGTGAACCCCATCTGAACTCCTACTGAGCCTGTATGTGACAATCTCCGCACAGTCCGGTCTGTTCGTCTGATACATCGTATGGCGGGCCTAGGGGGCGGTGAACGTCAGTCCCCTAATAGCGGTACAAGTCGTGTCGGAGTGTAGCCCAGAACACCCTGAGATAACACTGGAAACCTACCAGTATATCTCGCTTGCCTTGGCCAGGGACTACTCGTGTAATGGCTCTCCTGGACACAGCGCGATGTCAACCCCCAATACCGGGAGAGACGAATCCTGTCTAACCGTCACTGCCTCCAAGTGCTTCGGGACTGCACCCAAAAACTACCTGTTTGCACGACTCCTTTGAGCCGTGGTAGGGTAGCAATCAAAGTGCAGTGGGAACACACTCGAGGCGAAGTGACAGTGTCAAGTCAGCGGACTAAGCTGTACTCATTTCACCTGGGAACTGATAACTGACGATAGGTATAATACCAACCAACAGTTCCCGATGAGTCCTGTCCAGTGTACTCGTAACCTAACGAGCACCCGCATACTATCTCAAGTACGACGTACTGACGGCTGTGGGACAGAACGTCTCCCATGCTGGGATGAGAAGCGCATACGCTAGTCTACTCCGGAGTATCGATGCCCTGTCTCGATAGTCCAACGACTAGGGACCTATATAAGGATGTGCTTATAGATCACCCAGCTCCCACGAGTGTGAGCGCCATCACAACGCTGGTAATCAAGCAAAGATCCTAAGGGCTCTACTAATATGTATATCAGCAATATGCTAAAAGAAACACATGCACATATTATAGCAGAGACAAACCAAGTAGCATACTACCATTTCGAGCAAGATTGTATATACAACTGTGAATATCCCAAGCTTCCATTAAGTAATATACAAACTAGTATGATACAGTAATGGCCTCTAGGGCATATATACTAACAATGTTTTCATTACCAAATTTGAAAACGTATGCGCAATGATGGGTACGTCACAACTTTCAGTGGATGCGATGCGTCTACGACTTCTTCCATTTACTTTGTGCGATATAGCCGAGAAGTGGCTATATAACACTACCGCACACTCTATTACGAATTAGGAAGAATTCGTCGCTACATTCCTTAAGAAATTTTACCCAATACAAAAGACTGCTCGAATCCGTAGCGAACTAAATCAATTTGCCCAGATCCCTACTGAACCATTTTCAAAATGCTTTGAACGTTTCAGGGATCTATTGGTTCAGTGTCCTCATCACGGCATCCCGAGATGGGAGCTTTGCCGAATCATTTATGAGGGCATTAACCCAAACACTAAACAGAGCCTTGAAAACATGTGTCAAGGTACTTTTATGACCAAAGATGATGGGGAAGCTTGGAAGTATTTAGAAGAGTTCGCTGAAAAATCACTTGTTATTGTATATGCCCTAGAGGCCATTACTGTATCATACTAGTATGTATATTACTTGATGGAAGCTTGGGATATTCACAGTTGTACAGACAATCTTGCTCAATATAGTAGTATGCTACTTGGTTTGTCTCTGCTTTAATGTGTACATGTGTGTTTATTTATTAAATCACCTATACGCATTAGTAGAGCCCTTAGGATCTTTTCTTGATTACCGGCGTTGTGATGGCGATCACACTCGTAGGGGCTGGGTAATCTACAAGCACATCCTTATACACGTCCCTAGTCGTGGGAGTATCGAGATAGGGCATCGATACTCCGGAGTAGACTAGCGTATGCGCTTCTCATCCCAGCACGGGAGACGGTCTGTCCCACAGCCGTCGGTACGTCGTACTTGAGATAGTATGCGGGTGCTCGTTGGGTTACGAGTACACTGGACAGGACTCGCAGGGAACTGATGGTTGGTATTATACCTATCGTCAGTTATCAGTTCCTAGGTGACATGAGTACAGCTTACTCCACTGACTTGACACTGTCACTTCGCCCCGAGTGTGTTCCCACTGTTCTTTGATTACTACCCTACCACGGCTCTACTGAGTCGTGCAAACAGGTAGTAGTTGGGAGCAGTCCCGAAGCGCTTGGAGGCAGTGACGGTTAGACAGGATTCGTCTCTCCCGGTATTGGGGGTTGACATCGCGCTGTGTCTAGGAGAGCCATTACACGAGTAGTCCCTAGCCAGGGCAAGCGAGATATACTGGTAGGTTTCCAGTGTTATCTCAGGGTGTATTGGGCTTCACTCCGACACGACTTGTACCGCTATTAGGGGACTGACGTTTACCGCCCCCTAGGCCCGCCATGCGATGTATCAGACGAACAGACCGGACTGTACGGAGAATGTCACATTCAGACTCAGTAGGAGTTCAGATGGGTTTTACCTCGTCAGTCTTCTTATCGGCATCTACCTGGGGACCGTTATGCACAGCTAGTGCCGCTTGCGGTCTGTGGTTAAACCCACTGCCAGCGTAGCGTCGAGTCTTTAGAGTCCCACACAGAGGGCTATTCGCCTCTGGGCAAA
This sequence comes from Agapanthus africanus, assembly GCA_030015575.1. Lineage (NCBI taxonomy): Eukaryota > Viridiplantae > Streptophyta > Magnoliopsida > Asparagales > Amaryllidaceae > Agapanthus > Agapanthus africanus. The sequence goes on along the minus strand of CM057340.1, from coordinate 164,221,043 downwards.
ACTGAGTAGAGGTCGCATGGTATTGCAGCAGGGTTCGTTCTCATCCGCGCACTTGTGCACGTTTTGGAGTCCGGACGGATTATACTGGCAGGCTCTGGTTTGAGCCAGATACAGGTATATGTTTTGGGGTTGCTTTTATCTCTCAGTATTCTTGTTCCTCGGAACGAGAATGCAGGTGTGTATGCACAGTTGCTTGAGGAGGAGGATGAGGTCTTTCATTAGGGTTTCGGAACGGGTGCGTATGCACAGTTGACAGTCGTCTCTTTCCAAACCCTAATGGATTTATGAAATATCAATTAATAATAGTAATTAAATGAAATAATGTTATGGTTGATTTTGTTGACTTGTTGACCATGGTTGACTTGTTGACCATGGTTGAATGTTGACCATCATCATTGCTTTGCAAGGATACTCCTTGATTCTAGCTTACATTCATTTATTAAAGTGATGATGGTGGTCATTCCAAATACAACCATCAACTATTTCATTTTGATTTATTATTATTAATTAGATAAATCATTTTCCTTTTGTTATGGTTGCAAGAGGAAAATAGCTCATTCTATCATTTGGTTTCTCTCTCTTCACTTCATCTTCTTCCTCCTCTTGTTCAAGGAGAGCAAATCTCATGTGTTGAGAACATCTCCTTGAAGATATAACACCCAAAGCACACTCTACTCACTCTAAGGTAGAAGGTCTTGCAAGCCGAATACCTTAGTTCTCTCAAGATCGAGAAAGGAGCCCAAGGATGAAGCCCTCAGGTGGATCTATCTTCGGCAAAGAGGAGACGAGGAGGGGAAGCCATTCAAGCTACTACAAAGAGCAAGAAAGAAGAAGAAGAACAAGAAGAGAAGGAGTTCAAGTTGAGGTATAACCACTTTGCCGAGTAGTTAACCCTTCTTTGCCAGTATGCTAGTTTAGTTTAGCAAAGATCCGGCTTTTACGGTCCATGTTACAAAGTTTAGAAAAATTTTTGTTTTACCGTTTCCGCATCCCCGAAAGTACCGGGAGAGGTAACGTGGACCTAACAGTGGTATCAGAGCCTAACTGAACTTAAACTAGCTTGGTAGCGAAGTGTATGGAAGTTCGAAACCGAAAAATCGCAAAACCGGAAATTCTAAAACCCTAAGTTTCTGTTGAAATTTTTTGTGCTCTAAATGTAAAACTTTTTACTCCTAAAATCGGCTCAGGGTTTTGTGAGAACACCCAAGAAAAACGATCCCATGAAACCTTCAAACCGCCGCGGATCCGCGGCCTCATCTATTCTCTTAGCCGTGGATCCGCCGCCGTTTAGGCTCTTTATGTGATCCTGTTTTGTGCAGTGTTCTTCTGGTAGGGTTTTGAGATTTTTCAAATATGTTATATGTGCCCAGATTTTCCTGAAAAGAAATTTACTTTTGGGGTCCTATAAATCCGTATTTTTTTTCGAACTTCGCTACACTTTGGCTATATTGGTTATATCTGTGATGTTTGCATGTATTGAACGTCGGCTAATCGCTATAAGTCGATTAGTCGGGGTTATACATCTCTGTGATCTGTGTTTGATATTGGAATGTGTATATGAATGTGTTGGACTGTCGCGGGTGAATAGCCGGGGTGGATGTGAGATGAGCTTTTGTTTTTCTTTCATTCATTTGTAATATGTAAATTGATGTAAAAATATTATTTGTATGGCCGCACAACCGGGTCGGGGTTGTAGCCGTCATTGTATAATTCTTTTTACTGTTTTTGCTCCTAGGATAGACCCATGGAGGGGTGCACAAACTACCGGGTTCTTGGCGGGTAGTTTGCCGCACCCGTAGGGGTCTTGGGTGGGGTTTTGGCTATTCACCGCGACCGTGTAATCCGTTTTTCGTTGCAGGCTCGAACGGATTGCGGATTCCTAGTATATCCAATGTATTCATCTGTGATCTGCAATGTCTATCATTGCTTTATATTTAGGCGTTGCTTATGTTTTACAGCCGCGCTAGCCCAGCCCCCGCTCTGTCGTTAGTTAAGTAACCTAACGGGTGATGACGGGACCCCGTGGCGAATGCGAATGGCATAAGCGTACGTCATATTTTGGTTGTTTTCTGCAATGGTAGGATTTAAATGATGGGACGCATTAAAAGAACTAATGCAAGAAAATAAACCTAAAAGACGTTGTTGGAACAAGTTTTTCAAAAAGCTGTTATTACAAGGACGTTCATCTTTTTGTTTTGCATCGAGGTATTCGGTTATGAATGCCCAGCACCTCAATCGACGAGGCAAGGGCCGAGATCCCCTCATCGGGAGTGACCCCTTGGATAAAAGGTTTGCGTCAGGGTAATAACTTAACCATAGTCGATTATTCTTGCTTTGCATCGAGGTATTCATCTTACGAATGCCCAGCACCTCACTCGACGAAGAAAGGGCCGAGATCCCTTTACAGGGAGTGACCTCTTTAGCAAAATTTTTCGCCACTATATTTTCAAAAAGACTACCAGGTTCCTTCAACGATATCAAGTTCATTACGTTAACGGGTTTTTCGCCAAAAACCCAGCCGTAGCCCTCCGTCATTTCTTACAAGTAACACTTAGTATTCGTGCTGCGTTTGTTGACTCCGTCAAAGCGTAGTGTACGGTAGCTAAGTGCTGCTTGTTTGTATCGGTATATGGGATTGATTAGGACAGTCGTATAACCTTGTTGACTCCGTCAAGGGTTATGCGGGTGGGTTTAATGCAATCCAGATAATGACAGGTTGAACTTGACTAGGACTCTTTGATTTGTTGACTCCGTCAAGATCACTTGGGTCCTAGGGGCAAAAACCACATCGGGAGTTTCAAAAGTACTGAAACTTGCAGATTTAGCATACCTTCTGGAGTATGGTGACTAGAGTGGATTCCATCTAGGTTATCACACAATGACAGTTGGATCCCGATCCCACTGATGAGTTGGATTACTCTCGGGAGGTTATTTCACTTAACGATCAATGCTATAAACCTAGTAGGTGTCAAGAAAGGTGTTAGCGGGGTTACGCCCCCAGGGAAAAGAGGTTCTTTAATTAAGGAACTTCGCGAAAGCGTTGGAAAACCTCCCTCGAAGTACCGACACTAGCTTGGCTGAAAGGTTAAGCAAGTATTGTGACGTGAATTAAAACCCGGCTAGTTCTTCTTTTAAAAAGGTTTTAAGAAGAATTTGAGTAAACAGTGGGAGACATCCTGGTTAGATAAATTAATAAACCAATCTAATCTTGCAAGAGCATACGCTGAGTGTTTCTTTTCTCTCTCTCCAGGCAGCAACCTTTTCACGCCCTAATCAAGATAATAAAATGTATCGCTTGACCGATCCGAATTCTTATTCGGGACTGGGGAAAGTTGGTTCAACTCTAACTTGTGACAACAGTCATGAGTATGAGAATGGGAAAGGGGAAAGTATGGATTTCCAGGATACCTAGTTGAAGAAGAAGCATGGTTTTGCATCTACTTCAGGTGTTCTTGTAATTGAGAACTGTTTTACGGTCAGCCCTACCTCCTGGGTACTTGATACCGGATCAGGATCTCATATCTGTAATTTATTGCAGGGACTGAGAAAAAGTAGGAAAGTTGCACCGGGTGATATGTCGCTCAGAGTAGCGAACGGAGCACAAGTTAATGCGGCAGCCGTCGGTGAATATCACCTAGTATTGCCAAATAGCAAGACTATGATTTTGAACGATTGCTACTATGTACCCTCCATGGTTTGCAACATCATATCAGTTTCTTTACTCGAAAAAGATGGATATAACTTTGTTCTTGAAAAGAATATCATGAACATTTACCTTCATAAGATACTGGTTGCAGAGGGTACACTGTGTAATGGTATCTACGTTCTAAATCAGAATACAGTTCTCAATATACAAAACACACGCAAGAGGAAGAATTCAGATACGAATGAATCCTACTTGTGGCATTGTAGGCTTGGTCATATCGGAGAGAAAAGACTGAGTAAGTTGCATAAAGATGGACTCTTGAATACGTTTGAGTTTTCATCTTATGAAACTTGTCAGTCTTGTCTCAAAGGAAAGATGACCAAATCTCCGTTCACCGGACATGGAGAAAGAGCAAGAGAGCTCTTGGGACTCATACACAGTGATGTGTGTGGTCCGATGTCTATACATGCAAGGGGTGGGTTCTCATACTTCATCACATTCACTGACGATCTCTCTAGGTTCGGATATGTGTATCTGATGAAACACAAATCTGAAGCTTTTGAGAAATTCAAGGAATTCAGAAAGGAAGTAGAGAACCAGATTGGCAAAAGTATCAAGATCCTCCGGTCTGACAGGGGAGGGGAGTACTTAAGCACGGAATTCCTAGATTACTTAAAAGAGAATGGTATTCTCTCTCAGCTTACTCCTCCTTATACACCACAGCACAACGGTGTTTCGGAGCGGAGGAATCGTACCCTATTAGATATGGTTCGCTCCATGATGAGTAGTGCTGAGTTGCCTCTTTCATTTTGGGGACATGCGCTTCAGACAGCGGCGTACCTATTGAACTATGTTCCATCCAAATCAGTGCCTAAGACTCCATATGAAATATGGAGTGGAAGAAATCCGTATCTTAAGCGATTTAAGATATGGGGTTGTCCGGCCTATGTGAAAACACAGAAACCGGACAAGTTAGAGGCACGGTCAGTTCTCTGTAAATTTGTGGGATATCCTAAAGACTCACTAGGATATCTGTTCTACCACACTGAGGAACAGAAGGTGTTTGTATCTCGCCACGCTACCTTCTTAGAAAGGGAGTTTCTTGCAAAAGAAACTAGTGGGAGTTCGGTAGAACTGGAAGAAATTCAGCGACCACAAAATGTAACTGAAAATTTGGAGGAACCGCTAGATTCAATAACCCAAAACGAACCTCAGCCACTCCGCAGATCTGGTAGGATTTCTCATCCGCCCGAGAGATACTACGGTTTTCTCTTAGACGGGGATCGAGAGGATTGCATCTTGGAAGAAGATGACCCTACCAGTTTCAGGCAGGCCATTATCAGTAGGGACTCTGATAAGTGGCAGGAAGCAATGCAATCCGAAATGGAGTCCATGTACGCCAATAAAGTGTGGACCTTGGATATTGCTCCACCTGGGGTAAAACCCGTTGGATGCAAATGGATCTATAAAAGGAAACTTGGTGTAGATGGGCAGGTGGAAACCTATAAAGCTAGACTCGTTGCAAAAGGTTTTCGTCAAAGACCTGGTTTGGACTATGATGAAACTTTTTCTCCGGTGGCTATGCTTAAATCCATTCGGATCCTACTTGCCATTGCTGCTTTCCATGACTATGAAATCTGGCAGATGGATGTTAAAACGGCTTTCCTAAACGGTTGTTTGGAAGAGTGCGTTTACATGGATCAACCAGAAGGTTTCGTAGACAGTGGGAGCAGCGGAAAAGTGTGCAAGTTGCTTAAATCCATTTATGGATTAAAGCAGGCATCGCGGAGCTGGAACATCTGTTTTGATGAGGCAATCAAGGAATTTGATTTCATCAAAAACGAAGATGAACCCTGTGTATATAAGAAGATTGTAGGACGAACTGTCGTATTCCTAGTCTTGTACGTGGACGACATTCTTTTGATAGGAAATGATATTCCTATGCTACAATCGGTCAAGCTATTTTTGTCACAAAGGTTCTCCATGAAGGACCTGGGTGATGCCTCGTACATTCTGGGGATCAAGATCTATAGAGATAGATCCAAGAAACTATTGGGACTTTCGCAGTCTAGGTACATAGAGACCGTACTAAAGAGATTTAGTATGGAGGGTTCCAAGCGCGGTAACATACCCGCATTGCACGGAATTACTCTCTCCAAGAAGATGTCTCCTAAGACTGACGAGGAGAGGGTTCGCATGAGCACTATACCCTACGCTTCGGCGGTAGGATCTATAATGTATGCGATGCTATGTACAAGACCAGATGTAGCTTACGCGTTGAGCACGGTAAGCCGGTATCAGTCAGACCCAGGGGAGGACCACTGGACAGCAGTGAAGAACATTCTCAAGTACCTGAGAAGGACTAAGGAGATGTTCCTGGTTTACGGTAATGGAGACCTCAGGGTCGAGTCCTTTACCGATTCAAGCTTCCAGAGTGACAAAGATGACAGCAAGTCTGTCTCGGGTTTTGTGTTTACCCTCAACGGAGGGGCGGTATGTTGGAGGAGTTCCAAGCAGGATACCGTCGCAGACTCGACGATGGAGGCTGAATACATTGCTGCAAGCGATGCCGCAAAAGAGGCGGTCTGGATGAAGAAGTTCATTTGTGAACTTCAGGTGGGTCCGTCCATTGTTGACCCAATACCTTTGTATTACGATAACAATGGGGCTATAGCTTTAGCGAAGGAACCAAGGTCCCATCAGAAATCCAGGCACATCTTAAGGCGGTATCACCTGATCAGGGAGATCATTGATCGCCAGGAGATCGAGGTGCGGAGAGTGGACACAAAGGACAACACTGCGGACCCATTCACGAAGGCTTTACCCCAGACTCAGTTCGAGCGGCTGATCGAGATGATAGGTCTTCGATACGCCAGTACATGGCCTTAGTGCAAGTGGGAGATTGTTAGTGTATATGCCCTAGAGGCCATTACTGTATCATACTAGTATGTATATTACTTGATGGAAGCTTGGGATATTCACAGTTGTACAGACAATCTTGCTCAATATAGTAGTATGCTACTTGGTTTGTCTCTGCTTTAATGTGTACATGTGTGTTTATTTATTATATCACCTATACGCATTAGTAGAGCCCTTAGGATCTTTGCTTGATTACCGGCGTTGTGATGGCGATCACACTCGTGGGGGCTGGGTAATCTACAAGCACATCCTTATACACGTCCCTAGTCGTGGGAGTATCGAGATAGGGCATCGATACTCCGGAGTAGACTAGCGTATGCGCTTCTCATCCCAGCACGGGAGACGGTCTGTCCCACAGCCGTCGGTACGTCGTACTTGAGATAGTATGCGGGTGCTCGTTGGGTTACGAGTACACTGGACAGGACTCGCAGGGAACTGATGGTTGGTATTATACCTATCGTCAGTTATCAGTTCCCAGGTGACATGAGTACAGCTTAGTCCGCTGACTTGACACTGTCACTTCGCCTCGAGTGTGTTCCCACTGTTCTTTAATTACTACCCTACCACGGCTCTACTGAGTCGTGCAAACAGGTAGTAGTTGGGAGCAGTCCCGAAGCGCTTGGAGGCAGTGACGGTTAGACAGGATTCGTCTCTCCCGGTATTGGGGGTTGACATCGCGCTGTGTCTAGGAGAGCCATTACACGAGTAGTCCCTAGCCAGGGCAAGCGAGATATACTGGTAGGTTTCCAGTGTTATCTCAGGGTGTATTGGGCTTCACTCCGACACGACTTGTACCGCTATTAGGGGACTGACGTTTACCGCCCCCCTAGGCCCGCCATGCGATGTATCAGACGAACAGACCGGACTGTACGGAGAATGTCACATTCAGACTCAGTAGGAGTTCAGATGGGTTTTACCTCGTCAGTCTTCTTATCGGCATCTACCTGGGGACCGTTACGCACAGCTGGTGCCGCTTGCGGTCTGTGGTTAAACCCACTGCCAGCATAGCGTCGAGTCTTTAGAGTCCCACACAGAGGGCTATTCGCCTCTGGGCAAAACTGAGTAGAGGTCGCATGGTATTGTGGCAGGGTTCGTTCTCATCCGCGCACTTGTGCACGTTTTGGAGTCCGGACGGATTATACTGGCAGGCTCTGGTTTGAGCCAGATACTGGTATATGTTTTGGGGTTGCTTTTATCTCTCAGTATTCTTGTTCCTCGGAACGAGAATGCAGGTGTGTATGCACAGTTGCTTGAGGAGGAGGATGAGGTCTTTCATTAGGGTTTCGGAATGGGTGCGTATGCACAGTTGACAGTCGTCTCTTTCCAAACCCTAATTGTCACGATCCGAAAGTATGGAACATGACCGACACTTAAACTACGAACGTCTCGAGGCGTACGTAATCTAAGTAAACCGAAAACCCAGAAATCCAAACCAAAAAAGTAGTAGAGTGCAGGAAAAACCAACTTAAAGCAAGTAGTTTCAATAGCATAAGCCGAATTATGCGGTTTTTAAAAACATCAAAAATTTACTGAAAATTTCGGCAGAGTCTCCTTTGTAAATACTGGCCCCCAAACGGGAGACAACATGAATAGTATACGAAATCAAGAAAAAGGCATCCCCAAGCGGGAGCTAGCTCTTCGTCAATCGACGGTCACAACCACACAAGCAATATAATATACAACGCCAACGGCGAGGATCAAAACTCAAAAGGAAACTCAAAACCACCAAATATATAACGAGCGACTCTAAGGTCGAAAGAATAAACAACACTGGTCTCTATCTCAATAAATACATGTTTGGTTGATGGAATTTACTAGATACAACTGAATAATATTATACAAGGTAATATGATGGGTACGATACAAGAAAAACCCACCTACTAGCAAGTCACCCGACTCAAACTGAGCCCGCAAAGCCGTAATGAAACCTGTACTGCAAAACCTGCAAGAAACTGGGGCACAACGGGGGTGAGTTGCCAACTCGTGAATAGAAAAACATCTACGCACAGAAATCGCATAAATAACGCAATCCTAGGTCAATGATCATAATATGTCCTCAAATATAGGAATAACACGTAGCCTATAACAAGGCTAGGGTAAATATCTAACCCGAGTGTAATCTCATGTGCCCGTGTCAGTGCCTCAGGTAGCAATATATCATATGAATGAGGTATGAATGCATGAAAACAGAATACATGTAAATGAAGAACTGTTTTCATAAATTAGTGAGATTTCCTTTGTATTTTTAAACTGAGGTATCATAAATGAAATCAGTATCAACAGTGTCTAGCATCGACACAAAACATAAATCTCAATGTCTCGAAATATCAATGTCTCAATCTCAATATCTAGGGCGCCGTCAGTCCAGACCGGCCCCTACCATCCATCTCAAGACCACGACGGTATCCTCCGAATATCCGACGTGTCGGGTAATATCACCGGTAGGTAGTGCTCCCCAGCCAGGCTCAACGTCAACACCACATTCCTCTTGCCCCGGGGTACCATACCGGGCCCACCATGTACCCGAAACGGTTCCTCCACTCCTCGAATCGGGTCTCGAAATCCATCAGCAAACTCATGGTGTACGACTCATACATCATGGGAAATCCGCACTTTTTATTTTAAAAGGGAGAAAAGGTTTATTTATGTTTTTGCGGTTTTCCTCCAAATCCAAGAAATCTCATGAAATCCGAATCCAAGTCATCAATAGCATGTAAACAGTGAATATAGGCATGAGAATCCATGAATGCGACACAACAGTGAATAATAACATGCATGAAGTAGTAGGCAATAACTACAATGTCTAACTAGCATATAAGGCAAGTACACTAATATCATGTCTAAACTATTAGCTAACAACCTATGTCAAATGAAATAGTATTTTCTAAAGTGTTCGTGACATGTCAATTACCGATGAAGATGTGTGTGAGCCGGCAAGTAAGTGTACGTGGTATATACGCGTCATCGGTAATGGTGCTGGTGTCCTAACAGCATGATATTAATAATGCAATAAGAAATTATAATATAAGTATGCGATGCGGAGCGAACAGTAAAAATGAGCGGGAGCTGAATACTAGACGCAACTATAACTAATCTGCACTAATCTAATATAAGTCCTACAAATGGTGCCTTTTGAAATAACACGAATCATGGGGTTTTGAAAATAGGGGCTACGGTGTTTTTAAGAAAAGATACGTTTTTTAAAATATCCGTAGAATCCCTTGACCTGTCTTTTAAAATACGCATGATTCGTAAGCTTTGAAATAGGTAAGAATCGAATCTAATCTAACAACTAAACTAAGCTAAAGGGCTAAGCTAACAAGCTGGACTACAGGTAAGGAAACCGCCTAACGTCTGAGTCGATACATATACATACCTGTATATATATTAGTCGGTGATCCCGCCTCAATAATATCATATCCGATACCATATCTATAATCAGACATCCCAAGTCAAGAGTGCGAATCAATCATCAAGATATAGCTCGTACGTAAATCCGTCGTACGGCATCCTCCAATTCTGGGTACGGGTCAAAATCACATTCATCATACTATTCACCTGGTATCCTCTTTATCAATATTATGATCTGGTACTGATCTACGTCTAGTACAATACTGATATCGCCTAAGTATGCATGCACGTGTGTAAAAACTACGTCAAGGACCCGCTACAACGTCATGTCGTATCTCAAATACGAACCCCGCTATATCACCGATCTCACGGCCTCAAATCAAATCTCATCGACTCATCATAAATCCCAAGTACTATCCTCAAATCCGTATGTGAACACACAGTCCCATACCTATGTGAACAAATAACTATATATTCCCGAATAAGCACAAAAGAAAGAAGAAAGTATGCAAGTATGGGTGGGTGTGTGCAAGTGTGGTGCGACCGCTACTCTAGGGTTTCGCGACACTCAATCATCCAAGAACACCAAATATCCATATTTATCATCAATAACTCAAACAATATATAACCAATATATATATATATATATATGTGTGTGTATACGTGTCCGTATACATCACCATGAACTGCGGGGGTGCTATACGCCATCCACCCGACTTCTCCCCGTAGATATAAATCTACTCACCTGGTCCTCGCTCGCCGGTGCCGACGTCGCCACGCGCTTGCTGGTCGTCTTGAAGTCTACATGGGGTACCTACATATCATAACGCACCGTATCGCATTAAAACTAAATTCGAAATCGAAACGGCATACGAAAATCAAATCGGCACACGTATCACGCATAGGTCCAAACCTATCGCCTACGCATGCAAGAATAGTCAAACCAACCCTCGATGTCGATGTACAAACGTCAAACCATCGAGAAAAATCCAATCACACTCATTTGCACATTCCCGCACACTAATTTTAATATAAACTAGGTTAAAACTCACAAAAACCCTAAATTCACTTTAAAAGCCGTTTTTCACTAAAACTAGCAAGCAAAATTACCCGTTTTAGTGCAAAAATCGATGTTTAAACAATTCTAGCGGCCATAATACTTATTAAATAACTTAAATAAGTCATAAAAACCATTTCCATAATTTAATCACATAAATTTGCATAATTTCCAAAATCCTAGATTGCAAAAATATCAATTTTAACACTTTTTATTGTAAAATTCACAATTTTACAATTAAACTTGGTTTTGCATATATTAAATGGTTAAACCACTCATGGAAACCTTAATGATGTGCTAAAAATCCTAACTAGATTTTAATCCCACGTTTTTATTTAATTTCTAAAACCTAGTTAGCAATTTAGCATAATTATCACCATTTTTAAACTAACAAATTAGCAACTAGTAACCAAATTAGATTTTGCATTCAATTACATGTTAATCCCCTCATTACAATCATAAGCTAATGATAAAGAACCTAATTTAATTCAAACCCTAGCTTCAATTCAAAATTCCCAATTGAATTTCCAAACATTCAATTAAACCCACAATTTTACACCTAATTAGCTTCATTAAGGAATTTAAATCAAAAAAATGAATAATGGGTCAAAAGTTATACCTCACAAACCATGATCAAACTTGAATTCTAGACCTCCATTTTGAAATCCTTGCACCAAGATCCATGCTAAAGGAGATGAGGGAAAATGGGTAGGAGGTGGATTTTGATTTGGATTTTTGCTTGATTTTTTGTGGATTTTTCAAGCATTTTTGAAGAACTTTTTTAAAGAGAAGGAGATGAAGAATGAAGGGCTGTTGGGGTTTAGATTTTGGCCAGAAAATGAGTGGGGGAGGAGGGAGAGGGAGGTGGAGAAAAAATGGGGAGAAAGTTAAAGTCAATTCAAGGTCAAAAGTCTAACTAATTTATCCATTTTCTTTTCTTTTCTTTCATTTCTTTTCCCTTGAAATTCAAGTGGGGAAAAAAATGGGGGCTGCTGAATTTAGCTAAGGGGAGAAGTAAGTGGGGGTGTGTGGGTGTGGGCACGGGTGTGGGGTGATGAAAAATGATAAATACAATACCCCAAACATCCATTTACGCTAAAAAAAAGCCTTTTTTCTTCAATAATTTCTAAACCGTTTTGGCAAATGATTTCGTTCCAAAAACCACATGATAAATTTTTATTTAAAGTTTTATGATGCACAAAATTTGTTTCAACTCATTCCAATTTGTAATTTTCCCTAATTAAATGTATTAGTGACGGCTTAAAATAATAATAAAATAATATTTTTTTCAGAAAATTTGAAATTTCACCAGCGGCTCAATAAACACCAAACAATAGCAATTACATAGCTAGAATATGTATATTTAATTTTTATAATAAGATATTTGTATTTTGACTTTTTACAGAAAACCCCTTTATTTTACCGATTTTTCGAAATTTCACCGAAACGATTTTCAAAACGCTACACTAATGGATTTATGAAATATCAATTAATAATAGTAATTAAATGAAATAATGTTATGGTTGATTTTGTTGACTTGTTGACCATGGTTGACTTGTTGACCATGGTTGAATGTTGACCATCATCATTGCTTTGCAAGGATACTCCTTGATTCTAGCTTACATTCATTTATTAAAGTGATGATGGTGGTCATTCCAAATACAACCATCGACTATTTCATTTTGATTTATTATTATTAATTAGATAAATCATTTTCCTTTTGTTATGGTTGCAAGAGGAAAATAGCTCATTCTATCATTTGGTTTCTCTCTCTTCACTTCATCTTCTTCCTCCTCTTGTTCAAGGAGAGCAAGTCTCATGTGTTGAGAATCATCTCCTTGAAGATATAACACCCCAAAGCACACTCTACTCACTCTAAGGTAGAAGGTCTAGCAAGCCGAATACCTTAGTTCTCTCAAGATCGAGAAAGGAGCCCAAGGATGAAGCCCTCAGGTGGATCTATCTTCGGCAAAGAGGAGACGAGGAGGGGAAGCCATTCAAGCTACTACAAAGAGCAAGAAAGAAGAAGAACAACAAGAAGAGAAGGAGTTCAAGTTGAGGTATAACCACTTTGCCGAGTAGTTAACCCTTCTTTGCCAGTATGCTAGTTTAGTTTAGCAAAGATCCGGCTTTTACGGTCCATGTTACAAAGTTTAGAAAAAATTTTGTTTTACCGTTTCCGCATCCCCGAAAGTACCGGGAGAGGTAACGTGGACCTAACATCACTACAGTGGGAGAGTGGAACCCAACCATTGAATAGGGGTGGCGTACCCCAAATAGATGTGTCCATAGGTGTTCGAGCTGAGATGGCAGCAATGCAAAAGAAGCTCGACGCTATGGAACACAAATTTGCAGCAGCCTCCCTAAACCCAGTGTCGCTCCCCAAAACTGTTTGTGGGTGCTGTTCTGATCCGTCTCATTTAACGGAAGAATGTCCATTAAACTCTGCGTTTTAAGGTCACGAGCATTCTAATGCCGCATTTCAAAGACCTCGAAACGATCCATATTCTTCCACGTACAATCAGGGTTGGAGGAATCACCCGAATTTCGCTTGGAACCAAAACCAATCTCAAAACATGGTTCCAAACACGAATCAATTTCAAAGGGCTCTTCCTCCACAACAACAGCAACCCCTTCAACTCACTCAGCACCCCTATCAGTCACAAAATTTCCAAAATCAGGTCAACAATCCTGCACAGTCTAATCCTATGACATGTTCTGACGAATTCTCTCAATTCACTCAAACCATGAAATCACTTTTATCAAATTTCATAGAGGTTTCGACTGAGGTTAGATCTTCCGTCAGTGAGATAAAGAAAAACTCAGCGTCCCAAGCTGAGAGTATCAGATCGATGGAAGCTGAAATCGCACGCCTAAAAGCCGAAATGAGTGCGAAAGAAAAAGGGAAACTTCCTTCTCAACCCTTACAGAATCCTGGGCATTACAATGTAAATGCCATCACAACGTTGAGATCGGGAAGAGTGCTGAACAATCATGTCGGGGAAGGTATTGATGATACTAAAAATCATATCAACACCCCGGCTGAGACCTTTCCACACACACACACTTCTCCTTCTGATCCTTCTTCTTCTACCATACCACATTCTCGCGAGCCTATTCTCCATTTCCCATTAGGCTCAACACCTGAACCCAACCCTTATAGTTCTCCACAAACGGTCCCCACACCTCTTTTGGGACCGCGTCTACCCCCTCTTTCTTCTCCTGTGATGCACCCAGCGCTTATTGCGAAAGGTCCTTACCCGAATCGGTTAAGGGGTAATAGAACGAGTCCTCATATGGAGAAAATTATGGAAATGTTCAAACAGGTTAACATCAACATCCCTCTCCTAAATGCAATTCAACAAGTCCCCGCTTATGCGAAAATTCTTAAGGACTTGTGCACTAGGAAGAGGAAGACTCAAGTGCCGAAGAAGGTCTTTATGGCTAATAATATCAGCACTGCTTTTATTCCCCAGCTACCAAAGAAACGAAAGGACCCAGGATGTCCTACAATATCGATTTCTATTGGGGGTAAAAACATAAATCGTGCTCTTTTAGACCTTGGCGCAAGTGTTAACCTCCTTCCATATTCTGTCTATGAGCAATTAGGGATTGGAGAGCTGAAACCTGCTCACTGCACTCTCCAGATGGCAGACCGATCTATCACCAAACCAAGGGGTGAATTAGAGGATGTGTTGATAAAGGTCGGGGAATTTGTTTTCCCTGTAGACTTCATTGTACTTGATACGCAACCTGTAGCAAACCCTCGGAGCCAAATTCCGGTGATTCTGGGTCGTCCTTTCCTTGCCACTTCCAACGCTGTTATAAACTGTAGAAATGGTTCAATGAACTTCTCATTTGGAAATATGACCATTGAACTAAATATCTACAAAGTTGGAAGTCAGCCATCAGAACCCTCTGCTCATATTTTAGATGTGTGCTCTGTCCATGAGATCGCTCCCGATAGTTGTGGAGCTGAGGAACTTTGCTTTACTGATCTCGATGACATTACCACATCTCTGTTTGATTTTACACAAGATCTTAGTGAGGACACTTTTTCTACCCTTGAGTCCTGCACTCCTGACTTTTCTCCACCCGATTCTGTATCTTTCACAGGCTCTGAGCTTCTTTGTAAATCCAAAAATCACTCAATGATCCCTCCTTCTATCATTTCTCCGCCCAAATTAGATCTCAAAATTTTACCTTCTCACCTTAAATATGCATATCTAGGTGAGAATGAGTCTTTACCGGTTATCATATCCGCTTCTCTTGCATCAGAGCAAAAGAATGCACTTTTATCGGTATTGAGATCTAACAAAGAGGCGTTTGGTTGGAGTATGGCGGACATCAAAGGGATTAGTCCCTTGATAGTTGAACATCATATACATGTGATGGATGATGCCAGACCGACCCGAGAACCACAGAGGTGGTTGAATCCCGTCATGAAGGAAGCGGTCATGAAAGAGATCATCAAATGCTTAGATAATGGTATTATATACCCCATCACCGATACCCAGTGGGTGAGTCCTATACATGTCGTTCCTAAGAAATCCGGCATCACTGTTATAACCAATGAGGCAAATGAGTTGATTCAGACACGCGCCCAAACTGGGTGGCGTGTATGTATTGATTATAGAAAACTCAATGCTACCACGAGGAAAGACCACTTTCCTCTACCATTCATTGATCAGATGCTGGAACGCTTAGCGGGACGAGAGTATTATTGTTTTATGGACGGATACTCAGGCTATAATCAGGTCCCCATCGCCAAAAAAGATCAAGATAAAACCACTTTTACTTGTCCTTTTGGTACCTTTGCTTACAGTCGCATGCCCTTTGGGTTATGCAATGCTCCCGCTACCTTTCAGCGGTGTATGATGGGGATATTCTCTGATATGGTAGAGAATTTTCTGGAGATCTTTATGGACGATTTCTCGATTTTTGGAGACTCTTTTTCTGATTGCCTAGCGAATCTTGACGCTGTTCTTACTCGTTGCAAAGAGAAGAACTTGACTTTAAACTGGGAAAAATGCCACTTTATGGTCCAAGAAGGAATAGTACTTGGACATGTCATTTCACAGAAAGGCATTGAGGTTGACAGAGCTAAGATAGATGTCATTTAAAACCTCCCTCATCTCAAAAGCGTCAAAGATATTCGATATTTCCTTGGCCATGCGGGCTTTTATAGGAGATTCATTAAAGACTCTAGCAAAATTGCTAGACCTTTAACTCTTCTCCTGGCCAAGGATACGACCTTCCATTTTGACTCGGATTGCGACACAGCTTTCGACTCACTTAAACACTCACTCACTTCAGCCCCCGTTTTATCATCACCAAACTAGGACTACCCCTTTGAGCTGATGTGTGACGCATCTGATTTTGCAGTAGGTGCAGTCTTAGGACAGCACATTGATAAGATGCCACACGTAATATACTATGCAAGTAAGACCCTGAATGATGCGCAAATCAATTATACAACCACCGAAAAGGAACTTTTAGCGGTTGTATTTGCATTAGAAAAATTCAGGCCTTACTTAATTGGCTCACCTATAGTTGTGTATACTGACCATTCTGCTTTAAAACATCTTCTGGCAAAGAAAGATGCAAAAGGTCGACTAATACGTTGGATCCTTCTGTTACAAGAATTCGATCTTGTTATCAAAGATAAGAAAGGATGTGAAAACGTAGTAGCTGACCATCTTTCACGCATCATTTCTTCCCCTGTGACCCTGCCGATCAATGACTCGTTTCCTGATGAACAACTCTTGAACGTATCTGCTGAACCATGGTTCAGGGATATTGTGAACTATCATGCTACGGGACTTATACCGAGCGATTGGTCAAAACAGGACAAATACCGTTTTCTATCCCAAGTAAAACACTTTTACTGCGACGAGCCCTATTTGTTTAAATATTGTCCAGATCAGATCATTCGCCGGTGTGTCCCGAATGAAGAGTTCAAGAGTGTTCTTTCTTTTTGTCATGATCAGGCCTGTGGGGGTCACTTTGGTCCTAAAAAGACAGCGGAAAAGGTTTTGCAATGTGGATTTTATTGGCCGACCTTATTCAAGGACGCATTTGAGTATTGCAAAACCTGTACACAATGTCAGTACACGGGTAGAATCTCCCAGAGGAATGAAATGCCTCAGCAACCCATCTTGGTTGTTGAAATATTCGATGTTTGGGGCATTAATTTTATGGGTCCCTTTCCCAACTCCTTTGGGAATTTGTACATATTGCTGGCGGTTGATTATGTCTCAAAGTAGGTAGAAGCCATTCCATGTCGCACTAATGACAAGAAAGTTGTCATTAAGTTCTTAAAAGAGAATATCTTCTCGCGATTTGGACACCCCCGCGCTATTATTAGCGATAATGGGACACATTTCTGCAACCGGTCTTTCGAGACTCTGATGCGAAAATACTCAATCAACCACCGACTTTCTACACCCTATCATCCCCAAACAAGCGGGCAGGCTGAAATCTCAAACAGACAAATCAAACTTATCCTGGAGAAAACTGTTTCTAAAAATAGGAAAGACTGGTCGACCAAATTGACGGATGCTCTTTGGGCATTCAGTACTGCATTTAAAACCGACCTAGGAATGTCTCCATATAGGATAGTGTTTGGAAAAGCATGTCATTTACCCGTCGAGATAGAGCATAAAGCATTATGGGCAATTAATGAAATAAATTTTGATCTAAACCTTGCTTGCAACTTTCGGAAGCTGCAAATAAATGAGCTAAGCGAACTCCGCGATGAAGCTTATGATAACGCTGTAATCACAAAGAATAGGACTAAGGTTTTTCACGATAAAAACATTTTGAGGAAAACATTTTCACCTGGTCAACAAGTCCTTCTTTATGATTCACGATTACACCTTCATGCGGGGAAGCTCCGATCTCGATGGAAGGGACCTTTTGTTGTGCGGTCTGTATACCCGCACGGGGCAGTAGAAGTAGAAAATGTTAAAAACGGCACCGTTTTCAAAGTAAATGGACATAGACTAAAGCTGTATTTTTCCACTGACCCCACGGAGGAGCTCCTGTTCTTACAGGAGCCAGTTTATTTGGATTAAAATTCCTCCGTCTTACCTTCATATCCAGTACATCATTGCATCATTTTTCTGAATGAAGGTGGGTGAAAAGAGTAAGTTTGTGGGAAGTTCTTCACTTATATATTTTTCCCCCACTAATAATTCCCCCCAGGCTTACAGTTTTGTAGGTATTACAGTTGGCAACAGTGAGGACACTGTTGAAAACAAGTTTGGGGGAGGTTTGTGCTTATTTTTGCATCATTTGCATATCATTTGCATAAGCACAAAACATTTCTTTTAAAAATCTATAAAAATTGAAAAAATTTCAAAACCCATAAAAATTTAAAAAATTTCAAGTATAAAAATAATTTTAATATTTACATTTTTTTGTACATAAATAAAATAATGAAAGTTTAGATAGTGAACATTTACATCCATGAGATTGGAAAAATTTAAGAAAACTAAGAAAATTAGAAGTTTTCTTATACGAACTAGTAATAAGTAGTTATGAGCCGTTGTCCCAAGGGTTAGTAAGATGAAGGACGTCACTAATTTGAGGATAAAAATAAGTCTGAAAAATAGTTTCTATTCTGGAAGCCAAACATTTTGAACGTGGCTACGCTGCTATTCGCACTTACACACGTCTTAAAGCCTGGGATAGTAGAGGATACTTTGAAATGCTCTTGTCTTAAAGCCGATGTATGAAGGAAATAAAAAGAAAAAAAAAGTGAATAAAAAATATAAAGTGGTGAGAAAAATAGACACTGGTTTTGTTATCACCAAGGGCAATAAAAAATGTATAGCGAGGGTGCTTCTTCACCTAGTACCCTAAGGCCAACTGGTCTGGGAGTCACTGCTATGCCTGAGGTGGTGCAAGACGAGGAAAATACACCAAGTAAGCAAGCACAGGAGTAATTGGTCGGTTAGTACCTCAAGAAGTATTAACGGTCGCATGAAAGTGTGTGAGCAATCTCATCTAAATATTCATTAATTAAAAAGTACTGAGGCTGATGGGCAAGAGTATGATAGCTTGAATTGAATTCTCCGGGTGTAGGGATGTCTTTACACACACGCAGGGTGATATGATTGATGTTTGGAATAAATATAGGAATGAACAATAAGACGATATTTTATTGAGGGAGGACGTGATTTCCGACATCTTTTCATGACCATTAAGATAGGGCTCATGACAACCGAAAAGCTAGCTTAGTTGGAAACCCTAATTTTCAAAGTCTTTCTTTTACAATTCTTGTCTTTAAATGTATTATTCATGATCTTCCTTTTATTATTGGATTTTGTGGGTGCAATCCGCTGAAAACCCTCAGGAGACAACACTCCTCCTACTAGGGACACCTAGAGGTTTAAAGGCTTGTTGCACGTGCTCAGTGCAATCGTGTTGCCTACGAAAGTGTGCTAGTTAGTTTTTCTCTTTCATTATTTTCTCCTTCTCTTTTTAATAAAAAGTTCGCTCGAGACGATCGAAATTAAGTTTGGGGGAATTTGATTAGTCGAAAATATTGTATTTTTAACACGGCAATTTCCCTATCATTTGCACTCTTTTAGAAGTGTACGGTATTCATATTTCACATATTAGCAAAACTGTCGTAAAATATCAGATTGCATGTGTTAGACTCTAAAACCGGCACTATAAAGGAAATTGACTGCATTTCATTGCATCGCATCATCCCTATATTGCGCAACACTTGTTTTGAGATCTGTGCAGGAAAATCCAGAAGAAAGGCCAAAATTTATACGGTACCGATTACGCCAACTCAATGATTTCAGTTCTGGTATCAATCCAAAGGGACAAATACAAATAAACATATCAGATAAATGCCCAAGTATCAACCCAAGACCACACCAGAAGAACCAAGCCACAAGGAGCCTACTTGGCCGCGGAACCGCGGCCTAAGCCGCCTTGTGCCGCGGTTCCGCGGCCGTCTTGCCACGTCAGCACTTGATCTTTACATCAAAACTCTTCACTCAGGGCCTACATTCAGCTCATATACTTCAAGTTCCAGAATACTCCAGAGACTTCTGCCAGATCAGCAAGCTTTGGAATCAACACTAAACTAGCCTATCATTCTAGAAACTTCTCCTTAAACCCTAGCTTAAACCCTAAGCTAAGCCTAACAAACTCCTTCTAGAAGACTCAACAAACTTTTGGAGGGAATTGTAATTTCAAACCTAGACCTAGGGTTTGGGGGATCTATAAATAAGACCCTAGGCTCACTTGTAAACCATCATGGAAAAATCCCTCCATTAGTTCATTTTAGTAGCCAATCTAAATCCATTCACTCTCTTTCTTCATCTTCTTCTTCCACAAGTCTAGTGAGAGGACTTGTGTGAAACCCTAACCCTAATTCCAATCAAAAGCCAAGATCCCGAGTACCCATCAAGCAAGAAGCCTTGCAACCTTTTATGAGCCGAGCCGATCTTCAACAGAGCAAGTGGTCCAAGCCGATCCGCGACTCACGGAGCCGAGCGATGCCAATTCGACAATTTAGTTCTTCCTCTTGTAGTTCTTGAGCGACTGTAATCAAATTGTTGATATAAATAAAAGGTGATATTCTTTTATCTTGTTTTCTTTAAATTCTTGCATCATGATATCTTTTCAATTCTTGAATGCTTTCTGTGTGATGATGTTTGAGTAATAATCCGCTCGTCGAGGAGTCGAGACGATCAAAAGAATGATGATGTAATATATCTGAAATCGATTCTTGAGTCCTACGAGTTTTGTAAACCCTAGCAAGTTCAAGAATCGACGACCCAATTCGTTGCGATGCTTTCTTGATTGATATCGCTCGAGATTGGGGAGTTACGATCGTTTCTTGAAATTGCTAGAGGCTAGAATGTGAATGATATCGATGAAAGAACAAGGGTTAAACGATGAAACCCTAGTTTCATCAAGAAAGCCCTAACTCTCGTCGATCATCATCGATCTAGTATCAATCCTTCGAAGGACAAGAACACGAAATCTTAAGATTACATCACGTCTATAGATCCGATCGATTCCTACGAGCCTTATTTAGATTCTTGACATTTGATTGGAAATATCATCGAAACCCGATTCTCGATTGTTTATCATTTTCTTGATTCTTGAATAGAATAGTGACACTTGAAACAATTGATAAATCTTGAATCATGCTTTCTTTTCTTTTAGATTAACTTTTCCATTCAAACAAATTAAACATAGAAACGAATCACACAATCCCTGTGGACGATCCGCACTCGCTTACGATCTACAACCGACACCGTAATTGATTGCGGTCAAATATAATTCTTTGATTGTGAATTTTATACAATATTACCGACACATTGAAACTTATTCGCTTTATTCGATTTACACAAACAAGAAAATATTACAATCAAATGAAACCGTTATCAGGGATCATTTGATTCGATACTTTTACATCCAATCAATCGAATTTTACGATCAATCACCCAACAAATTCAAATTTGTGCAAATAAAGGAGAAATCCTAAAAAAGATTCTCATTTAATAAGAGAATCCTCGGGTCATGGAGTTAAACTCTTCGAGAGCAACGCTCTGCAGACAGGAGTGACACCTGTCAAAATCAATAAAATTCTCCAAAAATTCTAAACAGCAATGCTCTGTGAAGATGATGGAGTAACCTATCAGAAACCGTAAAAGCAAATCTTTACCGAGTTAAAAAAAACTCCGAGATCTTTAAGATCTGCAAGATGAGCTCTAATAGTTCATCTTTAAAAATGGGTTAAGTGACCCTAAGAAAGATCTCTTTAGATCTATCAGAGCAAAGCTCTGTTAACAAAACCCTAAAAAAGTTTTCTTAGATCTATGATCTGAAAAGAGCATGGCTCTGTTAATGGGTGAAACCCTAGATTATTAACTAATCCCTTCAAAGATTTAATCTTTACCTAAATTTTTGACAGAGTTCTGTCCCTAAGAAAGTTCTTAAGACAAAGAGCTATGCTCTGAAGGAGAATTAATTCTCAGAAAACAAGAAAGAAGATGAAAAGAGAACATCTCAAGGGCCAAAGGCCCTATTTATAGGCATAAAAGATTGAAACATCTACTATAAAATAAGAACTTTGTTCTTAGATCCATGAGACAAAGTCTCTTATAAGAGAGAATTTAATTCTCAGAGAGCAGAGTTACCTAAAAAGAGCCCTAGCATTCTAATTAAACGAATCGCTTCAGCGCTCCAAATCTAGCGTACAGCACTGCAGAGCCTTAGCGCTCTAAATTTAAAGAAGCGCTCTGCGCTCATTGACTGGTGCTCAACGCCAAGCGCGCTACGAGCTCCCCACATTTGCGTTACTTAAACAGAAGCGCTCTGCACTCATTGACTGGCGCTCAGCGCCAAGCGCGCCACGTGCTCCCCACGTATGTGCTACTTAAACAGAATCGCTTTGCGGTCATTGACTGGCGCTCAGCGCCAAGCGCGCCATGTGCTCCCCACGTGTGCGCTACTTAAACAGAAGTGCTTTGTGCTCATTGACTGGTGCTCAGCGTCTAGTGCACCACGTGCTCCCCACGTGTGCGCTACTTAAACAGAAGCGCTTTGCGCTCATTGACTGGTGCTCAGCGCCAAGCGCACCACGTGCTCCTCATGTGTGTGCTACTTAACAGAAGTGCTCTGCACTCATTGACTGGCGCACAGCGCCAAGCGCGCCACGTGCTCCTCACGTGTGGGCTGAGAGAACATAAATTGTTCTTTTAATGATAAAGCCCAGAGCCATAATGAGTGCTCAGCATTCAATAAAAGACAAAAAGTTGTCAAGACCAATGCTCAACATTGTTAAATGAAAAAAGACCGAGCCTAACTAAATGTCTAACATTTTGAATAAATGGGCCGAGCCCAATTTGGCCACAGATCTCTAATTCAGATTAATTGAGCCCATATGCTCATAAATCTTTGATCTTAGTCCCAAATTGGACTACAGATCTCGCAACCAATATTGGTTCAAGGGTACATCTCTTCATTCCTCTGATATTTGTCGTTGTAATCCTTCAACGTCTTCAGAGTGGTGACGGGTCCCGAAAACCAGACATTCCATGGATTGTGGGGTCCATAAACTCATGGACTATGATATCCTTAAACTTTATAGACTGTGGGGTCCTTAAAATCATAGACTATGATGTCTTTAAACTTTACAGACTATGATGTCCTTAAACTCCATGGACTATGATGTCCTTAAACTTCTGGACCGTAAAGTCCCTAAACTTAAACAATAGAGTCCAAATGCTTTTTTGTTGGATCTAAATGATCCAGTTAAGTAGATCTTAGTCTAAAATTAGACTAACGTATCCTTAACAAATGGTTAAGTTGATCTTAGTCTAAAATTATACTAACGTATCCTTAACAAATGGTTAAGTAGATCTTAGTCTAAAATTATACTAACGTATCCTTAACAAACGTTTAAGTTGATCTTAGTCTCAAATGAGACTAACGTATCCTTAAGCCCAACCCAAACCCAAATCTAAGAAAATACGGATTTGGACTAATCCACACCCTATGGGTGACAACATAAATTATTCTCCGTATACAATCCACGGGCAACCGAAACTAAAACAAACACACACGATACGAAGTGACCATCTGGAGAAGGAGAAAGTTGTTGCCGCGATGCGGTAGCGTAATTAAATGCTGGGGCTTACGCCTGCAGGGAAGAGCGTCCCTACAATCAAAAACCCCTCAAACGAGAGGTAATCTGACGAAGTCTGCTACAACGGCCACATCTGTCTAAACCTCCGATATACGGTGCCATAAATCAACTTGGCATCTTCGAAGAGGTGGATGGATAAAACCCAAATAGTATCTGCCCCCAAATTCAGGCAAGACGTCAGTCTTTCCCGGTCATTCGGCGGTAAACAGTTACTCCTGGGAGAATTTTACATATCACAATTAGCCGATCAAGTAGGTGTCTAGAAAGGTGTTAACGGGGTTATGCCTGATGGAAAACGAGGTTTATTTTAATTAGGTCCGTGCAAAAGCATGAGGAACCTCTATCAAAGTACCAACACTGGCATGGCCGAAAGATTGGCGAACTTGTAAGGTGTAATTAATCCCGGCTACTCTTACCTTTTAGGATTTGAAGGAAGATTTGATAAAAACAGTGGGAGCCATCCTGATTAGATAAAAATAACCAATCTAATCTTGCAAAGAGCGCACGCAAAGTGATTATCCTTCTCTCTCTCCTGGTAGCGACCAATGACATGCCTTAATCAAGATAATAATATGGATGTATTGACCAAAACTTCTTATTATATTGGTCTAGGTTCTGCTCTAGTTTATGATTGTCATAAGTCTAAGCAAGGAATAAAGGAATATTCGGATTCCCATGCCACCCAAACGAAGAAAAAGCATGTTGATGCATTGTCTTCGGGTGTGTTCGTTACCAAAAACTGTTTCTCAGTTTACCTCTACATCCTGGGTATTAGATACCGGATCAGGATCCCACACATGTAATTTGTTACATGGGCTATAGACAGGTGGAGAACTGGGAAAGGGTGATATATCTCTAGTAGTAGAGAATGGTGCAATTGTTGCAGCCAAAGCAGTTGGCAAATATCACCTAGTGTTACCAACTGGTAATGCATTGATTCTTAGCGACTGTTATTTCATACCAACAAATATTGTGAATATTTTCCTAAATCAAGTGTTGATTGGGTAAGGTAAGTTGTATAATATTGTACACGTTCTGAATCAAACTTCAGTTCTAAAACGTACACACACAAGAGGAACAGTTCAAAAATGAACGAAGTCTTCTTATGGAATTGTAGACTGGGTCATATCGATGAAACAATACTAGCTAAAGTTCTATAAGGATGCATATTTGAATCCGTTTGAATTTACATATTATGAAACTTGCCAGCCATGTCTCAAAGACGAGGTGACAAAATCACCATTTACTGGAAACGGAGAAAGAGCTACTAAACCCTTGGACAGATACATGGTGATGTATGCGGTTCTATGTCTACACATGCCAGGGTGGTTCCTCGTACTTCATTACATTCACTGACGATCTCTCAAGATTCGGTCATGTGTTCCTATTGAAACACAAGTCTAAAACTTTTGAGAAATTTAAAGAATATAAGCATGAAGTTGAGAACCAGATGGGTAAAGGTATTTAAATCCTTCGATGTGATCGGGGAGAAGAATACTAGAGCACGGAACTCTGAGACTATTAAAAAGAGAATGAGATTCTCTCTCAACTTACTCCTCTGTATACACCACAGCACAACGGTATATCAGGGTAGAGGAATCACACCCTATGAGATATGGTGCTGTCACGACCCGAAAGTACGGAACATGACCGGCACTTAGACTACGAAACATCTCGAGGCGTACGTAATCTAAGTAAGCCAAAAACCCAGAAATCCAAACCAAGAAAAGTAGTAGAGTGAAGGAAAACCAATTTAAATCAAATACTTTTAGTAGCATAAGCCGAATTATGCGTTTTTAAAAACATCAAATACTTCCTGAAAATTTCGGCAAAGTCTCCTTTGTAAATACTGGGCCCCAAACGGGATACAACATGAATAGTATATGAAATCAATAAAAAGGCATCCCCAAGCGGGAGCTAGCTCTTCGTCAATCGACGGTCACAACCACACAAGTAATATAATATACAACGACAAGGGCGAGGATCAAAACTCAAAAGGAAATTCAAAACCACAAGAAAACCACAGAAATAACGCGCGACTCTAAGGTCGAAAGAATAACATCACTGGTCTCTATCTCAAAAATAAATGCATGTTTGGTTGATGGAACTTCTAGATAAAACTGAATAATAATATACAATGTATAATGATGGGTACGATACAAATAAACCCACCTACTAGCAAGTCACCCGAACGAAACTGTACCCGCAAAGCCGTAAAGAAACCTGTACGGCGAAACCTGCAAGAAACTGGGGCACAACGGGGGTGAGTTGCCAACTCGTGAATAGAAAAACATCTACGAATAGAAATCGCATGTATGACGCAATCCTAGGTCATACGATCATAATATATCCTCAAATATAAGAATAACATGCAACCTATAACAAGGCTAGGGTAGATATCTAACCCGAGTGTCATCTCATGTGCCCGTGTCAGTACCTCAGGTAGCAATATATCATATGAATGAAGTATGAATGCATGAAAACAGAATACATGTAAATGAAGAACTGTTTTCATAATTTAGTGAGATTTCCTTTGTATTTTTAAAATGAGGTATCATAATGAAATCAGCATAAAACAGTGCCTAGCATCGGCACAAAACGTAATCCCAATATCTCGATATCTCTATATCATAGTATCTGTACCTCAATATCTCGAAATCTCAATGTCTCAATCACAATATCTAGGGCGCCGTCAGTCCAGACCGGCCCCAACCATCCATCTCAAGACCACGACGGTATCCTCCGGATATCCGACGCGTCGGGTAAAATCACCGGTAGGTAGTGCTCCCCTGCCAGGCTCGCATCGTCATCATCACGCGCTTCTTGCCCCGGGGTACCTTACCGGGTCCACCATGTACCCGAAACGGTTCATCCGTCTCCTCGAATCGGGTCTCGAAATCCATCAGCAAACTCATGGTGGACGACTCATACATCATGGGAAAACCGCACTTTGTATTTTAAAAGAGAGAAAAGGTTTATTTATGTTTTTGCGGTTTTCCTCCAAATCCAGAAAATCTCATGGAAATCCGAATCCGAAACCTCAATAACACGTAAAATAGTGAATATATGCATGAGAATCCATGAATGCGGCATAACAATGAATAACAGTATGCATGAAGTAGCAGGTAATAACTACAATGTCTAAACTAACATATAAGGCAAGTACGCTAATATCATGTCTAAACTATTAGCTAACAGGCTATGTCAAGCAATAATATTCTCTAAGGTGTACGTGATATGGCAATTACCGATGACGATGTGTGTGAGCCGGCAAGTAAGTGTACGTGGTACATACGCATCATCGGTAATGGTGCTGGTGTCCTAACAATATGATATCAACAATGCAATAAGAAATTATAACATAAGTATGCGATGCGGAGCGAACAGCAATAATGAACGGAAAACTAGACACAACGATAACTAAACTGCATTACCCTAATATAAATCCTACAAATGGTGCCTTTTGAAAAAACACGAATCATGGGGTTTTGAAAATAGGGGCTACGGTGTTTTTATGAAAAGATACGTCTTTTGAAATATCCGTAGGATCCCTTGGGCTGTCTTTTAAAATACCCACGATTCGTTAGTTTTTGAAATAGCTAAGAAATCTAATCTAATCAAACAATTACACTAAACTATACGGCTGAACTAACAAGCTGAACTACAAGTAAGGAAACCGCCTATCATCTGAGTCGATACATACACATACCTGTATATGTATAATCGGTGATCCCGCCTCAATAATATCATATCCGATATCATATCTATAATCAGGAATCCCAAGTCAAGAGTGCGGATCAATCATCAATATATAGCTCGTACGTAAATCCGTCGTACGGCATCCCAAATCTGGGTACGGGTCAATATCACATTCATTATACTATTCATCTGGTATCCTCTTTATCAATATCATGATCGGGGTACTGATCTACGTCTAGTACAATACTGATACTGCCTAAGTAAGCATGCACATGTGTGAAACACTACGTCAAGGACCCGCTACAACGTCATGTCGTATCTCAAATACGAACCCTGCCATATCACCGATCTCACGGCCTCAAATCAAATCTCATCGACTCATCTTAAATCCCAAGTACTATCCTCATTATCAATGCATGCGTATATGAATGTACATATGCATAGTCCCATACCCACGCATATATACATATATACACATCCCAATCTACGCACAAGAAAGTAATATATGCAAGTCTGTGTGTGCGTATGGGGGTATAACAACCACTCTAGGGTTTCGCAACTAACCAAAGCTAATCCATGAACACATAATCATATCATGAATAAACATTCTCGTAACACAAAACACCTATATAAACATATATATATAAACTATACTACGGACTGCGGGGGTGCGATACGCCATCCACCCGACTCCTCCCAGTAGATATAAATCTACTCACCTGGTCCTCGCTCGCCGGTGCCGACGTCACCATGCGCTTGCTTGTCGTCTCTAAGTCCACATGGGGTACCTACATATCATAACGCACCGTATCGCATTAAAATCCGACTCACGACCAAAACGACGCACGAATCCCACATAGGTCAAAACCTATGGTTGCTTTCACAAATCGACCCAAAAAAAAACCCTCGACGTCGACGTACAAACGCCAAACCATCGAGAAATCTTCCAACACACTCATTTGTACAATTACAAGCACTAATTATAATATAAAATAGCTTAAAATTCACAAAAACCCCAATTTCACTTAAAAAGTCATTTTCCCGAAAATCTAGCAAGCACAAATCACCGTTTTAGTACAAAACTCGATGTATAAACGAATCTAGCGGCCACAATATTTACTAAATATCTTAAATAAGTCATAAAAACAATTCCCTTAATTTAATCTCATTAAATTCCAAAATCCCTAAAATTCTTGTTTACAAAATACCTAAATTTTAACAATTTTATCGCAAAAATGCACAAACTACAATTTAGTTTGGATTTTCATGAACTAAAGTATTAAAATACACTTAATAATGTTAATGAAGTCATGAAAAAACCTAATTAGATTTTTAATCTCCCATTTGCAATTAAATTCCAAAACCTAGTTTGCATAAAATTCCAATTTTTAAAAATTACAAGTATCATGTAGTAAACTAGCAACTAGGTTAGTTTTAGCATAACATTAACATGTTAATCCCCTCATTAGAACCATGAATAATAGATAAAAACATCACTTGATCACAAACCCTAATCATTAATTCTCAAGTTATTAACTAGAATCAAATTAACACTTTAATATGTTAAGGTAAGCAATTTAAACAACAATTTCATTATAGGCTTAAGATTTATACCTCCCAAATTCTTGAGATCAAACTTGAAAACTTGTCACCCAAAATGGACTCCATGCTTCTATATCCATACTAGAGTAGCCAAAGAAAAATGGGTAAGAGTTGGATTTGGAGTTTGTGTGAGTTTCAAATTGATTTTTGATGAATTCTTTGATGTTTTTGGAGGTGAAATGGTGTGGGAAAGATGAAGGAGCTGCTGTTGCAGTAGGGAATGGGGTGGGCTTGGCCATAATAATTGAGAGGGGGAGAGAGAATGTGAGGTGTATAATGTATGTGGAGTTTCCCAAAGTCAACAAGGTCTCATCCCTCATTTCTTTATTGTTTTCATTTCTTTTCTAAAGCTTTTCTAGTGGCCAAATTGTGGGGACATGGGGATTGGGGGCAGCCTATTTCGGCCAGGAAGAGGGGGGGAGGGGAAGGTGGTGTGTGTGTGTGTGTGTGAAGTAATGAACACCAAACACCAATACAATATGCACCAAAACCCTTTTATTTTCACAAAATAAGCCTTTTTCTTCAATATTTTCTAAACCGTTTTGGCAAACGATTTCATTTCAAAAACCACATGATAAAATTTTATTTAATCTTTTATGATGCACAAAATTTGTTTCAACTCATTCCAATTTGTAATTTTCCCTAATTAAATGTATTAGTGACGGCTTAAAATAATAATAAAATAATTTTTTTTTCAAAAAATTTGAAATTTCACCAGTGGCTCAATAAACACCAAATACTAGCAATTACATAGCTATAATATGTATATTTAATTTTTATAATAAGATATTTGTATTTTGACTTTTTACAGAAAACCCCCTTATTTTACCGTTTTTTTCGAAATTTCACCGAAACGATTTTCAAAACGTTACAATCTTCCCCCCTTAAAGAAATTCGGTCCCCGAATTTAAATTAAAACTCCCCATAAATACTAAAACATCTAAGCAAAACCATCAAGTCGTCGGGGCTCCGAAATCATAAATACATAAAACAAATCGTAGCGCAGCGCATGCGCATGAAAAATAAGCATATAACTCAAATCAAAACTCCATCCAGCATCCCGCAATCATCGGAGTCATGGTAAAGACAAAAATGTCAAATCCAATACAAAACCAATATGACATAACTCGAAACTATACATGTAAAATATATTCAGGTACTGTTCTCTGACTAGTCCTGCTCCGTACGAAAACACATAGCAATATCATAAAAACGTACTGCTCTATAAGAAAAATCAATCCAAAAATACGTGTATGAATACTACGCGCGTCTTGTGCGCACGGAAATCAAAATCCAAATATGTGCCATACATATGCACAGAAACAACATCTAAGTGCATCGGGTGTGCACGAAACATCTGTCGTAGGCAACATGTGTGCCTGACAGCAAAATCAGGTGCATCTGACATGCACGAAAAATCTCGATTTAGTGCATCTGGTGTGCACCAAAATCACACTTCAAAACATGCGCCCAACATGCGCGAAAATCCAAATCAGGTGCATCCATCATGCACGAAATCATGAAATCCAATATCAAGTGCCGAATATACGCAAAATCCAATCAGGTGCACAAGGTGCACAAAACAAATATCGAACATCACCATCGAAATCGAAGTCCAGGACATCTAAATGCACAACATACGTAACACTGCACTGCAAGCATATATGAACCATACCGAGTGCAAAAACCGAATCGTGTGCGTGCATACGCACTAAATCAACTCAAATGTCTAAAACCGTAAAATCACAAACATGTGAAATCAAAGCACGAAAACTATATCAAGGGCAACTCTGTGCAAAGATCGTAAATCCTCAATCATCAAAATCAAATCATAAGAATAAATCACCCAAAACATCGAAATCAATAATGGCGGAATAGTACCGCTCAAGTGCATCCTCTAAGAATCTCGGGCCAACTGTCGCGGTCACTAGTGGGACGTCTCGTCGATGATCATGAACTCTGGCCTGCTGGTGTGCGTAACATGACCACTCCTGGGTCCAAGTCTTCTCCGTGGATTACCAATCTCACGATCCATCGGCTCATCGGCCCTGTCAAAGCAGCATATCACTGGCGTCGGCCTCTGGCTCTCTGAATGCACGTGACACATCTGATCCTGGGTGCAAATATCATTGCATCAGTGGCCTGGAAGGATTCCTGCTCAAGGTCTCATCCAAGTCTCGTCTCTGCCTAACTGCCCGGAAGTCATCGCCCTTTACTACATCTGCTTCTTGCTCCGGAACGGCTGCATACTCATCACGACTGCTTCTGGAAGGTATATCCAAGTACAATGCATCGGCATGTGCATCGCATCTCTGATGTCGGCGGAGTGGAACGTCATCATATCCAGATCTTGTACGAACCTCTTACTCCACTTTTCTCTAATGTCGACTGCTTCGGACTCGTCTCATCGCGGCTGCATGGACTGAGCTCCAACGGCTATCCTCGTACCTGGAGTCTCCCAAGAAATGCATCTCACCACCTAGCATCTGAATTAAGTCGAGCCATCCGATCGAGTCATCAAAACCTCATAATCCCCCAAGAGCTCAACATCTTGGGCACAGTTTAATAGTATCGAGTACATACCACAGTATCGGTGGTCCAACCGTAGAAGGGCAAACCCAAGCCTCACTAATGGCGCCGTAGAACTGCCGCAAACCCGAAGGTTCAAAGGCTTTCACACGGTCATTAAGTCGAGTTAGGGTTTCATTCTTCTAGAGGGACCATAGAATTGCCTGCATGTCTTTCCGACTACTTTAAACTTGGAATAATAGGTTTCTGACATTCGATCGTCTCTGTCGACTCCCAATGTCTCCGCGTGAAGTCATCTCTAGCTGGAATCAATCTATCTGATGACCTCGCATTGGGGTAGACGAACGATCCACATGTCCTAGTCATTCATCCTCGATGACTAGCGACCTTCTATCATCTCTTAGTACAACTCATTCTGCACTAACTCCAGCATCTGGAGCAATATCTCGTCGTTCGCAGCAATAACTGGCTCGCTCGTCTGCACGCTGAACGGTGCCTCAATCATCAGGAGTAAGCAATACTTCAATGGTCATCAAAATCTGGCTGGCCTCTATCAGTGGCTCAATCCTCTAGTGCAAATCGGCACGTCCGAGCAATCTCATACGGCGATCCATCCAACGCTCGTGGCGCAAAACACAATCAAAAGACACCTCTCTACAATCGTGTGTCGCCGGAATTATGTTCTGGTTAGTCCTCGTTCGTAACGAGCTCGTGCTGACCGCAACTCTAGCCGTAGCACTCCTTGCCCGTAATCGTGACAGCAAAACCATAACTGGTACTGATGAGGCTAGATCAGAATGAATATAATACTGAGCAAAGAAATGTACATCCTAAGGCTCCTTAAGTGGAGTGGCGTGTCATAAGTATGCCGCGGAACATACCCACGGTACGACACTCTACTTTAGTCACCTATTCCATCAACCAAGGGTCATCCTACGTTCCGAAGGTAAAACCTAACGCTCTGATACCAACTTTGTCACGACCCGAAAGTACGGAACATGACCGGCACTTAGACTACGAAACGTCTTGAGGCGTACGTAATCTAAGTAAGCCAAAAACCCAGAAATCCAAACCAAGAAAAGTAGTAGAGTGAAGGAAAACCAATTTAAATCAAGTAGTTTTAGTAGCATAAGCCGAATTATGAGTTTTTAAAAACATCAAATATTTCCTGAAAATTTCGGCAGAGTCTCCTTTGTAAATACTGGGCCCCAAACGGGATACAACATGAATAGTATACGAAATCAATAAAAAGGCATCCCCAAGCGGGAGCTAGCTCTTCGTCAATCGACGGTCACAACCACACAAGCAATATAATATACAACGACAAGGGCGAGGATCAAAACTCAAAAGGAAACTCAAAACCACAAGAAAACCACAGAAATAACGCGCGACTCTAAGGTCGAAAGAATAACATCACTGGTCTCTATCTCAAAAATAAATGCATGTTTGGTTGATGGAACTTCTAGATACAACTGAATAATAATATACAATGTATAATGATGGGTACAATACAAATAAACCCACCTACTAGCAAGTCACCCGAACGAAACTGTACCCGCAAAGCCATAAAGAAACCTGTACGGCGAAACCTGCAAGAAACTGGGGCACAACGGGGGTGAGTTGCCAACTCGTGAATAGAAAAACATCTACGAATAGAAATCGCATGTATGATGCAATCCTAGGTCATACGATCATAATATATCCTCAAATATAAGAATAACATGCAACCTATAACAAGGCTAGGGTAGATATCTAACCCGAGTGTCATCTCATGTGCCCGTGTCAGTGCCTTAGGTAGCAATATATCATATGAATGAGGCATGAATGCATGAAAACAGAATACATGTAAATGAAGAACTGTTTTCATAATTTAGTGAGATTTCCTTTGTATTTTTAAAATGAGGTATCATAATGAAATCAGCATAAAACAGTGCCTAGCATCGGCACAAAACGTAATCCCAATATCTCGATATCTCTGTATCACAGTCTCTGTACCTCAATATCTCGAAATCTCAATGTCTCAATCATAATATCTAGGGCGCCGTCAGTCCAGACCGGCCCCTACCATCCATCTCAAGACCACGACGGTATCCTCCGGATATCCGATGCGTCGGGTAAAATCACCGGTAGGTAGTGCTCCCCTGCCAGGCTCACATCGTCATCATCACGCGCTTCTTGCCCCGGGGTACCTTACCGGGTCCACCATGTACCCGAAACGGTTCATCCGTCTCCTCGAATCGGGTCTCGAAATCCATCAGCAAACTCATGGTGGACGACTCATACATCATGGGAAAACCGCACTTTTTATTTTAAAAGAGAGAAAAGGTTTATTTATGTTT
Organism: Agapanthus africanus; assembly: GCA_030015575.1. Classification (NCBI taxonomy): domain Eukaryota; kingdom Viridiplantae; phylum Streptophyta; class Magnoliopsida; order Asparagales; family Amaryllidaceae; genus Agapanthus; species Agapanthus africanus. The sequence continues at coordinate 164,187,216 of CM057340.1, read as the reverse complement.
TTGCGATTTTCCTCCAAATCCAGAAAATCTCATGGAAATCCGAATCCGAAACCTCAATAACACGTAAAATAGTGAATAGATGCATGAGAATCCATGAATGCGGTATAACAATGAATAACAGTATGCATGAAGTAGCAGGTAATAACTACAATGTCTAAACTAACATATAAGGCAAGTACGCTAATATCATGTCTAAACTATTAGCTAACAGGCTATGTCAAGCAATAATATTCTCTAAGGTGTACGTGACATGGCAATTACCGATGAAGATGTGTGTGAGCCGGCAAGTAAGTGTACGTGGTACATACGCATCATCGGTAATGGTGCTGGTGTCCTAACAATATGATATCAACAATGCAATAAGAAATTATAACATAAGTATGCGATGCGTAGCGAACAGCAATAATGAACGGAAAAATAGACACAACGATAACTAAACTGCATTACCCTAATATAAATCCTACAAATGGTGCCTTTTGAAATAACACGAATCATGGGGTTTTGAAAATAGGGGCTACGGTGTTTTTATGAAAAGATACGTCTTTTGAAATATCCGTAGGATCCCTTGGGCTGTCTTTTAAAATACCCACGATTCGTTAGTTTTTGAAATAGGTAAGAAATCTAATCTAGTCTAACAATTACACTAAACGATACGGCTGAACTAACAAGCTGAACTACAGGTAAGGAAACCGCCTATCATCTGAGTCGATACATATACATACCTGTATATGTATAATCGGTGATCCCGCCTCAATAATATCATATCCGATATCATATCTATAATCAGGAATCCCAAGTCAAGAGTGCGGATCAATCATCAATATATAGCTCGTACGTAAATCCTTCGTACGGCATCCCAAATCTGGGTACGGGTCAATATCACATTCATTATACTATTCATCTGATATCCTCTTTATCAATATCATGATCGGGGTACTGATCTACGTCTAGTACAATACTGATACCGCCTAAATAAGCATGCACGTGTGTGAAACACTACGTCAAGGACCCGCTACAACGTCATGTCGTATCTCAAATACGAACCCTGCCATATCACCGATCTCACGGCCTCAAATCAAATCTCATCGACTCATCTTAAATCCCAAGTACTATCCTCATTATCCATGCATGCGTATATGAATGTACATATGCATAGTCCCATACCCACGCATATATACATATATACACATCCCAATCTACGCACAAGAAAGTAATATATGCAAGTCTGTGTGTGCGTATGGGGGTATAACAACCACTCTAGGGTTTCGCAACTAACCAAAGCTAATCCATGAACACATAATCATATCATGAATAAACATTCTCGTAACACAAAACACCTATATAAACATATATATATAAACTATACTACGGACTGCGGGGGTGCTATACGCCATCCACCCGACTCCTCCCCGTAGATATAAATCTACTCACCTGGTCCTCGCTCGCCGGTGCCGACGTCGCCATGCGCTTGCTTGTCGTCTCGAAGTCCACATGGGGTACCTACATATCATAACGCACCGTATCGCATTAAAATCCGACACACGACCAAAACGACGCACGAATCCCACTTAGGTCAAAACCTATGGTTGCTTTCACAAATCGACCCAAAAAAAAACCCTCGACGTCGGCGTACAAATGCCAAACCATCGAGAAAGCTTCCAACACACTCATTTGTACAATTACAAGCACTAATTATAATATAAAATAGCTTAAAATTCACAAAAACCCCAATTTCACTTAAAAGTCATTTTCCCGAAAATCTAGCAAGCACAAATCACCGTTTTAGTACAAAACTCGATGTATAAACGAATCTAGCGGCCACAATATTCACTAAATATCTTAAATAAGTCATAAAAACAATTCCCATAATTTAATCTCATTAAATTCCAAAATCCCTAAAATTCTAGTTTACAAAATACCTAAATTTTAACAATTTTATAGAAAAAATGCACAAACTACAATTTAGTTTGGATTTTCATGAACTAAAGTATTAAAATACACTTAATAATGTTAATGAAGTCATGAAAAAACCTAATTATATTTTTAATCTCCCATTTGCAATTAAATTCCAAAACCTAGTTTGCATAAAATTCCAATTTTTAAAAATTACAAGTATCATGTAGTAAACTAGCAACTAGGTTAGTTTTAGCATAACATTAACATGTTAATCCCCTCATTAGAACCATGAATAATAGATAAAAACATCACTTGATCACAAACCCTAATCATTAATTCTCAAGTTATTAACTAGAATCAAATTAACACTTTAATATGTTAAGGTAAGCAATTTAAACAACAATTTCATTATAGGCTTAAGATTTATACCTCCCAAATTCTTGAGATCAAACTTGAAAACTTGTCACCCAAAATGGACTCCATGCTCTTAGATCCATACTAGAGTAGCCAAAGAAAAATGGGTAAGAGTTGGATTTGGAGTTTGTGTGAGTTTCAAATTGATTTTTGATGAATTCTTTGATGTTTTTGGAGGTGAAATGGTGTGGGAAAGATGAAGGAGCTGCTGTTGCAGCAGGGAATGGGGTGGGCTCGGCCATAATAATTGAGAGGGGGAGAGAGAATGTGAGGTGTATAATGTATGTGGAGTTTCCCAAAGTCAACAAGGTCTCATACCTCATTTCTTTATTGTTTTCATTTCTTTTCTAAAGCTTTTCTCGTGGCCAAATTGTGGGGACATGGGGATTGGGGGCAGCCCATTTCGGCCAGTAAGAGGGGGGAGGGGATGGTGGTGTGTGTGTGTGTGAAGCAATGAACACCAAACACCAATACAATATGCACCAAAACCCTTTTATTTTAACAAAATAAGCATTTTTCTTCAATATTTTCTAAACCGTTTTGGCAAACGATTTCATTTCAAAAACCACATGATAAAATTTTATTTAATGTTTTATGATGCACAAAATTTGTTTCAACTCATTCCAATTTGTAATTTTCCCTAATTAAATGTATTAGTGACGGCTTAAAATAATAATAAAATAATTTTTTTTTTCAAAAAATTTGAAATTTCACAGTGGCTCAATAAACACCAAATACTAGCAATTACATAGCTAGAATATGTATATTTAATTTTTATAATAAGATATTTGTATTTTGACTTTTTACAGAAAACCCCCTTATTTTACCGTTTTTTTCGAAATTTCACCGAAACGATTTTCAAAACGTTACAGGTGCGCTCTATGATGAGTACTGCTGAGTTGCCTATTTCCTTTCATGGACATGCACTTGAGAAGCTGCATACCTATTGAATAGAGTTCCGATCAAATCTGTTGCCTACCACCCCATATGAGATATGGAATGGGAAGAGACCATCTCTTAAACGAGTTAAGATATGATTTGTCCGGCCTATGTTGAAAATCAAAATTCGGACAAGCTCAAGGCAAGGTCAGTTCTGTGCAAGTTTGTAGGATATTCCAAACATTCTCAAGGGTATATCTTCTACCACACCGAGGAACAAAAGATGTTTTGTTTCTCGACATGCCACCTTTTTGGAAAAGGAATTTCTTGTGGAAGAAATTAGTGGCGATGAGGTAGAACTGGAAGAAGTTCCAGCAAAGCAAACTATAACTGACGATTTGGTGGAACCAGAGGATTCAATAGTCCCTGATGAACCGATGCCACTCCGCAGATCTAGTAGGGTTCCTCATCCACATGAGAGATACTACGGTTTTCTTGTAGACGGTGCGAGCGAGGATTGCATCATGGAGATGATGACCCAACTAGTTTTGAGCAGGCCACCATAAGTGGAGACTATGTGAAATGGCTGGATGCTATGTGATCTGAGATGGAATCCATATACACCAGCAAAGTGTTGACTTTGCATGTTGCTCCTGAAGGGGTACAACCAATTGGGAGCAAGAGGATCATTGAGAAAGATAAATTGGTGTAGATGGAAAAGTTGAGACTTCCAAAGCTAGGCTTGTCGCTAAACTTAAGTCCATCAGGATCCTACTTGGCATTACTGCATACCATGACTATGATATATGGCAGAATGCACGTCAAAACCGCTTTTCTAAATGGTGATTTAGAAGAGAGCGTGTATATAACACTGCCAGAGGGCTTCATAAACAGTGGGAGCAGCGGAAGCATGTGCAGGTTGCTTAATCCACCTACAGGTTAAAGCAGGCATCGCGGAGATGGAACATCTGTTTTAATGAAGCTGTCAAAGAGTTTGACTTCATCAAAAAGATAGATGAATCATATATAAATAAAAAGGTTGTAGAGAGTATAGTTGTCTTCCTCGTATTGTACGCGGATGAGATACTCTTGATAGGAAAAGGTGTTCCTATGCTACACTCGGTCAAGCACCTCTTATCACAAAGGTTCTCCATGAAAGATCTAACTGATGCCTCATACATTCTGGGGTTATAGATCTATAGAGATAGATCTAAGTGGATTGGGGATTGTCCCAAACCAGGTACATAGACACCATGCTAAAGGGATTTAGTATGGATGACTCTAAGCATGGTAATGTACCTGCATGTTCAGGAATCACTCTCTCCAAAGAGATGTCTCTCGAGACTGATTTGGAGAAGACTCGCATATAAGGGATACCCTATGCTCTGGCAAACCGGTCAATCATGTATGCGATGTTATGTACCAGACCAGATATAGCTTAATCACTCGGTGTAGTGAATAAGTATCGAAAAGATCTTTAGGAAAACCACTGGACAACTGAAGATCATTCTTAAGTGCTTGAAAAGGATTAAAGAGATGTTCTTGGTGTATGGTAACGGTGAACTCCAGATGGAGTCCTTTACCGATTTGAGCTTCCAGAGTGATAAGGACGACTGAAAGTCAGTCACAGGCATTGTCTTTACCCTCAGTTGAGGGACGGTATGTTGGAAGATTTCCAAGCTAGATACCGTGACATACTAGACGATAAAGGCTGAATACATTGCTACCAACGATACTGCCAAAGAGAATGTCTGGATGAATAGAGTTCATGAGATGAACTAGGTTCCTACCATTGGGCATCCAATACCTGTGTATTGGGATGACAATGGAGTTGTGGTTTTGGCCTAGGAACCCTGGCCCCGTCAGTGATCCAGACATATTCATAGGCAGTATCATCTCATCCGGAAGATAGTTGATCTCCGGGAGATCGAGGTCAGGAGAGTTGACACAGAGGATAACACAACGGATACATTCAACGAGGCCATTCCCCAGATGTTATTCAAGAGACTTCTGGGACGTTGGGTATGAGATACTACAACAACTGGCCTTAGTGCAAGTGGGAGATTGTTAGTAATATGTATGCCCTAGAGGCCATTATTGATGATATAGTGGATGCTTGGACATATATATAGAGGACTTTCTTGCTCGGCATGATAGTGTGCTATCTGGTTACTCTTTATCTTAACATGTTGACTGGTATTCTATACTGTCTTGCTCTCGCATATTGATAAAGCCCTTAGGATATGTACTTGACTACCAGAACTATGATGAGATCATACTAATGGGGCAAGGGTAGTTCACAAGTACATCCTTTAATTGTTCCTAGTCGAGGGAATATCGAGATAGGGCATCGATATTCCAGAGTAGACTAGCGTATACGCTTCTTGACCCATATGATTGGGCGATGGATGATCCCACATCCATTGGTGTTTGACATCAAAGATGGTACACGGGTGCTCAGTGGAGACTGGGTACACTGAAAAGGACTCGCCGAGAACTCCAATGTGGTAGTATACCTATCGTCAGATAGAAGTCCTCTGGTGACACCGGTACAGGTTAGTCTGTAGACCTGAGATCGTCACTGAGTCTTGTGTGGCTCCCACTGTGCTTTGATTTCCTTCCTACCATGGCTCAAAGGAGTCGTGCAAACAGGTGGATTTTGGGTACAGTCTCGAGTCACAAGGAGGCAATGAGCGATAGGAGGGGTTTCGTCTCTCTCGGTATTGGGGGTTGATATTGCGCTATACTCGGTTGGCTATAACTGGAAGTCCCTGGCCAGGGATGCTGATGATAACTACTGATAAAAGTTTTCAGTAGTTTCTCAAACCTTTGTAGGCCAGACATCGGCATGACTTATCACGTTAATGGGGGATGACGTTTACTACCCCTAGACATGATATGCGACATATCAGACGAAGAGACCGGACTGTACGGTAGTGTTACTGATAAGCTTCATGGAGAGTATGGACAAGCTTACTTGTTGATCTTCATATCGCTCAATATCCGGGTAGCCGTTACGTCGAGCTAGTACCGCTGACGGCTTGTAGGTGACTGATGTGATCATCACCTACTGCTGGCGTATTGACGAGTCTTTAGAGTCCTACACAGAAGTTCCCTGGTTCAAGCGAAATGAAGTAGGACACATATGTGATATGTGTGTGGGCCTGATTAAATAAGAGTATGTGATACCGTATTGTAATCTGGCAGTTATCTGTTATCAATCAGGTTATATGTGATATAACTGGATTATCGAATCAAATGTTGGTTTGATAATGTGATATTCAGATTAATGATATTAGTCGGTTATATGTGATATAACCGGATTATTAGATCAAGTGTTGATTTAATAATGTGATATATATTATATGTGATATAATTATATCTTAACTAATATCATTAGCTCACTAATTGCTTTATTTATTTATATATATATATATAAATATATTAATGTATATTTGATATATATATATATATTATATGAAGCATGGCATGTTTTTCTATTTTTTAGAAAATAGAAAAATGAGGTGTAAATTGTGGAGATATTTGTGGTATGGTTCAAGGCATGGGTTTATATGTTTTTATATTACTCTTGACTCACTATTCAAGCATGGTTGCAATTTTAATTGCATTTTTATTCCATGCTTGAATGAGTGAGGAGAGAGATGATTCATTTTATTGATTCTACACTTGCTTCATGGTTCATGCCTTAGCCATTTTTCAAGAGCTCCTTTCTTCTCTTGCTCTCTACAATTTTCATCACCTCACCTCCAAGCTCAAAACCCTCACATGAGATGTGAATCATTGAGCTTGTGAGACCCTAGTGAGCATAACTTATCCCCTACTTCATCATCCAACACCAAAATAGCAATTTGGTGTGGTGTGTTTCCTACACTAAAAGTGTTTAGAGTAGTGAAAAGCTTGTGTTTGTGGACTTCGGGTGGATCGTCTTAGGCGCGAAGATCACGAAGGATCGTTCAACTTGGAGAGGAGCCTTGAAGAGTCGCGTGGACTTCATCTCGGAGCTTTTGAAGAGAAGGACACGAACTACAAAGATTGTATGCTCTTAAACTTTCTCTTAAACTTAATCACATCACAAAGCCATAACCTAATATTCTAGTAATGATCTTGGTGGTCTAGCTTAGCACCTAGAAAAATTAAAATTTGGCATTCTTGATGCCTCTTGAACCCCTTGACGGTGCTAAGGTCGACCTTCAACCATGAGGTCCAAATGACATCAAGCATGCCAAATTCAAATTTTTATAGGTGCTAAGCTAGACTATCCAAGATCTTTAACTGGTTGATTAGGGTTTTAGTTTTGATATCTACTAAACTATAAGAAAATGAAGATGGATATACCCTCGTAGATCGAGTCCTTCACTTCACATGCTCCGTGTAGTTGTCCCATGAATCCACTAGGCTCCACTTGAGGATTTGGACGAGCTTCCTCTGATGACCTTCATGCCGAAGACGATCCACGCGAAGTCCCTCCAACTTAAGCTACCTCTACACTAAACTCTTTAGCTTAGTAAACACGCTACACTCGATCGCTAGTCAAGTGTAGGATGGTGAAGTAAGGGATGTTAAAGCTCACAAGTTTGTGTTCAAGTTTCATGGTTCACATCACATGTGAGGGTTGAAGCTTGAACCATGACATTAAGAAAGAAGAAGAAGCTAGAGAGCATGAGAGCAAATAAAAGGAGCAACTCCAAAAAAATGGCTAAGTGTTGAAAAATGAGCAAGTGAGTGGCTAACCCCTTGACCTCACTCATTCAAGCATGGAATTATTGCAACATAAAATTACACCCATGCTTGAATAGTAGGTCAAGATGAATAAACAAAGAATATAGCCCATGCTTGCAACCATGCTACCAAAGTCTTCCATTTTCCACCTAATTTTCCATTTTTCTCAAAAATAGAAATCATGCCATGCTACATATATATATATATATATATATATATATATATATATACATATAAGAAAATATTTAGTGAGCTAATGATGTTAGTTAAGATATAATTATATCAAATATAATATATATCACATTATTAAATCAACACTTGATTTAATACTCCGGTTATATCACATATGACCGACTAATATCATTTATCTGTATATCACGTTATCAAATCAACACTTGATTCGATATTCTGGCTATATCACATATAACCTAACTGATAACAGATAACTGCCAGATTACAATACGGTATCACATACATATATTTAATTAGGCCCACACACATATCACATATGTGTCCTACTTTGTTTCGGTTGAACCAGGGAACTTCTGTGTGGGACTCTAAAGACTCGTCAATACGCCAGCAGTAGGTGATGATCACATCAATCACCTACATGCTGTCAGCGGTACTAGCTGGACGTAACGGCTACCCGGATATTGAGTGATATGAAGATCAACAAGCAAGCTTGTCCATACTCTCCATTAAGATTATCAGTAACACTACCGTATAGTCCAGACTCTTCGTCTGATATGTTGCATATCATGTCTAGGGGTGGTAAACGTCAGACCCCAGTAACGTGCTAAATCATGCCGATGTCTGGCCTATAACGGTTTGAGAAACTACTGATAACACTTATCAGTAAATCTCATAAGCAGCCCTGGCCAGCGACTTCCAGTTATAGCCAATCCAGTATAGCGCAACATCAACCCCCAATATTAAGAAAGAAGAAACTCCTCCTATCGCTCATTGCCTCCATGCGACTCGGGACTGTACCCAAAATCCACCTGTTTGCATGTCTCCTTTGAGAGTGGTAGGGAGGAAATCAAAGCACAGCGGGAGCCGCACAAGACTCTGTAGGGTTCTTAGGCACACTAATGAGGTCTCACAAGGCATCAACCATGCCAAATTCAAAATTTTCCGGTGCCGAGAAACCCTAAACTAGATCGTTAACTAGAGAATAGGCGAAACAACAAGCTAGTAAACAACTTTACTACAAAGTGAAAGAGACTACAACCTTTGTAGATCCGGTCCTCCACTTCCTTAGCTCCGTGATGATGTCCCTCCGCTGCGATCATCGGATCCCGGACTCTAGCAATGGTTTCGTCGAAGAAATGATCGGGCTAGGTCGTCGACTTCGATGCCGAAGATGATCTACGTCGAGGCAACTCAAGATCAAGCTCCAACTTCACCAAGTCATGAAACTTGTGAAGAAAACACCCTATACTACTTGGCAAGTGGTAGAGGATGAAGAAATAGGAAGTGGGTTCACTTTGGATTTGGATTTCTCACTTGGAATCATCACTTGACATTTTTCAAGAGAGATTTTCTTTTTCTTCACTTGAAGAAGAAGATGAAGAAGAAGAAAAAGAATGAATTAGTCTCAAAAAGAAAAATGAAGTGATATCTATCATAATGCAACCATGGGTGAGCCAAACAAGTCTAGAGACTAAACTAGGGTTAGGTATAATGGTTAGGTTTAGGATGAAAACAAAAATGGTAGACTTTCAAAGATGCTTTGAAGCTTCAAGAAGCTTTAAGCAAAGAAAGAAAAGAATGCCACCATTTCATCTTTTCCAAAATGAATAAATAAATAAATAAATAAATAATCCAAACCCTAACCATTAACCTAATCATAGTTTAAAGCAAACATACACCCAAGTTTGCATGTATCATCAAACATGATACAAACAAGTGCACAAAACTATATCATTTATACAATGTGCACATCAAGTGAGAAAATCCATCATAAGTGAACAAATACTAGTTAATGTAAAGTGATATATCAAATATATAATTATACATTAAATCATTAAATCAACACTTGATTTAACGATCCGGTCATATCACATATGACCGACTAATATCCAATGTATCGACTTATCGAATCAATCCTTGATTCGATAACTAGGTTATATCGCATACAACCAATCGATACATTCATCGCGAGAATAGAATACGGTATCACATACACGCATTATTCTCGGTCCCGCACATATCTCATATGCGCTCCTATTTCGTTTCGCTTGAGCCAGGAAACCTCTGTGTGACTCTAAAGACTCGTCAAAACGCCGGCAGCTGGTGATGATCATATCAAACACCCACAAGCCGCAAGCGGTCTGCTAAATGTAACGGCCACCCGGGTATTGAGCGATCAGAAGATCGACGAGCAAGCCCGCTCACACTCCTGTGAATCCAACCAGTAACACTTACCGTACAGTCCGGTGTGTTCGTCTGATATGTCGCATATCTTGTCTAGGGGTGGTAAACGTCAGAACCCAGTAGCTCGATAAGTCGTGTCGATATGAGGTCTATAACAGTTTGAGAAACTACTGGTAACACTAACCAGTAAATCTCAGCAACCCTGGCCAGGGATTTCCGGTTATAGCCAATCGAACACAGCGCAACATCAACTCCCTATACCGGAAGAGACGAATCCCCTCCTATCGCTCATTGCCTCCATGTGATTTGGGACTGTACCCAATAACCACCATTTTACATGCCCTCTTGGACATGGTAAAGTGGAAATCAAAGCACAGTAGGAATCACACAAGACTCTATGACGATCTCGAGTCTACAGACTAACCTGTACCAGTGTCACCAAAGAACTACCATCTGACGTAAGGTATAATACCATCTGGGAGTTCTCGGCGAGTCCGTCCAGTGTACCCAGTCTCCACTGAGCACCCGTATATCATCTCTGATGTCAAACACCAATGGATATAGGATCATCCATCGCCCATCAATATAGGTCGAGAAGGTATACGCTAGTCTACTCTGGTATATCGATGCCCCATCTCGATACACCCACGACTAGGGACCTTGAAGGATGTACTTATGGACTACCATGTCCCCACTAGTATGGTCCGCATCATAGTCCAGGTAGTCAAGTACACATCCTAAGGGCTTTACCAACATGTAACAGAGAGACAATCAGTGTACACGTTAAGGTAAATAGCAACCAGATAGCATACTATCATGTCGAGCAAGAAAGTCCTCTCTATATATGTCCAAGCATCCACTACAATATACATCCTATGTATAGTAATGGTCTCTAGGGCATAAATATAACTAACAATCTCCCACTTGCACTAGGGCCATCTGATAGCAGTGGTTGTAGTATCTCATACTCAACCATCCCATAAAAGTCTTTCTCTGGGAAAAGGCCTTTGTGAGTGGATCCGCCGTGTTGTCCTCTGAGTCTACTCTCCTAACTTCGATCACCCTGGAGATCAACCATCTCTATGATCAGGTGATACTGCCTTAGAATATGTCTGGATCACTGATGGGATGGGCGTTCCTAGGCATAAGCCACAACTCCATTGTCTCACAATGGTAGGAACGATGTTCATCTCATGAACTGATATACACCCAGACTTCCTATTTGGTAGCATCTTAAGTAGCGATGTATCCAGCCTTTATCGTCTAGTATGCCACGGTATCTAGCTTGGAACTTTTCCAACATACCGTCCCTCCACTGAGAGTATAGACAAGCCTATGACTGACATTCAGTCGTCCTTATCACCCTGGAACCTTTCCAGTGATTCTCCCTAGGATCGATTGATACCATCTCACTACAACTAGTGAGAATCCTAACATCCAATTACTTCTATCTCATAGATCAAAACTCAGGATTTAGGAGGTATCACTTTGATCCTATGTGGAGAATCATTGTGATAAGCGGAGATTGATCGAGCGTAGCATAGGAAACTCCTTCCCTATCAAGAGTAATTCATCCACGTACTCTACGAGGATCGCCACCATACTCCCTACTACCTTTTTGTATATACAAGGTTCATCTACCATTTTGATAAAGTCAAACTATTTGACTACTACATCAAAACAGATGTTCCAACTCCGCGATGCCTGCTTTATCCTATAAAGCATCTTGTACACGTTTCCGCTGCTCCCACTGTTTACGAAGCCCTCTGACTGTGTACTTATAGACTCTCTCTTCTAAAATATCATTTAGAAGAGCAGTCATGACACCCAACCGTCAGATATCGTAGTCATGGTATGTAGCCGTGGCAAGTAGGATCCGGATGGACTTAAGCATAGCCACTGGAAAAGGTTTCATCATTATCCACGCCTGGTCGATGACGAAAACCTTTAACAAGTCTAGCTTTGAAAGTCTCAACTTTTCCATCTACACCAAGTAATCTTCTCAAGATATACTTGCTCCTGATGGGGATTTAACCCTTCAGATATAGCAACCAAAGTCCATACTTTGTTGGTGTACATGGATCCCATCTTAGATCGCTAAGCATCCAGCCATTCTTACAAAGTCCCTACTCTCGATGGCCTGCTCGAAACTAGTTGGGTCATCATCTCATGATGCATTCCTCGCTCCCACTGTCATAGAGAAACAGATGTATCTCTCAGGTGGGTGACAAACCCTACTAGATCGGCGGAGAGGCTGAGGTTCGTTAGTATCTACTGAATCCTTTGGTTCTACCAAATCATCTGCTGTAGTTTGTATAGCTGGAATCTTTCCAGTTCTACATAACAGATCTTGCCTCGAGCTTGTCCGGATTTTGCTTTTAGACATAGGCCGGACAACCCTAAATCTTAACTAACTTAAGATATGGGCTCTTCCCTTTCCATATCATATATGAAGTGGTAGGCAACTGATTTGATTTGAACCCTATTCAATAGGTATGCAGCTTCTCAAGTGCATAACTCCCAAAAGGAAATAGGTGACTCAGTAGTACTCATCATAGAGCACACCTTATCATATAGGGTGTGATTGCTCCGCCCCGATATACCATCGTGCTATGGTGTATACGGAGGAGTAATGCTGAGAGAGAAACTCATTCTCCTTTAGAAAAATCCAAGAATTCCGTGCTCAAGTATTCTCCTCCTTGATCATATCGAAGGACATAATACTTATACCCGTATTGGTTCTCTACTTCTAACTTATATTCTGTGAATATCTCAAAAGGTTCGGACTTGTTTCAACAGGAAGATATGACTGAATCTTGAGAGATCATCAGAGAATGTAATGAAGTACAAAGAACCGGTCTTGGTATGTATAGACAGGGGACCTTCATACATCAGTATGTATCAATCCTAAGAGTTTACTAACTCTTTCTCTGTTTCCAGTAAACGGAGCTATGGTCATCTTATCTTTGTGACATGACTGGCAAGTTTCACAAGATGTAAATTCAAACTAATTTAAATATGCATCTATATGTAACTTCAGCTAGTCGGGTCGCATTGATATGACCTAGTCTACAATATCTCAAGAAGAATTCGTTCATTTCTGAACTCTTCCTCTTGTGTGTGTTCTGTATACTAAGAACTATAGTTTGATTTAGAACATCAATGCTTTTAGATAACGTGCCTGAACCGATCAACTTTTGATATAGGAAATGTTCAAAACATTATCCAACAAAACAAAATTTTATCATTTCATTACTAATAAAGAGACTGATATGATTTTGTATATCAGGATCGGTATCTAATAACATTCGTTCAGAATCAATGTATTTGGAATACAGAGTGACAGTGACCAACAGACTTGGCTGCAACACTTGCACCGTTTTCTGTCTTATGAAACTTATCACCCGTTCTCAGTTCTCTACCTTTCTGTAGCCCATGTAACAGATTACATATGCGGGATCCTGATCCGGTATCACATACTCAGGACGTAAAGGATACTGAGAAACAGTTCTATATAACGAACACACCCGAAGAAGATGCATCAACATGCACTTTCCTCGTTTGGGCGGCACGGGAAATCTGGTATTCCCCAATTTCCTGCTCTGTCTTATAACAATTATAAGTTGGAGCGGGACCAACGTTCCCCAGCTCAGTATAACAAGCGGGTTCGGTCAATATATCCGTATTATTATCTTGATTAAGGCGTGATATGGTCGCTACCTGGAGAGAGAGAGCAGAAAACACTCTGCGTGCGCTCTTGCAAGATCAGATTGGTTATTATTTTATCTAATCAGGATGGCTCCCACTGTTTTTATCAAATCTTCTTCCAAACCCTAAAAGGAAAGACTAGCCGGGATTAATTACACGCTACAGGTTTGCCAATCTTTCATCCAGGCCAGTGTCGGTACTTTGAGGGAGGTCCCCCGTGCTTTCGCACGAACCTAATTAATGTAAACCTCGTTTTCCCAGAGGCGTAACCCCGTTGACACCTTTCTAGACACCTACTTGATCGGCTAATTGTAATGTGTAAAACTCTCCCAGGAGTAACTCTTACTCGCAGCGGGTATCGGGATCCAACTATCTCATAGAAGGTATGCAATCTCATTGCAAATTTCAACACTTGAAATTCCCGATAATTTTGCCCCTAGCGTCCTATGACCTTGACGGAGGCCAAACTACCCATAGTCCGCTAGTCAAGTTCAACCCGTCATTTTCTGATTGAATTAAACCCACCCGCAGGACCCTTGACGGAGGCCAAACAACGCCGTACGAATACCTTAATCCAATCGCATCATATGCTAGCAGATAAGCACTATTTAGCTACCGTACACTACGCCTTGACGGAGGCCAAACTACCGCAGCACGAATACTAACTAGTACTTATCTGAAATGACGGAGGGCTACGACAGGTTTTTCTGAAAACCTATTGCGTAATGAACTTGATATCGTTGTAGAATCAAATGATTTTAAAATAGAGTGTTTTTTAGGCTTTTCTAGTTTTGCTAAAGGGGTCACTCCCGGTGAAGGGATCGTCGGCCCTTTCCTCGTCGAATGAGGTGGGGGATATATCATATATATCACTGTGCAAAGCAGAAACTATAGAAGCAATCAAAAAACAAATCGAGAGTTGTAGCACCTGCCAGTTATTGCTAAAGGGGTCACTCCCGGTGAAGGGATCGTCGGCCCTTTCCTCATCGAATAAGGTGCAGGATATATCATATATACCGCTGTGCAAAGAAAGGACTGTAGCTACCTGTTTTATTTTTTGAAATTCGATTCTACAACATCTTTAGGTTTCTTTTTCTTTCATTAATCATATTAATGAAGTCCCATCATTTAAAATACCTAAACATCAGAGATAAATACGACGTACACTTATGCCATCCGCATTCGCCTCGATGTCCCCTCGTGCACCGTTAGGTTAGGTAACTAACGACAGAGCGGGGCAGGGCTAGCGCGGGTGTAAAACATAAGCAACGTCTATATAATATATCATATATACTATATACAGTATTTATCACAGAACATCACATGATCACATCACAGATATCGCAGCAGAAGAAACATATGAAATATTGGATATACTAGGATGTCCGTGTTTTCAATACGAGCCTATATAAAACACGGATTCCACGGTCGCGATGAATAGCCAAACCCACACCCCTAGACCCCTACGAGAGCGGCAAGAAACCCTACCAATTCTAGAGTTAGGAGACCCGGACTCGACTCCTCGAGTTGGTCTCCCAGTGGACTCCAGAACCCGGTTACTTGTGCCCTCTGCCTTCGGTCTATCCTAGTGCGGAAAAGTAAATAATATACAAAAGGTGACATCTTCCGCAACCTGGAAGTGCCCCAATAAAAGAATATTACATACAAGTTTTTACATGAATGAAAATGAAAAACACTCATCTCACATAAGAACCCCCCGTCTATTCAAACACGACGATCCAATATAACATATCCAGCAACACATAACATCACATGTCATCAACGTAAGTAAACATGCGTATCCCAATTGTCGTTGACATATAGCAACGAAACCGGCGATATCACATATTACACTTACAATCGCAGAAAAGAAAGTGTAAAACTACAACAGTTGGAATCCGCAACCTTTTTAGACATCACATGCCTAACCATCTGAATCACTTAGACATCACATGCCTAACATTTATAAACCCCGCATTTTAGTCTCATTATCGAAAACACTTTTCAATATCTAGTCGGGCAATTCAACAAGATTCCCGACAAACTGATCGAATGCTCGTCGCAAACTTTTAGTAGACGGCCGCAACCCCGATACCGTCGACGAAGTGCACCAAGGCGGAACACCGCTACCGCGAGCACCTGAACGGATGCTTTTGGCGACGGGGTTCTCCTACAGTCACTTGGTCGGGGCTAAGGGGTGTAGCTGTCTATTAAGTTTATCCGGCGAGTATCCGCGTACGCTACGTGATTGCGACGGACTTTTGATCACATCAAAATCCCGTGGCAACCGATCAAGTGAGACTAAACTGCTATGTTTATAACATCCAAATCAGTTATCTCATAACTACATGTGGATTTCAAATATTGTATCACATTCCAGATAAAATAGAAAATGTTAAATTTTCCGATCGAACAATCAAACACCCAAGTTTTCCCGAAACAGCTCAACACATGAAGTAAGTTTAAAAACATTCACTTCATGCCTCAGTACCAACGGTCCAGCCGTAGAAGAGTCAAGCCAACGCCTCACATATGGCACGGCGTACTGCCCCAAACCCTAAGGTTCAAAGGGCAGTTCAAGACGGTCACATAATCAAGTTAAGGTTTGTTGTCTTCTAGAGGGTCCATCGCGTTACTTGCACTACTTCGAACGTTCTTAAACTACGGAAAGATCCAACACTTGGAAATTTCCCGACAGTGGAAAAAGTGGGTATTTATATCCGGTCAAACTTTTTAACATGTTCTAAAATATCCGGAAAAAACACAGACGAAGTTAAACTTCCCGATCGAAACACCGAGTCCCCAATACAATCCAGAAAACTCAACTCTTGAGTAAATATTAAAAATTCCTAGAAAATACAGCACTAAAAGAAACAAATTACTATGCAAATCACGTGCATTGATTCATCACTTTGGCCGCGGAACCGCCGCACAAGCCTAGGTGGGGCGGCGGTTCCGCGGCGCTTCTGTCGAATCATGGGCACGTGCTTCACAGTAATTCTTAAAAAAGCCTGCTGATTTTTCTGCATATTTTTAATTTTGAAAAATGCACAGTTTTGAAAAATGTACAGAGAAGGCTTAGAATTAGGGTTTCGGGGTTCGATCGGGTTTCTACATCGTCTACGCATCGCCTAAGGCTCTAGCTTGGCTCTGATACCACTGTAGGGTTCCTAGGCACACTAATGAGGTCTCACAAGGCATCAACCATGCCAAATTCAAAATTTTCTGGTGCCGAGAAATCCTAAACTAGATCATTAACTAGAGAATAGGCGAAACAACAAGCTAGTAAACAACTTTACTGCTAAGTGAAAGAGACTACAACCTTTGTAGATCCGGTCCTCCACTTCCTTAGCTCCGTGATGATGTCCCTCCGCTGCGATCATCGGATCCCGGACTCTAGCGATGGTTTCGTCGAAGAAATGATCGGGCTAGGTCGTCGACTTCGATGCCGAAGATGATCTACGTCGAGGAAACTCAAGATCAAGCTCCAACTTCACCAAGTCATGAAACTTGTGAAGAAACACCCTATACTACTTGGCAAGTGGTAGAGGATGAAGAAATAGGAAGTGGGTTAACTTTGGATTTGGATTTCTCACTTGGAATCATCACTTGACATTTTTCAAGAGAGCTTTTCTTTTTCTTCACTTGAAGAAGAAGATGAAGAAGAAGAAAAAGAATTAATTAGTCTCAAAAAGAAAAATGAAGTGATATCTATCATAATGCAACCATGGGTGAGCCAAACAAGTGTAGAGACTAAACTAGGGTTAGGTATAATGGTTAGGTTTAGGATGAAAACAAAAATGGTAGACTTTCAAAGATGCTTTGAAGCTTCAAGAAGCTTTAAGCAAAGAAAGAAAAGAAAGCCACCATTTCATCTTTTCCAAAATGAATAAATAAATAAATAATCTAAACCCTAACCATTAACCTAATCATAGTTTAAACCAAACATACACCCAAGTTTGCATGTATCATCAAACATGATACAAACAAGTGCACAAAACTATATCATATATACAATGTGCACATCAAGTGAGAAAATCCATCATAAGTTAACAAATACTAGTTAATGTAAAGTGATATATCAAATATATAATTATATATTAAATCATTAAATCAACACTTGATTTAACGATCCGGTCATATCACATATGACCGACTAATATCCAATGTATTGACTTATCGAATCAATCCTCGATTCGATAACTAGGTTATATCGTATAAAACCAATCGATACATTCATCGCGAGAATAGAATACGGTATCACATACACGCATTATTCTCGGTCCCGCACATATCTCATATGCGCTCCTATTTCGTTTCGCTTGAGCCAGGAAACCTCTGTGTAGGACTCTAAAGACTCGTCAATACGCCGGAAGCAGGTGATGATCATATCAAACACCCACAAGCCGCAAGCGGTCTGCTAAACGTAACGGCCGCCCGGGTATTGAGCGATCAGCAGATCGACGAGCAAGCCCGCTCACACTCCTATGAATCCAACCAGTAACACTTACCGTACAGTCCGGTCTATTCGTCTGATATGTCGCATATCTTGCCTAGGGGTGGTAAACGTCAGACCCCAGTAGCTCGATAAGTCGTGTCGATATGAGGTCTATAACAGTTCGAGAAACTACTGGTAACACTTACCAGTAAATCTCAGCAACCCTGGCCAGGGATTTCCGGTTATAGCCAATCGAACCCAGCGCAACATCAACTCCCTATACCGGAAGAGACGAATCCCCTCCTATCGCTCATTGCCTCCATGTGATTTGGGACTGTACCCAAAAACCACCGTTTTGCATGCCCTCTTGGACGTGGTAAGGTGGAAATCAAAGCACAGTGGTAATCACACAAGATTCTATGACGATCTCGGGTCTACAGACTAACCTGTACCAGTGTCACCAGAGAACTGCCATCTGACGTAAGGTATAATACCATCTGGGAGTTCTCGGCGAGTCCGTCCAGTGTACCCAGTCTCCACTGAGCACCCGTATATCATCTCTGATGTCAAACACCAATGGATATAGGATCATCCATCGCCCATCTATATGGGTCGAGAAGGTATACGCTAGTCTACTCTGGTATATCGATGCCCCGTCTCGATACACCCACGACTAGGGACCTTGAAGGATGTACTTATGGACTACCATGTCCCCACTAGTATGATCCGCATCATAGTCCAGGTAGTCAAGTACACATCCTAAGGGCTTTACCAACATGTAACAGAGAGACAATCAGTGTACACGTTAAGGTAAAGAGCAACCAGATAGCATACTATCATGTCCAGCAAGAAAGTCCTCCCTATATATGTCCAAGCATCCACTACAATATACATCCTATGTATAGTAATGGTCTCTAGGGCATACATATAACTAACAGACTCTATGATGATCTCAGGTCTACAGAATAACATGTACCGGTGTCACCAAAGGACTGCTATCTGACGATAGGTATACTACCAACTAGGAGTCATCGAAGAGTCCGTTCGGTGTACCCATTCTCTAATGAGCACCTGTGTACAATCTTTGATATCACACACCAATAGTTATGGGATCAACCATCGCCCTCTAAGGGACAAGAAACGTACACACTAGTCTACTCTGGAATATCGATGCCCTAATCTCGATATTCCCTCGACTAGGAACCGATTAAAAGATGTACTTTTGGACCACCCTGGCCCCACTAGTATGATCTCATCATAATCCCGGTAGTCAAGTACATATCCTAAGAGCTTTATCAACATGTAAGAGACAGACATTATAAATACCAGTCTATATGTTAGGATAAAGGCAACCTGATAGCATACTATCATGTCGAGCAAGAAAGTCATCTATATATATGTCCAAGCATCCACTATATCAACAATATTGGCCTCTAGGGCATACATATTCCTAACATCCCGAAGCGGGAGATAGCTCTTCGCCAATCGGCGGAATCACAACCACGCAACTAAGCAAGAAATATACGACGCCCAACGGCGAAGATCAACACAGAAGAAATAAGTAAAGCAAGGCATCAAAAACCTCAAAAGAAGCGAACATACACCCAGCGCTCTAAGTCTCGCAACATACAGTCTGTCTAGGTCTACTAATATAAAAAGTCTAGTTTCTGATTGATGGAGTTTATCTAGATACAATAGAATATAAAAAGTAAAAGAGTGGGCATGATCTAATGTGTCCCACCTACCAAAGAAAAACACCCTGGATGAACTGTGTTCCAGCAATGCCGCTACTGATCTAAACAGTCAAACCTGCAAGAAAGCTGTGGCACAACGGGGGTGAGTTTCCAACTCGTTAGTAGAAAATATCAGCAGGTACAAATCAAATAAACAACGATTTCTAGGTCATACTGTATCATAAAGGTAATACTATGGTATCTAGGGTGACCATGTATGCATATATGTCAATAATAGAGTCAATGCAAAAGACATATATAAATAAACATCTGAAATCATATGCCTTTATGCATGTGGATATCATCCACGTGTGTCCATCAATGACACAATCAATATCATGGAACCTGAGTGTCTAACATCGACACTCGAAACATCATGAAAATTCATGTCCATCATCAACACGTAAATCCTCATATCTCAGACGTCGCATCCTCTGATCGGCCCACATATCCATCTCACGACTCCGGTCGGTATCCTCCGGATAACCACCGAGTCCAAACTATCACCGGTAGGTAGTGCTCCCCCTGCCAGGCTCATCGTCATCCTTACAAATTTCTTGCCTCGAGGTACCTTACCAGGCCCACCATGTACCCGCAGACGGTTCATCCAAATCCTCGAATCGGGTCTCTAAAACAAGCTCAGAACCGAAAAAAAAACTCATGATGGACACCTCGAAATCACATCATGAGAAACCGCGTTTTAAAAAAAAATCATAATTTCCTATGAAATATAACCGCGGTTCTCAAATTTAGAAATCTCATGAAAACAGCATCTCAATGCATATAACCATAAAGTACGATGTATGCAAACATAGAACAGTATTATGAGCATTATCAAGTATATCATGCAGCATGTCAAGTCATAGTACTGAACAATGAATGTACTTTACGGTTATGAAAAATATCATGATATGGCAGTTCTACTGTGCAAGTGGCATGGCAATTACCGATGATGAATGTATGTGAGCCGGCAAATCGGTGTAAGTATAACATGCGCGTCATCGGTAATTGTGCAGGTGTACTGGAAGATGATATTTTAAAACGGTAAATACCGAAAACATAGCGTGTAGGTCACAAGAGATAAGCCAACTTAAACATGAACTATAATAAGGTAAACAACTACACATGAACCATATAGCCGGTTTAAAAGATACGAATCGTAGTTTTGAAAGTGGGGGCTACGGTGTTTTTAAGGAAAAGACACCATTTGAAAATTCGTAGCATTCCCTTAAGGTTTCCAAATAAAAGTGCATACGATTCGTCGGTTTTGGAAATAAGTATGGTTTAGGTGACACTTTTATGTCGGCGATCCAGCCTCATAGTATCCGATATGGCAAAATCCTCGATCATCATCCTCAAATCACGAGCGCGGTTCAATCATCCGGTATAACACATCGCATACGATAATTTATCGTACAGGGTCAACAAACAGAATAGGGGCTTGTGCAGTCCACAAGCACATCCTTTAATCATTCCTAGTCGAGTGAGTATCGAGACAGGGCATCGATATTCAAGAGTAGACTAGTGTGTACGTTTCTTGACCCTGTATGGGGGCGATGGTTGATCCCACAACCATTGGTGTTTGACATCAAAGATTGTACACAGGTGCTCATTAGAGAATCGGTACACCGAATAGAACTCACCGAGAACTCCTAGATGGTACCATACTTATCGTAAGATAGCAGTTCTCTGGTGACACTTGTACAGGTTAGTCTGTAGACCAGAGATCGTCATAGAGTCTTTTATGGTTCCCACTGTGCTTTGATTTCCTCTCTACTACGGCTAAAAGGAGTCGTACAAACAGGTGGATTTTGGGTACAATCCCGAGTCATATGGAGGCAGTGAGCGATAGGAGGGGTTTCGTCTCTCCCAGTATTGGGAGTTGATGTTGCGCTATGCTCGATTGGCTGTAACAGCAAGTCCCTAGCTAGGGCTGATGAGATTTACTAATAAGTGTTATCAGTAGTTTCTCAAATGGTTATAGGCCACACATCGGCATGACTTATCAAGTTACCGGGGTATGACGTTTCCACCCCTAGACTTGATATGCGACATATCAGAAGAAGAGACCGGACTGTACGGTAAGTGTTGCTTATAGTCTTTGCAGGAGATTGGACAAGCTTGCTTCTTGATCTTCTATTCGCTCAATACCTGGGTAGTCGTTACGTCCAGCTAGTACTGCTGACGGCTTGTGGGTGACTGATGTTATCATTACTTACTGATGGTGTATTGACGAGTCTTTAGAGTCCCTCACAGAGGTTTCCTAGCTCAAGCGAAACGAAGTAGGGTACATATGGGGATATGTGTGGGAGCTTGATTAAATACGAGTATGTGATACCGTATTCTAATCTCGCGATATTTGATATCGGTTAGGTTATATATGATATAACCGGGTTATTTAATCAAGTGTTGGTTTGATAATTTGATATACATATTGATATGATATTAGTTTCTTATATATGATATAACCGGATTATTGAATCAATTGTTAATTTAATAATTTGATATATATATTTATATTTGATATATTAATATATATTAACTAATATTAGCTCACTAATGAATTTCTTCTCTTGTTATATATAATGTTATATATATATAACATTATTGTGTCATGGTAGATGATACATAGAACATGGGTGTATGAGACTCACACCATGACCTAAACATAAATGGTTGATTATTTATTAAGAGAAAAATCAAAATTAGTTGGAAATGAGCATGGTTTAGATGCTTGTAGAAGCATGTAGAAGCCATGACTCATCCCACTAATTTTATTTTTACTCTAAATATTTTCTCACCCAACTCTTGTCTTTAAACCATGGTTCACTCTCTCTCTCTCTTGACCACTAGACAATTTCCTCACCCAAGTTATTCTTCTTCCTCTCTAGGTTTTCTAAAGTGAGAAAAAGAAAAAAAAAACTTTTAAAGTGAGCAAAATTCCTACTTCATCAACCTACACTCATCTAGCACATAAGTTTAGGTTGTTAGCTTCACTAATACTTGATTAGTGAAGCATTAGCTTGTGTTATAGAAACTTCAAGGTGGATCATCTTCGGCCTCGAAGATCCATGAGTAAGCTCGTTCCTTTCTTCAAGTGGAGCCCAGAAGAGTTCTAAGGACCACAACTTGGAGCGTAGGGACTACTACTTAGTGATTTAGAAGTGAAGGACTTGGTCTATAAAGGTTATGATCCACTTCACTTAGTGTAAAACTTGTTTACTTGCTTTATAAACCCTAATTCTCTAGTTCGATTCTAGGTTAATATAGCTTAGCCCACTAGATTTTTTAAAGTTGCATACTTGATATCTCTAGAAACCTAGTAGTGATGCTAAGACATACTTTCATGGTATCAGAGCCAACCTAGAGAATCAGGCATAGTCTAAACGAAATTAAAGTGTTCAATCGAGTTTCGAAACCCTAAATTTCCATAATTTCTTTAAATTTTTTCAAAAGTTAAAATTTTTAAGATTAAAAATATGCAGAAAATCGCGCAGGGTATATAGTGGAGCCCCAAGAAATTCGAAGGCCCAACTCGACCACTTGGCCATGGAACGGCGGCCTAACCTAGGGTTTAGCCGCGGTTGCGCGGTAACATTGGTGAGTTGTGGACTTGGGTTTCTTTTGCTGCTCCATAATGATATTTGGCACATTCTGGGTATTTTAGCTGAGGCTCAAGCTGTTGAGGTCTCCGGGATTTGTGGGTCTTTGATAATTCGATCGAAAAGTTTAACGTCGTCTAGATATATATGATTTGTGATACAATATTTGGAATCTACATTAATTAGTTTTGTGAAAACTAGTATGTGTTTTGTAAATCTCGCGTTTTAGTCTCTTTTGATCGATTGCCATGGAGTTTCAATTCGGATCAAAACTCTTTCACAATCTCGTATTGTATGCGGATAGTCGCCCGGAAACACTACTAGATAGCCACGCCCCATTACGTCGACCAAGTGACTATAGGAGAACATTGTAGCCAAAAGTATCCACTCGGTTGCTCACGGCCACGGTGTTCTGCCCAAGTGCACTTCTGTCATGACTCGAAATGGCACGTGACTGGCACTTGAATCATATGAAGTCTATAGGACCCCATCTAATTCAAGTAAGCCAAAAATCCCATAAATCTAAATCATTTTTAAGGAAGAAGTGCAGAAAACTGGTTTTAAAAACAAGTGGTTTTAATAACATTAGTCGAAGTATTGCATTTTAAAATCTCAAGTCTTTTCTGA
This sequence comes from Agapanthus africanus, assembly GCA_030015575.1. Lineage (NCBI taxonomy): Eukaryota > Viridiplantae > Streptophyta > Magnoliopsida > Asparagales > Amaryllidaceae > Agapanthus > Agapanthus africanus. The sequence goes on along the minus strand of CM057340.1, from coordinate 164,162,803 downwards.
AAATTTCGGCAGAGTTTCCTTTATAAATATTGGCCCCAAATGGGTACAAACATGCATAATATGAATAAAGGCATCCCAAGTGGGAGCTAGCTCTTTGCTAATTGGCGGTCACAACCACGCAAACAATATAATATACAACGCCGAAAGGCGAGGATCAAAACTCAAAAGGAAACCCAAAATCAACAAGAAAACCATAATAATACAAGCGCGACTCTAAGGTCGAAAGAATATACACTGGTCTTCTAAGTCTATAAATAATACAAGTCTGGTTGATGGAGTTCACTAGATACAACTGAAATATAATAAAAGGTACAATGGTGGTCAAGATGCGAGTGAACCCACCTACCAAAGCAATCATCCGGAAAGAAGCAGTGTGCCAGCAAAACCGCCAAGGAAACATGTACGGCGAAACCTGCAATAAACTATGGCACAACGGGGGTGAGTTGCCAACTCGTGAGTAGAAAACAACACAGCAGAAATCGCATGTATGACTCAATCCTAGGTCATACAATCTGTAATATCCTCAAATAATATGGCCTGAAGCATGATAAAATGGCAAGGGTAAACATCTAAACATAAGTTTAATACCAAGTGCTCGTGTCAGTACTTCAGGTAGCAACATATCATATATATGATATATGAATGCATGAAAACAGAATAAATCTAAATGAGAAAACTGTTTTCTCTATATAATGAGATTTCTGTATATATATATAAATCGAAGTATTATCAATGAAATAAACATAGATACGGTGTCAAGCATCGACACAAAACATATATCTAATATCACAATATCTCAGGCTCCGGCAATCCGGACTGTCCTGTATCCTCGAATCTCAATATCTAGGGCTCCGGCTATCCGGACTGGCCCATATCATCAAATCTCAAAATCTAGGGCTCCGTCTATCCGGACTGTCCCATACTCCGATCGGTATCCTCCGGATATCCGTCGAGTCACAATATAATCACAGGTCGGTAGTGCTCCTCTGCCAGGCTCAACGCTATCATCTGCGACCATCTTGCCCCGGGTACCGCACCGGGTCCACCAAGCACCCACAGACGGTTCTTCCTCCTCCTCGAATCGGGTGTATGATATCGTTCAAGAGCCGAGAAAACTCATGGTGGACTCCTCTCAAATCATATCATGAGAAAACCGCAATTTGATCTTTAGAAATGATAATCAGTTTATAAAATTCTTGCGGTTTCTCCAAAACCATAAATCTCATGGAAATCCGAAATCTCAAATCACAATGTCAATAGACAGTGAATACTGGCATAAAGCTCCATAATAACTCATGACAACGAATATATAAATGCATGAAGTATCTCAATAATAAATGCAATGCCTAATCTAGCACAGTAATGATATATCGGAACTATCAGCTAGCAAGCGATATCGATGAATTAATATTTTCTAAAGTGTACGTGACATGGCAATTACCGATGATGATGTGTGTGAGCCGGCAAGTAAGTGTTCGTAGACATACGCATCATCGGTAATGGTGCTGGTCACCTGATATCATGGGTTCAATATAACAATAAAAACACATTTAAACATGCAATGCGATGCGAATAGCAAGAATATGCGGAAAATGAATAACAAGTGCAACAATAAGGAATCTACATTAATATACACGAGTCATACCGTTTTGACATTTGAGATAATACGGATTATGGTGTTTAAGAAATAGGGCTACGGTAAGAAAAGGTACATCCTTTGAAGTATGCATAGAATCCCTTGGCCTATCTTTAAAAATACTCACGATTCGTTAGTTTGAAATAGATATGACTCGAGTCTAGTCTATCATCTACAAGTAAACTACAGGACTAAACTAAAAGACTAGTCAAAAGAGTAATGAAAACCACCTAAATCTGAGTCGATATATATATCTAGTAGTCGGTGATCCTGCTCCTATAGTATCACATACGATACAATATATATATATATGACATCCTCGAGTCAAGAGTGCGGATCAATCATCATAATTATATCTCGTACGGTAAATCAATCGTACGGCATCCCAAATCTGCGTACAGGTCGAATATCACATTTATCTCTATATTTATCTGGTATCCTTATCATCATATCCTGAATTAGGGGTACTGATCTATGTCTAGTACATACTGATACCATCTACATATATATGTATGCGTGTGTAAAAAAACACATCGCCTAAAGACCCGCTATAATATCATGTCGTATCTCATAATACGATCCAACTCACATCACCGATCTCATAGCATCATGCCCAATCTCATCGACTCATCTCCAAATACCATATACTATCCTCATTATCCATGTATATGTATACATATATATATACATACTCACATACGTATATGTGTGTGTGTGTGTGTGTGTGTATATATATATATCCCCATATACGCACAAGAAATTAAAATGAATGCGAGTGTGTGTGTGCGCGCACTGATTTGAATGTGTTATTTTGCATCAAAGAATTGTTAACCGCAATCAAGAACGGCGTCGCTTGGTAGCTAGCCGGTGAGTACGGGTCGGTCCACAGGGATTTTGTGTATTCTCAATTTGTTCTAACAAGTTAATTCTGATTGTTGTCGGATTGATTATTCCTAAAAACTAAGGTTGATCTAGACTAGGATTAAAATCTTGCTAGTGTTAGGTTTAGGTTAAGTTTGGAAAGTCAATATTCCTCACCGCTTTCTATGCCCTATTTAAGATCTATGAGGTGTTATGGTAATAATTAATAAATTGGATTAGTACCATCGGAAAGAAACGATGTTTCTTCCTCTAGGTTCTTGTCCTTCCTTTCTTAATTCTTACCCTAACCTCCATGGAAAACATACGCAACCGGTCTTTTATACTACGGTATCACCGCTACCTCATGGGATAGGGTGCCGTAGGGAGTGGTGTGTGTATGTATGCATGGAGTCCTATAAAAATATGTGATGGGCAAGAAAGGGGTGAGAGATCTTCATCTCTCAAACCTCTCTTGTTCCTAACCCTAACAACCGAGGATCTACTCACTCATTAGGGAATTGATTAACCTGTTCTAAACTAATTAACTAGGGAAGATAATAAAAGTTAAACTAGGGCAGATAATAAAAGTTCTATACTATGGCAGAAAAGAAATTACCTAGGGCATGAAATAAAAAAACTACTTACTTTATTTGATGCTCTCTTCATACATTACAGAAATTTACAAATCTGAATTTTGATAAAATGAAATGAGGCACAAGAAGAGGCATACCTCAAAAAGAGGTTTAGGGTTTCTATTTATAGATCATAGAAACCCTAGGGTTACAATCGAGTCACATCTGCTTTTATAATTTTACCCCTAAGAAAAACCTAAGTAATGCACCGACGCACCGACACGCGCGACACGTGGCAACACGAGCGATGCACGGCCGCGGATCCACGGCCAAAATCCATGTTTGGCCGCGGTTCCGCGGCCATATGGTGGCTTCTTGAGTTGCAATTTTCATGGGTTCTTTCTGTTGATATTGGCTTCTTGTTTCTTCACTTGGTTTCTCAGATTGTCTTCTAGTTTTCTTTCAGATTTCCACAGTGATTAACGCTGTGGACTTTTACCCTTTGCTTCGTGTCGAAGTCTTGAACCTTGCGCTGCCTTTGTACTTTGTGAACTTGTTCATTGATCTTCGTTTATTCTCCAAACTGTAGGCTTGATCAAGATTCTTCCATTTGTTGGTCGTAGTCTCACTTTTATATCGTCTTTTCATCATTTTCACAGTTTTGTTTCGAGAACCTGTAACCTGCAACCATGTAGCAGACATGGATCAAAAGCACCTGTTTATTTGTAAAATTAATAAGAATGGGGAATATAATAATGTGAAATTATGGTATGAACAAATACCCCCAAACTTATCTTTTGCTCGTCCTCGAGCAAACCTAGTTTTATTCTTGAAAAAGACCTAGCCTCACTTTCGCAGGGAAACACGATTGCACTGAGCTCGTGCAACAAGCCGTTAAACCTCTAGGTGTCCTTAGTAGGAGGAGTGTTGTCTCCTGAGGGTTTTCAGCGGATACTACCCACAAAATCCTATCAATTCGGCCTATTAACTTTTATTCTCAAATTAGGTTTTCCAACAAGGAATTCTATTATCTTCGACTCATAAATTATCAACCCGTATTTTTCACGCTTCCTTATCATTTATCTTAAGATTATATATGTTTTGTAGATTTACTTAGCTTTTAGCATCTTTTGAGTTTTCCTTTTAGGGTTCCATATCAACTTAGGAATTTTTATCATCTCTACTAAAAATATAAGTCATATTTTTCATTTCTATCTCTTATCCACACCCCAATCATATACCCCTACGTGTGTGTATGTATCACCCTACACTTGGAAATTCAATTCAAGATATTATACTCTTGTCCATCGTCCAAAGTACTTTTAGTTGGTGAATTTTTAGATGAAATTGCTCACACATCCTTCATGCGACCGTTAACACTTCTTGAGGTAATAACGACCGATTACAAAATGTGTTTGCACATTAAGGCGTAATTCCTAGTCTTGCAACACCTAAGGCTTTTAGCAGTGACTCCCAAACCAATTGGTCTAAGGCACTAGGTGATAAAGCACCCTCGCTAAATATATTTTTTTTCTATTTATGCAGCCTTAAGTAATTACAAAAACCAGTGTTCATTTTTTTTATCTCTTTATTCAAACTTGTATTTTATTTTATTTCCCTTTATACTAAGGACTTTAGACAAGAGCATTTCAAGGTCTCTTCTACTATTCCAAGTTTCAAGGTTCGTGTTTGTGCAAATTGTAGGGTATATATTTTCAGAATTTAGTCTTAAGCTTAGGAATTATTTTTCAAACTTATACTTTAATAAAAATATCAATACTTTTCCCTTGTTTTAACTTAGCCCAAGAAGTCAACTCGAAATTTGCCTATTTCTAAATAAACTACAAAGACATATATTTTCTACCGTTAAATTTTAAGAAAGGTTATTTTTATGGATTTTAATTTACTAAGTCTAGGATCTAGTTGTTCCTAGCTAGTTAACATTTTTGTCAAACTCAAGTCAATTATGGCCAAAATTGAATTTTTCAATTTTTATAATTTAAATTTTTTAAATTTTTATGGGTTTTAAAATAAGTATGCAAATGCAAAAATGTACATATGAATGCGAAGGAAGAAAGCTTACTGAGCACAACCCCAAACTAAAACTTGACAGTGTCCTCACTGTCAGGCTACACCAAGAGGGTCAAAATGGCCGGTAATCCGCTGTTTAATTTTTTTATATATATTTTTTTTATTATTAACAGAAAAACAAAACAAAAAATATATACAAAAAGGTCCCCCCAAAACTTAAGTGAGACAGTGTTTCCACTGTTTTAAGCGTTAAAGTTCAGAGTTAGGGAGGAGAAAAATCAAACTATACAAGGCCTTACATAGGCCAAAGGTTAGCACCAACCATTCAAAAATTCTATCGATATAATGGTAGGGTTGGTGGAAAAATGGAGTGTAGAGAAAGGCGTTGAGAAACACACGAGACCGTATGGGAAGAAGGGTGGAATATGGTCTCGGTATATTCGGAGAAGAATGGCGGAAGAGAGAAAGAAATATAGTACGAACTTGAGGGTGTAAATCGAGTGAATAAATTAGCGCAAAATGTGATGACCGATGTGTTAAAAGTGATTGTGCTAATCTATCAACCCGTCGAGAAATGGGGTCAAATCCCTCAAGATTCGCAAGAAAACATGGGTACGTTGAACTTGGTAAATCATCCATTGAAAATGGAAGCGCGACAGATTCTTGCGCGGTCGAAACGATGGAAAGGACGAAGGGGAGTGATTTAGGGATAGTCTTATTCTCACCTAAGTAAACTGTCTCGAACTTGAAGGAATCCATCAATGGTTCGAAATTACTGTAAGCAACCGAGTCTGATGGTTCAACTAACTCATCTGAAAATTCAAAGGACTCAAACTTGGGCGGTGAGTCTTCCAAATCGTTCGAAAAAGAAAAACACTCGTAATCGTTATCGGCTGTGAGAACTGTGTCAGATTCAAAGAGGAACGCACTAGTGGCGTCCAAACTGCAGTGGTTGAACAGAAATTTTTCAAGCTCACGGTCCTCCTGCATGATCTTTTGCGTGGTCGGAACGATGGAAAGGAGGGGGGTGATTTAGGAAGTATAACAGTTAAAGGTTTTGGAGGATGAATTGGAAAATCCGACACATCAAACAAAACTGGTTCATCCTCAATACTATCCTCAATACTCTCCTCAATACTTGATCAGTCGAAAATATTGAATTTTTAACACATCAATTTCCCTACCATTTGCACTTATCAAAAGGTGTTCGCTATTTATATAGCACATATTAGCAAAACATCTGTAAAATACTAAATAACTTGTGTTGTATACTAAAACCGGCATTTTTGAGGGAAATTGAGTGTTTTTCATTGCATCGCATAATCTTTGTATAGCGCAACACTTGTCTCGAGAATCTGTGCAGGAAATTCCAGAAGAAGAGCCGAAACAGTTAAAGGTGCTGTTAAAAATACGCCAAGTCCAAGACTTGTGATCTAGTAGTGATATATAAGGAATTATGAGATTCAACATATCAGAAAATATACCTAAAGCTAACAGAAAGCATCACAGAAAGTTCCATGCGCAGAGACCATTATTGGGCCGCGGATCCGCTGCCAGAGCCCCATTAGCGCGGCGGATCCGCGGTCACGTGATAGTGACGTCAGTACATTTCAGCTTCAGAATTCTTCTCTCAAGGCCTACACCTTTTCAAGCCACTCCAATTTCCAGAGATCTCCAGAAGCTTCTGTCAGAACAGCAAAGCTTATTGTTCAAGCTAAACACCCTCAAGCATCCAAAGAAAGCTACTTAACTACCTAAGCCTAGAAGCTTCTCCCTAACATCCAAGCTTATGAAGAAAGCTAAACCTAACTAACTAACTCTAGAACCTTCTACCTAACTACCAAGCTTACAAGGGAAGCTAAACTAAACCTAGCTTCTAAAGGAAGCTAATCCTAATCAAGGCTGTAAAAGGGACCCTAAGGCTTCACTTCTAAGGTTTTTCGTTAAGGTTGTTGATCCCTCCATCAATTTCCAACACAAGTTGAGTGACACAACTTGTAGCCCTAACCCTAATCCAATCACCAAAGCCAAATTTAAGATCCCCGAGTACAATTCAAGCAAGAAGCCTTCAACCTTTTAGAAGCGAAGCCGATCTTCATCCGAATAAGTGGTCCAAGATGATCCGCGACTCATGAAGACGTGCGAAGCCAAATCGACGATCTAGTTCTTTCCTCATTGTAGGGTTACTAGGCACACTAACAATGCTCTACAATGCATCGACCATGCCAAAATTAAATTTTTATGTGCCGAATAACTCTAAGCAAGATCGTATAATAGAGTTTAGGCGAAACTTAAAGCAAGTAAACAACTTTATGACTAAGGGTATGCGAAATACAACCTTTGTAAATCGGTCCTTCACTTCTAGAGCTCCTTGTCGTAGTCCCTTCGCTGCGATCAAAGTTCTCCCGGGCTCTTGCATGGCTTCACGAGGCGAAAGATGCGACCTTTGCTTGAAGTCTCCGAGGCCGAAGATGATCTACGTCGAGAGAATTCCGACTCAAGCTTCTACTTCACTAACTAGAGAATTAGTGAAGTAAACACCCTAAACTAAAGTGCTAATCTAGTATAGGATGGAGAAATAGGAAGTGGGTTCTCTTTGGAATTTTATTTCTCACAACCTTTCTCACTTTGGATCAAACCCTAGTTTTCTTTTTCTCTTGTTCAATGAAGAAGAAGATGAACAAAAGAAAGTCAAGAGGATAATGATCAAGTGTGGAGACTAACCATGGTGAGTGTGTATCATATACTAACTCTTGTAGAGACTTAACCCTAGGCTAATCTTTATGGTTGGGTTAAGAAATATCCATAGTAAAAACAAAACCAAGTTGAATTAGTCAATGCATCCACAAGCTTCCACAAGCTTCATGCATTTTCTAATCCTCCACTTGATTTTGTAATTACTTTAGATATTAAAAACCCAAAATAAAAATTAGCATAGTGTAAGTCTCATACAACCATGGATGATGTATCATCAACCATGATACAAAAATACAACACATTTTAATATATATCATATATATAGTAAAGATGTGTACATGTGAGAAAGAAAACCCTAAGTGAACATGTGTTAGTAAATGTAAACTAGTATATCTAATATACAATTATACACTTAATTATTAAATCAACACTTGACTTAATAATCCGGTCATATCTCATATAACCGGCTAACATCCATTGTATCGACTTATCGAATCAACACTTGATTCGATAACCTGACTATATCATATATAACCGACCAATACAAAAAGTCGCGAGAATAGAATATGGCATCATGATCGCACGCTAAAAGCGTGTCGGATGTTCAAAGTTCTAAAGTTTACCGCGATCAGGACGGTGTCGCTATGCAGCTAGCCGGTTGAGCACGGGGCGATCCACAGGGAGATGGTTGTATGTCCTTTCTTGTTTTAGACGAGTCAATAAAGTATTTGTATGAGTTTGTTCAATCTAACCTATGTGTATTATTTGCAAGTATAAAGTTGTTAAGAAAAAGATACGAAATTGTAAGCTAAAGAAATCCGCACTCAAAACCTTTGAGCCAAGTCTTGACCAATTGAAGCTAGAGCAATTGGCAACAACGTGGATTAGGGGATTTAAGCGCGGTATTCGTGGAATCCGGCTTATTTACCCTTGTCCTTCCGTTCTTGTCTCTTGCTTTCACCTCCGGCCAATCCGAACGCAACCGTTCGCGGTTAGGAATCACCGTTACCTTGGTAGGATAGGGTGCCTAACGGAGCGCTTGCGTAACGTTTGGGCGGAGTTCAATGGAAAATAACGGGATAAGGAAATGAGCAAAGAAACATTAACTTACAATACCGTATTTATTCTTAACAACGATAATTACAACCATTCACAAAATGAACAAAAAAGAGAGAACAAAAAGAACAAAGAAAAGAAAAGATTACAAGTAAGTAAGTGCATGAATTTAAATTGCAAATAAGTAAAGAAAGAAAATAAAAAGCAAGTAATAAATAAGCAATAAAAAGAATTAGAAACTAGAACTCAAGACGAGCATGGGATCAATAGCCAACCCTTAAACTTGCAAGCTCAATCAAGAGGTTGCAAGATCAAGAGAAGGGTAGAGAACGCATGTGAAATGAAGCGCTAATTCCATAAGAAAATACGACCCTTGAGATCAATAACTAACCCTTAACCTTTCAAGCTCAATGAAGAGGTTGAAAGATCAAGAGGAAGCAAAAATCTCAAGGGGAAGTTAAACTAACAAGAAAGATACAAAAACCCTCATCTTCATTAACATCCACTCAATGCTCTCACTACATTTCCATGGAGGAAGAATGAAGAAGAAGAAGAAGAAGAAAACTAAAACTAACAAAAAGAGGGCATGCGAATGAACACAAAATTGGACCCTTGGCATAGCTCAGTTCTGGGGTATTTATAGGATAGGAATGGGAACTCTAGGGCAATAATCTGGACCTATGGGAAGTTACAAAAAAGCCCCCAGAAAACGACACTGAGAAGAGCCAGTACGGCCGCGGATCCGCGGCCTATACCCCATGTTGGCCGTGGATCCGCGGCCATGTGGAGGAGTTAGGTCGTGGCGTTTTGTCGTGTTCCCTGGTTTACTTTTTCCTCGTGTTTGAAAACTTCATTCTGCACAAAATCTTCCAGAATATCTTCAGATTTCTTTGTCCAAGATTGCACTCTTTTCTTTACTTTTGACTTTATCTCTCTCGAGCTCCGCGCACCCATTGATTCTTGTGCAGCCCCCCTCGTGCTCTGTGCTTGTCCCAGACACGAATGACCACTGTCATATGTCTTGTCTCTGGAACTGGTACTCGGCACTGGACGGATATGGATGACCGGAACCCGGCTTTTATCTGCTGTCAACAGATGTTCTGTATTTGGTGTAACTGTGGAGATTCTGTCTTGATTTGCAATATTTGTACTGGAAACCTGTACTCTGTAAATATGTAACAAACACGGATTAAAAGCACCTACCTATAAACACACGAGCGTAAGAATGGGTGGTATAAAATGCAATAATCTGGTATGAACAAATACCCCCAAACTTAACTTTTGCTCGTCCCGAGCAAAACCAATTATTCACAAAAATAAAATCCTAACCGCACTTTCACAGGGAACGCGATTGCACTGAGCACGTGCAACAAGCCGTTAAACCTCTAGGTGTCCCTAGTAGGAGGAGTGTTGTCTCCTGAGGGTTTTCAGCGGATTACACCCACAAAATCCCGTCAAGCTAGTGTCATAACTTAACATCGATTCTATTCCTACAGTTTAGTATTTACATTAGAAACTCTATCATCCTAAGTTAGAAATATCCAACCCTTATGTTTCACACCTCCTATCTGTTTAACCTTAGATCATATACATTCCAAAAAAGTTTAGAAAGATGTTGGTTCTCCTGAGTTTTCCTTCTAAAGTGCGGCCTCAAATCAGGGATTTTTATCAACTTTACAGAAAACACAAGTCTTATTCTTTATTTCTATCTCTTATCCAAACATCAATTGTATACCCCTACGTGTGTGTATATTTGCACCCCTACACTCAAGAATTCAATTCAAGCTATAATACCCTTGCCCTAATACCAAATACTACTTCTTTTCATTAAGGATGGACGGATTTGCTCACACACCTTTCATGCGACTATTAATGCTTCTTGAGGCACTAACGACCGATTACTGAATGTGTGAACTTAAAGCATAAATAGCAGTTTCCAGGTCTTGACTTTATTCTATTTTTTCTTTTTCTTTTTTCTTTTTCTTTTTCTTTACCGGATATATTTTTCAACATGCTCTTTTGGTGTTTAGCTTTAAATGCCGATTTTTCTTTCATACTAGGCTTTCAGGCAAGAGTATTTCAAGGTATCCTCTACTATCCCAAGTTTCAAGGTGCGTGTAAGTGCAGTTTGTAGGGTATATACTTTCTAAATTTGAACTCGAGAAAAGAAACTATTTTTCAGACTTATCCTTCAGTAAAGCATCAATACTTTCCCTTCATCTTGACTTAACTCAAGAACTGAACTCAAGATTACCTATTTCTCAAAAAAACTGTAAGGACGTATACTTACCAAAGTTAGACAGAATGAGGGTTATTTTTAGGGTTTTCAATCCCTAGGCCTAGAATTTAGTTATTTCTATCATATCAACTAAACTTTCGGAATAAAGATCTAAGTTACCCTATTAGCTAACTTGACGACAAAGTTTTTATATTTTTTGGAAAATTTTCAATTTTTGTGGGTTTTTAATAAGGTATGCAAAATGCAAAATATACAAATGAATGCGAAGAAAGAAAGCTTACCGAGCACACCCCCAAACTTAAACTTGACAGTGCCCTCACTGTCAGGCTACACCAAGAGGGTCAAAATTGTCGGCGCTCCCTAGAAACAAATTTTATACAAAACAAAAAAAACAAAAAATATATACAAAAAAGGTTCTCCCCCAAACTTAAGTAAAACAGTGTTTCCACTGTTAAGCATTGAAGTTCAGGATTAGGGGGGAAAGAAAAATATCTCTCTATACAAGGCCTTACACAGGCCAAAGGTGAGCACCAACCATTCAAAGATCTTATCGTGATAAAGCATTGGCTGGTGAAAGAAGGCGTAGAGAAAAGAGATGGAGAATACGCGAGACCGTATGGAGATAGAAGTGGTATACGGTCTCAGTATATGAGAGGAAGAAGAATGGCGGAAGGGAAAAAGAAGTGGAATACGAACTTGAGGGTGCAAATGGAGTAAATAGATTAGCACAATTTGTGATGACCGATGTGTGAAAAGCGATTGTGCTAATATATTTACCCGTCGAGAAATGGGGTCAAATCCCTCAAGATTCGTGAGAAACCATGGGTACACCGAACTTGGTAAACCAGACATAGTAAATGAAAGTGAAACGGTTTCTTGCGATGCCGGAACGATGGAGAGGAATGATCGAGGAGGGATATCGGTTAAGGGTTCTGGAGGGTGTACACAGTCAGTGAAAGGAACAGGATGAATTGGAAAATCCGACTCATCAATTAAAACTGGTTCATCCTCAAAGCTATCCTTAAAATTCTCCTCAAAATTTAGCACATCCATGCATTTCTCTTCAAAATCCAGACGCATATGGGGTTCGGGAAAAATATTTAATGACTCGGGATGATGAATTGGAGAGAAAAACTCTGCCAAATCTATAGGTTCATCATCCAAAATATTCCCGGCGTCAATATCCTCAATCAAGTGAAAGTCAATTTTCTCAGACACCTCATCAAAAGCATGGATTTCAATCGATTCTGGTTCTAAGATGGAGGTGTAGAGGTCAAAAGGATGGGGTGTGGTTTCACTTGGCAAGGTCCCTTCACAATCGGGTAAATCAAACACTGCAAAGTCGCATAACTTATCAAACATTCTATCTTCAATTGATAATTCAGTTGGGATACTTGATAGACTTTCAACACAGGAGTTGTGGGATTCAATTTGAAACGGGTAGGTTTGATTTGGAAGGGGGTACAGCTCACTCTCTCCACTCAAATTCTCAATCTGTCCAACCGCCTCATCATACATTGGAAAATTAGGAGCTAGTTGGAAACTAGCTACCGGGTCAGTAGGTTGTACGAGAGCGGCTATGGACGCATTCAAATCCATCATCTGTTGGCTTGACGCTACCCTAAAGTCTTCAAACGACTGTTCCAGACTAGACATAGGTTGTGAAGGGGTTTCAGTAAAAGATTCAAAGTTGTTTGGATACTGAAAACTCCCAAATGGCTGTTCTGAAGCAATGTCTAGGGAAGGTGCAAAGGTAGGGTAGGATTGGTAGGAATTGAACGGTTGGATAGGGGTAGGATCAACATTTGGATAAGAAGGTGAATGAAATTATTGATCCCAAGAATTTGAAGTGGTGAAAGGAGTGAAAGATCGGCTACGAGATTGTTCAATACGTTCAGCGATGGACAAAGGACGACTTGCAAAAGGGGTATCAACATAAGAGGGTGGGGGAGGTGGAAAAGGTTGATACAAAGTGGATTGCGAAGGGCAAGTGTTTGTCCTAGACGCGTCTATCCGATCTTTCAAAGAGATTTTGGACATGGAGGGATCGTTTGACGTTCGGCCAAAGCAAGAACCGTAAGAAGTAATGTCTGGTTGTGGGTACCAAAGTTCGGCAAGTGTTTTGCGAGGTGGGGTACCCATGATATGAAGAGAGGGAGAAAGAAAGGAAGAGAAAAGGAGGGGAAAAAAGAATGTGATTTTTTTTTTTTAGATATTAACAAAAGAATGAAATATATACACAAAAAGAATCTGGACAAAAACAATCACGACACAAAAATACCACACACCTAATCGTTCTAGGGTTCACCTTGGTCAACTAGACCTGCTCCAGAACTTGATTGTCGAAGTAAAACTGTGTCGAGAAACAGGCTCAAGATACACTGATCACGAGGCCAGGTAAGTGCAGAGATAAGGGGAGGTTTTCCAACGCTTTCGCGAAGTTCCTTAATTAAATAACCCTTTCTCTTTTGGCGGTTTCGCCGTTAACACTTTCCTAGACATCCCGTAAACAATATACCGTTAAGCGAGGTTCTAAACACAGTTAACTTCTCCTAGTGAGCGCGAAGTCCTTAAGGCTTAAAGTCTAGTTTCTTTTAAATTTTTGTGCGGGTAAACGTTATGCTCAAGTTCGTGATTTGTGGGCCACGGAAAAGGTGATGAAATCCTTTACCGTATTTTGTGGGGTTCGCTTGCCCTTAAGTCCGTATTAATGTATGCAATGCGCAATTCAATAAAAATTCTATAAAGAATCAAACAATCGTTTTTTATTTTAAGCACGGCACTGCAACAAATACGGGTTAGTCAATTTTTAGCGTTTGCTAGCGAACTTGCAAAGAATCCTGCAAAGAATAGTATATTGGATGCGTCGGATTTGAGAAGAAGGTGTTAGTAAAGTACGTACCGTTAGGTTCTTGGGTTAGGAAACCCCCGTTGAATCAAATCCGGTAAGCTTGAAAAGTTCGCTTGCGCGGGTCAAACTACCCGGATATTTGGCACTGTACTTTGCAATCACCTTAGCCTTGAACGTACACTTTGCTCCCCACAATCGCAGTTTGCAAATCTGCAAAAGTCTGCACTCTTGCCCATGAAAATGATCAAAAATAACAAAAAGATTTTTTTTTTTTTATAAATATATACAAAAAGAAAATACGCTACCGTCTCCCCGGCAACGGCGCCATTTGATCGCTCACTAAAAGCGTGTCGGATGTTCAAAGTTCTAAAGTTTACCGCGATCAGGACGGTGTCGCTATGCAGCTAGCCGGTTGAGCATGGGTCGATCCACAGGGAGATGGTTGTATGTCCTTTCTTGTTTTAGACGAGTCAATAAAGAATTTGTATGAGTTTGTTCAATCTAACCTATGTGTATTATTTGCAAGTATAAAGTTGTTAAGAAAAAGATACGAAATTGTAAGCTAAAGAAATCCGCACTCAAAACCTTTGAGCCGAGTCTTGACCAATTGAAGCTAGAGCAATTGGCAACAACGTGGATTAGGGGATTTAAGCGCGGTATTCGTGGAATCCGGCTTATTTACCCTTGTCCTTCCGTTCTTGTCTCTTGCTTTCGCCTCCGGCCAAACCGAACGCAACCGTTCGCGGTTAGGAATCACCGTTACCTTGGTAGGGTAGGGTGCCTAACGGAGCGCTTGCGTAACGTTTGGGCGGAGTTCAATGGAAAATAACGGGAAAAGGAAATGAGCAAAGAAACATTAACTTACAATACCGTATTTATTCTTAACAACGATAATTACAACCATTCACAAAATAAACAAAAAAGAGAGAACAAAAAGAACAAAGAAAAGAAAAGATTACAAGTAAGTAAGTGCATGAATTTAAATTGCAAATAAGTAAAGCAAGAAAATAAAAAGCAAGTAATAAATAAGCAATAAAAAGAATTAGAAACTAGAACTCAAGACGAGCATGGGATCAATAGCCAACCCTTAAACTTGCAAGCTCAATCAAGAGGTTGCAAGATCAAGAGAAGGGTAGAGAACGCATGTGAAATGAAGCGCTAATTCCATAAGAAAATACGACCCTTGAGATCAATAACTAACCCTTAACCTTTCAAGCTCAATGAAGAGGTTGAAAGATCAAGAGGAAGCAAAAATCTCAAGGGGAAGTTAAACTAACAAGAAAGATACAAGAACCCTCATCTTCATTAACATCCACTCAATGCTCTTACTACATTTCCATGGAGGAAGAATAAAGAAGAAGAAGAAGAAGAAGAAAACTAAAACTAACAAAAAGAGGGGATGAGAATGAACACAAAATTGGACCCTTGGCTTAGCTCAGTTCTAGAGTATTTATAGGATAGGAATGGGAACTCTAGGGCAATAATCTGGACCTATGGGAAGTTACAAAAAAGCCCCCAGAAAACGACACTGAGAAGAGCCAGTACGGCCGCGGATCCGCGGCCTATACCCCATGTTGGCCGCGGATCCGCGGCCATGTGGAGGAGTTAGGTCTTGGCGTTTTGTCGTGTTCCCTGGTTTACTTTTTCCTCGTGTTTGAAAACTTCATTCTGCACAAAATCTTCCAGAATATCTTCAGATTTCTTTGTCCAAGATTGCACTCTTTTCTTTACTTATGACTTTATCTCCCTCGAGCTCCGCGCACCCATTGATTCTTGTGCAGCCCCCCTCGTGCTCTGTGCTTGTCCCAGACACGAATGACCACTGTCATATGTCTTGTCTCTGGAACTGGTACTCGGCACTGGACGGATATGGATGACCGGAACCCGGCTTTTATCTGCTGTCAACAGATGTTCTGTATTTGGTGTAACTGTGGAGATTCTGTCTTGATTTGCAATATTTGTACTGGAAACCTGTACTCTGTAAATATGTAACAAACACGGATTAAAAGCACCTACCTATAAACACACGAGCGTAAGAATGGGTGGTATAAAATGCAATAATCTGGTATGAACACATCACATACACGCATTATTCTCGGTCTCGTACATATCACATATGCGCTCCTATTTCGTTTTGCCTGAGCCAGTAAAACCTCTGTATAGGACTCTAAAGACTTGTCAATACGCCGACAGTAAGTGATGATCACATCACGCACCCACAAGCCGTCAGCGGTACTAGCTGGACGTAACGGCTACCCGGGTATTGAGCGATCAGAAGATCAGCAAGCAAGCCCGCTCTAACTCCTGTAAAAGCCTGCCGGTAACACTTCACGTACAGACCGGTCTCCTCGTCTGATATGTCGCATATCAAGTCTAGGGATGGTAAACGTCAGACCCCAATAACCGATAAGTCGTGCCGATGTGAGGCTCATAACGGGTCGAGAAACTACTGGTAACACTTACCAGTAAATCTCTGAATCAGCCTTGGCCAGGGACTTCCCTGTTACGGCCAATCGAGCACAGCGCAACATCAACCCCCAATACCGGGAGAGACGAAACCCCTCCTATCGCTCATTGCCTCCATGTGACTCGGGACTGTACTTAAAAACCACCATTTTTCACGCCCTCACGGACGTGGTAAGGTGGAAATCAAAGCACAGTGGGAATCACACAAGACTTTATGACGATCTCGGGTCTACAGACTAACCTGCACAAGTGTCACCAGAGAACTGCCATCTGACGTGAGGTATAATACCATCTGGGAGTTCTCGGCGAGTCCGTCCAGTGTACCCAGTCTCCACTGAGCACCCGTATACCATCTCTGATGTCAAACACCAATGGATATGGGATCATCCATCGCCCATCTCATGGGTCGAGAAGCGTATACGCTAGTCTACACTGGTATATCGATGCCCCGTCTCGATACACCCACGACTAGGGACCTTGAATGATGTACTTATGGACTACCATATCCCCACCAGTATGATCTGCATCATAGTCCAGGTAGTCAAGTACACATCCTAAGGGCTTTACCAACATGTAACGATAAGACAGTATAAAGTGACTAGTATACATGTTAAAGTAAAGAGCAACCAGATAGCATACTATCATATCGAGCAAGAAAGTCCTTTCTATATATGTCCAAGCATCCAATATAATATACATCATCTGTACAATACTGGCCTCTAGGGCATACATACAACTAACAATCTCCCACTTGCACTAGGGCCAGCTGCTGTAGTATCGCATACCGAGCATACCGAAGAGTCTCTCAAACTCTATCTAGGGAATGGCCTTCGTGAGTGGATCCGCAGTGTTGTTCTTCGTGTCAACCCTCCTGACCTCGATCTCCCGGCGATCAACTATCTCCCGGATCAGGTGATACCGCCTCAGAATATGCCTGGATCGGTGATGGGACCTGGGTTCCTTGGACAAAGCCACCGCTCCATTGTTATCGCAATACAAAGGTATTGGATGCTCAATGGATGGAACCACTCCAAGTTCAGTAATGAACTTCTTGATCCAGACAGCCTTTTTAGCAGCATCGTTGGCAGCGATGTATTCAGCCTCCATCGTCGAGTCTGCCACGGTTTCCTGCTTGGAACTCTTCCAGCTAACCGCCCCTCCGTAAAGGGTAAAGACAAATCCCGACTGCGACTTAGAGTCATCCTTATAACTCTGGAAGCTTGAATCGGTAAAGGACTCCACTTGGAGTTCACCATTACCATACACCAAGAGCATCTCTTTAGTCCTTCGCAAGTACTTGAGAATGCTCTTCACAGCTGTCCAGTAACTCTCTCCAGGATCAGCTTAATACCTACTCACTACGCTTAGTGAGTATGCTACATCGGGTCTGGTACATAGCATCGCGTACATGATAGAGCCTACAGCCGAAGCATAGGGTATCCCTTGCATGCGAGCTCTCTCTAAATCAGTCTTGGGAGACATCTCTTTGGAGAGAGTGGGCCCTGAGATCATGGGTAAAAACCCACGTTTGGACTCTTCCATACTAAACCTCTTTAGTATGGTGTCAATGTACCTGATTGGGACAATCCCAATATTCTTTTAGATCTATCTCTATAGATCCTAATTCCCAATATGCAGGAGGCATCACAAAGATCTTTTATTGAGAATCTTTGTGATAAGAAGAGCTTGGCCGATTGCAGCATAGGAATGTCATATCCTATCAAGAGTATGTCGTCCACGTACAATACGAGGAAGACAACCTCACTCTCTGCCACCTTCTTGTAGATACAAGATTCATCTACGTTTTTGACGAAATCAAACTCTTTGATAACGACGTCAAAGCAGATGTTCCAACTCCGCGATGCTTGCTTTAATCCATAAATGGATTTAAGCAGCTTGCACACCTTCCCGCTGCTCCCACTATCTATGAAGCCCTCTGGCTGAGTCATGTACACGCACTCTTCTAAATCACCGTTTAGAAAGGCGGTCTTAACATCCATTTGCCAGATTTCGTAATCATGATATGTAGCGATGGCAAGCATGATCCGGATGGATTTAAGCATAGCCACTGGAGAAAAGGTTTCGTCATAGTCTACACCTGGTCTTTGACGAAAACCCTTTACAACAAGTCTATCTTTGAAAGTCTCCACTTTCCCATCTACACCAAGTTTTTTCTTGAAGATCCACTTGCTCCCAATAGGTTTTACCCCTTCAGGAGCATCTTCCAAAGTCCATACTTTGTTGGTGTACATGGATTCCATCTCGGACCGCATTGCATCCAGCCATTTCACTGAGTCTCCACTCGTGATGGTCCTGCTCGAAGCTAGTTGGGTCATCATCAACCATGATGCAATCCTCGCTCCCACCATCCATGAGAAAACCGTAGTATCTCTCAGGTGGGTGAGGAACCCTACTAGATTGGTGGAGAGGCTGAGGTTAGTTGGGAACTACTGAATCCTCTGGTTCCACTAAATCTTCAGTTGCAGTTTGTGTATCTGGAACCTCTTCCAGCTCTACCACTTTGCCACTAATTTCTTTTGCAAGAAATTCATTTTCTAAAAAGGTGGCATGTTGAGCAACAAACACTTTTTGTTCCTCACTGTGGTAGAAAAAATACCCATATGAGTTCTTTGGATATCCCACAAACTTGCAATGAACTGACCGTGCCTCGAGCTTGTCCGGATTTTGTCTTTTGACATAGGCCAGACAACCCCATATCTTAACTCATTTAAGATATGGCCTCTTCCCACTCTATATCTCATATGGTGTGGTAGGTACATATTTAGATGGAACTTGATTCAATAGGTATGCTACTGTCTCCAGCGTATACCCCCAAAAGGAAATAGGTAACTCAGCTGTGCTCAACATAGAGCGCACCATATCTAATAGGGTGCGGTTCCTCCGTTCTGATACACCGTTGTGCTGTGGTGTATATGGAGGAGTCAGCTGAGAGAGAATCCCATTCTTTTTTAGGAAGTCCAGGAATTCAGTGCTCAAGTATTCACCTCCTCGATCAGATCGAAGGATTTTAATACTTTTTCCGGTTTGGTTCTCGACTTCTTATTTATATTCTCTAAATTTCTCAAAAGCTTCTGATTTGTGTTTCATCAGGAACACATATCCGAATCTAGAGAGATCGTCAGTGAATGTAATGAAGTACGCAAAACCATTCCTGGCATATGTAGACATGGGGCCGCATACATCACTATGTACCAGCCCCAAGAGTTCCGTAACTCTCTCTCCGTGTCCTGTAAACGGAGTTTTGGTCATCTTGCCTTTGAGACATGACTGGCAAGTGTCATAAGATGAAAATTCAAACGGATTCAAATATCTATCTTTATGCAACTCAGCTAGTCGTGTCGCATTGATGTGACCCAGTCTACAATGCCACAAGAAGGATTCGTTCAGTTTTGAACTCTTCCTCTTGTGTGTGTTTGTTATGCTTAGAACTGTTGATTGATTTAGAACATAAATGCCATTGCACATCGTTCCTGATCTAACCAACTTTTGGTTTAGAAAAATGTTCATAATATTATCCTGTAATACAAAATTATATCCCTCTTTACTCAACAAAGAAACCGATATAATGTTGCATATCAGGTTCGGCATGTAATAGCATTCGTTCAGAATCAATGTATTACCAGTTGGCAATACAAGGTGATATTCCCTGACGGTTTTAGCTGCAACAATTGCACCATTTCCAACCCTTATGTCTTTATCACCTTCTCCAAGTTCTCTACCTTTCCTAAGCCCATGTAACTGATTACATATATGGGATCCTGACCCGGTATCTAATACCCAGGAAGTAGAGGAAATGGAGAAACAGTTCTCTGTAACGAACACACACGAAGAAAATGCATCAACATGTACTTTCTTCATTCGGGTGGCATGGGAATCCTTGTATTCCCCCATGTCCTGTTCAGTCTCATAACTCTTATAAGAAAGAACGGAACCAACGTTCCCCAGCACAGTATAATATGTGGGTTCGGTCAATACATCCATATTATTATCTTGATTAAGGCATGATATGGTCGCTACCTGGAGAGAGAGAGAAGAAAACACTTTAGCGTATGCTCTTGCAAGATCAGATTGGTTATTATTTTATCTAATCAGGATGGCTCCCACTGTTTTTATCAAATCTTCCTCCAAACCCTAAAAGGAAAGACTAGCCGGGATTAATTACACCCTACAACTCGCCAATCTTTCATCCAGGCCAGTGTCGGTACTTTGAGGGAGGTTCCCCGTGCTTTCGCACGGACCTAATTAAAGTAAACCTCGTTTTCCCAGAGGCGTAACCCCGTTGACACCTTTCTAGACACCTACTTGATCGGCTAATTGTCCTGTGTAAAACTCTCCCAAGAGTAACAATTACTCGCAGTGGGTATCGGGATCCAACTATCTCATAGAAGGTATGCAATCTCATTGCAAATTTCAACACTTGAAATTCCCGATAATATTTTGCCCCAAACGATCTATGACCTTGACAAGGTCAACAAACCATAGACCGTAAGTCAAGTTCAACCTGTCATTTCTTGATTGAATTAAACCCACCCACACGACCCTTGACAAGGTCAACAAGGCCGTACGACTACCCTAAAACAATCTGCATCATATACATAAACAGATAAATACCGGTCAGCTACCGCACACTACGTCTTGACAAGGTCAACAAACGCAGCACGAATACTAAGCAGGACTTATCTGAAATGACGGAGGGCTACGACAGGTTTTTCTGAAAACCTATTGCGTAATGAACTTGATATCGTTGTAGAATCTTGTGAATTTTGAAATGGAGTGATTTTGAGGCTTTCATTAGTTTTGCTAAAGAGGTCACTCCCGGTAAAGGGATCTCGGCTCTTTCCTTATGGAATAAGGTGCAGGATATATCATATACATCACTATGCAAAGCAAAACTCCAAAAGCAATCAAAAGCAAACCGAGTGTTGTAGCATCTGCCAGTTTTGCTAAAGAGGTCACTCCCGTTGAAGGGATCTCGGCTCTTTCCTCATCGAATAAGGTGCGGGATATATCATATATATCGCTATGCAAAGCAAAACTGTAGCTACCCTTTTTGAAAAATTTGATTCTACAACATCTTTTAGGTTTCTTTTCTTTCATTAATCTCATTAATGAAGTCCCATCATTTAAGTCACCTAAACATCACAGATAAATACGACATACACTTATGCCATCCGCATTAGCCTCGATGTCCCCTCATGCACCGTTAGGTTAGGTAACTAACGGCAGAGCAGGGCAGAGCTAGCGCGGGTGTAAAACATAAGTAACACCTATATAATATATTATATATACTATATACAGTATCTATCACAGCACATCAAATGATCACATCACAGATTTCGCAGCAGAAGAAATATATGAAACATTGGATATACTAGGACGTCCGTGTTTTATTTTGAGCCTCTATAAAACACGGATTCCACGGTCGCGACGAATAGCCAAACCCACACCCCTAGACCCCTACAAGAGTGGAAAGCAACCCTACCAATTCTAGAGTTAGGAGACCCGGACTCGACTCCTCGAGTTGGTCTCCCACTGGACTCCAGAACCCGGTTACTTGTGCTCTCCTCCTTGGGTCTATCCTAGTGCGGAAAAGTAAATAATATATAAAGGGTGACACCAACCTCATCCCGGAAGTGCCCCAATAAAAGAATATTACATACATTTAAATTTACATGAATGAAAATAAAAGCTCTCATCTCACATAAAACCCCCGGCTATTCAGAACGCGACGATCCAATATAACATATCCAGCAAAACAGAACATCACATGTCATCAACGTAAGTAAATATGCGCATCCTAATTGTCGTTGACATATAGTAACAAAACCGGCGATCACATATTACACTTACGGTCGCAGAAAAGAAAATGTAAAACTACAACATTTGGAATCCACAATCTCTTTAGACATCGTAAATCCGAAATATCACATATTTCGCATTTCATGCTTAACTTGTATGAATTCCACATATTGTATCACATTTCAGATAAATAGACAGTATTAAACTTTCCGATCGAATAATCAAATACTCAAGATTTCCATAATAGCTCAACACTTGAGCGGAGTTCAAAGATTCCAGAATACGTTACAGTAGCAACGGTCCAGCCGTAAAAGGGTCAAGCCAACGCATCACATGTGGCACGCCGTACTGCCCCAAACCCTAAGGTTCAAAGAGCAGTTCAAGAAGGTCACATAATCGAGTTAAGGTTTGTTGTCTTCTAGAGGGTCCATCGCATCACATGCACGTTTTTCCGAAATATTTAAACCCTAGAAAAATTCAACACTTGAATGTTTTTCGTGCCGGGAAAAATTGAGTTAATGATATCCGTTCGAACATTTTACTACTTTCTAAAATATCCGGAATAACAGAACAAAATTAAATTCTCCGATCGAATCGACGATTTCAAAATAAACCCCAAAAATACTCAACACTTGAGTCAGATAAAAAATACCCATAAAAAATAAGTAAATAAATAGGAACTTTACTGCGCAAAACGACAAGGATGACGTCACCATATGGCCGAGGAACCGCCGCACGAGCCATGCTCGTGCCGCGGTTCCGCGGCGCTTTGGGCGCCAATCTTTGTCGTTTTGCACGGTATTCTTTATATTTTCCTGCTGATATTTTTAAGCATTTTTAATTTGGAAAAATCCCAGATTTTAAAAATTGTATAGAGAGGGTTTGATTTCGACGTGTTCGGGTTCGTTCGGAGTTTTAACTTCGTTAACACATCGCCTAATGCTCTAGCTAGGCTCTGATACCACTGTAGGGCTACTAGGCACACTAACAAGGCTCTATAAGGCATCGACCATGTAGGGTTACTAGGCACACTAAGGAGGCTCTATAAGGCATCGACCATGCCGGATTAAAAATTTTATGTGCCGAACAACCCTAATCAAGATCGTTAACTAGAGTTTAGGCGAAACTAAATGAAAGTAAATCACATTTACACTAAGTGAATGGAAATACAACCTTTGTAGATCCGGTCCTCCACTTCTTTAGCTCCGTGAAGACGTCCCTTCTCTGCGATCACCGGGATCCCGGACTCGAGCGATGGTTTCGTCGGAGAAATGAGCGGGCTAGGTCGTTGACTTCGATGCCGAAGATGATCTACGTCGAGGCAACTCTAACTCAAGCTCCATCTTCACTTGGTCATGAACCTTGTGAAGAAAACACCCAATACAACATGGCAAGTGGTAGAGGATTTAGAAATAGGAAGTGGGTTCACTTTGGATTTGGATTTCTCACTTGATTTCAACACTTGAAATTTTTCTAGCAAGCTTTTTCTTTTCTTCATCAAGAAGAAGAAGAAGAAGAAAAGAATATCAATAATGATCAAAATGAAAAATCAAGTGAAGACTTATCATAATGCAACCATGGGTGAAGTAAACTCATGTAGAGAATAAACTAGGGTTTAGGAGTAATGGTTAGGTTAAGGAAAAAACAAAATGGTCAAGACTTTTCAAAGCTTCATGAAGCTTCAAGTAAAAACCAAAAGAAGCCACCATTTTATTTCTTGCCCAGAAATAAATGAATAAAATAAATAATTAAGTTAAAACCTAACCATTAACCAAAACATGATTTAAAGTAAACACACACCCAAGTTTGCATGTATCATCAAACATGATACAAACAAGTGCACAAAAATATATCACATATACAACTTGTGCACATCAAGTGAGAAAATCAATCTTAAGTAAACAAATACTAGTTAATGTAAAGTAATATATCAAATATATTATTATACATTAAATCATTAAATCAACACTTCATTTAAAGATCCGGTCATACTGCATATAACCGACTAATATCAAGTGTATCAATATATCGAATCAACACTTGATTCGGTAACCCGGCTATATCACATATAACCGACCGATGATACAAATCGTGAGAATGGAATACAGTATGAGATACTGGTATTATTCTTGGTCCCGCACATATCTAATAAGCGCTCCTATTTTGTTTCGCTTGAGCCAGGAAACCTCTATGTAGGACTCTAAATACTCGTCAATACGCCGGCAGCAGGTGATGATCATATCAAACACCCACAAGCCGCAAGCGGTCTGCTAAACGTAACGGCCACCCGGGTATTGAGCGATCAGAAGATCAACGAGCAAGCCCACTCACACTCTTGAGAATCCAACCAGTAACACTTACTGTACAGTCCGGTCTCGTCGTCTGATATGTCGCATATCTCGCCCAGGGGTGGTAAACGTCAGACCCCATTAGCTCGATAAGTCGTGTCGATATGAGGACTATAACAGTTCGAGAAACTACTGGTAACACTTACCAGTAAATCTCAGCAACCCTGGCCAGGGATTTCCGGTTATAGCCAATCGAACACAGCGCAACATCAACTCCCTATACCGGGAGAGAAGAATCCCCTCCTATCGCTCATTGCCTCCATGTGATTCGGGACTGTACCAAAAAACCACCGTTTTGCACGCCCTCTTGGATGTGGTAAGGTGGAAATCAAAGCACAGTGGGAATCACACAAGACTCTATGACGATCTCGGGTCAACAGACTAACCTGTACCAGTGTCACCAGAGAACTGCCATCTGACGTAAGGTATAATACCATCTGGGAGTTCTCGGCAAGTCCGTCCAGTGTACCAGTCTCCACTGAGCACCCGTATATCATCTCTGATGTCAAACACCAATGGATATGGGATCATCCATCGCCCATCTGTATGGGTCGAGAAGGTATACGCTAGTCTACTCTGGTATATCGATGCCCCGTCTCGATACACCCACGACTAGGGACCTTGAAGGATGTACTTATGGACTACCATGTCCCCACTAGTATGATCCGCATCATAGTTGTCACGACCCGAAAGAGCACGTGACTGGCCCTTGAACCATATGAAGCCTATAGGACTCCATCTGATCCAAGTAAGCCAAAAGCCCAGAAATCTAAAACCATTTTGAAGAATAAGTAAAGAAAACTGGTTTAAAGAAGTGAAGAAATACAGGTTTGAAATTAAGGTTGTTAAATAACTAAGCCGAATGTGCATTTTAAAAACGGTACAGTCTTTTCTAGAAATTTCGGCAGAGTTTCCTTTGTAAAACTGGCCCCGAATGGGGTAAAACGATAATAACAAGATATAACATGATAAAGGCATCCCCAAGCGGGAGCTAGCTCTTCGTCAATCGACGGTCACAACCACGCAATGATATGATAATATACAACGCCAAGTGGCGAGGATCAAATCCAAAAGAAAGCTCAAAAGCAACAAGGAAATCCGCAATACAACTAAGCGCGACTCTAAGGTCGAAATATACAACACTGAAGTCTAGGTCTGAAAGAATATACAAGTTTTGGGTTGATGGACAATTTCTAGATACAATGAATAAAATAAATACAAACTGGGGATTCTTGATGCAAAAGAATCCACCTACCAAAAGCAAATCACCCGCAAGAAGGAAGTGTGCCAGAAATGCCGCAATAGAACCTGTACGACATAACCTGCAAGAACTGTGGCACAACGGGGGTGAGTTGCCAACTCGTGAATAGAAACATCTACAAGGATAAATCGAATGCAAGACATAATCCTAAGTCAACGATCAATAAAATATCCACAAGAGTACATCTGAGTGTAATAAGGTGGCAAGGTAATATCTAATCATGTATATAGTGCCAGGTACTCAGGTAACAACATGTCATCAATGTAAGGTATGTCTGCATGAAGTATCAATGAAGAAATATCAATAATATCAATACACATATATTAGCGTCCCATACCACTAATATTGGTGTAAGGGTATATATAACAGCGCCCTCATACCCTGTTATATATACAAATGAAGTATGACAAGTGTAAATCCAGTCTGTATATGATCCATGTCTGTATATATGTGGAACCCGTCCACCTGTCACCCACTGACAGTAAGCATCATGTATGCAAGTATGAGGATATAAACAATATCATGGAAAACATCATGAAACCCGTGCCAAGCATCGACACGTAAATCCTCATCCATATGGGGCTCCGTCTGCGGTATCGGCCCTCGGCCCCGGCAGCACGAGTCAACCCATGTCCATCTCTGGGCTCCGTCTGCGGATATCGGCCCGTCGGCCCCGGCAGTATGCCCATCTCTCGGCTCCAGGCGGTATCCCCCGGATATCCGCCGAGCTCAGGTAAAATCACCGGTAGGTACTCGCCCGCCTCCAGGCTCAATCGGCATAACCCATCGATCATCTCGCCGAGGGGAACCATACCGGGCCCACCACGAACCCGCAAACGGTACATCACCTCCTCGAATCGGGTTTCAAGCACACGTCTCAGCACCGAGAAAACGCGTGGTGGACGCACCCAAATATCATATCACGAGGTACCGGGTTTTCATAAAAGAACATCTTTTCTTAAATAATCCCACGGTCCTCAAAATCAGAAATCACATGAAAATCCACATCAAGAAGTAAATCCAATGCAATGTGCTATGCAATCAATCCATGATGTATGCGACATGTAAAGAGAGATAATCATATCGGAAATCATGCAACATGGAATAGTAATGTACATATGTCGGGAGGAACCGCTCCTTTAGAATGAATCAGTTTAAAGAATATCTTGCGGTCCTCAATCTCAATCAAGTCAGAATCATCTATGTTTGTGTACAGGTACATGTGTACAATATGCCAAGCAGTAATCATATCATGAATGCAACAGTACTACAGTGTAGTGGCATGGCAATTATCGATGATGAAGTGTGTGAGCCGGCAAATAGTGTACGTGAAACATACGCATCATCGATAATGGTGCTGGTGTCCTAACAGCATGATAATAATATAACAATGAACATATGCCAGCAATGCGAATAGCAGGAAAATGCAGATATCTAGTAGTCAACACCACAGTGAAGTATCTACTATGCAAACTACATCTAAGTATCCGGTCAATCAGGAGGGGTAGGTGTGAAAACCACCTAAATCTGAGTCGATACATGTATAAAAGTATATAGTCGGTGATCTCGCCTCAATGTCATATCATAAGATATCCTCGAGTTATGAGTGCGGATCTATCATCAATATCGGCTCGTACGGTAAATCATCGTACGGCATCCCCATAGCTGGGTAGGGGTCAGTATCTCACTGTCTCATCACATAACAGATATCACCATCGTCAGATCATATAGTCTGGAGTACTACTCTATGTCTAGTACAAAACGGTAACCTCAGTAAGTATGCATGCGGGGGTAAACACATATCCCAAGCCCGCAAGAATCACAAGTCATATCCCACATATGAATCGTATAAAATCACCGATCCCAGGGCACCCAGCCCACATCATCGACTCATCTCCAAAGTCATCACATATCATCAATCACAGTGCAAGTACAAGTGATAAGCAAGGGTGTGTGTAGGTGTAATTCTACCCTAGGGTTCGCGACTATGAACTACACTAGTCACTTCTAACCCTACATTATCCACAATACACCTAATATCACAATAAACTACATAGTAATCTATCTACGGACTGCGGGGGTGCTATACGCCATCCACCCGACTTCCCCCTGTAGATATAATCTACTCACCTTGCATCACCAATTGCGGACGTCACCACGTATTTGCTTGTCGTCCCGAAGTCTTCATGGGTACCTACACATCAAAATATCGTATATGCGCATTAAAACCAAATCCAATCTAAAACGGCGCATGAAATCCAAAACGATACGATAAGGGGCCTATAGGTGAGAACCTATGGCACGCCTTCAAAACCATCAATAAATCCTCTACATCGTCGTATAAACGACAATTAGTCGAGGCAAAACACATTCCACCATTTCAGAATCAAAAATACGGAATACGGAAACACGAATCCAAAATAGCAACTTAGGATATATGTCCCAGATTTCACCCTAGATAGAATCTGTCAAAACTAGAAGTACCCTGGGTCAACACTAGAGGAACAGGGGCTGTGCACAGAAAACGAGGAGAATGGCTAAGTATGCTAAGTCAAAGTCCACCTCTCTCTCTCACCTACCCTCATCATTATATTTTCCTTTCTTTTCCTTTTCTTTTAAAATCCAAACCTTCTCACATCAATAGTAATCCCAAAAGAAAACCATGGCTAGAAAAATGCACAAGTGTAGAAAAAGTGATATGTGCAAGTTTTGCACAAAATTGCCAAAAAACCCGATTAGCGATTTTAATCGCGATTAGCACTAAATTATTGTCAAACTAATCACAAAAACTTAAAAATGCCATAATCCACTAATTTACCCTATTTTAGAATTTTCCATAATTTTTCATAATTTTTTCTAACATTTTTCCTATTTATTTGCATTTAATATTAAAATAATCAATAAAATAATATTAAATTATAAAAATTCCCAAAATTAATATTTTATATTTTTGAAAATGTTACAATCTACCCCCCTTAAAGAAATTCGGTCCCCGAATTTTAAATTTAAACCCCCAGATACAAAAACATCTCAGTAATAAACAAAGTCGTCGGGGCTCCGAAATCATCAACACATAGAACGTCACAGCGCAATGCATGCGCAAGGGTACTAAGCAGATAACTCGAAAACAAAACTCCGTCAAGCATCCTGCAATCATCGGAGTCAATGTAAAAAAAAAACACAATGTCAAATCCAATACAAAACCGATATGATATGGATCGGAACTACACATGTAGACATCCAATCTAAACATAACACCATCCTGTGCGTCTGGTGCGCACTGAAATCAAAAAAAAATCCATATATGTGCTAAACAGGTGCACAAAACAACATCCAAGTGCAACGGGTGTGCACGAAGCATCTGTCATGGGCATCGTATGTGCCTGACAGCAAAATAAATCAGGTGCATGTGACAATGCACGAAGAATCCCGATTTAGCGCATCTGGCGTGCACCAAAATCGTATCTAAAAACATGCGCCCAACATGTGCGAAAATCCAAACCGGTGCATCCATCGTGCACGAATGAAAATCTAAACCCTGCGCACTCAACATGCAC
Source organism: Agapanthus africanus (assembly GCA_030015575.1). NCBI lineage: Eukaryota > Viridiplantae > Streptophyta > Magnoliopsida > Asparagales > Amaryllidaceae > Agapanthus > Agapanthus africanus. The sequence continues at coordinate 164,133,408 of CM057340.1, read as the reverse complement.
GGAAATCACGAAATCCAATAGCAAACACCGAACAGGCGTAAAGCACATCGCCAGCACGGAGTGCAAAAATCAACCATCAAAATCCGGGTCAAAATCAACGATATAATGCGGCTCAAACCAAAATCAGGGTACCGCAAGGAAAATCTCACAACCGTGTGCATCAGCGTGCACGAATCAAAGCCTAACACTAAAATGCATGAAAACTCTGCGCAAAATATATAAATATCCAGTGGGTGCATGAAACCAATATCATGAAACTCAGTCACCAAAACTAGATCGTGCAAATAGAACGCCCAAAATACTGAAATCCAAAATGACGGATACGTGATAATCGAATCACAAAATCACAAATCATAAATACCGTCTTCGGTAGTTTCTCCTTCAAGGTCGAGAAGGAGTCAGTGTAATCCACTGCTAGCAGCGCAGGATATCTACCTGCCTCTTGCTCACGGTCTGGCGTCTTCTGACTCTCTAGGTCCTTATCTTCTCTGCGGATTACCTATCACGCGGTCAATCGGCTCATCGGCCCTGTCAGGTGTGCTAACGGGGACGATTCCGTTCTGGCACTTTTCTGGTCACCTCTCGGTCAAACCTCACGACCACTCGTAAGGCAGCATATCACTGACGTCGGTCTCTGGCTATCTGAATGCACGTCACACATCTGATCCTGGGTGCAAACATCATTGCAGCAATGTCCTGGAAGGAATCCTGCTCAAGGTCTCTTCCAATCATGCCTATGCCGATCTGTACAGAGGCTGGCTCTCTTGTACTATCTCTTCTCGCTGGAAAGACATCTGTGTCCTCAGCACAACATTTCTCGGAAATTGGTCACATCCCAACGTTTCTGTAAGCATATCAGGTCTCTAGTTTCGACGGGAAGCAATGACAGCTCGTCGGGGTCTCACACGAACCTCTTGTTCCAACTGTCTCTATCGTCGTCCACTGTGATGTCACGCCAAGCTACTATGCACTGCACTGTCTCGGCCACGGTCAATCTGAAGTCTCTCACACGGACTCGAATCACGTATTCTGTAGCTTCATCACTCTGTAGCATATGTCAGGCCGAACTGGTCCTCGGAAACACGTCCCAACTATCGGAGGAATACTCGTCACTCGTCCATCCTTGATCAATTCGCAACGCATCTGGTTAAGCTCCTCTATCCGAACTTGGTCAACTACCTCGTCGACAATGCCGAACTCTGGCCTGCTGGGTGTGCGCAACACGACCACTCCTGGTCCAGGTCTTCTCGTATCGTACTCCAGAAAGGTCCTGCCGCGATTCCTTGCTCAAATCTCAATCCTGCCGAAAAGCCCGGACGTCATCATCCAAAGCTGAAGCTAAAGCTTATTCCGGAACGGCTGCATACTTATCGCGCTTCTTTCTGGAAGATATATCCATATACCACGCCTCGGGATGCGTAACACATCTCTAATATCAGCGGAGTGGAACATCATCTCGTCGAAATATCTTGCGAACTCTTTTCTTCACTCTGCATCAGTGTCGACTGATTCGGACTCGTCTCATCATGGCTGCACGAACTGCGCTCCGACGGCTATGCTCGCACCTGGAGTCTCCCAAGCAGTGTCCCATCACGATATCCGAAAGATGTCGAACCATCCGATCGACTCGTTAGATCCTCATAATCCCCCAAGAGCTCACATCTCGGGTACAGTTTAATAGTATCGAGTACATGCCACAGCGTCGGTGGTCCAGCCGTAGAAGGGCAAACCCAAGCCTCACTAATGGCGCCGCGGAACCGCCGTAAACCCTAAGGTTCCAAGGCTGTCACACGGTCATTAAGTCGAGTTAGGGTTTCATTCTTCTAGAGGGTCCATAGAATCACCTGCATGTCTTTCCGTATACTTTAAACTTGGAAAATAGGCTCCTGACATTCGATCGTCTCAATCGACTCTCAACGAATCTGCGTGAAGTCGTCTCTAGCTGGAATCAATCCACCTGATGACCTCGCATCGGGGTAAGCGAGCTCACCACGCGTCCTAGTCATCCATCCTCGGTGACTAGCAACTCGCTATCATCTCTCTAAGAACATGCTCATGCTGCAGTAGCTCCAATCATCTGGGCGATATCTCATCATTTGCAGCAACAACTGGCTCATATGCCTGTACGCCGAACAACGCCTCAATCCTCCAGGAAAGGCAATACATAAACGGTCATCTCTGAATCAGCCTGCTCTAGATCTGAGTAAGACTCTCCACACTGGAAATCTTCAACTCAACTGGGCCCGCTCTGGCGCAAAATCGGACGAATCACCTTCGTCTCTCAAATCGGGTAGACTAGCTATCATCTGTCGCATAACTGCCTGAAAGCTCCGGCAATCTCAGCTCGTAAGCTCCGAAAGCAACACCCTGTCAATCTCAGCGACAGCTGGTCCATCTGTCTGCACGGTAGGCGACATCACCATCTCTGAGGTATGCTGTACATCAACAGTCCTCTCTCAACTGGCAGCTCTAACAAAGGCCCGATCATCCGGTGCAAGACCAAGCACTCGCCTCCACTAGAGGTCACAATCACCAACACTAACTCGAGACGTTCCCATGTCACCAGAAAACACAAAGGTCGGCCCTCGTACCAAACGAGCTCACACCGGCCGTAACCCTAGCAGCAGCCCAAACTGCGCTCAAACACGGTGACAGGAATCTCAATCGAGTATCAAAGAGAGCACATCAGTGGCAAGAAGGGAAACAACAGATCCAAAGTGGATACATGATCATAGGAAGGAACAGTATCAATGAAGGTATGATCATGAAACTAATAGAATCGGGGATCTCAAATGGATGAATAATCCTGGATATAAAGAGAATCACTGATCTCGAAAGTATGTACATCCTAAGGTTCCTTAAGCGGAGTGGCGTGTCGTAAGTATGCCGCGGAACATACCAACGGTACGTCACTCTACTTTAGTCACCAAATCCATCAACCAAGGGTCATCCTAAAACGACAAAAGTTCGGGTTTACACCCCCTCGACCAAGTCTAAGTTCCGTAAGGTCAAGCCTAAGTTCCGTATATAAACAAATCCCTAGGCTCCACATAGTCAAACTTAGACTCGAACCAAGGTCAACCTAGCGCTCTGATACCAACTTTGTCACGACCCGAAAGAGCACGTGACTGGCCCTTGAACCATATGAAGCCTATAGGACTCCATCTGATCCAAGTAAGCCAAAAGCCCAGAAATCTAAAACCATTTTGAAGAATAAGTAAAGAAAACTGGTTTAAAGAAGTGAAGAAATACAGGTTTGAAATTAAGGTTGTTAAATAACTAAGCCGAATGTGCATTTTAAAAACGGTACAGTCTTTTCTAGAAATTTCGGCAGAGTTTCCTTTGTAAAACTGGCCCCGAATGGGGTAAAACGATAATAACAAGATATAACATGATAAAGGCATCCCCAAGCGGGAGCTAGCTCTTCGTCAATCGACGGTCACAACCACGCAATGATATGATAATATACAACGCCAAGTGGCGAGGATCAAATCCAAAAGAAAGCTCAAAAGCAACAAGGAAATCCGCAATACAACTAAGCGCGACTCTAAGGTCGAAATATACAACACTGAAGTCTAGGTCTGAAAGAATATACAAGTTTTGGGTTGATGGACAATTTCTAGATACAATGAATAAAATAAATACAAACTGGGGATTCTTGATGCAAAAGAATCCACCTACCAAAAGCAAATCACCCGCAAGAAGGAAGTGTGCCAGAAATGCCGCAATAGAACCTGTACGACATAACCTGCAAGAACTGTGGCACAACGGGGGTGAGTTGCCAACTCGTGAATAGAAACATCTACAAGGATAAATCGAATGCAAGACATAATCCTAAGTCAACGATCAATAAAATATCCACAAGAGTACATCTGAGTGTAATAAGGTGGCAAGGTAATATCTAATCATGTATATAGTGCCAGGTACTCAGGTAACAACATGTCATCAATGTAAGGTATGTCTGCATGAAGTATCAATGAAGAAATATCAATAATATCAATACACATATATTAGCGTCCCATACCACTAATATTGGTGTAAGGGTATATATAACAGCGCCCTCATACCCTGTTATATATACAAATGAAGTATGACAAGTGTAAATCCAGTCTGTATATGATCCATGTCTGTATATATGTGGAACCCGTCCACCTGTCACCCACTGACAGTAAGCATCATGTATGCAAGTATGAGGATATAAACAATATCATGGAAAACATCATGAAACCCGTGCCAAGCATCGACACGTAAATCCTCATCCATATGGGGCTCCGTCTGCGGTATCGGCCCTCGGCCCCGGCAGCACGAGTCAACCCATGTCCATCTCTGGGCTCCGTCTGCGGATATCGGCCCGTCGGCCCCGGCAGTATGCCCATCTCTCGGCTCCAGGCGGTATCCCCCGGATATCCGCCGAGCTCAGGTAAAATCACCGGTAGGTACTCGCCCGCCTCCAGGCTCAATCGGCATAACCCATCGATCATCTCGCCGAGGGGAACCATACCGGGCCCACCACGAACCCGCAAACGGTACATCACCTCCTCGAATCGGGTTTCAAGCACACGTCTCAGCACCGAGAAAACGCGTGGTGGACGCACCCAAATATCATATCACGAGGTACCGGGTTTTCATAAAAGAACATCTTTTCTTAAATAATCCCACGGTCCTCAAAATCAGAAATCACATGAAAATCCACATCAAGAAGTAAATCCAATGCAATGTGCTATGCAATCAATCCATGATGTATGCGACATGTAAAGAGAGATAATCATATCGGAAATCATGCAACATGGAATAGTAATGTACATATGTCGGGAGGAACCGCTCCTTTAGAATGAATCAGTTTAAAGAATATCTTGCGGTCCTCAATCTCAATCAAGTCAGAATCATCTATGTTTGTGTACAGGTACATGTGTACAATATGCCAAGCAGTAATCATATCATGAATGCAACAGTACTACAGTGTAGTGGCATGGCAATTATCGATGATGAAGTGTGTGAGCCGGCAAATAGTGTACGTGAAACATACGCATCATCGATAATGGTGCTGGTGTCCTAACAGCATGATAATAATATAACAATGAACATATGCCAGCAATGCGAATAGCAGGAAAATGCAGATATCTAGTAGTCAACACCACAGTGAAGTATCTACTATGCAAACTACATCTAAGTATCCGGTCAATCAGGAGGGGTAGGTGTGAAAACCACCTAAATCTGAGTCGATACATGTATAAAAGTATATAGTCGGTGATCTCGCCTCAATGTCATATCATAAGATATCCTCGAGTTATGAGTGCGGATCTATCATCAATATCGGCTCGTACGGTAAATCATCGTACGGCATCCCCATAGCTGGGTAGGGGTCAGTATCTCACTGTCTCATCACATAACAGATATCACCATCGTCAGATCATATAGTCTGGAGTACTACTCTATGTCTAGTACAAAACGGTAACCTCAGTAAGTATGCATGCGGGGGTAAACACATATCCCAAGCCCGCAAGAATCACAAGTCATATCCCACATATGAATCGTATAAAATCACCGATCCCAGGGCACCCAGCCCACATCATCGACTCATCTCCAAAGTCATCACATATCATCAATCACAGTGCAAGTACAAGTGATAAGCAAGGGTGTGTGTAGGTGTAATTCTACCCTAGGGTTCGCGACTATGAACTACACTAGTCACTTCTAACCCTACATTATCCACAATACACCTAATATCACAATAAACTACATAGTAATCTATCTACGGACTGCGGGGGTGCTATACGCCATCCACCCGACTTCCCCCTGTAGATATAATCTACTCACCTTGCATCACCAATTGCGGACGTCACCACGTATTTGCTTGTCGTCCCGAAGTCTTCATGGGTACCTACACATCAAAATATCGTATATGCGCATTAAAACCAAATCCAATCTAAAACGGCGCATGAAATCCAAAACGATACGATAAGGGGCCTATAGGTGAGAACCTATGGCACGCCTTCAAAACCATCAATAAATCCTCTACATCGTCGTATAAACGACAATTAGTCGAGGCAAAACACATTCCACCATTTCAGAATCAAAAATACGGAATACGGAAACACGAATCCAAAATAGCAACTTAGGATATATGTCCCAGATTTCACCCTAGATAGAATCTGTCAAAACTAGAAGTACCCTGGGTCAACACTAGAGGAACAGGGGCTGTGCACAGAAAACGAGGAGAATGGCTAAGTATGCTAAGTCAAAGTCCACCTCTCTCTCTCACCTACCCTCATCATTATATTTTCCTTTCTTTTCCTTTTCTTTTAAAATCCAAACCTTCTCACATCAATAGTAATCCCAAAAGAAAACCATGGCTAGAAAAATGCACAAGTGTAGAAAAAGTGATATGTGCAAGTTTTGCACAAAATTGCCAAAAAACCCGATTAGCGATTTTAATCGCGATTAGCACTAAATTATTGTCAAACTAATCACAAAAACTTAAAAATGCCATAATCCACTAATTTACCCTATTTTAGAATTTTCCATAATTTTTCATAATTTTTTCTAACATTTTTCCTATTTATTTGCATTTAATATTAAAATAATCAATAAAATAATATTAAATTATAAAAATTCCCAAAATTAATATTTTATATTTTTGAAAATGTTACAATAGTCCAGGTAGTCAAGTACACATCCTAAGGGCTTTACCAACATGTAATAGAGAGACAATCAGTGTACACGTTAAGATAAAGAGCAACCAGATAGCATACTATCATGTCGAGCAAGAAAGTCCTCCACATATATGTCCCAGCATCCACTACAATATACATCCTATGTACAGTAATGGCCTCTAGGGCATACATATAATTAACAATCTCCCACTTGCTCTAGGGCCATCTGTAGCAGTGGTTGCAGTATCTCATACTTAACCATCCCATAACAGTCTCTCTCTGGGAAAAGGCCTTTGTGAGTGGATCCGCCGTGTTGTCTTCTGAGTCTACTCTCCTGACCTCGATCCTCTGGAGATCAACTATCTCCATGATCAGGTGATGCTGCCTCAGAATATGTCTGGATCACTGATGGGACATGCGTTCCTAGGGATAACCCACAACTCTATTGTTTCACAATGGTAGGAACGAAGTTCATCTCATGAACTAATATTCACCCAGACTGCCTCTTTGGTTGCATCTTAAGTAGCGATGTATCCAGCCTTTATCGTCTAGTATGCCACGGTATCTAGTATTCCAACATACCGTCCCTTTACTGAGGGTAAAGACAATGCCTGTGACTGACATTCAGTCGTCCTTATCACCCTGGAACCTTTCCAGTGATTCTCCCCAGGATCGATTGATACCATCTCACTACAAATAGTGAGAATCCTAACATCCAATTACTTCTATCTCATAGATCAAAACTGAGGATTTAGGAGGTATCACTTTGATCCTATATGGAGAATCCTTGTGATAAGAGGAGATTGACCGAGCGTAGCATAGGAAACTCCTTCCCCATCAAGAGTATGTCATCCATATACTCTACGAGGATCACCACCATACTCCCTACTACCTTTTTGTATATACAAGGTTCATCTACTATTTTGATGATGTCAAACTCTTTGACTATCTCATCAAAACAGATGTTCCAACTCCGCGATGCCTACTTTATCACATAAAACATCTTGCACACGTTTCCACTGTCTACGAGGCCCTCTGGCTGTGTACTTATAGACGCACTCTTCTAAAACATCATTTAGAAAAGCAGTCATGGCACCCAACCGCCAGATATCGTAGTCATGGTATGTAGCCGTGGCAAGTAGGATCTGGATGGACTTAAGCATAGTTACTTGAAAAGGTTTCATCATTATCCACGCCTGGTTGATGACGAAAACCTTTAACAAGTCTAGCTTTGAAAGTATCAACTTTTCCATCTACACTTAGTAATCTTCTCAAGATATACTTGCTCCTGATGGGGATTTAACCCTTCAGATATAGCAACCAAAGTCCATACTTTGTTGGTGTATAAGGATTCCATCTCAGATCGATAAGCATCCAGCCATTCTTATAGAGTCCCACTCCTGATGGCCAGCTCGAAACTAGTTGGGTCATTATCTCATGATGCAATCCTCACTCCCACTGTCATAGAGAAACCAAAGTATCTCTCAGGTGGGTGAGGAACCCTACTAGATCGGCGGAGAGTCTGAGGTTCGTTAGAATCTATTGAATCCTTTGGTTCTACCCAATCATCAGCTGCAGTTTGTATAGCTGGAACCTTTCCAGTTCTACATAACTGACCTTGCCTCGAGCTTGTCCGGATTTTGCTCTTAGACATAGGCCGGACAACCCTAAATCTTAACAAACTTAACATATGGACTCTTCCCTTTCCATATCACATATGAAGTGGTAGGCAACTGATTTGATTGGAACCCTATTCAATATATATGCAGCTTCTCAAGCGCATAACTCTCAAAAGGAAATAGGAAACTCAGTAGTACTCATCATAGAGCACACCATATCATATAGGGTGTGATTGCTCTGCCCCGATACACCGTTGCGCTATGGTGTATTCAGAGGAGTAACACTGAGAGAGAATCTCATTCTCCTTTAGAATTGTCCAAGAATTCCATGCACAAGTATTCTCGTCCCTAATCTCATCATAGGACATAATACTTATACCCGTATTTTGGTTCTCTACTTCTAACTTATATTCTGTGAATATCTCAAAAGGTTCGGACTTATGTTTCAACAGGAACATATGACTGAATCTTGAGAGATCATCAGAGAATGTAATGAAGTATAAAGAGCCGGTCCTGGCAAGTGTAGACAGGGGACCTTACATACATCATCATGTATCAGTCCCAAGAGTTTACTAACTCTTTCTCTATTTCCAGTGAACGGAGCTATGGTCATCTTATCTTTGTAACATGACTGGTAAGTTTCACAAGTTGTAAATTCAAACTGATTTAAATATGCATCTAAATGTAACTTCAGCCAGTCGGGTCGCATTGATATGACCTAGTCTACAATACCTCAAGAAGGATTCGTTCATATCTGAACTCTTCCTCTTGTATGTGTTCCGTATACTAAGAACTGTAGTTTGATTTAGAACATCAATACTTTTAGATAACGTGCCCGAACCGATCAACTTTTGATATAGGAAATGTTCAAAACATTATCCAACAATACAAAATTTTATCATTTCTTTACTAATAAAGAGACTGATATGATTTTGTATATCAGGTTCGGTATTTAATAACAGTCGTTCAGAATCAATGTATTTGGAATACAGGGTGACAGTGACCAACAGACTTGGCTGCAACACTTGCACCATTTTCTGTCTCATGAAACTTATCACCCGTTCTCAGTTCTCTACCTTTCTGTAGCCCTATGTAACAGATTACATATCTGGGATCTTGATCCGGTATCAAATACCCAGGACGTAGAGGATACAGAGGAACAGTTCTTTGTAATGAACACACCCGAAGGAGATGCATCATATGCACTTTCTTCGTTTGGGCGGCACGAGAATCCTGGTATTCCCCAATTTCCTGCTCTGCCTTATAACAATTATAAGTTGGAGCGGGACCAACGTTCCCCAAGCACAGTATAACAAGCGGGTTCGGTCAAAACATCTGTATTATTATCTTGATTAAGGCGTGATATGGTCGCTACCTGGAGAGAGAGAGAAGAAAACACTCAGCGTATGCTCTTGCAAGATCGGATTGGTTATTATTTTATCTAATCTGGATAGCTCCCACTGTTTTTTTATCAAATCTTCCTTCAAACCCTAAAAGGAAAGACTAGCAGGGATTAATTACACGCTACAAGTTCGCCAATCTTTCAGCCAGGCCAGTGTCGGTACTTTGAGGGAGGTTCCCCGTGCTTTCGCACGGACCTAATTAAAGTAAACCTCGTTTTCCCAGAGGCGTAACCTCGTTGACACCTTTCTAGACACCTACTTGATCGGCTAATTGTAATGTGTAAAACTCTCCCAGGAGTAACAATTACTCGCAGCGGGTATCGGGATTCAACTATCTCATAGAAGGTATGTAATCTCATTGCAAATTTCAACACATGAAATTCCCGATAATTTTGCCCCTAGCACCCTATGACCTTGACGGAGGTCAACAATCCATAGGCTACTAGTCAAGTTCAACCCGTCATTTCTTGATTGAATCAAACCCACCCGCACGACCCTTGACGGAGGTCAACAAGGTCGCACGACTACCCTAATCCAATCTGCATCATATGCATAAGCAGATAAATACTAGTTAGCTACCGCACACTACGCCTTGACGGAGGTCAACAAACGTAGCACGAATACTAAGTAGGACTTATCTGAAATGACGGAGGGCTACGACAGGTTTTAAGAAAACCTATTGCGTAATGAACTTGATATCGTTGTAGAATCAAATGATTTTAAAATGGAGTGTTTTTGAGGATTTTCTAGTTTTGCTAAAGGGGTCACTCCCGGTGAAGGGATCGTCGGCCCTTTCCTCATCGAATAAGGTGCAGGACATATCATATATATCACTATGCAAATCAAAACTCCAAAAGCAATCAAAAGACAAACCGAGGGGTGTAGCATCTGCCAGTTATTGCTAAAGGGGTCACTCCCGGTGAAGGGATCTCGACCCATTCCTTATCGAATAAGGTGTAGGATGTTCTACAAGGAACACCGCGATGCAAAGCAAGAACCGTAGCTACCTGTTTTTGAAAATTCGATTCCACAACATCTTTTAGGTTTCTTTTCTTTCATTAATCAAATTAATGAAGTCCCATCATTTAAGTCACCTAAAAATCACAGATAAATACGACGTACACTAATGCCATCCGCATTCGCCTCGATATCCCCTCGTGCACCGTTAGGTTAGGTAACTAACGGCAGAGCGGGCAGGGTTAGCGCGGGTGTAAAACATAAGTAACGTCTATATAATATATCATATATACTATATACAATATCTATCTGAACATATCACATGATCACATCACAGATAACACAGCAGAAAATATCATATGAAATATTGGATATACTAAGACGTCCGTGTTTTTAATACGTGCCAGTATAAAACACGGATTCCACGGTCGCGATGAATAGCCAAACCCACACCCCTAGACCCCTACGAGAGCGGCAAGCAACCCTACCAATTCTAGAGTTAGGAGACCCGGACTCGACTCCTCAAGTTGGTCTCCCACTGGACTCCAGAACCCGGTTACTTGTGCTCCCCTCCTTGGGTCTATCCTAGTGCGGAAAAGTAAATAATATACAATGGTGACATCATCCTCAACCTGAAAGTGCCCCAATAAAAGAATATTACATACAAGTTTTTAAATGAATGAAAATGAAAAACACTCATCTCACATAAAAAAACCCCGGCTATTCAAACACGACGATCCAATATAACATATCCAGCAACACATAACACCACATGTCATCAAGGTAAGTAAACATGCGTATCCCAATTGTCGTTGACATATAGCAACGAAACCGGCGATATCACATATTACACTTACGGTCGCAGAAAAGAAAGTGTAAAACTACAACAGTTGGAATCCGCAACCTCCTTTGACATCGCATGCCTAATAGTTATAAACCCCGCATTTTAGTCTCTATATCGAAAACACTTTTCAATATGTAGTCGGGCAATTCAACAAGATTCCCGATGTGCGATCGAATGCTCGTCGCAAACTTTAGTAGACGGCCGCACCCCCGGACGCCGTCGACGAAGTGCACTAAGGCGGAACACCGCTGCCGCGAGCACCCGAATGGATGCTTTCGGCGACGGGGTTCTCCTACAGTCACTTGGTCGGGGCTTTGGGGCGTGGCTGTCTATTAAGTTTACCCGGCGAGTATCCGCGTACGCTACGTGATTGCGACGGAGTTTTGATCGTATCAAAATTCCTTGGCAACCGATCATTTGAGACTAAACTGCTATGTTTATAACATCCAAATCAGTTATCTCATAACTACTTGTGGATTCCAATTATTGTAACACATTCCGGATAAATAGAAAATGTTAAACTTTCCGATCGAACAATCAAACACCCAAGTTTTCCCGAAACAGCTCAACACTTGAAATAAGTTTAAAAACATTCACTTCATGCCACAGTACCAACGGTCCAGCCGTAGAAGGGTCAAGCCAACGCCTCACATGTGGCACGCCGTACTGCCCCAAACCCTAAGGTTCAAAGGGCAGTTCAAGACGGTCACATAATCGAGTTAAGGTTTGTTGTCTTCTAGAGGGTCCATCGCGTTACTTGCACTACTTAGAACGTTTTCAAACTACGGAAAAATCCAACACTTGGAAATTTCCCGGGAGGGGAAAAATTGGGTATTTATATCCGGTCTAACTTTTTAACATGTTCTAAAATACCCGGAAAATCACACAGACGAAGTTAAACTTCCCGATCGAAACATCGAGTCCCCAATACAACCCAGAAAACTCAACTCTTGAGCAAACTTTAAAAATTCCCAGAAAATACAGCACTTACAGAGAGAGATTACTGTGCAAACAGAAAAAGATGAAGTGATAGAACGGCCGCGGAACCGCCGCACGAGCCATGCTCAAGCCGCGGTTCCGCGGTGCTAAAGTCGACTTAGACGCACGTGCAGCACAGTAACCCCTCAAAAACCATGCTGAATTTTTTGGATATTTTTAATTAGGAAAATGCACAGTTTCAGAAAATGTACAGAAAGGGGTGAAATTTAGGCTTTCGGGGTTCGATCGGGTTTCTAATATTGTCTACACATCGCCTAAATCTCTAGCTAGGCTCTGATACCACTGTAGGGTTACTAGGCACACTAAGGAGGCTCTACAAGGCATCGACCATGCCGGATTAAAAATTTTATGTGCCGAACAACCCTAAGCAAGATCGTTAACTAGAGTTTAGGCGAAACTAAATGAAAGTAAATCACATTTGCACTAAGTGAATGGAAATACAACCTTTGTAGATCCGGTCCTCCACTTCTTTAGCTCCGTGATGACGTCCCTTCGCTGCGATCACCGGGATCCCGGACTCTAGCGATGGTTTCATCGGAGAAATGAGCGGGCTAGGTCGTTGACTTCGATGCCGAAGATGATCTACGTCGAGGCAACTCTAACTCAAGCTCCATCTTCACTTGGTCATGAACCTTATGAAGAAAACACCCAATACAACATGGCAAGTGGTAGAGGATGAAGAAATAGGAAGTGGGTTCACTTTGGATTTGGATTTCTCACTTGATTTCAACACTTGAAATTTTTCTAGCAAGCTTTTTCTTTTCTTCATCAAGAAGAAGAAGAAGAAGAAAAGAATATCAATAATGATCAAAATGAAAAATCAAGTGAAGACTTATCATAATGCAACCATGGGTGAAGTAAACTCATGTAGAGAATAAACTAGGGTTTAGGAGTAATGGTTAGGTTAAAGAAAAAAACAAAATGGTCAAGACTTTTCAAAGCTTCATGAAGCGTCACGTAAAAACCAAAAGAAGCCACCATTTTATTTCTTGCCCAAAAATAAATGAATAAAATAAATAATTAAGTTAAAACCTAACCATTAACCTAAACATGGTTTAAAGTAAACACACACCCAAGTTTGCATGTATCATCAAACATGATACAAACAAGTGCACAAAAATATATCACATATACAACTTGTGCACATCAAGTGAGAAAATCAATCTTAAGTGAACAAACACTAGTTAATGTAAAGTAATATATCAAATATATTATTATACATTATATCATTAAATCAACACTTGATTTAATGATCCGGTCATACTGCATATAACCGACTAATATCAAGTGTATCAATATATCGAATCAACACTTGATTCGGTAACTCGGCTATATCACATATAACCGACCGATGATACAAATCGCGAGAATGGAATACAGTATCACATACTGGTATTATTCTCGGTCCCGCACATATCTCATTTGCGCTCCTATTTCGTTTCGCTTGAGCCAGGAAACCTCTGTGTAGGACTCTAAAGACTCGTCAATACGCCGGCAGCAGGTGATGATCATATCAAACACCTACAAGCCGCAAGCGGTCTGCTAAACGTAACGGCCACCCGGGTATTGAGCGATCAGAAGATCAATGAGCAAGCCCGCTCACACTCCTATGAATCCAACCAGTAACACTTACCGTACAGTCCGGTCTCGTCGTCTGATATGTCGCATATCTCGCCTAGGGGTGGTAAACGTCAGACCCAGTAGCTCGATAAGTCGTGTCGATATGAGGTCTATAACAGTTCGAGAAACTACTGGTAACACTTACCAGAAAATCTCAGCAACCTTGGCCAGGGATTTCCGGTTATAGCCAATCAAATACAGCGCAACATCAACTCCCTATACCGGGAGAGACGAATCCCCTCCTATCGCTCATCGCCTCCATGTAATTCGGGACTATACCCAAAAACCACAGTTTTGCACGCCCTCTTGGACGTGGTAAGGTGGAAATCAAAGCACAGTGGGAATCACGCAAGACTCTATGACGATCTCGGGTCTACAGACTAACATGTACCAGTGTCACCAGAGAACTGCCATCTGACATAAGGTATAATTCCATCTGGGTGTTCTCGACGAGTCCGTCCAGTGTACCCAGTCTCCACTGAGCACCCGTATATCATCTCTGATGTCAAACACCAATGGATATGGGATCATCCATCGCCCATCTGTATGGGTCGAGAAGGTATACGCTATTCTACTCTGGTATATCAATGCCCCGTCTCGATACACCCACGACTAGGGACCTTGAAGGATGTACTTATGGACTACCATGTCCCCACTAGTATGATCCGCATCATAGTCCAGGTAGTCAAGTACACATCCTAAGGGCTTTACCAACATGTAATAGAGAGCCAATCAGTGTACACGTTAAGATAAAGAGCAACCAGATAGCATACTATCATATCGAGCAAGAAAGTCCTCCCTATATATGTCCCAGCATCCACTACAATATACATCCTATGTACAGTAATGGCCTTTAGGGCATACATATAACTAACAGACCATGCCAAAATTAAATTTTTATGTGCCGAATAACTCTAAGCAAGATCGTATACTAGAGTTTAGGCGAAACTTAAAGCAAGAAAACAACTTTACGACTAAGGGTATGCAAAATACAACCTTTGTAGATCGGTCCTTCACTTCTAGAGCTCCTTGTCGTAGTCCCTTCGCTGCGATCAAAGTTCTCCCGGGCTCTTGCATGGCTTCACGAGGCGAAAGATACGATCTTTGCTTGAAGTCTCCGAGGCCGAAGATGATCTACGTCGAGGGAATTCCGACTCAAGCTTCTACTTCACTAACTAGAGAATTAGTGAAGTAAACACCCTAAACTAAAGTGCTAATCTAGTAGAGGATGGAGAAATAGGAAGTAGGTTCTCTTTGGAATTTTATTTCTCACAACCTTTCTCACTTTGGATCAAACCCTAGTTTTCTTTTTCTCTTGTTCAATGAAGAAGAAGATGAACAAAAGAAAGTCAAGAGGATAATGATCAAGTGTGGAGAGTAACCATTGTGAGTGAGTATCATATACTAACTCTTGTAAAGGATTAACCCTAGGCTAATCTTTATGGTTGGGTTAAGAAATATCCATAGTAAAAACAAAACCAAGTTGAATTAGTCAATGCATCCACAAGTTTCCACAAGCTTCATGCATTTTCTAATCCTCCACTTGATTTTGTAATTACTTTAGATATTAAAAACCCAAAATAAAAATTAGCATAGTGTAAGTCTCATACACCCATGGATGATGTATCATCAACCATGATACAAAAATACAACACATTTTAATATATATCATATATATAGTAAAGATGTGTACATGTGAGAAAAAAACCCTAAGTGAACATGTGTTAGTAAATGTAAACTAGTATATCTAATATACAATTATACACTTAATTATTAAATCAACACCTGACTTAATAATCCGGTCATATCTCATATAACCGGTTAACATCTATTGTACCGACTTATCGAATCAACACTTGATTCGATAACCCGTCTATATCATATATAACCGACCGATACAAAAAGTCGCGAGAATATAATACGGCATCACATACACAAATTATTCTCGGTCTCGCACATATCATATATGCGCTCCTATTTCGTTTTGCCTGAGCCAGTAAAACCTCTGTGTAGGACTCTAAAGACTCGTCAATACGCCGGCAGTAGGTGATGATCACATCACGCACCCACAAGTCGTCAGCGGTACTAGCTGGACGTAACGGCTACCCGGGTATTGAGCGATCAGAAGATCAGCAAGCAAGCCCGCTCCAACTCCTGTAAAAGCCTACCGGTAACACTTCCCGTACAGTCCGGTCTCCTCGTCTGATATGTCGCATATCAAGTCTAGGGGTGGTAAACGTCAGACCCCAATAACCGATAAGTCGTGCCGATGTGAGGCTCATAACGGGTCGAGAAACTACTGGTTGTTGGAGATAGTGCCTTCAGAGTCAATTATTGGATCACAGGCACGTGATTGCAATGTTTGAGGGAGGACCTATCCCGGTACGACAGTCTTACTCGAGATGATAGTATGCTATCTGGTTTACCTTTATCATCGTGTACTGCTTCAGGTGACCTTACAGGTCGCTATTACACGTTGATAGAGCCCCTAGGATTCTTGCTTGACGACCAGCAGTATGATGGCGATCATATATGTGGGAGCTGGGGTCTATAAGCACATCCTTAAAAGGTAAATATATTCATTATGATATGTTTAGCATCTTTCATCCATGATGGTGCATTAATTGTGATTTGAATGGGTATGGAGTGATAAGCATGGTTGATGTTTCTTAGCTTTATGATGTGGTCACCTCTTTTCTTCTCCTACCATCACCTCCCTTCATGCTTGATTTTTCCTCCACCATTCTCACATGTATATGGCCGGCCACTTCATGGATATGAGAGGGGTAGATTTCATTTTGGTGTGGCAAGAAATTAAGCATCCATCTCATTTTTAGCTTGCCACCAAAAATTCCCAAGTTCATATCTTGTTGATTCCTCCATCAAGGCAACTTCACAAACCCCATGAGACAAAGTGATTCTACACTACAACCTACAGCAAGTCTTGGGCACGTCGACTTGCCAGCTTCATGCCCGAGTTGCCTCGGTATTGAGGTGGGAACCCGTAAAAGATGCAGGCGATGTGGTGCCCTTCCGGCGAAGAGGCGACGACCGGAGTTTCCGCGAGAGATCGGGATGACGACGAGAAGACCGGAGGACTCGGATCACTCGGTATATCTCTCACCCTTTCTCTTTTTAGCTAGTATCGGTTAATGGTTACGATCCGGGTATATTGTCCGCGGTAGCGCCAGTTTAAAGTTAAGAAAAATTTTGATTCCGCATTTTGGCCTCGGATAGACGGCCGGGGCGCTGCCGTGACGCAACATGGTATCAGAGCCACGCCATTAACCTTGCCTAGCTTGTTCTAATGTGTTTTACTTATCCGATCGACCAAAATTCCAAAATCCGCGTTTTGCATGCATCAGTTTTCTGTCGATTTTTTCCGGGCTCGAAAAATTTTTCTGGTTGCAGAAAATTGATGTACATGAAGTTCTAAGAAAACTGCAAAAATTTGGTAAGCTGATCCTTCCAGAGGACCGCGGAACCGCGGCAATGACCCCTCTTTTGCCGTGGTTCCGCCGCAGGATGTTCCCTTCATTTTACCATTTCTTTGCAGTGGGCTTATGGGCTAATTTTAGGGGTTTTGGAATATTAATATTGGGCCCAGAATTTCTGTGAGTGCTACGGTATTGGTTGGGGGCCCACTTGTTAATTTTTGATCGATCGGATATTTTAAACACATTTTTCACAGTATTTACATTATATCTGCGACCGTGAATGTCACTCGATCGGTAAATCCGGTCTAACTGCTATAGCCCGGTTAGACGGATTTGCGAACGTGACTTTCACGTTGATGTTCTGTGTTTTGCTGTGATGTTGCGGATCGGTCGTGGGGATAGCCTGGATGCAATGCTAGTACAGTTTTGTTGTATTATGTACATTTGATATTGCGGGGAGAGCGTCCGACATATGGACTGCCGTCACTGCCTGTTTGTATTATTATTTTGGGGCACGACCAGGTTGCGGTCGTTGTACCCGTTGTATGTATATTTTACTTTCTGTACTAGGTTTACCCCGCGGTAGGGTGCACGGATAGCCGGGTTCTGAAGGGCAACAAGCCCGCATCTCATGGCATTGGGATGGAGGGGGCTTCAGTCTGGAATTGGCGGGCTATTCGCCGCACTCGTAGGGGGTACAGGTTGACCCAGGAGGGGTGCCCAAGTTACCGGATTCCGTGAAGTGCTGGGTGGTCCATTCACGGTGCTGAAGGGGGCTGCCTCGCTTCAGGTTTTGGCGGGTGACTTGCCGCGCCCGTAGGGGTCTAGGATTTCATTGCACAGGCTATCCACACGACCAGGGGAACGTCGGGTTTCAGTAGTGGCTCTGTGAAACCCGGGGATCCCAGATATCTGTATTGTTCTGTGATGCTGTACATTTCTGTGATGTTGCATTTTTTATCACGCCTTGAGCGAATATAATATATTGGTATATATATTAGTAGATGTTGTATATGTTTTTCATCCGCGCTAGTCCAGTCCCCGCTCTGCCGTTAGTTAGCTAACCTAACGGGTGATGACGGGACCCAGTGGCGAATGCAGATGGCATATACGTACGTCAGTATATTTTCGTTCTTTGTGGTGTGATCAATTGATGGGACTGCGTTGATTCGGATCAATGCAAGTTAAAACAAACCTATTCTGATGTTGTTGGAACACTTTTCAAAAAGCTGTTATTGCAAGGACGTTCACTTTTGTTTTGCATCGTGGTATTCATTTGGAATATCCTGCTCCTCAGTCGACGAGGCAAGGGCCGAGATCCCTTCACCGGGAGTGACCCCTTGGACAGAAGTTTGCGTCAGGGCATTAACTTCACTATAGCCGATTACTTTTGCTTTGCACCGCGGTATTCATTTGGAATATCCTGCACCCCATTCTACGGGGAAAGAGCCGAGATCCCTTCACCGGGAGTGACCTCTTTAGTAAAGGTTTTCGTCACTATATTTTCTAAAAAGCTATCCGTTCCTTCAACGATATCAAGTTCATTACGTTAAAGGTTTTTCGCCAAAAACCAGTCGTAGCCCTCCGTCATTTCAGATTAGTATTACTTAGTATTCGTGCTGCGTTTGTCGTGCATTGCCGAGGCGTAGTGTTCGGTAGCTATGTAGTGCTTCTCTGTCACATGGATAAATGGATTGGTTAGGACAGTCGTACGGTCTTGTTGGCATTGTCAAGGACTCGTACGGGTGGGTTTAACGCAATCAAGACAATGACGGGTAGAACTTGACTAGGACTCTTTGATTTGTTGGCATTGTCAAGGTCACTTAGGTCCTAGGGGTAAAAACCAACATCGGGAGTTTCAAAAGAACTGAAACTTGCCAGATATGCGCATACCTTCTGGAGTGTGGTGACTTGAGTGGATTCCGTCAAGTTATCATGCGATGATAGTTGGATCCCGATTCCCACTGATGAGTTGGTTCACTCCTCGGGTGATCCCGACTAATTCTTCTTTCAGGTTTGGAGGAGAATTTGACGGTACAGTGGGAGGTTTCCAGATTAGATAAAGTGATAACCATTCTGATCTAGGTTAGAGTGCACGCTGAGTGTTTCTTTTCTCTCTCTCTGGCAGCGACCATTGACCCGACCCTTAGACTACGACTCAGAGACCAAGTTGACCGAACCTTCTTAACACTGGCTTTTGGATTGTCAGAGTTGCAGATCTCATTGCCACTTCTACTTTTACCCTTTTCTCCAGGACACCCCGTATTACTGCGAACGTCCACTTCCATTGGACAAAACCATCGTATGGTTAGATACGAACTCGAAGGAATTCGAGGATGGTTTCCGGTTCTGGAGAAAACGGATAGGATTATTCAGTTGTCTTTTCCCTTTTACCTTCTCTCAAGTTGTGAGTACTCCTTGGTTTAGGAGATAGTACACCTATTATGCAAATTGGATAGTCTTCTTCCAAACCTTAGGCTGGTGCCGACCGGTAGGGAATGAAGAAAACCAATTAGCCTAAACGGTGTGCAGAAGGTATTAAGATTAAGACAAAGTAAGGGATTAGTAAGAGGGCAAAGTAAATTGCGACTGATATTCACGACCAAACCAAGTATTTCTTCGCCAATCCTAAATCACCTTTGTATTTCTCCAGGACACTCCGTATCACTACGAAGATCCACAGTTTATTGGATACTCCATCGTATGGTTATATACGAACTCGAAAGGAACTTGTTCCAGTTCGGGGATGGATTCTGGTTCAGGAGAAATAGGAAAAAGATTTATTCAGTTGTCTTTTATCTTCACCTTCTCTCGCATTGCGAGTGCTCCTAGGACTAGGAAAGTACACCCATTATGCTTATTGGATAGTCTTCTTCCAAACCATAGGCTGGTGCCGAACGGTAGGGAAGGAAGAAAACCATTTGGCCTAAGGGGTGTGCAGAAGGTAACGACTAAAGACATATAAAGGGATTTGGAGAGGTGGCAAAGAATTATACGGTTATAGTTGTGAATCTGGATAATGGTAGAGGCATTACTAGGAATACCAGGATACCCCATCGAAATATTTCAATGTTTCAGTTCAACTGTGTACTGTTAAAAGAAAACTGATTTCCTGATTAGACACTTGCTCCAGGGTATGTATTGTAAGTGCACGGCGGGGCCCCGGCCGTCAATCCGACGGCCAAATACGGAAGCGGTGATAAACTTTAATTTTGCGAACTTTGCAAACCGGCACCACCGCGCACTAAACCCCGGATCGGGCCATTAACAAGTCTAAGCTAACTATAAGATAGGGGAAGAGATATACCGAATGATCCGAGTCCTTCGGTCTTCGTCTCCACTCCGATCTCCCGCGGATGCTTCGTCCGTCATCTCCTCGTTGTCGCCTTTTCGCCGGAAGGGCACCACATCGCCTACATCTTTTACGGGCTCCCACCTCAATACCGAGGCAACTCGGGCGCGAAGCTGGCGAGTCGACGCGTCCAAGATTTGCTGTAGAAAGTGTAGTGTAGAGCTAATGTCTCATTTGGGGTTTGTTGCCTTTGAAGATGATGGAGGAATCAAGATAAGAAAAATGGTGCTTGTATTTTTCTAGCATGAAATGAGATGAACAAATTTTCCCTCTTGAAAATGATCCTCTCTTCTTCTTCTCTCAAGTATGAAAAAACTTATCATATTAGAAAATGGTGGAGGAAAGAATATGAAGCATGAAGGGAGGTGATGGTAGGAGCACAAGTGGTGACCACACCCAAAACATCATCATAACCATCTCACATCAAACTCTAATCACTTCTAATCAACAAAAAGCAAGTGATGATGATAGAAAAGAATGGTATCAAAAGATGCTTTCATAATTAATACATTTTCAAGAAAAACCTCCACAATGTGTTATTTGCAAACTTGCAAATAACACCCTCCATCGAAAAAGTCCGGCCGGGAAAGAACAAAGAAAAACCGGCCGGAACGGAATGCAAACTGGCAACTCCAGAAAACTGGCCCCGTAATAAATTACAGGAAAACCCCAATACTGTGCATACACACCCGCATCTGTATTCCGACCGGATACAAATGCAATGAGACAAAATCTACACTGTACTATACTAGGATACGGCTTAAACCAAAGCCGGCTAGTAAAATCCGTCCGATCACGATCCGTGCAATACCGCACGTATCTGATCGAACCCTGCCATATCTCCATACGGCCTCTACAGCGTTTCGCCCGAAAGCTTGAGTAACTGAAAGTGTGGTGGACTCTAAAGACTCGTCAATACTATGGTTGTGGATTTAACCACTAGCACGTCAGAGGTATAAGCCAATACGTAACGGGCCACCAGCTATTGACCAAAAGGGACGTCGATGAGCGAACTCATCCTGACACCCTACTGAGCCTGTCAGTGACAATATCCGTACAGTCCGGTCCGTTCGTCTATGAGCATCGCATGTCGGGCCTAGGGGGTTGGTAAAAGTCAGACCCCCAAAAGCGGTACAAGTCGTGTCGGAGTGTAGCCTAGAACACCCTGAGATACTACTGGAATACCTACCAGTAAATCTCCTGCCTTGGCCAAGGACTTTGTGTAATGGCTCTCCTAGACACAGCGCGACCTCACCCCCAATACCGGGAGAGACAAACCCCCGAAGATCCGCTCACTGCCTCCATGTGGCTCGGGACTGTACCCAACTAAAACCTGTTTGCACGACTCCTTTGAGCCGTGGTAGGGCAGTAATCAAAGTACAGTGGGAACTCACACGAGACAAATGACGATCCCCAGGTCGATGAACTAACCTGTACACATGTCACCAGGGAACTGCTATCTGACGTCAGGTATAAGACCAACTAGCATGTTCCCGGCGAGTCCTGTCCGGTGTACTCATAACCCAATGAGCACCTGTATACATCTTAGGTGAACCAACTGACACCAGTGGCCTGTGAGACCGGCCACCGCCCCTCGTCGGGGTCTCGACTGTATACACTAGTCTACTTTGGAGAATCGATGCCCTGTCTCGAAACTCCCACGACTAGGGACCTTTTAAGGATGTGCTTATAGACTCCAGCTCTCACTTATATGATCGCCCTCATACTGCTGGCAGTCAAGCAAGAATCCTAGGGGCTCTATCAACGTGCAATAGCGACATGTCAGGTCACCTAAAGCAGTACACGATGATAAAGGTAAACCTGATAGCAAACTATCATCTCGAGTAAGACTGTCGTCCCGGGATAGGTCCTCCCTCAATCATTGCAATCACGTGCCTGTGATCCAATAATTGACTCTGTGGGCACTATCTCCAACAATCTCCCACTTGCACTCAAGGCTAATTATTGCGATGTCGCATACTCACAGCCCGTGTGATACCGAACACCCAACTCCTCTACTAGTCAGTCCCACAAATCCCGTTTGTGAAACTATTGCGTTCGAGGAATAGCCTCAGTGAGTGGATCCGCCTTGAAGTTTCTTTCTATGTCTCTCTCTATCTCAAGTTCGCGGAGAATGCCATCTCCCGAAATGAGCAATACCTGTCTTAGAGTGTCTGGATGTCTGATGGGACTTAGCTCATAAATGAACTCCAAATCCAAACTTCTTAGACTGTATCGTCAACTGAACTTAATCAGTGTCCTGCGCCATGCCTCCCTCAGTATTGCCTTGGATCACCTGTCCAAAATACTTCCCCTCGTCAGAGGGAAAACTATAACTCTGACAATCACCCTGTCGTCCATGTCACCTTGGAAGCCTGGAATGATAACTGTCTCCCAAACGAGGCTGTCGTTATCATATCCCTAGAACATCCACTTATGTTCTAAAACTGCTTCCGACTGTTTCTCCAGGATTGGATCAATGTCAACTTATTGCATCTAGTGCAAGAACAACATCTGGTGTGGTACTTGACATCTCATGATTGACTCAATTGCCTAAGCATGTGATCTACCAATCATGCATATCCCTCTCTACTTTAGTCTAGAAGACACCTTTAGAGAGGGTGACTCCATCACCTGCAGGTACACTACCGTGCCAGGAGTCGTCCATTCTAAATACTCATAGAATGCTGTCAAAGTACCCTGATTGGGAAACCACCCAAATCTAGACCTAAAACCATAGATCTAGTAACCAGTATGTCTGATATAATATTCAAGTCCTTTGTGGAGAAACCACTGTGTGACGACCAAAGTATAACCGATCGTAGTATAGGAATGTCACTTCCTACTTTGTGTATGTCATCCAAAACCCGGATATCACACCCTACTACCTTCTCAACAGATCCATCCCCTATTCTGATGACATCAAACCTATGACTGTCACATCAGAAATAGATGATCTATCTCCGCTATATCTGCTTTAGTCTATAAATAGACATAAGCCTGATGTCCACCAATGCTTCCGCTGCTCCCACTGACTATGAAAACCCTCTGGCAGAGTCATATAGATGTGCACTTCTAAAGCTAGTTTAGAACGACGCTATACTCATCCTCCTGCCGGGTCTCGCAGCCTGGAACAACAACAATGGCAAGTGTGGGTAAACAAGAACTTCCCTGTCACCGTCCTTGAGGCTACCGGAGTGCCTCTCGGGTGCCTGAAGTTACCCACCTTATCTGCGGAGTGGCCAATGGAATGTCAAATCAGATTGAATCTTTAGGTTCCTTATCAAATCTTCAGTAATCGTTTGCGGTTCTAGAATCACTTCCAGTTCTACCATACTCCCACTACTGTTTTTGAAAAAATCCATTTTTAATAAAACTGTGGCGAGTCTAGAACAATACTTCTATTGATCTGCCAGATGGTAGAAAGTCAACCCTCGTCATAGCCTGGGTCAACCCACAAACAGCCATTACAGAAACGTGCCTTGAGTTATCCAGAGTCTGGTTTTAATCATAAGCCGGACAACTCCCCGTACCTTAACAATGTTAAGATATGAACTGTACTAAATCCAATATAGATCCAGAGGCACTGATTTAATTGAACCAGATTCAAATCATGCAGCTGTCTCCAGTGCATGTCAACTAAATGGAGAGAGGCCGATCAGCGTTACTCAACTTAGGAATGCTTCCAATTATGAGTAACCTGAAAGAGAAGCAATTTCTCTTTATCATTACTATCAACTGAATACCATAAACAAGTATCTACATCTTCGATCACCTTGAAGAATCCCGATACTTGCTACACCTGGTTCTCTACTCTATTCAAATACCTATAACTCCTCAAAACCTAGACCCTGTGTTTCTACGAAACACATGTCTAAGAACTGGAGAAGTTAAAAGTAAACAGAACATAGTATGAGGACCAATCCCTTTGTCCTAATGGACACTGGACAACATACAATACTCTGTATAAGTCCGCTGAGTCTAACAACTCTTTCACTGTGTGTCGTAGGTTGAAAACTGTACTTATGGTTAAGAAGAATTACACCGCTGTTTAATGCTCCTTACCTAACCATCCACTGATATAGGTAAATGTCATCGACATAATATCAAAAGGTATATCTCACTCTATGAAAATAGACGTACAGATATATCAATTTGAAATTGGTGCACAACAGCGGATATTCAAAACCAAATATTTGCCGACCGGCAAACAGCCCAGGTGATCTCCTCAAATATCACCGATTACAACGAATCCCGATATAATGAGGATGATCACCCAATTCCCAATAACTTACTCCCACTCATCATCTGTAAAGCCATAAAGATGTGAGAATCAAACCTGGTAAATACATACCCTGGAGCAAGTGTCTAATCAGGAAATCAGTTTTCTTTTAACAGTACACTGTAGAACTGAAACATTGAAATGTTTCGATAGGGTATTCTGGTATTCCCAGTAATGCCTCTACCATTATCCAGATTCACAACTATAACCGTATAATTCTTTGCCACCTCTCCAAATCCCTTTATATGTCTTTAGTCATTACCTTCTGCACACCCCTTTAGGCCAATTGGTTTTCTTCCTTTCCTACCGTTCGGCACCAGCCTATGGTTTGGAAGAAGACTATCCAATAAGCATAATGGGTGTACTGTCCTAACCCTAGGAGCACTCGCAATGCGAGAGAAGGTGAAGATAAAAGACAACCGAATAAACCCTATTCCTATTTCTCCTGGACCAGAATCCATCTCCGAACTGGAACAAGTTCCTTTCGAGTTCGTATATAACCATACGATGGAGTATCCAATAAACTGTGGATCTTCGTAGTGATACGGAGTGTCCTGGAGAAATACAAAGGTGATTTAGGATTGGCGAAGAAGTACTTGGTTTGGTCGTGAATATCAGTCGCAATTTACTTTGCCCTCTTACTAATCCCTTTCTTTGTCTTAATCTTAATACCTTCTGCACACCGTTTAGGCTAATTGGTTTTCTTCATTCCCTACCGGTCGGCACCGGCCTAAGGTTTGGAAGAAGACTATCCAATTTGCGTAATAGGTGTACTATCTCCTAAACCAAGGAGTACTCACAACTTGAGAAAAGGTAAAAGGGAAAAGACAACTGAATAATCCTATCCGTTTTCTCCAGAACCGGAAACCATCCTCGAATCCCTTCGAGTTCGTATCTAACCATACGATGGTTTTGTCCAATGGAAGTGGACGTTCGTAGTAATACGGGGTGTCCTGGAGAAAAGGGTAAAAGTAGGAGTGGCAATGAGGTCTGCAACTCTGACAATCCAAAAGCCAGTGTTAAGAAGGTTCGGTCAACTTGGTCTCTGAGTCATAGTCTTAGGGTCGGGTCAATGGTCGCTGCCAGAGAGAGAGAGAAAAGAAACACTCAGCGTGCACTCTAACCTAGATCAGAATGGTTATCACTTTATCTAATCTGGAAACCTCCCACTGTACCTCAAATTCTCCTCCAAACCTGAAAGAAGAATTAGTCGGGGTCACCCGAGGAGTAAACTAACTCATCAGTGGGAATCGGGATCCAACTCTCATCGCATGATAACGTGACGGAATCCGCTCACGGTATCACACTCCAGAAGGTATGCGCATATCTGGCAAGTTTCAGTTCTTTTGAAACTCCCGATATGATTTTTACCCCATGCTCTTATGACCTTGACTTTGGCCAACAAATCATAAGTCACATGTCAAGTTCTGCCCGTCATTCTCCAGGTTAATTTGAGCCCACCCATACAAGCCCTTGACTTTGGCCAACAAGGTTATACGACTGCCCCAAACCAACGCATCTATCTTTGCTGCATATGAATAACCAACAGCTACCAAACACTGTGCCTTGACTTTGGCCAACAAACACAGCTTGAATACTATTGACTACCCATATGAAACGACGGAGGGCTACGAATGGTTTCTGGCAAAAACCTTTAACGTAATGAACTTGATATTGTTGAAGGAACGGATAGCTTTTTAGAAAATATAGTGACGAAAACCTTTACTAAAGAGGTCACTCCCGGCGAAGGGATCTCGGCTCTTTCCCCGTAGAATGGGGTGCAGGATATTCCAAATGAATACCACGATGCAAAGCAAAAGTAATCGGCTATAGTGAAGTTAATGCCCTGACGCAAACTTCTGTCCAAGGGGTCACTCCCGGTGAAGGGATCTCGGCCCTTGCCTCGTCGACTGAGGAGCAGGATATTCCAAATGAATACTACGATGCAAAACAAAAGTGAACGTCCTTGCAATAACAGCTTTTTGAAAAGTGTTCCAACAACATCAGATTAGGTTTGTTTAACTTGCATTGATCCGAATCAATGCAGTCCCATCAATTGATCACACCACAAAGAACGAAAATATACTGACGTACGTATATGCCATCCGCATTCGCCACTGGGTCCCGTCATCACCCGTTAGGTTAGCTAACTAACGGCAGAGCGGGGACTGAACTAGCGCGGATGAAAAACATATACAACATCTACTAATATATATACCAATATATAGTATTCCGCTCAAGGCGTGAATAAAATGCAACATCACAGAAATGTACAGCATCACAGAACAATACAGATATCTGGGATCCCCGGGTTTCACAGAGCCACTACTGAAACCCGACGTTCCCCTGGTCGTGTGGATAGCCTGTGCAATGAAATCCTAGACCCCTACGGGCGCGGCAAGTCACCCGCCAAAACCTGAAGCGAGGCAGCCCCCTTCAGCGCCGTGAATGGACCACCCAGCACTTCACGGAATCCGGTAACTTGGGCACCCCTCCTAGGTCAACCTGTACTCCCTACGAGTGCGGCGAATAGCCCGCCAATTCCAGACTGAAGCCCCCTCCGTCTCAATGCCCTGAGATGCGGGCTTGTTGCCCTCCAGAACCCGGCTATCCGTGCACCCCTCCGCGGGGTAACCCTAGTACAGAAAGTAAAATATACATACAACGGGTACATCGACCGCAACCAGGTCGTGCCCCAAAAGAATAATACAAACAGGCAGTGACGGCAGTCCACATGTCGGACGCTCGCCCCGCAATATCAAATGTACATAATACAACAGAGACTGTACTAGCATTGCATCCAGGCTATCCCCACGACCGATCCGCAACATCACAGCAAAACACAGAACATCAACGTGAAAGTCACGTTCGCAAATCCGTCTAACCGGGCTATAGCAGTTAGACCGGATTTACCGATCGAGTGACATTCACGGTCGCAGATATAATGTAAATACTGTGAAAAATGTGTTTAAAATATCCGATCGATCAAACAATTAACCAGTGGGCCCCCAAGCAATACTGTAGCACTCACAGAAATAATTGGCCCAATTTTAATATTCCAAAACCCCTATTTTTAGCCCACAAGCCCACTGCAAAAAAAAACGATCACATGATCTCTCATTATTGCGGCGGATCCGCGGCCTAGTAAAGGTTAATGGCCGCGGATCCGCGCTCTTGAAGAGGGATCATGTTGTCGAATTTTCCCAGTGTTCTTAGAACTCTCTGCTCATCATTCTGAGACAACCTGAAAAATTTTTAGACTTCAAAAAATTTCAACAGAAACTGATGTGAAGGAAAATGCAAGTTTTGGAATTTTGGTCGATCGGAAATGCAAAACACATCAAACGAAGCTAGACGAAGTTAATGGCGAGGCTCTGATACCACTGTAAGTGCACAGCGGCGCCCCGGCCGTCAATCCGACGGCCAAATGCGGAAGCGGTGATAAACTTTAATTTTGCGAACTTTGCAAACCGGCACCACCGCGCACTAAACCCCGGATCGGGCCATTAACAAGTCTAAGCTAACTATAAGATAGGGGAAGAGATATACCGAATGATCCGAGTCCTTCGGTCTTCGTCTCCACTCCGATCTCCCGCGGATGCTTCGTCCGTCATCTCCTCGTTGTCGCCTCTTCGCCGGAAGGGCACCACATCGCCTACATCTTTTACGGGCTCCCACCTCAATACCGAGGCAACTCGGGCGCGAAGCTGGCGAGTCGACGCGTCCAAGATTTGCTGTAGAAAGTGTAGTGTAGAGCTTATGTCTCATTTGGGGTTTGTTGCCTTTGAAGATGATGGAGGAATCAAGATGAGAAAAATGGTGCTTGCATTTTTCTAGCATGAAATGAGATGAACAAATTTTCCCTCTTGAAAATGATCCTCTCTTCTTCTTCTCTCAAGTATGAAAAAACTTATCATATTAGAAAATGGTGGAGGAAAGAATATGAAGCATGAAGGGAGGTGATGGTAGGAGCACAAGTGGTGACCACACCCAAAACATCATCATAACCATCTCACATCAAACTCTAATCACTTCTAATCAACAAAAAGCAAGTGATGATGATAGAAAAGAATGGTATCAAAAGATGCTTTCATAATTAATACATTTGCAAGAAAAACCTCCATAATGTGTTATTTGCAAACTTGCAAATAACACCCTCCATCGAAAAAGTCCGGCCGGGAAAGAACAACGAAAAACCGGCCGGAACGGAATGCAAACTGGCAACTCCAGAAAACTGGCCCCGTAATAAATTACAGGAAAACCCCAATACTGTGCATACACACCCGCATCTGTATTCCGACCGGATACAAATGCAATGAGACAAAATCTACACTGTACTATACTAGGATACGGCTTAAACCAAAGCCGGCTAGTAAAATCCGTCTGATCACGATCCGTGCAATACCGCACGTATCTGATCGAACCCTGCCATATCTCCATACGGCCTCTACAGCGTTTCGCCCGAAAGCTTGAGTAACTGAAAGTGTGGTGGACTCTAAAGACTCGTCAATACTATGGTTGTGGATTTAACCACTAGCACGTCAGAGGTATAAGCCAATACGTAATGGGCCACCAGCTATTGACCAAAAGGGACGTCGATGAGCGAACTCATACTGACACCCTACTGAGCCTGTCAGTGACAATATCCGTACAGTCCGGTCCGTTCGTCTATGAGCATCGCATGTCGGGCCTAGGGGGTTGGTAAAAGTCAGACCCCCAAAAGCGGTACAAGTCGTGTCGGAGTGTAGCCTAGAACACCCTGAGATACTACTGGAATACCTACCAGTAAATCTCCTGCCTTGGCCAAGGACTTTGTGTAATGGCTCTCCTAGACACAGCGCGACCTCACCCCCAATACCGGGAGAGACAAACCCCCGAAGATCCGCTCACTGCCTCCATGTGGCTCGGGACTGTACCCAACTAAAACCTGTTTGCACGACTCCTTTGAGCCGTGGTAGGGCAGTAATCAAAGTACAGTGGGAACTCACACGAGACAAATGACGATCCTCAGGTCGATGAACTAACCTGTACACATGTCACCAGGAAACTGCTATCTGACGTCAGGTATAAGACCAACTAGCATGTTCCCGGCGAGTCCTGTCCGGTGTACTCATAACCCAATGAGCACCTATATACATCTTAGGTGAACCAACTGACACCAGTGGCCTGTGAGACCGGCCACCGCCCCTCGTCGGGGTCTCGACTGTATACACTAGTCTACCCTGGAGAATCGATGCCCTGTCTCGAAACTCCCACGACTAGGGACCTTTTAAGGATGTGCTTATAGACTCTAGCTCTCACTTATATGATCGCCCTCATACTGCTGGCAGTCAAGCAAGAATCCTAGGGGTCTATCAACGTGCAATAGCGACATGTCAGGTCACCTAAAGCAGTACACGATGATAAAGGTAAACCGATAGCAAACTATCATCTCGAGTAAGACTGTCGTCCCGGGATAGGTCCTCCCTCAATCATTGCAATCACGTGCCTGTGATCCAATAATTGACTCTGAGGGCACTATCTCCAACATGTATTTACCAGGTTTGATTCTCACATCTGTATGGCTTTACAGATGAAGAGTGGGAGTAAGTTATTGGGAATAGGGTGATCATCCTCATTATATCGGGATTCGTTGTAATCGGTGATATTTGAGGAGATCATCTGGGCTGTTTGCCGGTCGGCAAATATTTGGTTTTGAATATCCGCTGTTGTGCACCAATTTCAAATTGATATATCTGTACGTCTATTTTCATAGAGTGAGATATACCTTTTGATATTATGTCGATGATATTTACCTATATCAGTGGATGGTTAGGTAAGGAGCATTAAACAGCGGTGTAATTCTTCTTAACCATAAGTACAGTTTTCAACCTACGACACACAGTGAAAGAGTTGTTAGACTCAGCGGACTTATACAGAGTATTGTATATTGTCCAATGTCCATTAGGACAGAGGGGTTGGTCCTCATACTATATTCTGTTTACTTTTAACTTCTCTAGTTCTTAGACATGTGTTTCGTAGAAACACAGGGTCTGAGTTTTGAGGAGTTATAGGTATTTGAATAGAGTAGAGAACCAGGTGTAGCAAGTATCGGGATTCTTCAAAGTGATCGAAGATATAGATACTTGTGTATGGTACTCAGTTGATAGTAATGATAAAGAGAAATTGCTTCTCTTTCAGGTTACTCTTAATTGGAAGCGTTCCTAAGTTGAGTAACGCTGATCGGCCTCCTTCCATTTAGTGGACATGCACTGGAGATAGCTGCATGATTTGAATCTGGTTCAATTAAATCAGTGCCTCTGGTTCTATATTGGATATAGTACAATTCATATCTTAACATTGTTAAGGTACGGGGAGTTGTCCGGCTTATGATTAAAACCAGACTCTGGATAACTCAAGGCACGTTTCTGTAATGGCTGTTTGTGGGTTGACCCAGGCTATGACGAGGGTTGACTTTCTACAATAAGAAAGATCAATAGTGATATTGTTCTTGACTCGCCACAGTTTTAATAAAAATGGATTTTTTCAAAAACAGTAGTGGGAGTATGGTAGAACTGGAAGTGATTCCAGAACCGCAAATGATTACTGAAGATTTGATAAGGAACCTAAAGATTCAATCTGTTTTGACATTCCATTGGCCACTCCGCAGATACGGTGGGTAACTTCAGGCACCCGAGAGGTACTCCGGTAGCCTCAAGGACGGTGACAGGGAAGTTCTTGTTTACCCACACTTGCCATTGTTGTTGTTCCAGGCTGCGAGACCCGGCAGGAGGATGTGTATAGCGTCGTTCTAAACTAGCTTTAGAAGTGCACGTCTATATGACTCTGCCAGAGGGTTGTCGTAGTGAGTGGGAGCAGCGGAAGCATTGGTGGACATCTAGCTTATGTCTATTTATAGACTAAAGCAGATATAGCGGAGATAGATCATCTATTTCTGATGTGAAGTCATAGGTTTGACTTCATCAGAACAGGGGATGGATCTGTTAAGAAGGTAGTAGGGTGTGATGTCCTGGTATTTGATGACATACACAGAGTAGGAAGTGATATTCCTATACTACGATCGGTTATACTTTGGTCGTCACACAGTGGTTTCTCCACAAGGGACTTGGACATTATATCAGACATACTGGTTACTAGATCTATGGTTTTTAGATCAAGATTTGGGTGGTTTCCCAATCAGGGTACCTTGACAGCATTATAAGAGTATTTAGAATGGACGACTCCTGGCACGGTGGTGTACCTGCAGGTGATGGAGTCACCCTCTCTAAAGGTGTCTTATAGACTAAAGTAGAGAGGGATGTGCATGATTGGCAGATCACTTGCTTAGGCAATTGAGTCAATCATGTGATGTCAAGTACCACACCAGATGTTATTCTTGCACAAGATGCAATAAGTTGATATTGATCCAATTCTGGAGAAACAGTCGGAAGCAGTTTTAGAACATAAGTAGATGTTCTAGGGATATGATAACGACAGCCTCATTTGGGAGACAGTTATCATTCCAGGCTTCCAAGGTGACATGGACGACAAGGAGGTTGTCAGAGTTATAGTTTTCCTTCTGACGAGGTGCAGTATTTTGGACAGGTGGTCCAAGGAAATACTGAGGGTGGCATGGCGCAGGATACTGATTAAGTTCAGTTGACGATACAGTCTAAGAAGTTTGGATTTGGAGTTCATTTATGAGCTAGGTCCCATCAGACATCCAGACATTCTAAGACAGGTATTGCTCATTTCGGGAGATGGCATTCTCCGCGAACTTGAGATTTAGAGAGACATAGAAAGAAACATCAGAGCGGATCCACTCGCTGAGGCTATTCCTCGAACGCAATAGTCTCGCAAACGAGCTTTGTGAGACTGACTAGTAGAGGAGTTGGGTGTTCGGTATCATACGGGCTGTGAGTATGCGACATCGCAATAATTAGCCTTGAGTGCAAGTGGGAGATTGTTGGAGATAGTGCCCTCAGAGTCAATTATTGGATCACAGGCACGTGATTGCAATGATTGAGGGAGGACCTATCCCGGTACGACAGTCTTACTCGAGATGATAGTATGCTATCTTGTTTACCTTTATCATCGTGTACTGCTTCAGGTGACCTTACAGGTCGCTATTACACGTTGATAGAGCCCCTAGGATTCTTGCTTGACGACCAGCAGTATGATGGCGATCATATACATGGGAGCTAGGGTCTATAAGCACATCCTTAATAGGTCCCTAGTCGTGGGAGTTTCGAGACTGGGCATCGATACTCCATTAGTAGACCAGTGTATACAGTCGAGACCCCGACGAGGGGCGGTGGCCGGTCTCACAAGCCACTGGTGTCAGTTGGTTCACCTAAGATGTATACAGGTGCTCATTAGGTTATGAGTACACCGGACAGTACTCGCCGGGAACCTGCTAGTTGGGATTATACCAGACGTCAGATAGCAGTTCCCTGGTGACATGTGTACAGGTTAGTTCATCGACCTGAGATCATCATTTGTCTCGTGTGAGTTCCCACTGTGCTTTGATTACTACCCTACCACGGCTCAAAGGAGTCGTGCAAACAGGTTTTAGTTGGGTACTGTCCCGAGCAACATGGAGGCAGTGAGCGGATCTTCAGGGGTTCGTCTCTCCCGGTATTGGGGGTGAGGTCGCGCTGTGTCTAGGAGAGCCATTACGCAAAGCCCTCGGCCGAGGCAGGAGATTTACTGGTAGGTATTCCAGTAGTATCTCAGGGTGTTCTGGGCTACACTCCGACACGACTTGTACCGCTTTTGGGGGTCTGACTTTTACCAACCCCCTAGGCCCGCCATGCGATGCTCGTAGACGAACGGACTGGACTGTACGGATATTGTCCCTGACAGGCTCAGTAGGGTGTCAGGATGAGTTCGCTCATCGACGTCCCTTTTGGTCAATAGCTGGTGGCCCGTCACGTATTGGCTTATACCTCTGACGTGCTAGTGGTTAAATCCACAGCCATAGTATTGACGAGTCTTTAGAGTCCACCACACTTTCAGTTACTCAGGCTTTCGGGCGAAACGCTGTAGAAGCCGTATGGAGATTTGGCACGGTCCGATCAGATACGTGCGGTATTGCACGGATCAGGATCGGACGGTTTGTACTAGTGGCCGTATGGATATATGGCAGGGTTCGATCAGATACGTGCGGTATAGCATGGATCAGGATCGGACGGATATTACTAGCCGGATTTGGTTTAAGCCGGATCCTAGTATAGTACAGTGTAGATTTTGTATCTTTGCATTTGTATCCGGACGGAATACAGATGCGGGTGTGTATGCACAGTATCGGGGTTTTCCTGTAATTTATTACGGGACCAGTTTTCTGGAGTTGCCAGTTTGCATTCCGTTCCGGCCGGTTTTCGTTTGTTCTTTCCCGGCCGGACTTTTCCGATGGAGGGGGTTATATGCAATTGTGCAAATAACATTTGTGGAGGGGGGTTTCTAGCAAATATATTCATTATGATATGTTTAGCATCTTTCATCCATGATAGTGCATTAATTGTGATTTGAATGGGTATGGAGTGATAAGCATGGTTGATGTTTCTTAGCTTTATGATGTGGTCACCTCTTTTCTTCCCCTACCATCACCTCCCTTCATGCTTGATTTTTCCTCCACCATTCTCACATGTATATGGCCGGCCACTTCATGGATATGAGAGGGGTAGATTTCATTTTGGTGTGGCAAGAAATTAAGCATCCATCTTATTTTTAGCTTGCCACCAAAAATTCCCAAGTTCATATCTTGTTGATTCCTCCATCAAGGCAACTTCACAAACGTCATGAGACAAAGTGATTCTACACTACAACCTACAACAAGTCTTGGGCACGTCGACTTGCCAGCTTCGTGCCCGAGTTGCCTCGGTATTGAGGTGGGAGCCCGTAAAAGATGCAGGCGATGTGGTGCCCTTCCAGCGAAGAGGCGACGACCGGAGTTTCCGCGAGAGATCAGGATGACGACGAGAAGACCGGAGGACTCGGATCACTCGGTATATCTCTCTCCCTTTCTCTTTTTAGCTAGTATCGGTTAATGGTTACGATCCGGGTATATTGTCCGCGGTAGCGCCAGTTTAAAGTTAAGAAAAATTTTGATTCCGCATTTTGGCCTCGGATAGACGGCCGGGGCGCTGCAGTGGCGCAACACTGGTAACACTCAGCAGTAAATCTCTGAATCAGCCCTGGCCAGGGACTTCCCTGTTACGGCCAATCGAGCACAGCGCAACATCAACCCCCAATACCGGGAGAGACAAAACCCCTCCTATCGCTCATTGCCTCCATGTGACTCGGGACTGTACCCAAAAACCACCGTTTTGCACGCCCTCATGGACGTGGTAAGGTGGAAATCAAAGCACAGTGGGAATCACACAAGACCCTATGACGATCTCGGGTCTACAGACTAACCTGCACAAGTGTCACAAGAGAACTGCCATCTGACGTGAGGTATAATACCATCTGGGAGTTCTCGGCGAGTCCGTCCAGTGTACCCAGTCTCCACTGAGCACCCGTATACCATCTCTGATGCCAAACACCAATGGATTTGGGATCATCCATCGCCCATCTCATTGGTCGAGAAGCGTATACGCTAGTCTACACTGGTATATCAATGCCCCGTCTCGATACACCCACGACTAGAGACCTTGAAGGATGTACTTATGGACTACCATGTCCCCACCAGTATGATCTGCATCATAGTCTAGGTAGTCAAGTACACATCCTAAGGGGTTTACCAACATGTAACGATAAGACAGTATAAAGAGACTAGTATACATGTTAAAGTAAAGAGCAACCATATAGCATACTATCATATCGAGCAAGAAAGTCCTTTCTATATATATCCAAACATCCAATATAATATACATCATCTGTATAATACTGGCCTCTAGGGCATACATACAACTAACAATTCCAGGAGAAGAGCCGAAACAGTTAAAAGTGCTGTTAAAAATACGCCAAGTCCAAGACTTGTGATCTGGTAGTGATATATAAGGAATTATGAGATTCAACATATCAGAAAATTTACCTAAAGCCAACAGCAAGCATCACAGAAAGTTCCATGCACAGAGACCATTATTGGGCCGTAGATCCGCGGCCAGAGCCCCATTAGCGCGGCGGATCCGCGGTCACGTGATAGTGACGTCAGTACATTTCAGCTTCAGAATTCTTCTTTCAAGGCCTACACCTTTTCAAGCCACTCCAATTTCCAGTGATCTCCAGAAGCTTCTGTCAGAATAGCAAGGCTTGTTATTCAAGCTAAACACCCTCAAGCATCCAAAGCAAGCTACTTAATACCTAAGCCTAGAAGCTTCTCCCTAACCTCCAAGCTTATGAAGAAAGCTAACCCTAACTAACTAACTCTAGAACCTTCCACCAAACTACCAAGCTTACAAGGGAAGCTAAACTAAACATAGCTTCTAAAGGAAGCTAATCCTAATCAAGGCTATAAAAGGGACCCTAAGGCTTCACTTCCAAGGTTGTTTGTTAAGGTTGTTGATCCCTCCATCAATTTCCAAGACAAGTTGAGTGACACAACTTGTAGCCCTAACCCTAATCCAATCACCAAAGCCAAATTCAAAATCCCCGAGTACAATTCAAGCAAGAAGCCTTCAATCTTTTAGGAGCGAAACCGATCTTCATCCGAGCAAGTGATCCAAGACGATCCGCGACTCACGAAGACGTGCGAAGCCAAATCGACGATCTAGTTCTTTCCTCATTGTAGATCGTGAGAGAATTGTAACAAAATTGTTGACAAATAAAAGGTGAAATTCTTTATCTTGGTTTCTTTACATTCTTGCATCATGATTAGATCTCGATTCTTGATTGTGTTCTTTGATATGATGTTTGAGTAAAAACTCCGCTCGTGAAGGAGTCGAGAGAATCAATAGATGATGATGTTACAAATCTTGAAACGATTCTTAAGTCCTATACGTTTTGTAAACTTTAGTAAATTGAAAAATCGACAACCTAGTTTCGAGCGATGCTTTCTTGATTGTGTTCTCTCTTCATTAGTGATCCATGATCGATTCTTGAATTTACTAGAGGCTAGAATATGAATGAAATCAACGAAAGGACAAGGGATAGATGATGAAACCCTAGTTTCCGCAAGAAATCCCTAATTCTCGTTGATCGTCATCGATCTAGTATCAAATCATTTACTGATAAGAAAACGTAATCAATAGTTTTCATCACGTCTATAGATTCGATCGAGTCTACGATTCTTGAAACCTAATTCGATTGGAAATCATCAATTCTTGATTCTTGATTTTTAATGTTTTCTTGATAATTAGATTTAGATCTAGATAATTCTTGAAATTCACTTTTAAATCTTGAATTGAATTGTCTTTTTCTTTTCTCTTTAATTTTTGACTCATCTAATTCAATTACAAGCAAATCTCACTTTCCCTGTGGACGATTCGCACTCGCTAACGCGCTACAATCGACACCTTTATTGATTGTGGTCAAAAATTTCTTTAGTTGTGATTTCTATACATTTTCTACCGACACACCGAGATATCATTCAATCAATACTATCCTCATAATTCTCCTCAAAATTTATCTCATCCATGCAATTATCATCAAAATCAAGACGCATATGAAGTTTGGGAGAAACATTTAATGACTCGGGATGATGAATTGGAGAGAAAAATTCAGTCAAATCTGCGGGTTCATCGTCCAAAATATTCGCCGTGTCAATATCCTCAATCAAGTGAAAATCAATTTTTTTGGACACCTCATCAAAAGCATGGATATTTATCAATTCAGGTTCTAAATTGGAGGTGTAGAGGTCGAAAGGATTGGTGATGGTTTCACTTGAAAGGGACCCTTCACAATCTGGCAAATCAAGCACTACAAAGTCGCACAACTTATTAAACGTTTTATTTTCAACTGGTGAATTATTTGGGACACTTGTTTGAAAACTGGAGTTGTGGAATTCAATTGGTAATGGGTAGGTTTGATTTGGAAGGGTGCACAGCTCACTCTCTCCACTCAAATTCTCAATCTGTCCAACTGCCTCATCATACATTGGAATTTTTAGAGCTAGTTGGAAACTAGCTACCGGGTCACTAGGTTGCATAAGGGCGGCAATGGACGCATCCAAATTCCTCATCTGTTTGTTTGTCGCTATAATGTACGCTTCCAACGACTTTTCCAGACTAGACTGTTAGGTCCACGTTACCTCTCCCGGTACTTTCGGGGTTGCAGAATCGGTAAAACAAAAAATTTTCTAAGCATGGTAACATGGACCGAAAAGCCGGATCTTTGCTAAACAATACACTAGCATCCTAACTAGAGATTTATCTACTCGGTTAGGGGTTATACCTCAACTTGAACTCCTTCTCTTCTTGTTGTTCTTCTCTTTGCTTGCTCCGAGGCTTGGTCCGGACTTTGGTCACCTCCGCGGCCTCCTTGAGTCGAAGACGATCCACCTGAGAGATGTACACCGAGCTCCACCTCGAGCCGAGGTAACTAGGGCAAAGAGATTGCTAATCTAGAAGCCCTAGGTTGTGTAGAAGTGGTAGATGAATGGTTTTGTCTTTGTGGGATCTTTATCTCTCAACACATGAGATCAAAAGATGAATCAAGAGGAGGAAGAAGAAGGAGGAGCTAGCAACCATGGTTCATTTCTTTTTCTTCTCACTTGAAAAAAAGGCAAGAGAGAGAATGAGAAAGGAATTGTGAACTAAAGAAATTAACCATGCTTCCAATAATGCACTAAAACCATCATTACAAATCCTATCAAGATAAAGTTGATGGCTACATTGAAATGACCATTATCATAATCCAAAAGAAAAAGAAAAAGAAAAGAAGAGTGTAGATCCCTCTTGAAAGTCAATGGTCAACACGGTCAACCGGTCAACAAAGTCAAGAGAGGTCAATGGGGTCAAATGGTCAATGCAATTAGCCATCATAAAATTATCACTAAAAGAATTAGTAAATGATGTCCGCGGCTCATAATGGTTTTGACCAAACGAACTGTCAAAACCCTAATGAGTCCGCCTCAAAATGGTTTTGACCGAATCAACTGTCAAAATCCTAATGAGCCTGCCACATAATGGTTTTGGCCGAACCAACTGCCAAAACCCTGATGAGGCACCTCCTCCTTCATCGCTCCGGAAAACTGTGCATACACACCAGCATCCGCATTCCGTAGAATGCGGATGCACAGAAGACAAAACAAATCCATCCATGCAATACTAGGATCCGGCTTAAACCAAAGCCCACTAGCACTGCCTGCCCGAACACCACACGCACACAAGTGTACGTAAGTGATCGCAGCCCTGCCGTAAAACCATACGGCCTCTACACGTTTCACTCAGTGCAGGGAAACTCTCTGTGTGGGACTCTAAAGACTCGACACTACGTTGGCAGTGGGTTTATCCACAGACCGCAAGCAGCACTAGCTGTACGTAACGGTCCCCAGGTAGATGTCGATAAGAAGGCCGATGAGGTAAACCCATCCGAACTCCTACTGAGCCTGTATGAGACAATCTCCGTACAGTCCGGTCTGTTCGTCTGATACATCGCATGGCGGGTATAGGGGGGCGGTAAACATCAGTCCCCTAATAGCGGTACAAGTCGTGTCGGAGTGAAGCCCAGTACACCCTGAGATAACACTGGAAACCTATCAGTATATCTCGCTTGCCCTGGCCAGGGACTACTCGTGTAATGGCTCTCCTAGACACAGCGCGATGTCAACCCCCAATACCGGGAGAGACGAATCCTGTCTAACCGTCACTGCCTCCAAGTGCTTCGGGACTGCACCCAACTACTACCTGTTTGCACGACTCAGTAGAATCGTGGTAGGGCAGTAATCAAAGAACGGTGGGAACACACTTGAGGCGAAGTGAGAGTGTCAAGTCAGCGGACTAAGCTGTACTCATGTCACCTGGGAACTGATAACTGACGATAGGTATAATACCAACTATCAGTTCCCGACGAGTCCTGTCCAGTGTACTCGTAACCCAACGAGCACCCGCATACTATCTCAAGTACGGCATACTAACGGCTGTGGGACAGACCGTCTCCCGTGCTGGGATGAGAAGCGCATACGCTAGTCTACTCCGGAGTATCGATGCCCTATCTCGATAATCCCATGACTAGGGACGTGTATAAGGATGTGCTTGTGGATTACACAGCCCCCACGAGTGTGATCGCCATCACAACGCCGGTAATCAAGCAAAGATCCTAAGGGCTCTACTAATGCGTACAGGTGATATAATAAAGAAACACACATGTACACATTAAAGCAGAGACAAACCAAGTAGCATACTACTATATCGAGCAAGATTGTCTGTACAACTGTGAATATCCCAAGCTTCCATCAAGTAATATACATACTAGTATGATACAGTAATGGCCTCTAGGGCATACACACTAACATAGACATGGGTTGTGAAGGGGTTTCAGTAAAAGATTCAAAGTTGTTTGGATACGTGAAACTCCCAAATGGCTGTGTAAAAGCAATGTCTAAGGAAGGTGTGAAAGTCGGGTAGGACTGGTAGGAATTGAATGGTTGGACAGAAGTAGGATCAACATTTGGATAAAAAGGTGAATGGACTTGTTGATCCC
Source organism: Agapanthus africanus (assembly GCA_030015575.1). NCBI lineage: Eukaryota > Viridiplantae > Streptophyta > Magnoliopsida > Asparagales > Amaryllidaceae > Agapanthus > Agapanthus africanus. The sequence continues at coordinate 164,092,678 of CM057340.1, read as the reverse complement.
AAGAACTAGAAGTGTTGAAAGGAGTGAAAGATCGGTTACGAGATTGTTCAATATGTTCAGCTATAGACATGGGTTTCGGAGTTACAATAGGACTCGAAAAAATAGTATCAACATAAGAGGGTGGTGAAGGTTGAAATGGTTGATACAAAGTGGATTGTGGAGTCGAACTGTTTCTCCTAGATGCTTCTATTCGATCTTTCAAAGAAATTTTGGGCATGGAGGGGTTAATTCGACCAAAAAAATTCACGTATGAAGCAATGATTGGATGAGGGTACCAAAATTCGGCAAGAGTTTTGGGAGGTGGGGTATCCATGATGTAAGAAGGGGAAGAAAAAGAATGTGGGTGCACGGATTTCTTAGCGACAAGTTGCAAGTTTTTGTAAAAAAAATTTCCTTTTTTTTCTTTTTGTGTTTTTTTTTATGTGGAGCTTTTTGAAAAAAATATTTTCGATAAAAAGCTTAGACACACGTTCAATCAATCACAAATGCACAATCAAGCCTAGATCTAGGGTCACCTAGGTCAACTAGACTACTCCTAACTGTTCCAAAGGGCAAGTTGTAGGACCTCAAACCGCCTCTTCACCGCCAATTGTAGCCAGGTAAGCACAAGTAGAGAAATGAGGGATCCGGTCACGAATCACCGTGAGACGGGCCTTTTAAAGTTACCTTTCACTACCTGTCTAGCCTAGGCACCACAAAGTCAGGTTAGGATCAACGGTCGATGCCTACAACTATTCCTTTGTCCTATTGAGCACGAAGTCCTTAGGGCTGAGTCTAATCTTTTTTAATTACTTTATGGACAATGCAATATTCTTTATGTGATTTTTGGGGTCCTGGGAAGGGTAATGAAATCCGCACCCAATCTGGATTGGTGTTCAAGCCCCTTAAAGTCAATTAAAATATGCAAAGCAGTGAACACAATCACTTGCAAACAATTTTTTTTTACGCAGCGCAAAGAATCCTGCAGAAGATCAATTATTGGAGAAGGGAAGAAATTTTTGGCGCAAAGAATCCTTCAAGCAAATTTTTACAGAGGAGGTATCAGGGGGTTCAGAGAAGGAGAAAGGGAGCTTACAGTGATTTTTCCACCCGCTGACGTCACCAAGCCGCCGCGGTTCCGCCTCCAAAGTGGTGTTCCCGCCGCGGTTCCACGGTGAGCTTTGTGGTTCGATTCCCGAGATTTCTTCTCATCCTCTGTTCTGATTTTCATCTGTTGTTCAGATCTGCCATTTTCTGTTTTGCTCTCTGGATTTTTCCAGATCTGAATTTGTTCTTCGATCATGCACAATTCAAACGAAAATACCCTCCACAAAATAACAAGATAATAAATTTTTTATATTATTTATTTTTCAGTTTTTATGATTTTTCAATTTTTATACTAACCCGAAATTACAAAAAGAAAATAACAACGCCATCCCCGGCAACGGCGCCATTTGATTTGAATGTGTTGTTTTGCATCAAAGAATTGTTAACCGCAATCAAGAACGTCGTCACTTGGTAGCTAGCCGGTGAGTACGGGTCGGTCCACAGGGATTTTCTGTATTCTCAATTTATTCTAACGAGTTAATTCCGATTGTTGTCGAATTGATTATTCCAAAAAACTAAGGTTGATCTAGACTAGGATTAAAATCTTGCTAGGGTTAGGTTTAGGTTAAGTTTGGAAAGTCAATATTCCTCACCGCTTTCTATGCCCTATTTATGATCTATGAGGTGTTATGGTAATAATTAATAAAGTAGATTAGTACCATCGGGAAGAAACGATATTTCTTCCTCTAGGTTCTTGTCCTTCCTTTCTTAATTCTTACCCTAACCTCCATGGAAAACATATGCACCCGGTCTTTATACTACGGTATCACCGCTACCTCGTGGGATAGGGTGTCGTAGGGAGCGGTGTGTATGTATACATGGAGTCCTATAAAAATATGAGATGGGCAAGAAAGGGGTGAGAGATCTTCATCTCGCAAACCTCCCTTATTCCTAACCCTACCAAGCGAGGATCTACTCACTCATTAGGGAATTGATTAACCTATTCTAAACTAATTAACTAGGGAAGATAATAAAAGTTAAACTTGGGAAGATAATAAAAGTTCTATACTATGGCAGAAAAGAAATTACCTAGGGCATGAAATAAAAAAAACTACTTACTTTATTTGATGCTCTCTTCATACATTACAGAAATTTACAAATCTGAATTTTGATAAAATGAAATGAGGCACAAGAAGAGGCATACCTCAAAAAGAGGTTTAGGGTTTCTATTTATAGATCATAGAAACCCTAGGGTTACAATCGAGTCACATCTTCTTTTACAATTTTACCCCTAGGAAAAACCTAAGTAATGCACCGATGCACCGACACGCGCGACACGTGGCAACACGCGCGACACACGACCGCGGATCCGTGGCCAAAACCCATGTTTGGCCGCGGTTTCGCGGCCATATGGTGGCTTCTTGAGCTGCAATTTTCAGGGGTTCTTTCTGTTGCTATTGGCTTCTTGTTTCTTCACTTGGTTTCTCAGATTGTCTTCTAGTTTTCTTCCAGATTTCCACAACGAATAACGCCGTGGACTTTTACCCTTTGCTTCGTGTCAATGTTTTGAACCTTGCGCTACCTTTGTACTTTGTGAACTTATTCATTGATCTTCGTTTATTCTCCAAACTGTAGGCTTGATCAAGATTCTTCAATTTGTTGGTCGTAGTCTCACTTTTATATCGTCTTTTCATTATTTTCACTATTTTGTTCCGAGAACATGTAACTTGCAACTATGTAGCAGACATGGATCAAAAGCACCTGTTTATTTGTAAAATGAATAAGAATGGGGAATATAATAATGCAAAATTATGGTATGAACATGCGCGTGTATGCAAATCATTAATCTAGGGTTTCGCGACTAAGAAGCAAAACTAAGTTACTTCTAATTACACTAAACTAACCCATGAAAACATAAACCTATCATGATAATCATAGTCTCACAATACACACTTATATATATATAATATAATATAATCATATTTTACACTATTTAACTGCGGGGGTGCTAAACGCCATCCACCCGACTTCCCCCGTAGATATAAATCTACTCACCTTCATCCTTACTTTCCGAAGTCGATGTCTCCATCCTTTTCTTCATCGTCTGAAGTCCACGTGAGGGGGTACCTACATATATATCACATGACATCGTAAATAGAAATCGTGCACGAAAACCAAATCGGCACGTGTATCATACATAGGTAAAACCTATGATCTATGCATGCACCAATAACCATACAAACCTCGACGATCGACGTATAAACGTGAATCGACCGAGATAAAACACAAATACCAAATTCTAATTCATTAAAAGCCGGAAAACGAAACCAAAAACTTTGAAAACTTGCTCCAGATTTTACCCTAGGTGAAATTAGCCAATTTTGCATACATGGAGGGTCTATTTTACTGGAGATAAAGCCCTGGACCCAACACAAACTCACTCACCCATACCCTGGCCGCAATTTACGGCCAGAAGGGATTAATCTGCGGCCAAACAGTAACAATGGGGTCTCAGGTCTTGGGGTTAGCTTCCTAGGTGCCTTCTTGTCTCACTGTGTTTGCAAAATATTTTCTAAGGTCCCCGGGTTATAGCAGATGTTAATGTACCATCACCAAAGTTTACAAAATATGATATCGGGGTTTCTAGGTTTGGGGTTTGGGTTTAAGTCTAAGGTTTCAGTCCATGAACTAACACTAGAGGGGTTATAAGACCTCTACTAACCTCAATTACACCATCTCAACTCAATTAGATCCCTAACCTTCATCTAGGAATTTTCAAACCTCACTACACTACACAATATCACATCTAAGTTAACATGGATGCTAAAGTGAAACAAATACAATACTGATGGTAAAGAAAATACCTCATTTGGCAACTCAAGAATATTCTTGAGTTGTCCCAAGTCTCCAAAATCCAAATTTTCTTGGTCCAAAGTGCTTGTAGTGGGCTTGTGCACATTTTTTGTGAAGAGGGGATGAAGTTTTAATGTGGGATTGAGGGTGTTTGTGAGGGTTTAGTGGAGGAGGGAGATGAGGGCAGCCATGGGAGAGAGAGAGGGAAAAATGAAGAAGAAAAATAATGGAGGGAACAAATGGGAGCTTGGTCAATTGACCTCTCACCTTTCTCTCCTTTCTCTCTCTTGCCCATACTCTATTTTTTTAACCATTTCCTTTTTCTTTTCTTTTCTTTTCTTTTCTTATCTTCTCATTTCTTTTTAAAACAAAACAAAGCAAAAGAAAAAAGAAAAGCCATGGTAGAAAAATGGAGCAAATGTGAAAAATGACTTGGTGCATGTCACATGCACAAAACAAGTTTAATGGACGATTTATGATATTTAATCGCGATTAGCATAAAAATGGAATATAATTAATTATATAACAATCTATAAATGCTCAAATCTTGTAATCTCTTTCAAATTCAATAATTAACATAATTTCCAAATATTTCCCAATTTATCGGTATTTAATTATACCGTATCATTAAAATATTCATAATATTTCTTATTAAATTATAAAAATTCCCAAAAATAATATTTTATTTTTCTAAAATGTTACAATCTTCCCCCCTTAAAGAAATTCGGTCCCCGAATTTAAATTTAAACCCCTCAAATACTAAAACATTTCAGTAAAAAGATCCAGTCGTTAGGGCTCCGAAATTATAAAAACATAAAACACATCGTAGCGCAATGCATGCGCATGAAAAACAAGTATATAAATCAAAATCCATACTTCGTCAAGCATCACGCAATCATCGGAGTTATGGTGAAGACACAATGTCAAAATCCAATACGAAAACCAACATGGTATACATCAAAACTATACATGTACACATCGTCGTAAATTCGTCAAAACGTCTGAAAGAAATGCCAAAACCTTTCAAGTCGCTGTGCGATGCGCGTATCACTGCACAGTGGCGGACGTCTATTGTAATAAAATAACTATATATATATATACCCTTTGTTTAACATATACGTGTCAAGACCCAAAAAGTATGGAACATGACCGGCACTTAAACTACGAAACGTCTCGAGGCGTACGTAATCTAAGTAAGCCAAAACCCAGAAATCCAAACCAAGTAAAGCAGTAGAGTGAAGGAAAAACCAAATTCTAAAGCAAGAAGTTTAACAACCTAAGCCGAAGTATGTAGTTTTAAAATCTCTAGTCTTTTCTGAAAATTTCAGCAGAGTTTCCTTTGTAAATAGTGACCCCAAATGGATACAAAACCTGATAAAACATATATAATGAATAAAGGCATCCCCAAGCGGGAGCTAGCTCTTCGCCAACCGGCGGACAAAACCACACAATGCAATATAATATACAACGCCGAAAGGCGAGGATCAACTTAGGATAAAAATCTAACATCATCAAGAAAACCAGAGGAAAACCATAATAATACAGTGCGTGACTCTAAGGTCGAAAGAATATACGCTGGTCATCTATCTCTATCAAATATACAAGTCTGGTTGATGGAGTTTTACTAGATACAACTGAAATAACAAATATACAATGGTGGTCCTAATGCAAAAGATCCCACCTACCAAAGCAATCACCCGGAAGGAACAGTGTGCCAGCAAAACCGCAACCAAACCTGTACGGCAAAACCTGCAAGGAACTATGCCACAACGGGGGTGAGTTGCCAACTCGTGAGTAGAAAACATCTACGAGTAGAAATCGCATGTATGACGCTATCCTAGGTCATAACAAGTAATAACTTCAAATAAATGTCCTGATCCTTCTACACATAAGTGCAATACCATGTGCTCGTGTCAGTGCCTCAGATAGCAACATATCAGATATATGATGTATGAATGCATTACTAATGGAAATAGAATACATCATGAAATCAACAGAGAAATCAGTGTCATGCATCGATACAAAACAAAAATCTCAGTATCTCAATATCTCGGTATCTCAATGTCTCAAAACTCAATATCTCAGTATCTCAATATCTCAAAACTCAATATCTCAATATCTCAATAACTTAGGCTCCGTCAGTCCGGATCGGCCCATATCATCAATCACACGACCACGAAAGGTATCCTCCGGATATCCTCCGTGCCAAAGAATTATCGGTAGGCAGTCTGCCCCTGCCGGGCTTATCATCCTCCATGAAATCACTCTCACCCCGGTGTACCATACTGGGTCCACCATGTACCCGAGACGGTTCATACTACTCGTCGAAACGGGTCTCGAAATCCAACAGCTATCATGAAAACACATGGTGGACGACTCATACATCTTGAGAAAACCACAACTTGCATTTTAAAGAGAGAGAGAGAGAAGTTTATATATATTCTTGCGGTTTTCCCCCAAATCCCGAAATCTCATGAAAATCCGAAATCCACAATCAAGAGTAAGTAAACAGAGAATATCGGCATAAATCTCCATAATACTGCATGACCAATGAATATACGAATGCATCTGATATCATGCAATTAATGCAATAGTTAAACTGGCATATGAAAGCTATAACATATCGCAACTATCAACTAGCAAGCTATGTCAATGAGTAGTATTTTCTAAAGTGTACGTGACGTGGCAATTACCGATGATGATGTGTGTGAGCCGGCAATCAGGTGTACGTGGAACATACGCATCATCGGTAATGGTGTTGGTGTCCTGACAGCAGGGTTTCATGATAATTACAGATAACATATGTACAAGCATGCAATGCGATGCAACATCATGAATATACAGAAAGTGACGTAGTAACAGCAACACTGAAAAATATACCTACCCAATACATGAGTCATACAATTTGGTATTTAAATACTCACAATTATCCACTTTTGAAAATGAGTATGACTCGAGCCCAGTCAAAAGGGTAAGGGAATCCACCTAAATCTGAGTCGATCTATATATATATATATAGTAGTCGGTGATCTCGCCTCAATAGTATCACATACAATACAATAAATAATATGACATCCTCGAGTCAAGAGTGCGGATCTAACATCATAACTATACCTCGTACGGTAAATCTATCGTACGGCATCCCAAATATGGGTACGGGTCAAATATCATATTTATCTCATTATTCATCTGGTATCCACATCATCACATATCGTGAGCAAAGGTATTGATCTAAATCTAGTACACTACTAATATCATCAACAATAATCATGATCTGGCTACTGATCTACCGCCTCATACAATCCGATGTCATCAACACATATTATCATATAGATGTATACATCGCCCAAGCGATCCATTATAAATATCATAACATATCTCATCTCATATCTCGATCATATGTCAACTATCATATATATATCATCATCCGCATGGTATCGTCGTCCAACGATCCGCTATAACATCATGACATATCTCGGTCATATATTAAATATCTCACGGCAACATGCCCGATCATATCAACTCATTCCCAAGTATCATATAACATCCTCATCATCCAAGCATAAGAATACCAATATATATATGTCCCTAATACGCACAAGGAAGTAAATGTATGCGAGTATGTATATGTGCGTGTATGCAAATCTTTACTCTAGGGTTTCACGACTAAGAAATCGACTAAAGTCCTTTCTTCACTTCTCGCTAACACTAACCCCTAATCTCCTCAAGCTTTTCTTGCTAAGGTTCAAATCACACACTAACATATAAAAGTATATATATCACATCCCATCATTTCTTACAACTTTGCTGGGGTGCTATACGCCATCCACCCGACTTCCCCCGTAGATATAAATCTACTCACCTCAATCCTCGCTTGCTAAAGTCTATGACGCCACGCTCATTCTCGTTGTCTCGAAGTCCATGTGGGGGTACCTACATATCACATATAGCATCTCGAACTGAAATCGTGCACGAAAACCAAAACGGCACGCGTATCACACATAGGTTAAAACCTATGGTCTATACATGCAAGACTGGCCAAACAACCCTCGAGATTGACGTGCAAACGTCACACCATCGAGTCAAAACACAAAGACTAAAATCCAAAACATAAATAGCCGCAAAACCTAGTAGCAACATAAGAGAACACTCCCAGATTATGTTCCAGGTGAAATTAAGCAATTCTGCATATGGGGTAGGTCTAATTTGACTAAAATGAAGCCATGGACCAAGCACGAATCAATTTGGGAGTACCAAGGCCGCAAATTGCGGCCCAAATGATTAAAATGGTGGCTTAAACATGAGCATATGGTCTCAGGTTTTGGGGTTAGCTTCTAGGTTTCCTGCATGACTATCTGGCTTCGCTAAATATTTTTCAGGTCACCCGGGTTATAGCAGATTCCCAAATACCCTCATAATCCTCAGAATATTCCGATGTCGGGGTTTCTAAGTTTGTGTTCCGGGGTTTTAATCTCAGGTTTAGTCCAGTAAACAGTCACTACAGGGGCTGCAAGGTCTCTACTAACCTCAATTTCACTATCGCAACTCACAACTCCCTCAAACCCTAACTAGGAATTTTCTAACCTCACTAAACATCACAATATCGCTTCTAAACATGCAAGGATACTAAAGTAAATGAAATACAAGACTAATTATGGAGAAATTACCTCATTTGGGCAACTCAAGAAAAATCCTAGTTTGTCAATGTTCTCTAAATCCCTCTTTTCTTGGTCCAATATGTAGAGGGTGTAGAGAGGATCAATTTTTAGTGAAAAGGGTTTAGGGTTTGGATCAATATTTTGAGATGATATCATGGGGTGAAGGTGGAGGGAAGGGAGGAAGAAGAAGAAGAAGAAGAAGAAAATGATGGGGGAGGTAAAATGAGGCAGCCCCTCTCTCTCCTCTCTTATTCTCACCCCTCTCTCTTAAATATTACCCTTCTACCCTTCTCATTTTCTTTTCCTTTTTATTTAAAACAAACCAACTCACATAATACCCCAAAACAACATAAGAAATAACATGTAATCAAAAATTCATGACATGGTGCACTGGCCATGGAAAACTGTATAAACACGGATTTGGCTTAATCACGATTAGCAGTGCACTAATCGGGTTTTTATCCAAACTGCATATAATAATTTTTAAAAATACCAAATCCTTTAAATATATTTTTAAATGAATAAATCATTTTAATTCTCAGTTATTTCACAATTATTGGTATATATTTATACCCTTTTTCGAAAACCCCAATTTCGCAAATCGGCAGTTCTCGGGAAAATATTATTTTAATATTAAATTCCAAAAATAATATTTTATATTTTCTGAAATGTTACAATACGTCCCGCCATTTTGAAAAAAAATTAGAAGGGTTTCCTTTGTTAAATGTCTCGTGTCATCTCGGACACGTTGGTAAATACTAAGACTATAGTTCCTTTTTGGAAATCCCTTCGAAAACTATCAACGCATACAAAAATATATTCAGGTATTGTCCTCTGACTAGTCATGCTCAGCTACTATACCAAATAGTAAATATCATAAAACATACTGCTATCAAAGAAATCAATCCCAAAATGTGTATATGAATGCCACGTGCGTCTGGTGCGCACGGAAAACGAAATCCATGAATGTGCCATACATGTGCACAGAAACAAAATCTAAGTGCAACGATTGTGCACGAAACACCTATCAAAGGCAACAGGCGTGCCTGACAGCAATATCAGATACATCTGATATGCACGAAGAATCTCGATTTAGTGCATCTGGTGTACACCAAAATCGCATCAAGCGCGTCAAGTATGTGCATAATCCAACTCAAGTGCACAAGGTGCACGAAAAAAAATATCAAGTATCACAATCGAAATCGACGGTATAAAACACATCTCAATCCAAATCAGGTATACCGTGGTATATAATCTCACAACCATGTGCATTAGCATGCACAAAATCGAATCAAAATACTAAAAGTGCATGAAAACTATGCTGAAAGCATAAGTCAAATCACATGCATACCATAGGCATGAAATCAAAATCAGCATCTTGAATGACATCAAATCGAAGTCAGGTGCAACTTTAGTGCACAAAATCTCAATCATGCAAATAAATCGTCCAAAATACCAAAATCAAAGGTGGCAGAAATAGTCCCACTGTAGCACATCCTCGAAAGATCTCTGGCGAACTGTCATGGTCACTCATAACATGCCTCGTCGACGATGCCGAACTCTGGCCTACTGGGTGAGCGTAACATGACCGATCCTGGGTCCAATCTTCTTGTATAGTATTCCAGAAAGGTTCTGTCGAGGTCTCTCCTAAATCTCATTTCTGTCGAACTGTCCGGAAGTCATCATCCTATACTAAATCTGTTTCTTGTTCCGGAACGGCTGCATACTCATCACGGCTCCTTCTGGAAGATATATCCATGTACAACGCCTCTGCATGCGTATCACATCTCTGATTTCAGCGGAGTGGAACGCCATCTAATCAAGATCTTGTACGAACCTCTTACTCCACTTTTCTCTAATGTCGATTGATTCGGACTCGTCTCTTCGTGGATGTATGGACTGCGCTCCAACGGCTATACTCGTATCTAGAGTCTCCCAAGCAATGTATCCCATCACATGATATCCGAACGACGTCGATCTTTTCGATCGATTCGTCAAAATTCCATAATCCCCCAAGAGCTCAACATCTTGAGTACAGTTTAATAATATCAAGTACGTGCCGCAGTACATATGGACCAACCGTAGAAGGGCAAATCCAAGCCTCATTAATGGCACCGCGGAACTGTAGGGTTAGCATAGCACCTTGTGAAGGTTTTGGCAAGAATCAATCATGCTACTTTAAAATTTTGGGGTGCTAAACAAACCCTAACCAAGATCTTAACTAAAGAATTAGGGTTAACATGCATGTAAACAACTTTACATCTAAGAGAGAGGGATTACAACCTTTGTAGTCCGTTCCTTTGCTTCATAAGCTCCGAGTAGTAGTCCCTTCGCCGTGATCCATGAACTTCCGGACTCTAGAGAGGCTCCAAAAGTCGAATGATCCATGATTGCTAGAAGTCTTCCTTTTCGAAGATGATCTATCTTGAAGAATCTCAAACTCAAGCTCTCACTTATCTAATCAAGTATTAGTGAAGTGAACACCCTAATCTAAGTGGCTAGAATAGATGAGGATGATGAAATGGGAATTTTTCTCTCTTTTGTTTTCAATTTCTCACTTATAATCATTACAACACAAAAAACCAGAAAGCTTTTTCAAGGAGGAAGAAGAAGAAAGCTTTTGTGAAAAATAATGAATTCTTGTGGTTACAAATGACAACCATGAGTTAATAAAATGAAGGCTTTAACTCTTGTAGAGAATAAACTAGAGTTAAGGGTTTGGGTTGGTTTAACAAATATCTACACAAAATATCAAAGCAAAATGACAAAAGGAAAGCTTCATGAAGCTTCATGAAAAAGCTAACCCAAAAGCTAACCCAAATCCAAAACCTAATTTTGTTTAAACTTAACAACCATGTTGCATTTGTAACCCTAACTTGTTACAATATTATATATCACATATACAATATATTTTGTAACAAAAGAAATTAATACAATTAACATATATCGCATATACATCAATGTATTATCCAGTGAGAAAATAAATCAATAAAGCGAGCTTATATTAGTTAACGTAATGTAATATATCACATATATAATTATACATTAAATTATCGAATCAACTCTTGATCCGAAAATCCGGCTATATTGCATATAACCGACTAATATAATATGTACCAACTCATCGAATCAATACTTGATCCAATGACCCGGCTATATCGAATATACCCGGCCGATATCTCATATCGCAAGAATAGAATACGGTATCTCATATCGCATTATTCTCGGTCCCGCACATATCGCATATGTGCCCCTACTTCGTTTTGCCTGAGCTAAGAAACCTCTGTGTAGGACTCTAAAGAATCGTCAATACGCTGGCAGTAGGTGATGATCATATCAAACACTCACAAGCTGCAAGCGGTCAGCTAAACGTAACAGCCACCCAGGTATTAAGCGATTAGAAGATCAACAAGTAAGCCTGTACATTCTCCTGTGAATCCAATCAGTAACACTACCATACAGTCTGGTCTCTTCGTCTGATTTGTTGCATATCTAGTCTGGGGGTGGTAAACGTCAGACCCCAATAACCGATAAGTCGTGTCGATGTAAGGCTCATAACGGGTCGAGAAACTACTGATAACACTTACCAGTAAATCTCCATATCAGCCCTGGCCAGGGACTTCCAGTTATAACCAATCGAACACAGCACAACATCAACTCCCTATACCGGGAGAGACGAAACCCCTCCTATCGCTCATTGCCTCTATGTGATTCGGGACTGTACCCAAAAGCCACCGTTTTGCATACCCTCTTCGACGTGGTAAGGTGGAAATCAAAGCACAGTGGGAATCCTACAAGACTCTATGACGATCTCGGGTCTACAGACTAACCTGTACCAATGTCACCGGAGAACTGCTATCTGACGATAGATATAATACCACCCAGGAGTTCTCGGCGAGTCCATTCAGTGTACCCAGTCTCCACTGAGCACCCATACACCATATTTGATGTCCAACACCAATGGATATGGGATCATCCATCGCCCATCATATGGGTCAAGATGCGTGTACTCTAGTCTACTCTGGAGTATCGATGCCCTGTCTCGATACACCCTCGACTAGGAACAGTTATAGGATGTACTCGTGGACTACCCTGGCCCCACTAGTATGATCTCATCATAGTACTAGTAGTCGAGTACATATCCTAAGGGTTTTATCAACATGTGATCACAAAACAGTATTTGTTAACACGTTAAGATAAAGTGAAACCAGATAGAATACCATCATATCGAGCAAGAAAGTCCTCTCCATATATATCCAAGCATCCATTATAATATACATCATATGTACATCAATGGCCTCTAAAGCATATACATAACTAACAATCTCCCACTTGTACTAAGGCCAGCTGTTGTAGTATCTCATACCCAACTTCCCGAAGAGTCTCTCAAATTGTATTTGAGGAATGGCCTTTGTGAGTGAATCCGCAGTGTTGTCCTTCGTATCAACTCTCCTGATCTCGATCTCCCGACAATCAACTATCTCCCGGATCAGGTGATACCGCCTCAGAATATGTCTGGACTTCTTATGGGACCTGGGTTCTTTGTCTAAAGCCACAGCTCCATTGTTATCACAATACAGAGGTATTGGATGCTCAATGGACGGAACCACACCAAGTTTAGTGATGAACTTCTTTATCCAGACAGTCTCTTTGGCAGCAATATATTCAGCCTCCATCGTCGAGTCTGCCACGGTTTCCTGTTTGGAACTCTTCCAACACACCGCCCCTCCATTTAGGGTAAAGACAAAACCCGAGTGCGACTTAGAGTCGTACTTATCACTTTGGAAGCTCGAATTGGTAAAGGACTCTACCTGGGGTTCTCCGTTACCATACACCAAAAACATCTCTTTAGTCCTTCTCAAGTACTTGAGAATGTTCTTCACAGCTATCCAGTGATTCTCTCCAGGATCTGCTTGATACCTACTCACTACACTTAGTGAGTATGCTACATCGGTCTGGTACATAGCATCGCGTACATGATAGAGTCTACCGCCGAAGCATAGGGTATCCCTTGCATGTGAGCTCTCTCCAAATTAGTCTTGGAAGACATCTCTTTGGAGAGAGTGAGTCCAGAGATCGTGGGTAAGTTCCCAGGCTTGGATTCTTCCATACTAAACCTCTTTAGTATGGTGTCAATTTACCTGGATTGGGACAATCCCAGTATCCGTCTAGATCTATCTCTATAGATCTTAATTCCCAAAATGCAGGAGGCATCACCTAGATCTTTCATTGAGAATCTATGTGATAAGAAGAGCTTGACCGAGTGCAACATAGGAACATCGTTTTCTATCAAGAGTATGTCATCTACGTACAATACGAGGAAGACAACCTTACTCTCTGCCACCTTCTTGTATATACAAGGTTCATCTATGTTTTTGATGAAGTCAAACTCTTTGACTAACACATCAAAATATATGTTCCAACTCCGCGATGCTTGCTTAAACCCATAGATGGATTTAAGAAGCTTGCACACCTTTCCGCTCCTCCTACTGTCTACGAAGCGCTCTGGCTGAGTCATGTACACGCACTCTTCCAAATCACCATTTAGAAAGGCGGTCTTAACATCCATTTGCCAGATTTCGTAGTCATGGTTTGCAGCAATGACAAGTAAGATCCGGATGGACTTAAGCATAGCCACTGGAGAAAAGGTTTCATCATAATCCATACCTGATCATTGACGAAAACCCTTTGCAACAAGTCTAGCTTTGTAAGTCTCAACTTTTCCATCTACACCAAGTTTCTTCTTATAGATCCATTTGCTCCCAATGGGTTTTACCCCTTCAGGAGCAAATTCCAAAGTCCATACTTTGTTGGTGTACATGGATTGCATCTCAGATCGCATTGCATCCAGCCATTTCACAGAGTCACCACTCGTGATGGCCTGCTCGAAGCTACTTGGTTCATCATCTTCCATGATGCAATCCCCGCTCCCACCATCAATGAGAAAACCGTAGTATCTCTCAGGTGGATGAGGAACCCTACTAGATCGGCGGAGAGGCTGGGGTTCGTTGGGAACTACTTAATCCTCTGGTTCTACCAAATCTTCTGTTTCAGTTTGTGTAACTGTAACTTCTTCCAGTTCTACCTCCTTGCTACTAATTTCCTTTGCAAGAAATTCCTTTTCTAAAAAGGTGCATGCTGAGCAACAAATACCTTTTGTTCCTCAGGGTGGTAGAAGACATGTCCTCGTGAATTCTTGGGATATCCTACAAACTTGCACAAAAACGATCTTGCCTCGAGCTTGTCCGAATTTTGCTTTTTAACATAGGCCGGGCAACCCCATATCTTAACGAAATTAAGACACGGACTCTTCCCCTCCCATATCTCATATGGAGTGATAGGCACTGATTTGGTTGGAACTCTATTCAATAGGTATATGGCTGTCTCAAGCGCATACCCCCAAAAGGAAATAGGAAACTCAGCAGTGCTCATCATAGAGCGCACCATATCTAATAGGGTGTGATTTCTCCGCTCTGATACACCGTTGTGTTGTGGTGTATAGGGAGGAGTAAGCTGAGAGAGAATCACATTCCCTTTTAGATAGTACAGGAACTCATTGCTCAAGTATTCTGCTCCTACATCAAATCGAAGGAACTTAATACTTTTACCCGTTTGGTTTTCTACTTCGTTTTTATATTTTTTGAATTTCTCAAAAGCTTCAGACTTGTGTTTCAACAGGAACACATGTCCGTATCTTGAGAGATCGTGAGTGAATGTAATGAAGTACGAGGAACCATTCCTGGCATGTGTAGACATGGGACCGCATACATCACTATGTATCAGTCCCAAGAGTTCTGTAACTCTTTCTCCGTGTCCACTAAATGGAGTTTTGATCATTTTGCCTTTGAGACATGAATGGCATGTTTCATAAGATGATAATTCGAACGCATTTAAATAACCATCTTTATGTAACTTAGCTAGTCGTGCCGCATTGATATGACCAAGTCTACAATGCCACAAGAAGGATTCGTTCATTTCTGAACTTTTCCTCTTGTGTGTGTTTTGTATATTAAAAACTGCGTTTTGATTTAGAACATATATGCCATTATTTTACGAGCCTGATCCAATCAACTTTTGATTTAGGAAGATTTTCATAACATTATCCTGTATTACAAAATTATATCCTTCTTTACTTAATAAAGAAACTGATATAATGTTGCATATCATGTTCGGTATATAATAGCATTCGTTCAGAATCAATGTATTACCACTTGGTAATATAAGGTGATATTCGCCAACTGCTTTGGCTGCAACATTTGCACCATTCCCTACTCTTACGGAATGATCACCCATTCCCAGTTCTCTACCTTTCTTTAGCCCATGCAATATATTGCATATGTGGGATCCTGATCCGGTATCTAATGCCCAGGACGTAGAGTGAACTGAGAAACAGTTCTCGGTAACTAACACATCCGAAAAAGATACATCAATATGTTTATTCTTCGTTTGGGCAGCGTATGAATTCTGGTATTCCCCTATTTCCTGTTCAGTCTTATAACAATAATAAGAAAGAACGGAACCAACGTTCCCCTGCTCAGTATAACAAGCGGGTTCGGTCAATGCATCCATATTATTATCTTGATTAAGGCCTGACATGGTCGCTACCTGAAGAGAACACTTTAGCGTGCGCTCTTGCAAGATTAGATTGGTTATTATCTTATCTAATCAGGATGGCTCCCACTGTTTTAATCAAATCTTCCTTCTAACCCGAAAAGGCAAGATTAGCCGGGATTAATTACACCCTACAAGTTCGCCAATCTTTCAGCCAGATCAGTGTTGGTACTTTGAGGGAGGTTCCCCGTGCTTTCGCACGGACCTAATTAAAATAAACCTTGTTTTCCCAGAGGCATAACCCCGTTAACACCTTTCTGAACGCCTACTTGATCGGCTAATTATCATGTGTAAAATTCTCCTAGAAGTAACTCTTACTCGCAGTGGGTATCGGGATCCATCTATCTCATAGAAGGTATGCAATCTCATTGCAAAATTCAACACTTGAAATTCCTGATAATATCTTTTACCCCTAGCGTCCTATGACCTTAACGGAGGTCAACAAACCATAGGCTACTAGTCAAGTTCAACCCGTCATTTCCTGATTGAATTAAACCCACCCGCACGACCCTTGACGGAGGTCAACAAGGTCGTACGACTACCCTAAAAGAATCGCATCACATGCAGCAGATAAATACTAGTCAGCTACCGCACACTACGCCTTGACGGAGGTCAACAAACGTAGCACGAATACTAAGTAAGACTTATCTGAAATGAAGGAGGGCTACGCAGGTTTTTCTGAAAACCATGAGCGCAATGAACTTGATATCGTTTGTAGAAACAGGTGATTTTGAAAAGGAGTGTTTTTGAGGCTTTTCTAGTTTCGCTAAAGAGGTCACTACTGGTGAAGGGATCTCGGCTCTTTCCTCATCGAATAAGGTGCAGGATATTTCATAAATACCGCTGTGCAAAGCATGAACTATAGAAGCAATCAAAAAACTAAACCGTGAGTTTGTAGCATCTGCCAGTTTTGCTAAAGAGGTCACTCCCGGTGAAAAGATCTCGACTCTTTCCTTATCGAATAAGGTGCTGGATATTCTACAAAGAATACCGCTATGCAAAGAAAAAACTGTAGCTACCCTTTTTAAAATTTGATTCTACAACATCTTTTAGGTTTCTTTTCTTTTATTAATCTCATTAATAAAACCCATCAATTAACCTTCCTAAGCATCACAGAAGAAACGAAAGCAGTAATTTATATATATCAACATATACATTTAGTATAAGCATTCGTCACAGGCAGTAATATGATCTCATCACAGAACATTGCAGCAGAATTCAACATATGAAATATTTGATATACTAGGACGTCCGTGTTTTATTTTGATCCTGGATAAAACACGGATTCCACAGACGTGATGAATAACCAAACCCACATCCGTAGACCCCTACGAGAGCGGCAAGTAACCCTGCCAATACTAGGGTTAGAAGACCCGGTCTCGACTTCTCGAGATGGCCTCCCACTGGACCCTAGAACCCGATTATTTGTTCTCTCCACCTTAGTTATATCCTAATGCGGAAAAGTAAAGAATATATAATGGTGACATCATCCTCAACCCGGAAGTGCCCATATAAAAGAATATTACATACAAATGAATTTTACATGAATGAAAAAGAAAACTCTCATCTCACATAAAACCCCCGGCTATTCAATACACAACGATCCAATATAACATATCACGGCAAGACATAATCATCACAGATAACTAGGCGATGTTAGATAATTCGATAGATACAACAAATTCGCAAAATACCCCAGTGAGCTCAACACTTGAGCAGAAATAAAAATTCCCAGCAGCATGCCCCAGCACCTATGGACCGTCGTTGAAGGGCGCGTCCCTAGTGTAAGTCCACGTTGCCCACTCCGGTTCTTACGGGGAGGTGGAATAGGTAAAAAATGATTTTTATGACAAGGCAACATGGACTAGAAATGAGGATCTTTGCTAAACAAAACCTAGCAAACTAACTACAAGTTTAACTACTCAGTTAGAGGGTTATACCTAGGTCTTGAACTCCTTCTCATCTTTGTCCTTAGGATGGTTTGAACAGCTCCACCTCGTAGTCTCCTCTTTGTCGAAGAAGGATCCACCCGAAATCTTCTACCTTGAGCTCCTACCTCTACCGAGAGGCAACTAAAGTGCATGGCTTGCTAAACCTAGAACTCTAGAGTGAGTAGAGAAGAGTTTTAGTGGTTTTACTTCAATAGCTCATGCTTCTCAACACATGAGACATGAGAGCTTTTAGAGAGAGGAAGAGGATGAGCTTTGGATGAGAGAGAATGAGCATGTGAGAATGATACAATTTTTCAACCATACTCTCATATTAGGAATTCTGATAATAATAATAATAATTAAGAAAAGGTGTGATGGTTAGTTTATGAATGACCATTATCATTTCATTCATTAGATGCATTTGCAAAGAACAAGAAGCATCTTTGAAAAGAAATGATGATGGTCAACAAATCCACTTTGGTCAACCGGTCAACAAAGTCAACAAGTCAACAAAAGTCAAAAGTTCAACTCAATCATGGCACAATAATCGTTAATTAATATTATTAATCATATTTCCCATTCTCATTAGGGTTTAGAAAAAATCAACGGTCAACAACCCTAATGAGAATCCTCTGCCTCTGCCTCTGTGAACTGTGCATACACACCAGCATCCGTGTTCCGAGGAACACGAATACAATGAGATAAAACCAATCCCAAAACATATATTAGGATCTGGCGTAAACCAAAGCCCGCTAGTAATAACTGCCCGGACACCAAACGTGCACAAGTGCGCGGATGTGAACGAACCCTGTCGCAAAACCATGCGACCTCTACTCTGTTTTGCCCGAAGGCGAATAGCCTTCTGTGTGGGACTCTAAAGACTCGATACTGCGCTGGCAGTGGGTTTAACCATAGGCCGCAAGCGGTACTAGCTGTACGTAGCGGTCCCCGGGTAGATGCCGATAAGAAGACTGATGAGGTGAACCCATCCGAACTCCTACTGAGCCTAAATGTAACAATCTCCGTACAGTCCGGTCTGTTCGTCTGAGAGTATCGCATGTCGGGCCTAGGGGCGGTAAACGTCAGTCCCCTAATAGCGGTACAAGTCGTGTCGGAGTGTAGCCCAGAACACCTTGAGATAACACTGGAAACGCTACCAGTATATCTCGCTTGCCCTGGCCAGGGACTTTGTGTAATGACTCTCCTAGACACAGCATGATATCAACCCCCAATACCGGGAGAGACGAATCCTGTCTAACCGTCACTGCCTCCAAGTGCTTCGGGACTGCACCCAACTACTACCTGTTTGCATGACTCATTTGAGCCGTGGTAGGGTAGCAATCTAAGAATAGTGGGAACACACTAGAGTCGAAGTGACAGTGTCAAGTCAGCGGACTAAGCTGTACTCATGTCACCTCGGAACTGATAACTGACGATAGGTATAGTACCAACCAACAGTTCCCGACGAGTCCTGTCCAGTGTACTCGTAACCTAACGAGCTCCCGCATACTATCTCAAGTACGACGTACTGACGGCTGTGGGATAGACCGTCTCCCCTGCTGGGATGAGAAGCGCATACGCTAGTCTACTCCGGAGTATCGATGCCCTGTCTCGATAATCCTACGACTAGGGACCTGTATAAGGATGTGCTTGTAGATTACCCAGCCCCCACTAGTGTGACTGCCATCACAACACTGGTAATCAAGCAAAGGTCATAAGGGCTCCACTAATGTGTATAGGCGATATGCTAAAAGAAACACATACACACATTAAAGTAGAAACAAACCAAGTAGCATATTACCATTTTGAGCAAGATTGTTTATACAACTGTGAATATCCCAAGCTTCCATCAAGTAATATACAAACTAGTATGATACAGTAATGGCCTCTAGGGCATATACACTAACAATCTCCCACTTGCACTAAGGCCATGTACTGGCGTATCGAAGACCTATCATCTCGATCAGCCGCTCAAACTGAGTCTGGGGTAAGGCCTTCGTGAATGGATCTGCAGTGTTATCTTCTGTAGCAACCCTCCGAACCTCGATCTCCCGGCGATCCACAATCTCCCTGATTAGGTGATACCGCCTCAAGATGTGTCTGGACTTCTGATGGGACCTTGGTTCCTTCGCTAAAGCTATAGCCCCGTTGTTGTCACAATACAGAGGTATTGGATCAACAATGGACAGAACCACCTAAAGTTCTGTCAAGAACTTCCTCATCCAGACGGCTTCTTTTGCGGCATCAGATGCAGCGATATATTCCGTTTCCATCGTCGAGTCAGCAACAGTTTCCTATTTGGAACTCTTCCAACACACCGCCTCTACATTGAGGGTAAAGACATAACCCGACATGGACTTAGAGTCAACCTTGCCACTCTGGAAGCTGGAGTCAGCAAAGGCCTCCATCTGGAGGTCTTTTCCGCCATAAACCAAAAACATGTCCTTAGTTCTTCTCAGGTACTTCAGAATGTTCTTTACCGCTATCCAGTGCTTCTCCCAAGGGTTTGACTGATACCGGCTTACCACACTCAGTGCATAAGCTACATCTGGTCTGGTACACAACATCGCATACATTATAGAGCCTACCGCAGAAGCATAGGGTATAATAGAGATGCGATCCCTTTCCAAATCAGTCTTCGGAGACATCTCTTTGGAGAGGGTGATCCCATGACAAGCCGGTAAATTATCGCGCTTAGAATCTTCCATACTGAATCTTTTCAGTATGGTGTCGATGTGCCTGGACTGTGAAAGTCCTAATATCCTCTTGGACCTATCACGATGGATCCGTATCCCCAGAATGTAAGAGGCATCACCCAGGTCTTTCATGGAGAACCTGTGTGACAAGAACCCTTTGACAGATTGTAGCATAGGAATGTCATTTCCTATCAAGAGAATGTCATCCACGTATAAAACGAGGAATACAACAGTTCGTGCTACAATTTTACTATAGATGCACGGTTCATCTGGATTTTTGATAAAGCCAAATTCTTTGACCATCTCATCAAAACAGATGTTCCAACTCCGCGATGCCTGTTTTAGTCCATAAATGGAGTTAAGCAACTTGCACACCTTCCCGTTGCTCCCACTCTGAATGAAACCCTCTGGCTGGTCCATATAGACACACTGCTCTAAATTTCCAATTAGAAAAGCGTTCTTTACGTCCATCTTCCAAATCTCATAATCGTGGAAGAAAGCAATGGCAAGAAGGATCCGAATGGATTTGAGCATAGCCACTGGAGAAAAGGTTTCGTCATAGTCCAAACCAGGTCTTTGATGAAAACCCTTTGCAACAAGTCTAGCCTTATAGGTCTCAACCTGTCCATCTACACCAATCTTCCTTTTGAAGATCCATTTGCAGCCTACGGGTTTTACCCCTTCTGGAGCAACGTCCAAAGTCCATACTTTGTGGGTGTACATGGACTCCATTTCGGTCCACATTGCATCCAGCCATTTTACCGAGTCAGCGCTCTGAATGGCCTGCTGGAAGCTAGTCGGCTCATCATTATCAATGATGCAATCCTCTCTATCACCGTCTATGAGAAAACCGTAGTATCTCTCGAGCGGATGAGACTGCCTACTACTCCTGCGGAGCGGTGCAGGAATGTCCTGTTCTTTCGATCCCTCCGGTTCTACTAAGATTTCAGTAATAGCTCGTGGTTCTGGAATTTCTTCCAGTTCTATTGCGCTCTCACTTATCTGATTTTCCAAAAATTCAGTTTCCAAGAAAAAGGCATGACGAGAAACAAAAACATTTTGTTCCTCTTCGCAATAGAAGAAATATCCCTTGGAGTTCTTTGGATATCCTACAAACTTGCACTGTACTGAGTGTGCCTCGAGTTTGTCCGCATGCTGCTTTTTGACAAAAGCTGGACATCCCCATGTCTTAATGTGCTTAAGGTAGGGTTTCTTCCCACTCCACATCTGATATGGTGTAGTAGGCACTGTCTTAGTTGGAACTCAGTTCAAAAGGTATGCAGTTGATTCTAGTGCATATCCCCAGAATGATCGCGGCAACTCAGCGTTACTCATCATGGAACGTACCATATCCAATAGGGTTTGGTTCCGTCTCTCCGATACACCATTATGTTGTGGGGTGTATGGAGGAGTAAGTTGAGAGAGAATTCCATTCTCTTTAAGGTAACCCAGGAACTCGGCACTCAAGTATTCACCACCTCGATCAGATCTCAGTGTCTTGATACTTTTGCCTGTTTGGTTTTCTACTTCATTTTTGTATTCTTGGAATTTTTCGAAGGCTTCAGATTTATGTTTCATTAAGAAGACATATCCGTACCTTGAAAAATCATCCGTAAAAGTAATGAAGTAAGAATAACCACTTGGCGCATGTGTAGACATTGGACCTCATACATCGATGTGTACGAGTCCCAAGAGCTCCCTCGCTCTTACTCCTTGTCAAGTGAACGGAGTCTTCGTCATCTTTCCTTTGAGACATCATTGATAAGTTGTATATGATTGATATTCGAACGGATCCAAATATCCTTCTTTATGCAACTTAGTTAACCTTGTCTCATTGATGTGACCCGGTCTACAATGCCATAAGAAACCATGATTTATTTCTGGAGACATTCTTTTGTGTGTATTCTGGACATTGAAAATCTGTGGTTGGTTTAATACGTATATACCGTTGCTTAATGTACCCGACCCAATCAGAACATGATTAAGGTGAATGTTTACAACATCGCTTACAAATGCAAAATTATAACCTTCTTTAGACATTAAAGATACAGATATGATATTACAAGTCGCACTGGGTATAAAATAACAATCACGCAAAACCAAAACAGGTCCATCTGACAACCCCAAGTGATAGTCCCCCACGGACTCAGCATCCATGCCAGCTCCGTTTGCAACTCTGAAGGTCATATCACCTGCCTTCAAAACCCTACGCTTTCTCAGTGCCTGCAAAGAATTACAGATATGAGATCCTGATCCGGTATCCAATACCCAGGAAGTAGAGTTTACTGATAGACAGTTTTCAATAACATACACACATGAAGCCGAAGCCACAACTTGCTTCGGGTCCTGGTTCATGGCCTTCCAAGCCCTGCAATCTTTCTTCCAGTGTCCTTTCTTATGACAATAAAAGCACTCTTCTTTCCCCACAAGCTGTCCCGCTACTTTTGCCATTTTTTCCTTTCCCTTGGCTTCCACTTTACTAACACCGCCTCTTGGTTTGGTGGGGGCTTTCTTCTTCTTTCTTTTGGCTTTCGCCGTGGACCTAGAAGAAGAAGGTCCTCCAACAACAAAGCGGGTGTTTCCCTTACTTTCTTCAGGGTGCACTCCTCAACATGTTAGGGAGTTCCGGAAGTTCAACTTCCTTTCCTTGCATGTTGAAGTTCAGGATAAACTGGGCGTAAGTGGAAGGAAGGGACTGGAGAATCAAGTCAGTGTAGAGCTCGTTCTCTAACGTGGTCCCGAGATCCGCGAGCTCTTCAATGTAGCCAGTCATCTGAAGCACGTGTTCCGCTACAGATGATCCGAAGGCCAATTTCGCCGAAAATAACTTTTTCGAGACTTCGTATCTGGCGATACGGGATTGCTCTCCATACAGATCTTTTGTATGAAGAAATATGGATTCTAGGTCCATATCCTCGTGCCTCCTCTGATGTTCATTATCTATAGAGGCAAGCACGATGCACTTGGCCCTCGCGCAATCAATCTCCTAGGTCTTACGGATTTCCTTATCCGCGACGCTGGATTGAGGTCCTGGGACAGGGGGAGCTTTGGTGGTAAGAAGATACCCCAACTTGTCATAAGTGATTACCATTTTGACATTCCTGAGCCAATCTTTATAGTTTGGCCCGGTCAGTATATTTTTTTCTAGTAGTAACTTAAGTACGGTCATGATGTTTGGTCGCTGCAATTAGGAGAGAGATAAGAAACACTTTAGCATGATGCCCTTGCAAGTTTAGAGTGGTTTTTAGTTTGTCTAAACAGGATGGCTCCCACTATTTCTCGAATCCTTCCTCAAACCAAAAAGGAAGAATTAGTCGGGATCAATCTCACCGTACAATACTTGCTTAACCGTTCAGCCAGGCCAGTGTTGGTACTTCGAGGGAGGTTTTCCAACGCTTTCGCGAAGTTCCTTAATTAAATAACCACTTTTCCCTGTGGGCGTCGCCCCGCTAACATCTTTCTAGACACCTACTTGATTTATAGCATTGATCGTTAAGTGAGAAAGTTCCCGAGGAGTAGCATATACTCACAGTAGGATCGGGATCCAAATATCATCATGTGATAAAACTGAAGGAATTCTACCAGAATCATCACACTCCAAATGGTATGCAGCGCTAGCAAGTTTTAATTTCTTTAGAAACTCCCGATGTGGATTTTTGCCCCATGCTCTTATGACCTTGACTTTGGCCAACAAATCATAAGTCACATGTCAAGTTCTACCCGTCATTTTTCAGGTTAATTTGAACCCACCCGTACCTACCCTTGACTTTGGCCAACAAGGCAGTACGACTGTCCCAAACCAACGCATCTATCTATGCTACATATGAATATCCAATAGCTACCAATCACTATGCCTTGACTTTGGCCAACAAACACAGCTTGAATACTATTGACTATCCATATGAAATGACGGAGGGCTATGAATGGTTTTGGCAAAACCGTGAACGTAGTGAACTTGATATAATCGAAAGAACATGATAGCTTTTAAAAGGAGTGGTTCAAGCTCCGCGTTTTAAAAGTTTTCGTTTTTGACAAGAAACCGAGTTGTTTTGAAATTGTTCCAACGACTTTACTTTGGTTTATTTTCTTGCATTAATTTAATGCGTCCCATCATTTAATCCTACCATTCGCCATGGGGCCCCGTCATCACCAGTTAGGTTACTTAACTAACGATAGAGAGGGGGCTGGACTAGTGCGGATGCAAAACATAAGCAACGCCAACTAGATATCATATATAGATATATACATTCGTCAGATGCAATGATAGCCATTCCAGATCACAGATGAACACATTGGATATACTAGGAATCCACGTTTCGTTCGAGCCTGCAACGAAAAACGGATTACACGGTCGCGAAGAATAGCCAGAACCCTGCCCTAGACCCCTACGGGTGCGGCAAACTACCCGCCAAGTACCATAAGTGAAGCAACCTCCCTCAACAACGTGAGTAGGCCACTCGGCACTTCGAGGTACCCGGTAGTTTGTGCACCCCACCTTGGGTCTATCCCAGGAGCAAAAACAGTAAAAAAAATAATATACAATGGCGGCTACAACCTCATCCCGGATGTGCGGCCATAAAAATAATATTACATCAATTTACATATTACATCAAATGAAAGATAAAGAAAACTCTCATCTCACAACCCCCCGGCTATTCATCCATGACAATCCAACGAGTTCATATACACAATCCATCAACATTACAGATCACAGATATGCACAACCCCCACTAATCGACGTATAGTGATTAGTTGACGTTCAGTGCATATATCACATCACCGATATAACCCATTAGCTAAAGTCTATAGAACTTCGATCAAAATACGGATTTTCAACTACCCCAAACACTACTTTGTTCTCTGGAAATTCTGGGCAGAAACAAAATATGCTAAAAATTCCAAAACAGAACACTAAGTAAACTGCTGCAAAGACGAGTCGCGGCCGAGTTAACTCGGTCGCGGATCTGCCGCGAGACGCATGGTCTCGCCGCGGTTCCGCGGCGCTTTGACCGAGTCAGTGGCTCATTTTTGCTGTATGTTCTAACAAATCCCTGAGCCGATTTTTAAGATATGTGGAATTATTTTTGGAGCAGTTTTAAAAATCGGCAGAAAGTTAAGTTTTCCGACGTGTTTTGCGATTTTTTTTCGGATCGAAATTCTAAATACTTTGCTAACAAGCTAGTTGTTGTTTAGCCTGGCTCTGATACCACTGTAAGTCCACGTTGCCCATCCCGGTTCTTACGGGGAGGCGGAATAGGTAAAAAATGATTTTTATGACAAGGCAACAAGGATTAGAAATGATGATCTTTGCTAAACAAAACCTAGCAAACTAACTACAAGTTTAACTACTCGGTTAGAGGGTTATACCTAGGTCTTGAACTCCTTCTCTTCTTACTCCTTGGGATGGTTTGAACGGCTCCACCTCGTAGTCTGCTCTTTGTCGAAGAAGGATCCACCCGAAAGCTTCTACCTTGAGCTCCTACCTCTACCGAGAGGCAAATAAAGTGCTTGGCTTGCTAAACCTAGAACTCTAGAGTGAGTAAAGAAGAGTTTTAGTGGTTTTACCTCAATAGCTCTTGCTTCTCAACACATGAGACATGAGAGCTTTGAGAGAGAGGAAGAGGATGAGCTTTGGATGAGAGAGAATGAGCAAGTGAGAATGATACAATTCTTCAACCATACTCTCATATTAGGAATTATGATAATAATAATAATAATAATTAAGAAAAGGTGTGATGGTTAGTTTATGAATGACCATTATCATTTCATTCAGTAAATGCATTTTGCAAAGAACAAGAAGTATCTTTGAAAAGAAATGATGATGGTCAACAAGTCCACTTTGGTCAACCGGTCAACAAAGTCAACAAGTCAACAAAAGTCAAAAGTTCAACTCAACCATGGCACAATAATCCTTAATTAATATTATTAATCATGTTTCCCATTCTCATTAGGGTTTAGAAAAAATCAACGGTCAACAACCCTAATGAGAATCCTCTGCCTCTGCCTCTGTCAATTGTGTATACACACCCGCATCCGTGTTCCGAGGAACATGAATACAATGAAATAAAACCAATCCCAAAACATATACTAGGATCTGGCTTAAACCAAAGCCCGCTAGTAATAACTGCCCGGACACCAAACGTGCACAAGTGCGCGGATGTGAACGAACCCTGTCGCAAAACCATACGACCTCTACTCTGTTTTGCCCAAAGGCGAATAGCCTTCTGTGTGGGACTCTAAAGACTCGACACTATGCTGGCAGTGGGTTTAACCACAGGCCGCAAGCGGTACTAGCTATACATAACGGTCCCCAGGCAGATGCCGATAAGAAGACTGATGAGGTGAACCTATCCGAACTCCTACTGAGCCTGAATGTGACAATCTCCATACAGTCCGGTCTGTTCGTCTTAGAGTATCGCATGTCGGGCCTAGGGGTGGTAAACTTCAGTCCCCTAATAGCGGTACAAGTCGTGTCGGAGTGTAGCCCAGAACACCCTGAGATAACATTGGAAACGCTACCAGTATATC
Source organism: Agapanthus africanus (assembly GCA_030015575.1). Taxonomy (NCBI): domain Eukaryota; kingdom Viridiplantae; phylum Streptophyta; class Magnoliopsida; order Asparagales; family Amaryllidaceae; genus Agapanthus; species Agapanthus africanus. Next base: position 164,065,375 of record CM057340.1, on the reverse strand, counting down.
TCACTTGCCCTGGCCAGGGACTTTGTGTAATGGCTCTCCTAGACACAGCGCGATATTAACCCCCAATACCAGGAGTGACGAATCGTGTCTAACCGTCACTGCCTCCAAGTGCTTCGGGACTGCACCCAACTACTACCTGTTTGCATGACTCATTTAAGCCGTGGTAGGGTATAAGAACAGTGGGAACACACTAGAGGCAAAGTGACAGTGTCAAGTCAACGGACTAAGCTGTACTCATGTCACCTGAGAACTGATAACTGACGATAGATATAGTACCAACCAACAGTTCCCGACGAGTCATGTCCAGTGTACTCGTAACCTAACGAGCACCCGCATACTATCTGAAGTACGACGTACTGACGGCTGTGGGACAGACCGTCTCCCCTACTGGGATGAGAAGCGCATACGTTAGTCTACTCCGGAGTATCGATGCCCTGTCTCGATAATCCTACAACTAGGGACCTGTATAAGGATGTGCTTGTAGATTACCCAGCCCCCACTAGTGTGACTGCCATCACAACGCTGGTAATCAAGCAAAGATCCTCAGGGCTCCACTAATGTGTATAGGCGATATGCTAAAAGAAACACATGCACACATTAAAGTAGAAACGAACCAAGTAGCATACTACCATTTCGAGCAAGATTGTTTATACAACTATGAATATCCCAAGCTTCCATCAAGTAATATACAAACTAGTATGATACAGTAATGGCCTCTAGGGCATATACACTAATACCAAGCCTCCACAGCGGCGCCGCGGAACCGCTGCCAAAATATAGTTTTTGCCGCGGTTGCACGGTCACTGTAGCGAGTTAGGGACTCATTCTTCAGGTGGGTCCATAAAATTCCCTGCATGATTTTCTGAGTATTTTTAAAATGATAAAATTCAACTTTTTGAAAAATTTCCAGAAAAGGGGTCGCTTCGGGGTTCGATCGGACTTCTAACTTCGTCTAGACAACGCCTAATGCTCTAGCTTGGCTCTGATACCACTGTAGGGTTAGCATAGCACCTTGTGATGGTTTTTGCAAGCATCAATCATGCTACTTTAAAATTTTTGGGGTGCTAAACAAACCCTAACCAAGATCTTAACTAGAGAATTAGGGTTAACATGCATGTAAACAACTTTACATCTAAGAGAGAGGGATTACAACCTTTGTAGTCCGTTCTTTCGCTTCATAAGCTCCGAGTAGTAGTCCCTTTACCGCGATCCATGAACTTCCGGACTCTAGAGAAACTCCACAAGTCGAATGATCCATACTTGCTAGAAGTCTTCCTTTTCGAAGATGATCTATCTTGAAGAATCTCAAACTCAAGCTCTCGCTTCTCTAATCAAGTATTAGTGAAGTGAACACCCTAATCTAAGTGGCTAGAATAGATGAGGATGATGAAGTAGGAATTTTTCTCTCTTTTTTTCTCAATTTCTCATTTTTAATCATCACAACACAAAAAGCTAGAAAGCTTTTTTAAGGAGGAAGAAGAAGAAGAAAGCTTTTGTGATGAATAATGAATTCTTGTGGTAACAAATGACAACCATGAGTTAATAAAATGAAGTCTTTAACTCATGTAGAGAATAAACTAGAGTTACGGGTTTGGGTTGGGTTAACAAATATCTACACAAAATATCAAAGCAAAATGACAAAAGGAAAGCTTCATGAAGCTTCATGAAAAAGCTAACCCAAAAGCTAACCCAAATCCAAAACCTAACTTTGTTTAAACTTAACATCCATGTTGCATTTGTAACCCTAACTTGTTACAATATTATATATCACATATACAATATATTTTGTAACAAAAGAAATTAATACAATTAACATATATCGCATATACATCAATGTATTATCCAGTGAGAAAATGAATCAATAAAGCGAGCTTATATTAGTTAACGTAATGTAATATATCACATATATAATTATACATTAAATTATCGAATCAGCTCTTGATCCGACAATCCGGCTATATTGCATATAACATGTACCAATTCATCGAATCAACACTTGATCCGATGACCCGGCTATATCGAATATACCCGGCCGATATCTCATATCGCGAGAATAGAATACGGTATCTCATATCTCGAGAATAGAATACGGTATCTCATATCGCATTATTCTCGGTCCTACACATATCGCATATGTTCCCCTACTTCGTTTTGATCAGAAGATCAACAAGCAAGCCTGTACATTCTCCTGTGAATCCAATCAGTAACACTACCATACAGTCCGGTCTCTTCGTCTGATATGTTGCATATCTAGTCTACTGGTGGTAAACGTCAGACCCTAGTAACCGATAAGTCGTGTCAGTGTAAGGTTTATAACGGGTCGAGAAACTACTGATAACACTTACCAGTAAATCTCCATATCTGCCCTGGCCAGGGACTTCCAGTTATAGGCAATCGAACACAGCACAACATCAACTCCCTATACCGGGAGAGACGAAACCCCTCCTATCGCTCATTGCCTCCATATGATTCGGGACTGTACCCAAAAGCCACCGTTTTGCATGCCCTCTTGGACGTGGTAAGGTAAAAATTAAAGCACAGTAGGAATCACACAAGACTCTATGACGATCTCGGGTCTACAGACTAACCTGTACCAGTGTAACCGGAGAACTGCTATCTGACGATAGGTATAATACCATCCAAGAGTTCTCGGCGAGTCCGTTCAGTGTACCCAGTCTCCACTGAGCACCCGTACACCATCTTTGATGTCCAACACCAATGGATATGGGATCATCCATCGCCCATCATATGGGTCAAGATGCGTGTACGCTAGTCTACTCTGGAGTATCGATGCCCTGTCTCGATACACCCTCGACTAGGAACAGTTATAGGATGTACTCGTGGACTACCCTGACCCCACTAGTATGATCTCATCATAGTCCTAGTAGTCGAGTACATATCCTAAGGGCTTTATCAACATGTGATCACAAAACAGTATTTGTTAACACGTTAAGATAAAGTGAAACCAGATAGCATACTATCATATCGAGTAAGAAAGTCCTCTCTATATATATCCAAACATCCATTATAATATATATCACATGTACAACAATAGCCTCTAGGGCATATACATAACTAACAGGAACTGCTGCAAACCCTAAGGTTTCAGGCATTCTCATGGTCATTATATCGAGTTAGGGTTTCATTCTTCTAGAGGGTCCATAGAATTACTTGCATGTTTTTCCAAATACTTTAAACTTGGAAAAATGGGTTTCTGACATTCGATCATTTTCTTTCGACTCCCAACATACCTATGTGAAGTCGTCTCAAGCTGGAATCAATCAATCTGATGACCTCGCATCGGGGTAAGAAACGAATCACATGTCCTAGTCATTCCTCCTTGGGTGACTAGCGATCTTCTATCATATCTCTAAGTATAACTCGTGCGGTATTAGCTCCGAACATCTAGGGCGATATCTTGTCATTCACAGCAACAACTAGCTCATTCGTCCGCACCCTGAACAGTGCCTCAATCATCAAGTATAATCGGTGCTTTGACAGTCATCACATTCTGGCTGGCCTCTAACAGTGGCCCAATCCTCTGGTGCTGATCTGCACATCCGAGAAATTTTTTTAAAAGCAATCCAACAAACGCTCATGGCGCGAAAACAGAATAGGACGATACATCTATGCAATCGTGTATCCCTGGAATCACGCCCTGGTCAGTCCTCGTCCATGACGAGCTCGCGCTGACCGCAACTTTAGCCTTAGCTCTCTCTGCCCGTGTAATCGTAGTAGCAAAAACCACAAACCGATAACGATGAGGATAGATCATAGGAATGAATATAATAATGTGCAAGGAAATGTACATCCTAAGGCTTCTTAAGCGGAGTAGCGTATCGTAAGTTTGTCGCGGAACATACACACGGTACGTCACTCTAATTAAGTCACCTACTCCATCAACCAAGGACAACCTACGCGATGAAAGTTCGGGTCTAATACCTCCTCGACTAAGTCTAAGTTCCGTAAGGTCAAGCCCGGTTTCCGAATATATACAGATCGTGGTTGATGGAGTTCACTAGATACAACTGAAATATAATAAAAGGTACAATGGTGGTCACGATGTGAGTGAACCCACCTACCAAAGCAATCACCTGGAAAGAAGCAGTATGCTAGCAAAGCCGCCAAGGAAACCTGTACGGCAAAACCTGTAAGAAACTGTGGCACAACGGGGGTGAGTTGCCAACTCATGAGTAGAAAATATCACAGAGCAGAAATCGCATGTATGACTCAATCCTAGGTCATACAATCAGTAATATCCTCAAATAATATGGCCTGAAGCATGATAAAATGGCAAGGGTAAACATCTAAACATAAGTGTAATACCAAGTGCTCGTTTCAGTGCCTCAGGTAGCAACATATCATATATATGATGTATGAATGCATGAAAACAGAATACATCTAAATGAGAAAACTGTTTTCTTTATATAATGAGATTTCTGTATATATATAAATCGAGGTATTATTAATGAAATCAACATAGAATCAGTGTCAAGCATCAACACAAAACATATATCTAATAGCTCAATATCTCAGGCTCCGGCAATCCGGACTGGCCTGTATCCTCAAATCTCAATATCTAGGGCTCCGGCTATACGGACTGGCCCATATCATCAAATCTCAAAATCTAGGGCTCCGGCTATCCGGACTGTCCCATACTCCGATCGGTATACTCCGGATATCCGTCGAGTCACAATACAATCACCGGTCGGTAGTGCACCCCTGTCAGGCTCAACGCTATAATCTGCGACCATCTTGCCCTGGGGTACCGCACCGGGTCCACCATGCACCCACCGACGGTTCCTCCTCCTTTTCGAATCAGGTGTATGATATCGCTCAAGAGCCGAGAAAACTCATGGTGGACTCCTCTTAAATCATATCATGAGAAAACCGCAATTTTATCTTTAGAAATAATAATCAGTTTATAAAATTCTTGCGGTTTCTCCAAAACCATAAATCTCATGGAAATCCGAAATCTCAAATCACAATGTCAATAGACAGTGAATTCTGGCATAAAGCTCCATAATAACTCATGACAATGAATATATAAATGCATGAAGTATCTCAATAATAAATGCAATGTCTAATCTAGCACAGTAATGATATATCGAAACTATCAGCTAGCAAGCGATATCGATGAATTAATATTTTCTAAAGTGTACATGACATGGAAATTACCGATGATGATGTGTGTGAGCCGACAAGTAAGTGTTCGTAGACATACGCATCATCGGTAATGGTGTTGGTGTCCTGATAACATGGGTTCAATATAACAATAAAAACACATTTAAACATGCAATGCGATGCGAATAGCAAGAATATGCGGAAAATGAATAACAAGTGCAACAATAAGGAATCTACATTAATATACAAGAGTCATACCGTTTTGACATTTGAGATAATACAGATCGTGGTGTTTAGAAAATAGGGCTACGGTGTTTTTAAGAAAAGGTACATCCTTTGGAGTATCCGTAGAATCCCTTGGCCTGTCTTTAAAAGTACTCACGATTCGTTAGATTGAAATAGATCTCAAGTCCAGTCTAACATCTACAAGTAAACTACAGGACTAAACTAACAAACTAGTCGAAAGGGTAAGGAAAACCACCTAAATCTAAGTCGATATATATATATATATATATATATATATATATATATATATATATATAGTAGTTGGTGATCCCACCTCTATAGTATCACATACGATACAATATATATATATGACATCCTCGAGTCAAGAGTGCGGATCAATCATCATAATTATATCTCGTACGGTAAATCCATCATACTGCATCCCAAATCTGGGTACGGGTCGAATATCACATTTATATCTATATTTATCTGGTATCCGTATCATCATATCCTGAATTAGGGGTATTGATCTCAATCTAGTACATACTGATACCATCTACATATATGTATGCGTGTGTATGAAAACACATCGCCTAAAGACCCGCTATAATATCATATCGTATCTCATAATACGAACCAAGTTACATCACCGATCTCATGGCATCATGCCCAATCTCATCGACTCATCTCCAAATACCATATACTATGCTCATTATCCATGTATATGTATACATATATACATATATATACATACTCACATACGTATATGTGTGTGTGTATATATATATATCCCCATATACGCACAAGAAAGTAAAATGAATGCGAGTGTGTGTGTACGTGCGCGTGTATGCAAATCATTAATCTAGTGTTTCGCGACTAAGAAGTTAAACTAAGTTACTTCTAATTACACTAAACTAATCCATGAACACATAAACCTATCATGATAATGTTAGTTATATGTATGCCCTAGAGGCCATTACTGTACATTGGATGTATATTGTAGTGGATGCTGGGTCATATATAGGTAGGACTTTCTTGCTCGACATGATAGTACGCTATCTGGTTGCTCTTTATCTTAACATGTATACTTTCTGTCTCTCTGATTACATGTTGATAAAGCCCTTAGGATGTGTACTCGACTTCCAGGACTATGATGTAGATCAGACTAGTGGTGCCTGGGTAGTCTATGAGTACATCCTTCAATGTTCCTAGTCGTGGGAATATTGAGACGGGGCATCGATATTCCAGTGTAGACTAGCGCATATCTTCTCGACCCATGTGATTGGCGATGGATGATCCCATATCCATTGGTGTTTGACATCACAGATGGTATGCGGGTGCTCAGTGGAGACTGGGTACACTGAACGGACTCGCCGAGAACTCCCAGATGGTATTATACCTCACGTCAGATGGCAGTTCTCTGGTGACACTGGTACAGCTTAGTCTGTTGACCCGAGATCGTCATAGAGTCTCGTGTGTCTCCTACTGTGCTTTGATTTCCACCCTACCACGGCTCTACTGAGCCGTGCAAACAGGTGGTTTTTGGGTACAGTCTCGATTCACATGGAGGCAATGAGCGATAGGAGGGGATTCGTCTCTCCCGGTATTGGGGGTTGATGTTGCACTATGCTCGACTGGCCATAACAGGAAATCCCTGGCCAGGGTTGCAGTGATATACTGGTAAGAGTTATCAGTAGTTTCACGAATGTTATGGACCCTACGTCGGCATGACTTATCAAGCTACTGGGGTCTGACGTTTACCACCCCTAGGCGAGATATGCAACATATCAGACGAACAGACCGGACTGTACGGTAAGTGTAACTGGTTGGATTCACAGGAGTGTGAGCGGGCTTGCTCGTCAATCTTCTGATCGCTCAATACCCGGGTGGCCGTTACGTTTAGCAGACCTCTTGCGGCTTGTGGGTGTTTGATATGATCATCACCTGCTGCCGGCGTATTGACGAGTCTTTAGAGTCCTACACAGAGGTTTCCTGGCTCAAGCGAAACGAAATAGGAGCGCATATGAGATATGTGCGGGACCGAGAATAATGCATGTATGTGATACCGTATTCTATTCTCGCGATGAATGTATCGATTGGTTGTATGAGATATAACCTAGTTATCGAATCAAAGATTGATTCGATAAGCCGATACATTGGATACTAGTCGGTTATATGCGATATGACCGGATCGTTAAATCAAGTATTGATTTAATGATTTAATGCATAATTATATATTTGATATATTACTTTGCATTAACTAGTATTGGTTCACTTTAAATGGATTTTCTCACTTGAAGTTCACAAGTTGTATATGTGATATACTTTTGTGCACTTGTTTGTATCATGTTTGATAATACATGCTCACTTGGGTTTGTGTAAAGAATTAAACCATGGTTAAGTTAATGATTAGGGTTTACATTTTTCTTATTCATTTATTTATTTTTTCATTTTGGAAAGATAAATAAGAAATGGTGGCTTTCTTTGTTTGCTTGTTGAAGCTTCATGAAGCTTTGAACAAGTCCACCATTTTTGTCTCATGCTTAACCCTAACCATTCAAACTAACCATGGTCTATTCTCTACACCTAATCATGGTTGCCATATGATAAGTATTCATTTTATTTTCTATTTGAAATATACTTATCATATTCTTTTCTTCATCTTCTTCATCTTCAACAATGAAGAAAGCTTGCCTCCATCAATGGCAACTTGAGAAAAAGAGTGAGAAATCCAATTCTAAAGTGAACCCACTTCCTATTTCTTCATCCTCTACCTCTTGCCAAGTAGTATAGGGTGTTTTCTTCACAAGTTTCATGACTTGGTGAAGTGGGAGCTTGATCTTGTGATGCCTCGACGTAGATCATCTTCGGCATCGAAGCCGACGACCAAGCCCGCCCATTTCTCCGATGAAGCCGACGCTAGAGCCCGGGATCCGATGATCGCAGCGAGGAGACTTCATCACGAAGCTATGGAGGTGGAGGACCGGATCTATAAAGGTTGTAGCCCCTTTCCTTTAGAGTTAAAGTTGTTTACTTGCATCGCATCACCTAATTTCTAGTTAACGATCCGTATTAGGGTTTCTCGGCACCGGAAAAATTTGAAAATGGCGTGGTCGTGTAAGTGCACGGCGGCGCCCCGGCCGTCAATCCGACGGCCAAATGCGGAAGCGGTGATAAACTTTAATTTTGCGAACTTAGCAAACCGGCACCACCGCGCACTAAACCCCGGATCGGGCCATTAAACTAGATCTAGCTAACTACAAGACGGGTTAGAGATATACCGAGTGATCCGAGTCCTCCGGTCTTCTCGTCGTCATCCCGATCTCTCGCGGAAACTCCGGTCGTCGCCTCTTCGCCGGAAGGGTACCACATCGCCTGCATCTTTTACGGGCTCCCACCTCAATACCGAGGCAACTCGGGCACGAAGCTGGCAAGTCGACGTGCCCAAGACTTGCTGTAGGTTGTAGTGTAGAATCACTTTGTCTCATGGGGTTTGTGAAGTTGCCTTGATGGAGGAATCAACAAGATATGAACTTGGGAATTTTTTGTGGCAAGCTAAAATGAGATGGATGCTTAATTTTTGCCACACCAAAAATGAAATCAACCCCCTTCATGTCCATGAAGTGGCCGGCCATATACATGTGAGAATGGTGGAGGAAAAAACAAGCATAAGAGGGAGGTGAGTGTAGGAGATGAGAAAAGGTGACCCCATCAAAAAAGGCAGGTTTCAAATCAAACCCATATCCTTTCAAATCTCAATAAATGCAAGTAATGGTGCATCAAAAGAAAATATGGAAAAGGAATCTAAAGATGCTATCATAATCTCTCATCTCACAAATAAACCCTCCACAAAATGTTATTTGCAAACTTGCAAATAACCCCCTCCATCGGAAAAGTCCGGCCGGGAAAGAACAAAGGAAAACCGGCTGGAACGGAATGCAAACTGGCAACTCCAGAAAACAGGTCCCGTAATAAATTACAGGAAACCCCCGATACTGTGCATACACACCCGCATCTGTATTCCGACCGGATACAAATGCAATGAGACAAAATCTACACTGTACTATACTAGGATCCGGCTTAAACCAAAACCGGCTAGTAATATCCGTCTGATCCTGATCCGTGCAATACCGCACGTATCTGATCGAACCCTGCCATATATCCATACGGCCTTTAGTACAAAACCGTCCGATCCTGATCCGTGCAATACCGCACGTATCTGATCGGACCCTGCCATATCTCCATACGGCCTCTACATCTTTTCGCCCGAAAGCCTGAGTAACTGAAAGTGTGGTGGACTCTAAAGACTCGTCAATACTATGGCTGTGGATTTAACCACTAGCACGTCAGAGGTATAAGCCAATACGTAACGGGCCACCAGCTATTGACTAAAAGGGACGTCGATGAGCGAACTCATCCTGACACCCTAATGAGCCTGTCAGTGACAATATCCGTACAGTCCGGTCCGTTCGTCTATGAGCATCGCATGTCGGGCCTAGGGGGTTGGTAAAAGTCAGACCCCCAAAAGCGGTACAAGTCGTGTCGGAGTGTAGCCTAGAACACCCTGAGATACTGTTGGAAAACCTACCAGTAAATCTCCTTCCTTGGCCAAGGACTTCGTGTAATGGCTCTCCTAGACACAGCGCGACCTCACCCCCAATACCGGGAGAGACGAACCCCTGAAGATCCGCTCACTGCCTCCATGTGGCTTGGGACTGTACCCAACTAAAACCTGTTTGCACGCCTCCTTTGAGCCGTGGTAGGGTAGTAATCAAAGCACAGTGGGAACTCACACGAGACAAATGACGATCCCCAGGTCGATGAACTAACCTGTACACATGTCACTTGGGAACTGCTATCTGACGTCAGGTATAAGACCAACTAGCATGTTCCCGGCGAGTCCTGTCCGGTGTACTCATAACCCAATGAGCACCTGTATACATCTTAGGTGAACCAACTGACACCAGTGGCTTGTGAGACCGGCCACCGCCCATCGTCGGGGTCTCGACTGTATACACTAGTCTACTTTGGAGAATCGATGCCCTGTCTAGAAACTCCCACGACTAGGGACCTTTTAAGGATGTGCTTATAGACCACCAGCTCTCACGTATATGATCGCCCTCATACTGCTGGCAGTCAAGCAAGAATCCTAGGGGCTCTATCAGCGTGTAATAGCGACCTGTAAGGCCACCTGAAGCAGTACACGATGATAAAGGTAAACCAGATAGCATACTATCATCTCGAGTAAGACTGTCCTACCGGGATAGGTCCTCCCTCAATCATTGCAATCACGTGCCTGTGATCCAATAATTGACTCTGAGGGCACTATCTCCAACAATCTCCCACTTGCACTCAAGGCTAATTATTGCGATGTCGCGTACTCACAGCCCGTGTGATACCGAACACCCAACTCCTCTACTAGTCAGTCTCACAAAGCTCGTTTGCGAAACTATTGCGTTCGAGGAATAGCCTCAGTGAGTGGATCCGCTGTGAAGTTTCTTTCTATGTCTCTCTATATCTCAAGTTCGCAGAGAAAACCATCTCCCGAAATGAGCAATACCTGTCTTAGAGTATGTCTGGATATCTGATGGGACCTAGCTCATAAATGAACTCCAAATCCAAACTTCTTAGACTGTATCGATAACTGAACTTAATCAGTACCCAGCGCCATGCCTCCCTCAGTATTGCCTTGGACCACCTGTCCAAAATACTGCCCCTCGTCAGAAGGAGAAAATATAACTCTGACAGCCACTCTGCCATCTATGTCACCTTGGAAGCCTGGAGTGACAACCGTCTCCTAAAAGAGGCTGTCGTTATCACATCCCTAGAACATCAACTTATGTTCTAAAACTGCTTCCGACTGTTTCTCCAGGATTGGATTAATATCAGCTTATTGCAGCTACTGCAAGAACAACATCTAGTGTGGTACTTGACATCTCATGATTGACTCAATTGCCTAAGCAAGTGATCTGTCAATCATGCGTATCCCTCTCCCCTTTAGTCTGTAAGACACCTTTAGAGAGGGTGACTCCATTACCTGCAGGTGTACTACCGTGCCAGGAGTCGTCCATTCTAAATACTCATAGAATGCTGTCAAGGTACCCAGATTAGGAAACCACCCAAATCTAGATCAAAAACCATAGATCTAGTAACCAGAATGTCTGATATAATATCCAAGTCCTGTGTGGAGAAACTACTGTGTGAAAACCAAAGTATAACCGATCGTATTATAGGAGTTTCCTTTCCTACTCTGTGTATGTCATCCAAAACCAGGACATCACACCCTACTACCTTCTTAACAGATCCATCCCCTATTCTGATGACGTCAAACCTATGACTGTCACATCAGAAATAGATGATCTATCTCCGCTATATCTGCTTTAGTCTATAGACATAAGCCTGATGTCCACCAATGCTTCCGCTGCTCCCACTGACTACGACAACCCTCTGGTAGAGTCATATAGACGTGCACTTCTAAAGCTAGTTTAGAACGACGCTATACTCATCCTCCTGCCGGGTGTCGCAGCCTGGAACAACAACAATAGCAAGTGTGGGTAAACAAGAACTTCCCTGTCACCGTCCTTGAGGCTACCGGAGTACCTCTCGGGTGCCTGAAGTTACCCACCTTATCTGCGGAGTGGCCAATGGAATGTCAAATCAGATTGAATCTTTAGGTTCCTTATCAAATCTTCAGTAATCGTTTGCGGTTCTGGAATCGCTTCCAGTTCTACCATACTCCCACTACTGTTTTCTGAAAAATATCCATTTTTAATAAAACTGTGGCGAGTCTAGAACAATATTTCTATTGATCTGCCAGATGGTAGAGAGTCAACCCTCGTCATAGCCTGGGTCAACCACAAACAGCCATTACAGAAATGTGCCTTGAGTTGTCCAGTGTCTGGTTTTAATCATAAGCCGGACAACTCCCCGTACCATAACAACGTTAAGATATGAACTGTTCTACATCCAATATAGAACCAGAGGCACTGATTTAATTTAACCAGATTCAAATCATGCAGCTGTCTCCAGTGCATATCAACTAAATGGAGAGAGGCCGATCAGCGTTACTCAACTTAGGAATGCTTCCAATTATGAGTAACCTGAAAGAGAAGCAATTTCTCTTTATCATTACTATCAACTGAATACCATACACAAGTATCTACATCTTCGATCACTTTGAAGAATCCCGATACTTGCAATACCTGGTTCTCTACTCTATTCAAATACCTATAACTCCTCAAAACTTAGACCCTGTGTTTCTACGAAACACATGTCTAAGAACTAGAGAAGTTAAAAGTAAACAGAATATAGTATAAGGACCAACCCCTCTGTCCTAATGGACACTGGACAACATACAATACTCTGTATAAGTCCGCTGAGTCTAACAACTTTTTCACTGTGTGTCGTAGGTTGAAAACTGTACTTATGGTTAAGAAGAATTACACCGCTGTTTAATGCTCCTTACCTAACCATCCACTGATATAGGTAAATGTCATCGACATAATATCAAAAGGTATATCTCACTCTATGAAAATAGACGTACAGATATATCAATTTGAAATTGGTGCACAACAGCGGATATTCAAAACCAAATATTTGCCGACCGGCAAACAGCCCAGGTGATCTCCTCAAATATCACCGATTACAACGAATCCCGATATAATGAGGATGATCACCCTATTCCCAATAACTTACTCCCACTCATCATCTGTAAAACCATACAGATGTGAGAATCAAACCTGGTAAATACATACACTGGAGCAAGTGTCTAATCAGGAAATCAGTTTTCTTTTAACAGTACACAGTTGAACTGAATGTTAGTTGTATGTATGCCCTAGAGGCCAGTATTGTACAGATGATGTATATTATATTGGATGCTTGGACATATATAGAGATGACTTTCTTGCTCGATATGATAGTATGCTATCTAGTTACTCTTTATCTTAACATGTACACTTGTCTCTTTAAACTGTCTTATAGTTACATGTTGATAAAGCCCTTAGGATGTGTACTTGACTACCTGGACTATGATGCAGATCATACTAGTGGGGACATGGTAGTCCATAAGTACATCCTTCAAGATCCCTAGTCGTGGGTGTATCGAGACAGGGAATCGATATACCAGTGTAGACTAGCGTATACGCTTCTCGACCCATATGATGGGCGATGGATGATCCCATATCCATTGGTGTTTGACATCAGAGGTGGTATACGGGTGCTCAGTGGAGACTGGGTATACTGGACGGACTCGCCGAGAACTCCCATATGGTATTATACCTCACGTCAGATGGCAGTTCTCAGGTGACACTTGTACAGGTTAGTTTGTAGACCCGAGATCGTCATAGAGTCTTGTGTGATTCCTACTGTGCTTTGATCTCCACCTTACCACGTCCATGAGGGCGTGCAAAACGGTGGTCTTTGGGTACAGTCCCGAGTCACATGGAGGCAATGAGCGATAGGAGGGGTTTCGTCTCTCCCGGTATTGGGAGTTGATGTTGCGCTGTGCTCGATTGGCCGTAACAGGGAAGTCCCTGGCCAGGGCTGATCAGAGATTTGCTGGTAAGTGTTACCAGTAGTTTCTCGACCCGTTATGAGCCTCACATCGGCACGACTTATCGGTTATTAGGGTCTGACATTTACCACCCCTAGACTTGATATGCGACGTATCAGATGAACAGACCGGACTGTACGGTAAGTGTTACTGGTTGGATTCACAGGAGTGTGAGCGGGCTAGCTCGTCGATCTTCTGATCGCTCAATACCCGGATGGCCATTACGTTTAGCAGACCGCTTGCGGCTTGTGGGTGCTTGATATGATCATCATCTGCTACCGGCGTATTGACGAGTCTTTAGAGTCCTACACAGAGGTTTCCTGGCTCAAGCGAAACGAAATAGGAGTGCATATGAGATATGTGCGGGACCGAGAATAATGCGTGTATGTGATACCGCATTTCATTCTCGCGATAAATGTTTCGATTGGTTATATTCGATATGACCTAGTTATCGAATCATTGATTCGATAAGCCGATACATTGGATACTAGTCGGTTATATGCGATATGACCGGATCGTTAAATCAAGTGTTGATTTAATGATTTAATGTATAATTATATATTTGATATACTACATTGCATTAACTAGTATTGGTTCACTTTATTTGGATTTTCTCACTTGATGTGCAAGAAGTATATGTGATATACTTTTGTGCACATATATGTATCATGTTTGATGATACTTGATCTTGTGGTTAAGTGTAAAGGATTAAACCATGGTTAAGAGATGATTAGGGTTTTGCTTTTTCATTTATTTATTTGTTTATTTATTTGGAAATGATTTAGATAAGAATGGCGGCTTCTTTTGTTTCTAGTTGAAGCTTCATGAAGCTTTGACTTATGGAACCATTCTTGTCATCATGCTTAACCCTAACCCTCTCAAGTGACCATGGTTTATTCTCTACACTTAACCCTAGTTGGATTATGATAAGTATGAATTTTTCTTTTCATTTTAAAAAACTTATCATAAACTAGCTTCATCTTCTCCTTCTTCTTCAAGAGAGAAAACTAGATGCCATCAATGGCAACTTGAGCAAAAATGAGTGAAATCCAATTCTAAAGTGAACCCACCTCCTATTTCTTCACCCTCTACCTCTTGCCAAGTTGTTTTGGGTGTTTTCTTCACAAGTTTCACAACTTTGTGAAGTCGGAGCTTGAACTTGTGATGCCTCGACGTAGATCGTCTTTGACACGAAGCCGACGACCAAGCTCGCTCGTTTCTCCGATGAAGCCGACGATTGAGTTCGGGATTCATGATGGACAGCGAGAGGACACCCACGTGGAGCTAAGAAAGTGGAGAACCGGATCTACAAAGGTTGTAGCATCTAACTTTTAGTTAAAGTGTTAACTAGTTTATAGTTTCGCCTAGAAATCTAGCCGACGATCCGTATTAGGGTTTCTCGGCACCCATAAAATTTTAAATTGGCATGTTCGATGCCTTGTGAGACCTCTATAGTGTGCCTAGGATACCCTACAGTGGTATCAGAGCCTAGCTAGAGCCTTAGGCGAAGTCTAGACGATGTTTGAAAGCCGATCGAACCCGAAAACCTAACTTTAAGATGCTCTCTGGACTTTTTCTAAATTCTGGGATTTTTCCAGATTAAAAATTGCTAAAAAATTCAGCAGGGAAATATATGAATTACGGTGCAAAAATTTCTTGATGAACAGTCTAAAGTCCGGCGGAACCGCGGCCTAAGCCTCCTTAGGCGGCGGTTCCGCGGCAGCTTTATTAAATTATTATATAATTTTTGCACAGTAACTGATATCTTCTGGTGTTGGATTTTCTGGGAATTTTTAAAATTTATTCAAGAGTTGAATTTTCTGGGGTGTTTTAGAGCTTCGATGTTTCGATCGGATTATCAAATTTCGTCTTTGTGTTTTTCCGGATAATTTTTAGAATATGTTAAAAAGTTTGACCGGATATAAATACCCAATTTTTCCCCTGTCGGTAAATTTCCAAGTGTTGGATTTTTCCGTAGTTTAACGACGTTCTAAGTAGTGCAAGTAACACGATGGACCCTCTAGAAGACAACAAACCTTAACTCGATTATGTGACCGTCTTGAACTGCCCTTTGAACCTTCGGGTTTGGGGCAGTACGGCGTGCCACATGTGAGGCGTTAGCTTGACCCTTCTTCGGCTGGACCGTTGGTACTGAGGCACGAACTGAATGTTGTTAGACTTATTTCATGTGTTGAGCTGTATCGGGAAAACTTGGGTATTCGAATGTTCGATCGGAAAGTTTAACATTTTCTGTTTATCTGGAATGTGATACAATAATTGGAATTCACAAACAGTTATGAGATAACTGAATGAATGTTATAAATCTAGCAGTTTAGTCCCACATGATATTGAAAAGAGTTTTCGATAATGAGACTAAAATGCGGGATTTATATCTGTTAGGCATGTGATGTCTAAGTATTTCATTTGATTAGGCATGCGATGTCTAAAGAGGTTGCGGATTCCAACTGTTGTAGTTTTACACTTTCTTTTCTGTGACCGTAAGTGTAGTATGTTCATATCGCCGGTTTCGTTGCTATACGTCAACGACAATTGGGGTATGCATACTTACTTACGTTGATGACATGTGCTGTTATGTGTTGCTGGATATGTTATATTGGATCGTCGTGTTTGAATAGCCGGGGGTTTTTATGTGAGATGAGTGTTTTTTCATTTTCATTCATGTAAAAACTTGTATGTAATATTCTTTTATTTGGGGCACTTCCAGGTTGCGGAAGTTGTCACCTTTTGTATATTATTTACTTTTCCGCATTAGGATAGACCCAAGGAGGGGAGCACAAGTAACCGGGTTCTGGGGTCCAGAGGGAGACCAACTCGAGGAGTCGAGTCCGGGCCTCCTAACCCTAGAATTGGTAGGGTTGCTTGCCTCTCTCGTAGGGGTCTAGGGGTGTGGGATTGGCTATTCATCACGACCGTGGAATCCGTGTTTTATACTGGCTCGTATTGAAAACACGGACGTCCTAGTATATCCAATATTTCATATGTTTCTTCTGCTGCGATATCTGTGATGTGATCATGTGATGTTCTGTGATGGATATAGTATATAGTATATATGATATATTATATAGACGTTACTTATGTTTTACACCCGTACTAGCCCTGCCCCGCTCTGCCGTTAGTTACCTAACCTAACGGTGCACGAGGGGACATCGAGGCGAATGCGGATGGCATAAGTGTATGTCGTATTTATCTGTGATGTTTAGGTATTTAAATGATGGGACTTCATTAATGTGATTAATGAAAGAAAAGAAACCTAAGATGTTGTAGAAGCAAATTTTAAATAAAACAGGTAGCTACAGTTCTTTCTTTGCACAGCGGTATATGTGATATATCCTGCACCTTATTCGATGAGGAAAGGACCGAGATCCCTTCACCGGGAGTGACTCCTTTAGCAGTAACTGGCAGATGCTACACACTCGGTTTGGCTTTGATTGCTTTTAAGAGTTTTTGCTTTGCACAGTGATATATATGATATATCCCGCACCTCATTCGACGAGGAAAGGGCCGACGATCCCTTCACCGGGAGTGACCCCTTTAGCAAAACTAGAAAATCCTCAAAATCATTCCATTTTAAAACTTCATTTGATTCTACAACGATATCAAGTTCATTACGCAATAGGTTTTCAGAAAAACCTGACGTAGCCTTCCGTCATTTCAGATAAGTACTAGTTAGTATTCGTGCTACGTTTGTTGACTATGTTAAGGCGTAGTGTGCGGTAGCTAATTAGTGCTTATCTGTATAAGCATATGATGCGATTGGATTAGGGTAGTCGTGCGACTTTGTTGACAATGTTAAGGGTCGTGCGGGTGGGTTTAATTCAATCGGGAAATGACGGGTTGAACTTGACTAGCACTTATGATTTGTTGACTATGTTAAGGTCATATAGCTGCTAGGGGCAAAATATTATCTGGAATTTCAAGCGTTGAAATTTGCAATGAGATTGCATACCTTCTATGAGATAGTTGGATCCCGATACCCACTGCGAGTAAGAGTTACTCCTGGGAGAGTTTTACACATTACAATTAGCCGATCAAGTAGGTGTCTAGAAAGGTGTTAACGAGGTTACGCCTCTGGGAAAACGAGGTTTACAGTAATTAGGTTCGTGCGAAAGCACGGGGGACCTCCCTCAAAGTACCTACACTGGCCTGGCTGAAAGATTGGCGAACTTGTAGTGTGTAATTAATCCCGGCTAATCTTTCCTTTTAGGGTTTGGAGGAAGATTTGATAAAAAGCAGTGGAAGCCATCCTGATTAGATAAGATAATAACCAATCTGATCTTGCACGAGCATACGCTAAAGTGTTTTCTTCTCTCTCTCTCCAGGTAGCGACCATTTCATGCCCTAATGAAGATAATAATATGGATGTATTGACCGAACCCGCATGTTATACTGTGCTGGGGAACGTTGGTTCCGTTCTTTCCTATAAGAGTTATAGGAATGAACAGGATATAGGGGAATACCAGGATTCCCATGCCACCCGAATGAAGAAAGTACATGTTGATGCATTTTCTTCGGGTGTGTTCGTTACAGAGAACTGTTTCTCCATTTGCTCTACGTCCTGGGTATTAGATACCGGGTCAGGATCCCATATATGTAATCAGTTACATGGGCTAAGGAAAGGTAGAGAACTTGGAGAAGGTGATAAAGACATTAGAGTTGGAAATGGTGCAATTGTTGCAGCTAAGACTGTCGGAGAATATCACCTTGTATTACCAACTGGAAATACATTGGTTCTGAACGAATGCTATTACATGCCGAACCTGATATGCAACATTATATCGGTTTCTTTGCTGAGTAAAGAGGGATATAATTTTGTATTACAGGACAATGTTATGAACATTTTCCGTAACCAAAAGTTGGTTGGATCAGGCACGTTGTGCAATGGCATTTATGTTCTAAACCAATCAACAGTTCTGAGCATAACAAACACACAAGAGGAAGAGTTCAGAACTGAACGATTCCTTCTTGTGGCATTATAGACTGGGTCACATCAATACGACACGACTGGCTAAGTTGCATAAGGATGGATATTTGAAACCTTTCGAATTTTCATCTTATGACACTTGCCAGTCATGTCTCAAAGGCAAGATGACCAAAACTCCGTTTACGGGACACGGAGAGAGAGTTACCGAACTCTTGGGACTGATACATAGTGATGTATGCGGTCCCATGTCTACACATGCCAGGGATGGTTCTTCATACTTCATTACATTCACTGACGATCTCTCTAGGTTCGGGTATGTGTTCCTAATGAAACACAAATCAGAAGCTTTTGAGAAATTTAGGGAATATAAACAAGAAGTTGAGAACCAAACCGGAAAAAGTATTAAAATCCTTCGATCTGATCGAGGAGGTGAATACTTGAGCAATGAATTCCTGGACTTCCTAAAAGAGAATGGGATTCTCTCTCAGCTGACTCCTCCATATACACCACAGCACAACGGTGTATCAGAACGGAGGAACCGCACCCTATTAGATATGGTGCGCTCTATGATGAGCACAGCTGAGTTACATATTTCCTTCTGGGGATATGCACTGGAGACGGCTGCATACCTATTGAATCAAGTTCCATCTAAATCTGTATCTACCACACCATATGAGATATGGAGTGGGAAGAGACCATATTTTAAACGAGTTAAGATATGGGGTTGTCCGGCCTATGTCAAAAGGCAAAATCCAGACAAACTCGAGGCACGGTCAGTTCTCTGCAAGTTTGTGGGATATCCTAAGAATTCACAAGGATATTTTTTCTACCATGCTGAAGAACAAAAGGTGTTTGTTTCTCAATATGCCACCTTTTTAGAAAAGGAATTTCTTGAAAAAGAAATTAGTGGCGAAATGGTAGAGCTGGAAGAAGTTCCAGATACACAAACCGTAACTGAAGATTTAGTGGAACCAGAAGATTCAGTATTTCCCAATGAACCTCAGCCTCTCCGCCGATCTAGTAGGGTTCCTCGCCAGCCTGAGAGATACTACGGTTTTCTCATGGATGGAGGGAGCGAGGATTGCATCATGGAGGATGATGACCCAACTAGCTTCGAGCAGGCCATCACGAGTAGGGACTCAGTGAAATGGCTGGATGCAATGCGGTCCGAGATGGAATCCATGTACACCAATAAAGTATGCACTTTGGAAGTTGCTCCTGAAGGGGTAAAACCCATTGGGAGCAAATGGATCTTCAAGAAAAAACTTGGTGTAGATGGGAAAGTGGAGACTTTCAAAGCTAGACTTGTAGCAAAAGGTTTTCGTCAAAGACCAGGTGTGGACTACGACGAAACCTTTTCTCCAGTGGCTATGCTTAAATCCATCCGGATCATGCTTGCCATCGCTGCATATCATGATTACGAAATCTGGCAAATGGATGTTAAGACCGCCTTTCTAAATGGTGATTTAGAAGAGTGCGTGTACATGACTCAGCCAGAGGGCTTCGTAGACAGTGGGAGCAGCGGCAAGGTGTGCAAGCTGCTTAAATCCATTTATGGATTAAAGCAAGCATCGCGGAGTTGGAACATCTGCTTTGACGTCGTTATCAAAGAGTTTGATTTCGTCAAAAATCCAGATGAACCTTGTATCTACAAGAAGGTGGCAGAGAGTAAGGTTGTCTTCCTCGTATTGTACGTGGACGACATACTCTTGATAGGAAATGATATTCCTATGCTGCAAGCGGTCAAGCTCTTCTTATCACAAAGATTCTCAATGAAAGATCTTGGTGATGCCTCCTGCATATTGGGAATTAGGATCTATAGAGATAGATCCAAACGGATTTTGGGATTGTCCCAATCCAGGTACATTGACACCATACTAAAGAGGTTTAGTATGGAAGAGTCCAAGCATGGGAACTTGCCCACGATCTCTGGAGTCACTCTCTCCAAAGAGATGTCTCCCAAGACTGATTTGGAGAGAGCTCGCATGCAAGGGATACCCTATGCTTCGGTAGTAGGCTCTATCATGTATGCGATGCTATGTACCAGACCCGATGTAGCATACTCACTAAGTGTAGTGAGCAGGTATCAAGCTGATCCTGGAGAGAGTCACTGGACAGCTGTGAAGAGCATTCTCAAGTACTTGCGAAGGACTAGAGATATGTTCTTGGTGTATGGTAACGGAGAGCTCCAAGTGGAGTCTTTTACCGATTCGAGCTTCCAGAGTGATAAGGACGACTCTAAGTCGCAGTCGGGCTTTGTCTTTACCCTGTACGGAGGGGCGGTTAGCTGGAAGAGTTCCAAGCAGGAAACCGTGGCAGACTCGACGATGGAGGCTGAATACATCGCTGCCAACGATGCTGCCAAAGAGGCTGTCTGGATCAAGAAGTTCATTACTGAACTTGGAGTGGTTCCATCCATTGAGCATCCAATACCTTTGTATTGCGATAACAATGGAGCGGTGGCTTTAGCCAAGGAACCCAGGTCCCATCAGCGATCCAGGCATATTCTGAGACGGTATCACCTGATCCGGGAGATAGTTGATCGCCGGGAGATCGAGGTCAGGAGGGTTGACACGAAAAACAACACGGCGGATCCACTCACGAAGGCTATTCCCCAGATACAGTTTGAGAGACTCTTCGGGATGCTCGGTATGCGATACTACAGCAGCTGGCCCTAGTGCAAGTGGGAGATTGTTAGTTGTATGTATGCCCTCGAGGCCAGTATTGTACAGATGATGTATATTATATTGGATGCTTGGACATATATAGAGATGACTTTCTTGCTCGATATGATAGTATGCTATCTGGTTACTCTTTATCTTAACATGTACACTTGTCTCTTTAAACTGTCTTATAGTTACATGTTGATAAAGCCCTTAGGATGTGTACTTGACTACCTGGACTATGATGCAGATCATACTAGTGGGGACATGGTAGTCCATAAGTACATCCTTCAAGGTCCCTAGTCGTGGGTGTATCGAGACAGGGCATCGATATACCAGTGTAGACTAGCGTATACGCTTCTCGACCCATGTGATGGGCGATGGATGATCCCATATCCATTGGTGTTTGACATCAGAGATGGTATACGGGTGCTCAGTGGAGACTGGGTACACTGGACGGACTCGCCGAGAACTCCCAAATGGTATTATACCTCACGTCAGATGGCAGTTCTCAGGTGACACTTGTACAGGTTAGTCTGTAGACCCGAGATCGTCATAGAGTCTTGTGTGATTCCCACTGTGCTTTGATCTCCACCTCACCACGTCCATGAGGGCGTACAAAATGGTGGTCTTTAGGTACAGTCCCGAGTCACATGGAGGCAATGAGCGATAGGAGGGGTTTCGTCTCTCCCGGTATTGGGAGTTGATGTTGCGCTGTGCTCGATTGGCCGTAACAGGGAAGTCCCTGGCCAGGGCTGATCAGAGATTTGCTGGTAAGTGTTACCAGTAGTTTCTCGACCCGTTATGAGCCTCACATCGGCACGACATATCGGTTATTGGGGTCTGACGTTTACCACCCCTAGACTTGATATGCGACGTATCAGACGAACAGACCGGACTGTACGGTAAGTGTTACTGGTTGGATTCACAGGAGTGTGAGCGGGCTAGCTCGTCGATCTTCTGATCGCTCAATACCCGGATGGCCGTTACGTTTAGCAGACCGCTTGCGGCTTGTGGGTGCTTGATATGATCATCATCTGCTACCGGCGTATTGACGAGTCTTTAGAGTCCTACACAGAGGTTTCCTGGCTCATGCGAAACGAAATAGGAGCGCATATGAGATATGTGCGGGACCGAGAATAATGCGTGTATGTGATACCGTATTTCATTCTCGCGATAAATGTTTCGATTGGTTATATTCGATATGACCTAGTTATCGAATCATTGATTCGATAAGCCGATACATTGGATACTAGTCGGTTATATGCGATATGACCGGATCGTTAAATCAAGTGTTGATTTAATGATTTAATGTATAATTATATATTTGATATACTACATTGCATTAACTAGTATTGGTTCACTTTATATGGATTTTCTCACTTGATGTGCAAGAAGTATATGTGATATACTTTTGTGCACATATATGTATCATGTTTGATGATACTTGATCTTGTGGTTAAGTGTAAAGGATTAAAGCATGGTTAAGAGATGATTAGGGTTTTGCTTTTTCATTTATTTATTTGTTTATTTATTTGGAAATGATTTAGATAAGAATGGTGGCTTCTTTTGTTTCTAGTTGAAGCTTCATGAAGCTTTGACTTATGCAACCATTCTTGTCATCATGCTTAACCCTAACCCTCTCAAGTGACCATGGTTTATTCTCTACACTTAACCCTAGTTGGATTATGATAAGTATGAATTTTTCTTTTCATTTTAAAAAACTTATCATAAACTAGCTTCATCTTCTCCTTCTTCTTCAAGAGAGAAAACTAGATGCCATCAATGGCAACTTGAGCAAAAGTGAGTGAAATCCAATTCTAAAGTGAACCCACCTCCTATTTCTTCACCCTCTACCTCTTGCCAAGTTGTTTTGGGTG
Organism: Agapanthus africanus; assembly: GCA_030015575.1. Taxonomy (NCBI): domain Eukaryota; kingdom Viridiplantae; phylum Streptophyta; class Magnoliopsida; order Asparagales; family Amaryllidaceae; genus Agapanthus; species Agapanthus africanus. The sequence goes on along the minus strand of CM057340.1, from coordinate 164,041,990 downwards.
TTTTCTTCACAAGTTTCACAACTTTGTGAAGTCGGAGCTTGAACTTGTGATGCCTCGACGTAGATCGTCTTTGACACGAAGCCGACGACCAAGCTCGCTCGTTTCTCCGATGAAGCCGACGATTGAGTTCGGGATTCATGATGGACAGCGAGAGGACACCCACGTGGAGCTAAGAAAGTGGAGAACCGGATCTACAAAGGTTGTAGCATCTAACTTTTAGTTAAAGTGTTAACTAGTTTATAGTTTCGCCTAGAAATCTAGCCGACGATCCGTATTAGGGTTTCTCGGCACCCATAAAATTTTAAATTGGCATGTTCGATGCCTTGTGAGACCTCTATAGTGTGCCTAGGAACCCTACACTGAAACATTGAAATGTTTCGATAGGGTATCCTGGCATTCCTAGTAATGCCTCTACCATTATCCAGATTCACAACTGTAACCGTATATCTCTTTGCCATCTGTCTAAATCCCTTTATATGTCTTTAGTCATTACCGTCTGCACACCCCTTTAGGCCAAATGGTTTTCTTCCTTCCCTACCGTTCGGCACCAGCCTATGGTTTGGAAGAAAACTATCCAATAAGCATAAAAGGTGTACTGTCCTAATCCTAGGAGCACTCGAAAAGCGAGAGAAGGTGAAGATAAAAGAAAACCGAATAAACCTTATTCCTATTTCTCCTGAACCAGAATCCATCCCCGAACTGGAACAAGTTCCTTTCGAGTTTGTATATAACCATACGATGGATTATCCAATAAACTTGGGATCTTCGTAGTGATACGGAGTGTCCTGGAGAAATACAAAGGTGATTTAGGATTGGCGAAGAAATACTTGGTTCGGTCGTGAATAGTAGTCGCAATTTACTTTGCCCTCTTACTAATCCCTTGCTTTGTCTTAACTTAATACCTTCTGTACACCATCGTTATGCTAATTGGTTTTCTTCATTCCCCACCGTTCGGCACCTGCCTAAGGTTTGGAAGAAGACTATCCAATTTGCGTAATAGGTGTACTATCTCCTAAACCAAGGAGTACTCGCAATGAGAGAAGGTGAAAAGAAAAGACAACTGAATAATCCTATTCGTTTTCTCCAGAACCAGAAACCATCCTCGAAGTCCTACGAGTTCGTATATAACCATACGATGGTTTTGTCCAATGGAAGTGGACGTTCGTAGTAATACGGGGTGTCCTGGAGAAAAGGGTAAAAGTAGGAGTGGCAATGAGGTTTGCAACTCTGACAATCCAAAAGCCAGTGTTAAGAAGGTTCGGTCAACTTGGTCACTGAGTCATAGTCCAGGGTCGGGTCAATGGTCGCTGCCAAAGAGAGAGAGAAAAGAAACACTCAGCGTGCACTCTAACCTAGATCAGAATGGTTATCACTTTATCTAATCTGGAAACCTCCCACTGTAACCTTAAATTCTTCCCCAAACCTGAAAGAAGAATTAGTCGGGGTCACCCGAAGAGTAAACCAACTCATCAGTGGGAATCGGAATCCAACTATCATCGCATGATAACATGACGGAATCCACTCACGTCACCACACTCCAGAAGGTATGCGCATGTCTGGCAAGTTTCAGTTCTTTTGAAACTCCCGATGTGATTTTTACCCCTAGGACCTAAGTGACCTTGACGAATAATCAACAAATCAAAAGGTCCTAGTCAAGTTCAGCCCGTCATTATCTTGATTGCGTTAAACCCACCCGCACGACCCTTGACGAATAATCAACAAAATCGTACGACTGTCCTAACCAATCCACATATCCATGCGACAGAATAGCACAACAAAGCTACCGCACACTACGCCTCGGCGAATAGCAACGACAAACGCAGCGTGAATACTAAGCAATACTGATCTAAAATGACGGAGGGCTACGACTGGTTTCTGGCGAAAACCTTTAACGTAATGAACTTGATATCGTTGAAGGAACGGATAGCTTTTTAGAAAATATAGTGACGAAAACCTTTACTAAAGAGGTCACTCCCGGTGAAGGGATCTCGGCTCTTTCCCCGTTGAATGGGTGCAGGATATTCCAAATGAATACCACGATGCAAAGCAAAAGTAATCGGCTATAGTGAAGTTAATGCCCTGACGCAAATTTCTGTCCAAGGGGTCACTCCCGGTGAAGGGATCTCGGCCCTTGCCTCGTCGACTGAGGAGCAGGATATTCCAAATGAATACCACGATGCAAAACAAAAGTGAACGTCCTTGCAATAACAGCTTTTTGAAAAGTGTTCCAACAACATCAGATTAGGTTTGTTTATCTTGCATTGATCCGAATCAATGCAGTCCCATCAATTGATCACACCACAAAGAACGAAAATATACTGACGTACGTATATGCCATCCGCATTCGCCACTGGGCCCCGTCATCACCCGTTAGGTTAGCTAACTAACGGCAGAGCGGGGACTGGACTAGCGCGGATGAAAAACATATACAACATCTACTAATATATATACCAATATATAGTATTTCGCTCAAGGCGTGATAAAATGCAACATCACAGAAATGTACAGGATCACAGAACAATACAGATATCTGGGATCCCCGGGTTTCACAGAGCCACTACTGAAACCCGACGTTCCCCTGGTCGTGTGGATAGCCTGTGCAATGAAATCCTAGACCCCTACGGGCGCGGCAAGTTACCCGCCAAAACCTGAAGCGAGGCAGCCCCCTTCAGCACCGTGAATGGACCACCCAGCACTTCACGGAATCCGGCAACTTGGGCACCCCTCCTGGGTCAACCTGTACCCCCTACGAGTGCGGCGAATAGCCCGCCAATCCTAGAGTGAAGCCCCCTCCGTCTCAATGCCATGAGATGCGGGCTTGTTGCCCTCCAGAACCCGGCTATCCGTGCACCCCACCGCGGGTTAATTCTAGTACAGAAAGTAAAATATACATGCAACGGGTACATCGACCGCAACCTGGTCGTGCCCCAAAATAATAATACAAACAGGCAGTGACGGCAGTCCACATGTCGGACGCTCGCCCCGCAATATCAAATGTACATAATACAATAAAACTGTACTAGCATTGCATCCAGGCTATCCCCCACGACCGATCCGCAACATCACAGCAAAAACACAGAACATCAACGTGAAAGTCACGTTCGCAAATCCGTCTAACCGGGCTATAGCAGTTAGACAGGATTTACCGATCAAGTGACATTCACGGTCGCAGATATAATGTAAATACTGTGAAATAATGTCTTTAAAATATCCGATCGATCAAAAATTAACAAGTGGGCCCCAAAGCAATACTGTAGCACTCACAGAAATTCTTGGCCCAATTTTAATATTCCAAAACCCCTATTTTCAGCCCACCAGCCCATGGGAAAATTTTGACGCATTGATCCCTCAAAACGGCGGCGGAACCGCGGCAACAAGGGGGGTTTTGCCGCAGTTCCGCGCTCTACCTGAGAGATCAATGTCTCGAATTTTCCCAGAACTCTTAGAACTTCATGTACATCAGTTTTCTACAACCTGAAAAATTTTTAGAGTCAGAAAAAAATCGACAGAAAACTGATGTGAGGAAAATGTGGTTTTTTTTTTGGAATTTTGGTCGATCGGAAATGCAAACACATCAAACAAAGCTAGACGAAGTTAATGGCGAGACTCTGATACCACTGTAAGTGCAAGGCGGTGCCCCGGCCGTCAATACGACGGCCAAATGCGGAAGCGGTGATAAACTTTAATTTTGCGAACTTAGCAAACCGGCACCACCGCGCACTAAACCCCGGATCGGGCCATTAAACTAGATCTAGCTAACTACAAGACGGGTTAGAGATATACCGAGTGATCCGAGTCCTCCGGTCTTCTCGTCGTCATCCCGATCTCTCGCGGAAACTCCGTTCGTCGCCTCTTCGCCGGAAGGGCACCACATCGCCTGCATCTTTTACGGGCTCCCACCTCAATACCGAGGCAACTCGGGCACGAAGCTGGCAAGTCGACGTGCCCAAGACTTGCTGTAGGTTGTAGTGTAGAATCACTTTGTCTCATGGGGTTTGTGAAGTTGCCTTGATGGAGGAATCAACAAGATATGAACTTGGGAATTTTTGGTGGCAAGCTAAAATGAGATGGATGCTTAATTTTTGCCACACCAAAAATGAAATCAACCCCCTTCATGTCCATGAAGTGGCCGGCCATATACATGTGAGAATGGTGGAGGAAAAAACAAGCATAAGAGGGAGGTGAGTGCAGGAGATGAGCAGAGGTGACCCCATCAAAAAAGGCAAGTTTCAAATCAAACCCATATCCTTTCAAATCTCAATAAATGCAAGTAATGGTGCATCAAAAGAAAAGATGGAAAAGGAATCTAAAGATGCTATCATAATCTCTCATCTCACAAATAAACCCTCCACAAAATGTTATTTGCAAACTTGCAAATAACCCCCTCCATCAGAAAAGTCCGGCCGGGAAAGAACAAAGGAAAACCGGCTGGAACGGAATGCAAACTGGCAACTCCAGAAAACAGGTCCCGTAATAAATTACAGGAAAACCCCGATACTGTGTATACACACCCGCATCTGTATTCCGACCGGATACAAATGAAATGAGACAAAATCTACACTTTACTATACTAGGATCCGGCTTAAACCAAAACCGGCTAGTAATATCCGTCCGATCCTGATCCGTGCAATACCGCACGTATCTGATCGAACCCTGCCATATATCCATACGGCCTTTAGTACAAAACCGTCCGATCCTGATCCGTGCAATACGGCACGTATCTGATCGGACCCTGCCATATCTCCATACGGCCTCTACAGCTTTTCGCCCGAAAGCCTGAGTAACTGAAAGTGTGGTGGACTCTAAAGACTCGTCAATACTATGGCTGTGGATTTAACCACTAGCACGTCAGAGGTATAAGCCAATACGTAACGGGCCACCAGCTATTGACTAAAAGGGACGTCGATGAGTGAACTCATCCTGACACCCTACTGAGCCTGTCAGTGACAATATCCGTACAGTCCGGTCCGTTCGTCTATGAGCATCGCATGTCGGGCCTAGGGGGTTGGTAAAAGTCAGACCCCCAAAAGCGGTACAAGTCGTGTCGGAGTGTAGCCCAGAACACCCTGAGATACTACTGGAAAACCTACCAGTAAATCTCCTGCCTTAGCCAAGGACTTCGTGTAATGGCTCTCCTAGACACAGCGCGACCTCACCCCCAATACCGGGAGAGACGAACCCCTGAAGATCCGCTCACTGCCTCCATGTGGCTCGGGATTGTACCCAACTAAAACCTGTTTGCACAACTCCTTTGAGCCGTGGTAGGGTAGTAATCAAAGCACAGTGGGAACTCACACGAGACAAATGACGATCCCCAGGTCGATGAACTAACCTGTACACATGTCACCTGGGAACTGCTATCTGACGTCAGGTATAAGACCAACTAGCATGTTCCCGGCGAGTCCTGTCCGGTGTACTCATAACCCAATGAGCACCTGTATACATCTTAGTTGAACCAACTGACACCAGTGGCTTGTGAGACCGGCCACCGCCCATCGTCGGGGTCTCGACTGTATACACTAGTCTACTCTGGAGAATCGATGCCCTGTCTCGAAACTCCCACGACTAGGGACCTTTTAAGGATGTGCTTATAGACCACCAGCTCTCACGTATATGATCGCCCTCATACTGCTGGCAGTCAAGCAAGAATCCTAGGGGCTCTATCAGCGTGTAATAGCGACCTGTAAGGCCACCTGAAGCAGTACACAATGATAAAGGTAAACCAGATAGCATACTATCATCTCGAGTAAGATTGTTCTACCGGGATAGGTCATCCCTCAATCATTGCAATCACGTGCCTGTGATCCAATAATTGACTCTGAGGGCACTATCTCCAACAGGTCGATGCCTTGTGAGACCTCATTAGTGTGCCTAGGAACCCTACAGTGGTATCAGAGCCTAGCTAGAGCTTTAGGCGATGTGTAGACGAAGCTAGAAGTCCGATCGAACCCGATATTCCCCGATTTCAACCCTCTCTGTACAATTTTTCAAACAGTGGATTTTTGTGAATTAAAAATTCTCAAAAAATTAAGCAGGAAAAACTAAGAATTACTGTGAAGTACGGTCCCCTAAGTCAACAATTTGACCGCGGAACCGCGGCGAAACCATGGGTTTTGCGGCTGTTCCGCGGCCAAAATTTGGACTTAGTCCCTGAAATTTCATATATTTATTCTTAGGTCCTTTCTTGGAAATTTTTTACGGGAATATTTTTATTCCACTCAAGTGTTGAGTATTCTAGGGTTTTATTAGGGACTCGTTAATTTGATCGGATAATTTAACTTCGTTTAAGTTTTTCCGGATATTTTAGAAACTGTTAAAAAGTTCGACCGGATATAAATACCCACTTTTTCCCCTGCCGGGAAATTTCCAAGTGTTGGATCTTTTCGTAGTTTAAGAACGTTCAAAGTAGTGCAAGTAACGCGATGGTCCCTCTAGAAGACAACAAACCTTAACTCGATTATGTGACCGTCTTGAACTGCCCTTTGAACCTTAGGGTTTGGGACAGTACGGCGTGCCACATGTGAGGCGTTGGCTTGACCCTTCTACGGCTGGACCGTTGGTACTGAGGCATGAAGTGAATGTTTTTAAACTTATATCATGTGTTGAGCTGTATTGGGAAAACTTGGGTGTTCGATTGTTCGATCGGAAAGTTTAACATTTTCTATTTACCCGGAATGTGATACAACATTTGGAATTCACAAGTTGTTATGAGATAACTGAATGAATGTTATAAACATAGCAGTTTAGTCTCACTTGATCGGTTGCCGCGGAATTTTGATGTGATCAAAAGTCCGTCGCAATCACGTAGCGTACGCGGAAACTCGCCGGGTAAACTTAATAGACAGCCTCGCCCCATAGCCCCGACCAAGTGACTGTAGGAGAACCCCGTCGCCGAATGCATCCGTTCGGGTGCTCGCGGCAGCGGTGTTCCGCCTTAGTGCACTTCGTCGACGGTAATAGGGGTGCGGCTGCCTACTAAAGTTTGCGACGAGCATTCGATCATAATGTCGGGAATCTTATTGAATTGCCCGACTTGATATTGAAAAGAGTTTTCGATAATGAGACTAAAATGCGGGGTTTATAATTGTTAGGCATGTGATGTCTAAGTATTTCATTTGATTAGGCATGCGATGTCTAAAGAGGATGCGGATTCCAACTGTTGTAGTTTTACACTTTCTTTTCTGTGACCGTATGTGTAATATGTGATATCGCCGGTTTCGTTGCTATATGTCAACGACAATTGGGATGTGCATATTTACTTACGTTGATGACATGTGATGTTATGTGTTGCTGGATATGTTATATTGGATCGTCGTGTTCGAATAGCCGGGGGGTTTTTATGTGAGATGAGTGTTTTTCATTTTCATTCATGTAAAAAACTTGTATGTAATATTCTTTTATTGGGACACTTCCAGGTTGCGGATGATGTCACCATTTGTATATTATTTACTTTTCCGCATTAGGATAGACCCAAGGAGGGGAGCACAAGTAATCGGGTTCTAGGGTCCAGTGGGAGACTATCTCGAGGAGTCGAGTCCGGGTCTCCTAACCCTAGAATTGGTAGGGTTGCTTGCCGCTCTCGTAGGGGTCTAGGGGTGTGGGATTGGCTATTCATCACGACCGTGGAATCCGTGTTTTATACTGGCTCGTATTAAAAAACACGGACGTCCTAGTATATCCAATATTTCATATGATATTTTCTGCTGCGTTATCTGTGATGTGATCATGTGATTTGTTCAGATAGATATAGTATATAGTATATATGATATATTATATAGACGTTGCTTATGTTTTACACCCGCGCTAGCCCTGCCTCACTCTGGCGTTAGTTACCTAACCTAACGGTGCAGACGGGACATCGAGGCGAATGCGGGTGGCATAAGCGTACGTTATATTTATCTGTGATGTTTAGGTGGACTTAAATGATGGGATATTCATTAATGAGATTAATGAAAGAAAATAAACCTAATTAATGTTGTGGAATCGAATTTCAAAATAAAACAGGTAGCTACAGTTCTTGCTTTGCATCGCGGTGTTCATTATAGAACATCCTGCACCTTATTCGATGAGGAAAGGACCGAGATCCCTTCACCGGGAGTGACTCCTTTAGCAATAACTGGCAGATGCTACAACCCTCGGTTTGTCTTTTGATCGCTTCTATAGTTTCTGCTTTGCACAGTGATATATATGATATATCCCACACCTCATTCGACGAGGAAAGGGCCGACGATCCCTTCACCGGGAGTGACCCCTTTAGCAAAACTAGAAAAGCCTCAAAAACATTCCATTTAAAAACCATTTGATTCCGCAACGAGATCAAGTTCAAAGCGTTAAAGGTTTTCATAAAAACCATTCGCAACCCTCCGTCATTTTAGGAAGTAGAGTACTTAGTATTCGTGCTGTGTTTGTTGACCTTAGTTAAGGCACAGTGTACGGTAGCTAAGTGATGTCTTCCTACACCGCATATGATGCGATTGTTAGGACAGTCGCGTGACTTTGTTGACCTTAGTTAAGGGTCATGTGTGTGGGTCTAATTAATCACGAAATGACGGGTAGAACTTGACTAGTGCTTATGATTTGTTGACCATAGTTAAGGTCATAAGTGCTAGGGGTAAAAAAATCTTTATCGGGAGTTTCAAGTGTTGAAATTTGCAATGAGATTGCATACCTTCTATGTGATTGTTGGATCCCGATACCCACTGCGAGTAATTGTTACTCCTGGGAGAGTTTTGCATTTTGCAATTAGCCGATCAAGTAGGTGTCTAGAAAGGTGTCAACGGGGTTACGCCTCTGGAAAAACGAGGTTTACTGTAATTAGGTCCGTGCGAAAGCACGGGGAACCTCCCTCAAAGTACCGACACTGGCCTGGCTGAAAGATTGGCGAACTTGTAGAGTGTAATTAATCCCGGCTAGTCTTTCTTTTTAAGGTTTGAAGGAAGATTTGATAAAAACAGTGGGAGCCATCGTGATTAGATAAAATATATAACCAATCTAATCTTGCAAGAGCGCACGCAGAGTGTTTTCTTCTCTCTCTCTCCAGGTAGCGACCATATCACGCCTTAATCAAGATAATAATATGGATGTATTGACTGAACCTGCTTGTTATACTGAGCTGGGGAACGTTGGTCCCGCTCCAACTTATAATTGTTATAAGACCGAGCAGGAAATAGGGGAATACCAGAATTCCTATGCCGCCCAAACGAAGAAAGTGCATATGATGCATCTCCTTCGGGTGTGTTCATTACAAAGAACTGTTTCTCAGTATCCTCTGAATCCTGGGTATTTGATACAGGATCAGGATCCCAGATATGTAATCTGTTACATAGGGCTACAAAAGGGTAGAAAACTGAGAACGGGTGATAAGTTTCATGAGACAGAAACCGGGGCAAGTGTTGCAGCCAAGTCTGTTGGTCACTGTCACCCTGTATTACCAATACATTGATTCTGAACAAATACTATTAGATACCGAACCTGATATACAAAATCATATCAGTCTCTTTATTAGTAAAGAAATGATAAAATTTTGTATTGATGGATAATGTTTTGAACATTTCCTATATCAAAAGTTGATTGGTTCAGGCACGTTATCTAAAAGCATTGATGTTCTAAATCAAACTACAGTTCCTAGTATACAGAACACACACAAGAGGAAGAGTTCAGAAATGAACGATTCCTTCTTGAGGCATTGTAGACTAGGTCATATCAATGCGACCCGACTGGCTGAAGTTACATCTTAGATGCATATTTAAATCAGTTTGAATTTACATCTTGTTAAACTTGCCAGTCATGATTAGATGACCATAGCTCTGTTTATTGGAAACAGGGAAAGAGTTAGTAAACTCTTGGGATTGATACATGATGATGTATGTAAGGTCTCCTGTCTACACATACCAGGACCGGTTCTTTGTACTTCATTACGTTCTCTGAAAATCTCTCAAGATTCAGACATATGTTCCTGTTGAAACATAGGCCCGAAGCTTTTGAGATATTCACAGAATATAAGCTAGAAGTAGGGAACCAATACGGGTATAACATTATGTCCTTTGATGTGATCAGGGAGGAGAATACTTGTGCATAGAATTCCTGGATTATTCTAAAGGAGAATGAGATTCTCTCTCAGCATTACTCCTCCGTATACACCATAGCACGATGGTATATCGGGGCGGAGCAATCACACCCTATATGATATGGTGCGCTCTATGATTAGTACTACTGAGTTTCCTATTTCCTTTTTGGGAGTTATGCACTTATGAAGTTGCATACCTATTGAATAGGGTTCGATTCAAATCAGTGCCTACCACTCCATATAAGATATGGTATGGGAAGAGCCTATCTCTTAAGTAAGTTAAGGTTTAGGATTGTCCGGCCTATGTCTAAAGAAAAATCCGGACAAGATCGAGGCAAGGTCAGTTCTGTAGAACTGGAAAGGTTCCAGCTATACAAAACTGCAGCTGATGATTTGACAGAACCAAAGGATTCAATAGTTTCCGACGAACCTCAGCCTCTCCGCCGATCTGGTAGGGTTCCTCATCCGCCTGAGAGATACCTTGGTTTCTCGATGACAGTGGGAGCGAGGATTACATCATGAGATGATGACCCAACTAGTTTCGAACTGGCCATCAGGAGTGGGACTCTGTAAGAATGGCTGGATGCTTAGCGATCTGAGATGGAATCCTTATACACCAACAAAATATGGACTTTAGTTGCTTTATCTGAAGGGTTAAATCCCCATCAGGAGCAAGTATATCTTGAGAAGATTACTTGGTGTACATGGAAAGGTTGAGACTTTCAAAGCTAGACTTGTTAAAGGTTTGCATCATTGTCCAGGTATGGATTTTGTTGAAACCTTTTCTAAGTAGCTATGCTTAAGTCCATCCAAATCCTACTTGCCACGGCTACATACCATGACTACGATATCTGGTGGTTGGGTGTCATGACAGCTTTTCTAAATGATGTTTTAGAAGAGGGCGTTTATAAGTACACAGCCAGAGGGCTTCGTAGACAGTGGGAGCAGCGGAAACGTGCACAAGTTGCTTTATGGGATAAAGCAGGTATCGCGAAGTTGGAACGTCTGTTTTGATGTGGTAGTCAAAGAGTTTGACTTCATCAAAATGGTAGATGAACCTTGTATATACAAAAAGGGTAGTAGTAAGTATGGTGGTGATCCTCGTAGAGTACGTGGATGACATACTCTTGATAGGAAAGGAGTTTCCTATACTACGCTCGGTCAATATCCGCTTATCACAATGATTCTCCATATAAGATCAAAGTGATACCTACTAAATCCTGGGTTTTGAATCTATAAGATAGATCTAATTGGATATTAGGATACTCACTAGTTGTAGTGAGATGGTATCAATCGATCCTGGGGAGAATCAGTGGAAGGGTTCCAGGGTGATAAAGACGACTGAATGTCAGTCACAGGCATTGTCTTTACCCTCAGTAAAAGGACGGTATGTTGGAAGAGTTCCAAGCTAGATACCGTAGCATACTAGACAATAAAGGCTGGATACATCGCTACTTAAGATGCTACCAAAGAGGCTGTCTGGGTGTATATCAGTTCATGAGATGAACTTAGTTCCTCCCATTGTGTGACAATGGAGTTGTGGCTTTTGCCAGGGAACGCCCGTCCCATCAGTGATCCAGACATATTCTAAGGCAGTATCACCTGATCATGGAGATGGCTGAGCTCGAAGGAGATCGAGGTTAGGAAAGTAGACTCAGAGGACAACACGGCGGATCCACTCACAAAGGCCTTTTCCCAGAGAGAGACTTTTATGGGATGGTTGAGTATGAGATACTGCAACTACTGCTACAGATGGCCCTAGTGCAAGTGGGAGATTGTTAGTTATATGTATGCCCTAGAGGCCATTACTGTACATTGGATGTATATTGTAGTGGATGCTGGGTCATATATAGGTAGGACTTTCTTGCTCGACATGATAGTACGCTATCTGGTTGCTCTTTATCTTAACATGTATACTTTCTGTCTCTCTGATTACATGTTGATAAAGCCCTTAGGATGTGTACTCGACTTCCAGGACTATGATGTAGATCAGACTAGTGGTGCCTGGGTAGTCTACGAGTACATCCTTCAATGTTCCTAGTCGTGGGAATATCGAGACGGGGCATCGATATTCCAGTGTAGACTAGCGCATATCTTCTCGACCCATGTGATGGGCGATAGATGATCCCATATCCATTGGTGTTTGACATCAGAGATGGTATGCGGGTGCTCAGTGGAGACTGGGTACACTGAACGGACTCGCCAAGAACTCCCAGATGGTATTATACCTCACGTCAGATGGCAGTTCTCTGGTGACACTGGTACAGCTTAGTCTGTTGACCCGAGATCGTCATAGAGTCTTGTGTGTCTCCCACTGTGCTTTGATTTCCACCCTACCACGGCTCTACTGAGCCGTGCAAACAGGTGGTTTTTGGGTACAGTCTCGATTCACATGGAGGCAATGAGCGATAGGAGGGGATTCGTCTCTCCCGGTATTGGGGGTTGATGTTGCGCTATGCTCGACTGGCCATAACAGGAAATCCCTGGCCAGGGTTGCAGTGATATACTGGTAAGAGTTATCAGTAGTTTCACGAATGTTATGGACCCTACGTCGGCATGACTTATCAAGCTACTGGGGTTTGACGTTTACCACCCCTAGGCGAGATATGCAACATATCAGACGAACAGACCGGACTATACGGTAAGTGTAACTTGTTGGATTCACAGGAGTGTGAGCGGGCTTGCTCGTCGATCTTCTGATCGCTCAATACCCGGGTGGCCGTTACGTTTAGCAGACCGCTTGCGGCTTGTGGGTGTTTGATATGATCATCACCTGCTGCCGACGTATTGACGAGTCTTTAGAGTCCTACACAGAGGTTTCCTGGCTCAAGCGAAGCGAAATAGGAGCGCATATGAGATATGTGCGGGACCGAGAATAATGCGTGTATGTGATACCGTATTCTATTCTCGCGATGAATGTATCGATTGCTTGTATGCGATATAACCTAGTTATCGAATCAAAGATTGATTCGATAAGCCGATACATTGGATACTAGTCGGTTATATGCGATATGACCGGATCGTTAAATCAAGTATTGATTTAATGATTTAATGCATAATTATATATTTGATATATTACTTTGCATTAACTAGTATTGGTTCACTTTAAATGAATTTTCTCACTTGAAGTTCACAAGTTGTATATGTGATATACTTTTGTGCACTTGTTTGTATCATGTTTGATAATACATGCTCATTTGGGTTTGTGTAAAGAATTAAACCATGGTTAAGTTAATGATTAGGGTTTACATTTTTCTTATTCATTTATTTATTTTTTCATTTTGGAAAGATAAATAAGAAATGGTGGCTTTCTTTGTTTGATTGTTGAAGTTTCATGAAGCTTTGAACAAGTCCACCATTTTTGTCTCATGCTTAACCCTAACCATTCAAACTAACCATGGTCTATTCTCTACACCTAATCATGGTTGCCATATGATAAGTATTCATTTTATTTTCTATTTGAAATATACTTATCATATTCTTTTCTTCATCTTCTTCATCTTCAACAATGAAGAAAGCTTGCCTCCATCAATGGCAACTTGAGAAAAAGAGTGAGAAATCCAATTCTAAAGTGAACCCACTTCCTATTTCTTCATCCTCTACCTCTTGCCAAGTAGTATAGGGTGTTTTCTTCACAAGTTTCATGACTTGGTGAAGTGGGAGCTTGATCTTGTGATGCCTCGACGTAGATCATCTTCGGTATCGAAGCCGACGACCAAGCCCGCCCATTTCTCCGATGAAGCCGACGCTAGAGCCTGGGATCCGATGATCGCAGCGAGGAGACTTCATCACGGAGCTATGGAGGTGGAGGACCGGATCTACAAAGGTTGTATCCCCTTTCCTTTAGAGTTAAAGTTGTTTACTTGCATCGCATCACCTAATTTCTAGTTAACGATCCGTATTAGGGTTTCTCGGCACCGGAAAAATTTGAAAATGGCATGGTCGATACCTTGTGAGACCTCATTAGTGTGCCTAGGAACCCTACAGATAATCATAGTCTCACAATACACACCTTTATATATATAATATAATATATTCGTATTTTACACTACATAACTGCAGGGGTGCTAAACGCCATCCACCCAACTTCCCCCGTAGATATATATCTACCCACCTTGATCCTTGCTTGCCGAAATCAATGTTGCCATCCTCTTCTTCATCGTCCGAAGTCCACATGAGGGGTTATATAACCTACATATATATAACTTAACATCGTAAATAGAAATCGCGCACGAAAACCAAATCGGCACGCGTATCATACATAGGTTAAAACCTATGATCTATACATGCACAAATAACCAAACAATCCTCGACGATCGACGTATAAATATGAATCGACCGAGATAAAATACAAATACCAAATTTCAATTCATTAAAAGCCGCAAAACGAAACCAGAAACTTTGAAAACTTGCTCCAGATTTTACCCTAGGTGAAATTAACCAATTTTGCATACATGGAGGGTCTACTTTACTGGAGATAAAGCCTTGGACCCAACACGAACTCACTCACCCATACCCTAGCCGCTATTTGTGGCCAGAAGAGATTAATCTGCGGCCAAACAGTAACAATGGGGTCTCAGGTCTTGGGGTTATCTTCCTAGGTGCCTACTTGTCTCACTGTGTTTGTAAAATATTTTCTATGGTCCCTGGGTTATAGAAGATGTCAATGTACCATCACCAAAGTCTACAAAATACGATATCGGGGTTTCTAGGTTTGGGGTTTGGGTTTAAGTCTAAGGTTTCAGTCCATGAAACTAACACTAGAGGGGTTATAAGACCTCTACTAACCTCAGTTACACCATCTCAACTCAATTAGATCCCTAACCTTCATCTAGGAATTTTCAAACCTCACTACACTACACAATATCACATCTAAGTTAACATGGATGCTAAAGTGAAACAAATACAATACTAATGGTAACGAAAATACCTCATTTGGTAATTCAAGAATATTCTTGAGTTGCCCCAAGTCTCCAAAATCCAAACTTTCTTGGTCCAAAGTGCTTGTAGTGGGCTTGTACACATTTTTTGTGAAGAGGGGATGAAGTTTTAATGTGGGATTGAGGGTGTTTGTGAGAGTTTAGTGGAGGAGGGAGATGAGGGCAGCCATGGAAGAGGGAGAGGGAAAAATGAAGAAAAATAATGGAGGGAACAAATGGGAGCTTGGTCAATTGACCCCTCACCTCTCTCTCCTTTCTCTCTTTTGCCCATACTCTATTTTTTTAACCATTTCCTTTTTCTTTTCTTTTCTTTTCTTATCTTCTCATTTCTTTTTAAAACAAAACAAAGCAAAAGAAAAAATAAAAGCCATGGTAGAAAAATGTAGCAAATGTGAAAAATGACTAGGTGCATGTCACATGCACAAAACATGCTTAATGCACGATTAGTGTATTTAATCGCGATTAGTATAAAAATGGAATATAATTAATTATATAACAATCTATAAATGCTCAAATCTTGTAATCTCTTTTAAATTCAATAATTAACATAATTTCCAAATATTTCCCAAATACTCTGTATTTAATTATACCGTATCATTAAAATATTTATAATATTTATTATTAAATTATAAAAATTCCCAAAAATAATATTTTATTTTTCTGAAATGTTACAACTTCGTTGATGGCATCGGGGGTGCGGCAATCTACTAAAGTTCCCAACGAGTATTCGGTCATTTAATGTCACGACCCAAATTAGGAACACGACCGGCACTTAAATCACGCGATGTCTAAAGGCGTAATGTAATTCAACTAAGCCGAAAACCCAGAAATCTAAACCATAATGGATAGAGTGGTAAAAATAGTTAAAACATTTGTTAAAAACAATTAAAATCTCAAGTTAAAATCTCAAAACTTAAATCTATTTTCTTAAAAATTTCGGCAGCATCACCTTTGTAAAAACTAGCCCCAAACGAGTACAACAAAACATAGAAAATAAAGGAATCCCCAAACGGGAGCAACTTATGCCTAAAGGCGGAACACAACCACAACAGGATATATATATTTATACACACACACACACACACAAACACACACACGCACAATACCGTAGAGAAGAAATAAGCAAAAAGGAAGTAAAAATAACCTAATAAGAGGTAAAACAATATCGCAGCACAATAAAAGTCGGCTCGCACGAGCACGACAACCAGAATCACAAATAAAATACAATATCGAATCTCTCAGTCTCGTCTCTAAGTCAAATACATATAAGGGGAAGATGGAGAGTAATAGATACAAAATAAGATATACAATGGAATCATACGGATACTCGCAAACCCCACCTACTAAAAGGGTCTCACACCCAACAGTAGTGGTATCCACCGAAAATGATGCAATAATGAGCCTGCCGCGACTATGTTAAGGGTCAAACCTGCAAAACACTATGGCACAACGGGGGTGAGTTTCCAACTCGTGAATAGTAAATAACATCGTACAGATAATCGCAAGCATGCACGAAAAGCGATAATCCGAAATATGCAAGCTAAGGGCATAAGTATAGCAGTATGGATATGCAACAAAATCATGATCAAGTACACCACCAGGGTACAACAATTACTTGAAACAGTGTATGTCAAATAAATCCTGAGTGTGGGATAAAACATAAACCCCATCAATGAATCATCATCATAGAAATCCGGTGTTCATCAGCGACACCCCAAATCCCAATATCTCAGGCGTTGTCACTCTGATCGGCCCTCATATCTATCTCATCTTATAACTTCAAAACGGTATCCTCCGGATATCCATCGAGTTTCCATACAATCACCGGTATGTAGTGTTCCCTCCTGCCAGGCTCATCGTCGACATCTCGAGTTTCTTTCCCCGGGGTACCTTACTGGGTCCACCATATACCTGCAAACGGTGCCATCTCTCTCCTCGAATCGGGTATACTCATAGCTCATAACCGAGAAAACTCATGGTGGACACGAAATATCATATTGAGGGAAAAACCGCCTTTTTAAATATTCCAAGTTTTCAAAAGGTATTTTGCGGTTTCCCAAATCCACGAAACAGAAATATCATGAAAACATCATATGAGATATATTACTATATCAATGTATGCACGATGCAAATCATGATGCGTACTAGTACAAAATCAACGTCTAACTGCCAATAATGAATGTAATATAACATGTATTTATCCATGGCAATTTCTATAGTGTGCGTGGCATGGTAATTACCAACGGTGTTTGTGGCATATAAATCGGTGCTTGTGCAACATGAACCGTCAGTAATGGTGCAGTGTCCTATTAAAGATATGTAAAAGTACAACAAGCAATAGGGTTTTCATAATGGTATTCATCCACAAGCACAACGCATATATAAGCATTTCACACAATAATATATCATTTGAATCTAGCCTTTGGCGCTTAACGCCATACAGGCGATTCCACCGTAGATGTTAAATCTTCTCACCGGACGATCTCGAGCTAGGTGTATCCGATTACCTCCTTTCCCTTCCTGGATGCGTCCGAAGTCCCCGTTTGTGATCCTAATATCACACAAAACCAACACTCATGAAATTAGTAACTTTTCAAATCAAACACGGACACAACGCCCAATTAACGAATCGACTCCCACAATCTACCAAGTGTTAGCTTAGCAGGTTAAACATATGCAATGACTTCCTAGACTAACCCAACGGCTGTTAACGTAACGAAACACTTAAACCAAAGTCAGATAAATCCGTATCGCACGTTGCCGAAACACTTGAATCTAGCTAAACGGTTCCAGATTCTTCCTACAGATAATAAAGAAAAAACAAAGTGTACCAGATAACCTACAAAACCCACAGAGAGCTACCCACAAAAACCCAACATCCCAGTCCCTAAGAAAACCGGCGTCGCCGGCCAAAATAAGGTTCTCGCCGGGACAAAGGTAAGGGTTTGGGTACAGGTTTCTAAGGTATCTTCAGGGCTCTAATAAACATACTACTGTATTGTTAGATTTTATTATGGGTCAACGTAGTGATAGAAGATTCACATAGACTCAAAACTTAACAAAAAATACGATATAAAGCACAAAACTATAACTTTAAGGTATCTAACTGAAACTATATAACAAAACAACTTCCCTAGAGCCTAACAAAGAGTTTAACATCAATACCTCACCAAGACTTGGGAAAAAACCAACATTTCCAAGCTCCAAGTCACCACAAGAGGGTTAAACATGATATTTGAAGGGTTTAGTGAGGTTTGATATAGGTTTAGGCTTAAGGTTATTGGGGAAAAAGGATCAAGTGATGAAAAAGGAAGAGGATGAGAGAGTTGAGAGTTATGAGGATAAAATGAGAGAGTGAGAGGATAAAGGTGAGAGTGAGTCATGCCCTCTCTCTCTCTTCATTAAATGCTTCCCATACCTTGTCCCCCCATGCTCCATGCCTCATTATTCTACTCTTTTCCTTTCTTTTATCTTTTTTAAAACAGAACCCTTTTTACTTAAAAACAAAAATAGATATGTATATAATGTAACATGACATAATATGGTTAGGGTGCCATGGCTAGCAAAGCACGGTTAACACTTCCTTAACGCTAAATTAGCATGCACATGTGTGTATTTACAAAAATAATTAAATAAAATATTAATTAATTAAATTAAAATATGTGAAAACAATTATTAGTTAAATTTATTAAAACCCCACATAATATCGCTTAGTTAACTATAATCGGGTTCTAACGTGTTACAATCTTCCCCCCTAAGGAAATTCGGTCCCCGAATTTAAAAAAAAATCTTACTATGCGTAACTTCGAAGAGATGAGGGAATTTCTTCCGCATCTCGCTCTTGGCTTCCTATGTAACGTGTTCGCTGTTCGGGCCACGCCAAAGAACCTTCACTGACTGCAAGACCTTTGACCGAAGTTTCTTCACCTGCCGATCTAATATAACTACCGGCTGCTTGGTGAAAAAAAGATCGCACTGCAGCTGGATGGTCTGGTGTTGAATCATGTGAGAAGGGTCATAAAGGTACTTGCGAAATATCGATACATGAAATACGGGGTGAACATCCGGAAAACTGAGCGGAAGTGCCAAACGATAGGCAACAATACCAACTCGCTCAAGGATCTTAATGATAGGTTGCCTAGCACGGCAGCAAGGTTTCGGGAGGCATCGTCCATACCGATTTCAAAAATTTGTCGTTCTAGCTAATCCTGACCCTAGAATCTTTACTAGAAAATCTGACGAACACATATGTAAACATCTTTACATCTAAGTGAATAAGGAATACAACCTTTGTAGACTGGTCCTTCACTTCAAAAGCTCCGTGTAGTAGCCCTTTCGCTGCGAGTAGTGATCTCCCGAACTCTTGTATGGGCTGCTTTGGAGAAATGAACAAGCTTTCTCGAAGTCTTCGAGGCCGAAGATGATCTATGTCGAGGAGACTCAAGCTCATGCTACCACTTCACTAATGGTAGATTAGTGAAGAAAACACCCTAAACTAAATGGCTAATAAAGTAGAGGATGATGAAGTAGAAATGGGATCACTTTAGATTTTATTTTCTCACAATATTTCATCACTTGATCAAAATCTAGAAAGCTTTCAAAAGGAAGAAGAAGATGATTAAGTGATAAAGAGAATAAATCTCATGAGGTTAGAAAAATAACCATGGGTGGGTATATGACATACCTTAACCTTTGTAGAGATTTAACCATGGCTAATTATAATGGTTGGGTTTATAAATATCTTAAGTAAAACAAAACTTGTGGACTTAGTCAATGGTTATCCAAGCTTATACATGTTTCTAGCCATGACCAATATCCACGCATTTTTGAATTACTTAATCAATTAAAAACCCTACATTATATATAGCATGGTGTAAGTCACACACACACCCATAAACCATGTATCATCAAGCATGACACAAAATATTGTACACTAATATATATCACATATATACTAATGCACACTTCTGAGAAAAAGAAATCATAAGTGAGCAAATATTAGTTAATGTAACTTAATATATCATATATATATAATTATACATTAAATTATTAAATCAACCCTTGATTCAATAATCCGGCTATATTACATATAACCGACTAACATCATGTATATCAACTTATCGAATCAACACTTGATCCGATAACCCGGCTATATCAATATAACCGACCGATGTCACATATCGCGAGAATAGAATGCGGTATCATATACGCGCATTAATCTTGGTCCCGTACATATCACATATGTGCTCCTACTCCGTTTCGCATGAACCAGAAAACCTCTGTGTAGGACTCTAAAGACTCGTCAATATGCCGGTAGTAGGTGATGATCATATCAAACACCCACAAGCCGCAAGCGATCTGCTAAACGTAACGGTCATCCGGGTATTGAGCGATCAGAAGATCAACAAGCAATCCTGCTCATACTCCTGCGAATCCAGTCAGTAACACTACCATACAGTCCGGTCTCTTTGTAACATTTCAGAAAAATAAAATATTATTTAGGAATTTTTATAATTAAAAAATAAATATTATGAATATTTTATGATACGGTATAATTAAATACCGATAAATTGGGAAATATTTGGAAAATTATAGGAATTACGGAAATAAAGGTGGTTTATGTGATTTAGGCAAATTATAAATTTTTATAATTAATTATACACAATTTTAATGCTAATCGTGTATTAAGCTAGTTTTGTGCATGTGACATGCACCAAGTCTTTTTTCACATTTGTTACATTTTCCTCCATGGCTTTCTTTTCAAATGTTTTGGTTTGGTTTTAAATGAGAAAAAAGAAAAGAGAAGAGAAAAGATAAGATAAGATAAAGAAAATAAAAGGATAAACAAAGAGGGATGGGCAAGAAAGAGAAGTGAGGGTGAGGGGTCTTGTGTTGACCTTAGCCATTTGTTTCCCCCTCATTTTCCATCACCATTTCCTTCTCCTCTTTTCCCATGGCATCCACTCCCTCCACCTCCTCTTCAACCCTCACAAACACCGTCAATCCCACCTCAAAAGTTCATCACCACTTTACAAAAAACATGAACAAGCTCACTACAAACACTTTGGACCAAGAAAAATTGGATTTTGAAGACTTGGGGCAACTCAAGAATTTTCTTGAGTTGCCAAATGAGGTAATTTCCCCACCATTAGTGTACCATTTCAATTCCTTAAGCATCCATACATGTTTAGAACCGATTTAGTATAGATTAGTGAACTTTGAAAATTTCTAGAAGAGGTTAGGGTTTGATTTGAATCTATAAGTGTAATTGAGGTTAGTAGAGATCATACAATCCTTTTGGTGTGTGATTAGAGACTTAAACCAGAGAATTAAACCCTGCAACATGAACTTAGAAACCCCGATATCATACTTTGTAAACTTTGGTGATGGTATTTTGACATCTGCTATAACCCTAGTGACCTGAAAATTTTTTAGTGATCACAGTGAGTCATGCAGGAAACCTAGAAGGTAACCCCAAGACCCGAGCCTAAACCCCCTCACTTTGGCTGCAAATTTTATGTTTCTGGCCGCAATTTGCGGCCAGGGTGAAGTGAAATGTGTTCATGCTTGGTCCAGGGCTTTATCTCCAGTAAAATAGACCCTCTATGTATGCAAAATTGGCTAATTTCACCTAGGGTAAAATCTGGAGCAAGTTTTCAAGTTTCTGATTTTGTTTTGCGGCTTTAATGAATTGGAATTTGGTATTTGTATTTTATCTCGGTCGATTCACGTTTATACGTTGATCGTCGAGAGTTGTTTGGTTATTCGTGCATGCATAGATCATAAGTTTTAACCTATATGTGATATGCGTGCCGATCTGGTTTTCGTGCGCGATTTCTATTTACGATGTCATGTGATATATATGCAGGTACCCCCCTGATTGATCGTTCTTTTGCGTACGTGCGTTTTAAAATCAAAGTTGAGAATATACCGCAATCAAAACGGTGTCGTTTGGTAGCTAGCCGGTTGAGTACGGGTCGGTCCACAGGGAAAACGTGTCTTTTCTAGTTGTTCTAACGAGTCAATTCCTATTTGTGGTAGGTTTTGATTTTCTATAAAAACTGAGATTGAATTTGATTTGGATTAAAACCTTGCTAGGGTAGGATTAGGTTAATTTGGAACGTTAATTCTACTCACCGCTTTCTTTGCCCTAATTAAGATCTTAGGTGTTAAGGTAATATTTTACACAGGGGATTAGCGCGACCAGGAAGAAACTTCATTTCTTCCTTTTGGCCCTTGTCCGTCCTTTCTTAATTCTTAGCCCTAACCTCTATGGAAATCAATCACAACCGGTCTAACTAGGGAATCACCGCTATCTCGTGGGATAAGGTGCCGTAGTGAGCGGTGTGTGTTTGATTTGCATAAAGTCCTATTTTTAAAATATTGAACGGACAAGAAAGGAGTGAGAGATTTTCATCTCTCAAACATAACCCTAACAAGTGAGGAACTACTCACTCGTTAGGGAATTAACAAAGGAATTCATTTTTTTATGATTTTCTTTTAATAGCCTAATTAACTTGCGGAAAATAACTGCGGAAAATAAAAAAATTGCAGAGAAATAAAATTGCAGATAAGAAATTCAAGATAATAAAAACTAAATTTTTATTGATGCTCTCTTTGACAATTACAATGGAATAAAAATTTAAAATTCTAGAAATTAAAAGAGGTATGCTCCAAAAAGAGCTGTAGGCTTCCTATTTATAGATAATAGAAACCGTAGGGTTTACATTTGATCCACATCTAAAATTACAAGACTACCCTGAGAAGCCTGGACAACGCACCGACACCCACCGACACGTGCTCAGCACGGCCGCGGAATCGCGGCCATAAGCCATGTTTGGCCGCGGATCCGCGGCCATGTGGTGGGGACTTGGGCTGAATTCTTCTGTGCAGCTTCAAGTTGCTTTTTACATTTGTTTTCTTTACTTGGTTCTTCAGAATCTTTTCCACTTTCTTCCAGATTTCCAACAGTGCAGAATTTGTGGATTTTTACCGTTTGCTTCGCGTTGAAGTCTTGAATTTTGTGCCGCCCTTGTACTTTGTATATTGAACTGTTTGTTGATCTTCATTTGTTCATCGAACTGGTAGGCGGGATCTTGCAGATTCATCTATTTGTTATTCGTAGTCTCACATTTGTAGCGTCTTTTCACCATTTTCATTGTATTGTTCTGAGAACCTGTAACCTGCAACTATTTAGCAGACATGGATCAAAAGCACCTATTTATTTGTAAAATGATTAAGAATGGAGAATATAATAATGCAAAATTATGATATGAACAATTACCCCTAAACTTATCTTTTGCTCGTCCCGAGCAAAACTATTTTTATTCTCGAAAAGTCCTAACCTCACTTTCGCAGGGAATCGCGATTGCACTGAGCTCGTGCAACAAGCCGTTAAACCTCTAGGTGTCCCTAGTAGGAGGAGTGTTGTCTCCTGAGGGTTTTCAGTGGATACTACTCACAAAATCCGATCAATTTGGCATATTGACTTTCATTCTTCAATTAGGTATTCTAACAAGAAATTCTATTATTTTTAACTTAGAAATCATCAACCCATATTTTTCACACTCACTTATCATTTAACTTAAGATCGTATATGTTCTGTAAATTTACTTAGCATTTAGCATCTTTTGAATTTTCCTTCTAAGGTTTCATCTCAACTTAGGAATTTTTATCATCTCTACTAAAGATATAAGTCCTATTTTTCATTCCTATCTCTCATCCAAACCCAATCATATACCCCTATGTGTGTGTATGTATTACCCCTATGCTTGGAAATTCAATTCAAGCTATCATACTCTTGTCCATTGTCCAAAGTACATTTAGTTGGTGAATTTATATGAAATTGCTCACACATCCTTCATGCAACTGTTAGTACTTCTTGAGGTACTAACGACCGATTACAAAATATGTTAGCATATTAAGGTGTAATTCCTCGTCTTGTAATACCTAAGGGTTTAGCAGTGACTCCCAAACCAGTTGGTCCAAGACACTAGGTGATAAGGCACCCTCACTATATATTTTTATTTTCCGCAGCCTTAAATAATTACAAAACCAATGTTCATTTTTTTATATCTCTTTATTCACACTTGTACTTTTATTTTATTTTTCTTTATACTAAGGATTTTAGACAAGAGCATTTCAAGGTATCCTCTACTATTCCAAGTTTCGAGGTGCGTGTTTATGCAAGTTGTAGGGTATATATTTTTATAATTTAGACTTAAGGTTTGGAATTATTTTTCAGACTTATATTTCAATACTCTTCCCTTATTTTTGACTTAGCCCAAGAACTGAACTCAAAATTTGCCTATTTCTAAATAAACTACAAGGACATATATTTTCTACCGTTAAACTTTAAGAAAGGTTATTTTTAGGGTTTTTAATTTACTGAGTTTAAAATCTAGTTTTTCCTAGCTAGTTAATCGTCTTGTCAAACTTAAATCAAATATGGCCAAAATTGAATTTTTCAATTTTTATGATTTAAAATTTTTCAATTTTTATGGGTTTTAGAATAAGTATGCAAATGCAAAATTATACATATGAATACGAAGAAAGCTTACCGAGCACACCCCCAAACTTAAACTTGACAGTGTCCTCACTGTCAGGCTACACCAAGAGGGTCAAAATTGTCGGCACTCCCCTGTTTATTTTTTTTATATTTTTATTTTATTAAAACTGGAAATTTACAAAAATACCCCAAAATATTTTTTTTTTATATTTACAAGTGGTAAACGTACTCCCAATCATACGGTTGGCTAAAAATTATTTTCTTTCTAGAGCCAACATAATCTTCCCCAAACTTGAATTAAACAAAGTTACCAGTCAATGCCAAACTTTACAAAAACCAAAAGTCAATACCAACCATTCGAAAAATTTATCAGTGAAACACAGCGGTTGGTGGAAAAGTATGTTGTCTAGAATCACGAAGAAGTGGAGAAGAGATAAGTGGTGTAATAGAAATGGATTGCATCTCAATTTGAAGAGACAACAAAGTGATTGTGACGATGGCTTACTCGCATTTTTGTGATTGTCAAGAAGAAGGGGTGGAGGTTCAATTTCTTTTTGGAGTTGATTCATCTCAACACCCGTGTTTGCTAAAAATATGAGTTCATCAGCGAAAATTTCCTCAAAGCTTTCATCGATACCCCGAAGAATAATGTCATCCGAAAGAGTTGGGTGATCTCTAGACTCCATGAAAGATTCATAAACAGCGGTAGATGTTGACCCGGACAACTTAATGGAAGAGTCCGTATGTGTATAATACATAGTTGGGTCAAACAACGTATGAAAAGAGTCTAGATCAGTATCCTGAAGCTGATCAAATTCGCTGCTGTCGACACCCATTAATTCGACATAACATGCATGAGCAGAAGGTTCGGCGGGTAGACTTCCCATCTTGTTAATGTTAAACTCACTTGACATCTTCCCGAAGGATAGAGTCATAGAGCCGTTACGACAGTTGATAACAGCATTGGAAGTGGCCAAAAATGGTCGACCGAGGATCACCGAAATTTGGTTCCGTGGGTTAGCCACAAGATGTGTATCCATAACAATGAAATCAACAGGGAATATGAAGTCCCCTACCTTAATCAACACATCCTCTAACTCACCCCTAGGATGGGTGATAGATCGGCCGGCCATTTGGAGAGTACAACGTGTGAGTTTCAACTCTCCAACGCCTAATTGCTCATATACGGAATAGGGAAGCAAGTTAACACTGGCACCAAGATCTAAAAGTGCGCGGTTGATGTTCTTATCCCCAATAGTTATTGAAATTGTAGGACAGCCAGGGTCCTTTCATTTTTGGGGCAAAGGTTGGGTAAGAGCATCGCTCACAGCACTAGCTAAGAAAACTTTCTTAGGTACCTGTGATTTCCTCTTCTTGGTGCATAAGTCCTTCAAGATTTTAGCGTAAGAAGGGACTTGTTGGATTGCATCCAACAGAGGAATATTAAAGTTAACTTGCTTAAATAACTCCACAATCTTCTCCATTTGTGGAGTTGGTTTATTGGATCTCAACCTGTTCGGAAATGGAACATTTTGAAAATTCGTTGAGTCCAATGTTTGTAGAGTAGATTGCAGAGTTGGAACGGATCCCAGTGTTGGTGTTTTTGTGGAGTGAGATGTGGGTCCGTTTGAATTAGTAAAAGAAGTAGAGCTTTGTGAAGAATGAAGAATAGGCTCGGAAGAAGATGAAGAAGATGATGAAAAAGAAGAAGAAGAAGAAGAAGAAGAAGAAGAAGAAGAAGAAGATGAAGATGCAGCGGCCGGGGTGTCATCACTAATACCCACATTATTGTGCAACACTCTTCCAGATCTCAACGTAGTCACAGCATTCACATTATGATTTTGTTGTTCATAAGCAACATGTGTGTTGTGTGTGTGACTGGGATTTGGCAATGGTTGAGACGAAAGCTTTCCCTTTTCTCGCTCGCTTAACGCGGCATTCAGTTGTGCAATTTGGGCTTCAATTGTTTTGATGCTCTGATCAAGTGAAGCAGTGTGTTGCACCAAAGACTGGATGGAAGACTGGATGCTTGCTGAGGATTGTGTAGATTGTTTTAAAAACGCATCCAGACTTCGTTCTAGCGAGGAAACCTTATCGTTATTCGGCTGAACAAAATTGTTCTGAGGATAAGAGTTGTTTGGTACAAAATTGTTCATTTGGTTTGGGTAAGGATTGGGTTGGAAAGGTTGCTGATATTGAGTTTGTTGAGGGGCTTGTTGTTGTGGGGGAGGCCTTTGAAAATTGTTATTGCCTTGGAATTGTTGTTGATTTTGATTCCAAGCAAAATTTGGGTGGCTCCTCCAACCAGGATTGTAAGTTGAAGAGTATGAATCATTTCTTTATCTTTGCTGAAAGGCAATATTGACTTGATCTTGTCCTTGAACAGGTGGATTGTAAGGACACTCTTTAGTAAATTGGGACAGATCCAAACAACAAGCGCAAATAGTGCGAGTGGGTAAAGCTGGGGAAGGAGAAGGCGATGAGAATTTGCTCTCAATTGCTTCATGCTTTTTTGTGAGTGCAGCCATTTCGGTCTTCACTGCAATCGACATATCAAGTTGATGTATGCCTGCCCTAAACTGACCTGATGAAGTAGATGAAGTGGTCTTAGTGCTTTCCCACTGAAGTGTTTGTTCGGCAAGATCGTCGAGAAATTGCCAAGCTTCCTCGCTTGATTTTGTAAGAAAGTGACCTTGACAAATGGTTTCCAACAACTGCTTAGTTGCTGGGTTCAGTCCTTCGTATAAAGTTGGGCAAAATTGCCAATTCTCGATACCGTGGTGAGGGCACTGAACAAGAAGATCCTTAAATCTTTCGAAACACTTCTAAAAAGGTTCCGAAGGAAGCTGGGAAAATTGAATAATTTCATTGCGAATTCTCGCGGTCTTGTGGTGTGGGTAAAACCTTTTTAGAAAAGCCTTAACAAACTCTTCCCAATTTTTTATAGAGTGTGATGCTGTGCTTGTAACGTTTTGAAAATCGTTTCGGTGGAATTTCGAAAAAACGGTAAAATAAGGGGGTTTTCTGTAAAAAGTCAAAATACAAATATCTTATTATAAAAATTAAATATACATATTCTAGCTATGTAATTGCTATTATTTGGTGTTTATTGAGCCGGTGGTCAAATTTCAAATTTTCTGAAAAAAATTATTTTATTATTATTTTAAGCCGTCACTAATACATTTAATTAGGGAAAATTACAAATTGGAATGAGTTGAAACAAATTTTGTGCATCATAAAACATTAAATAAAAATTTATCATGTGGTTTTTGGAACGAAATCATTTGCCAAAACGGTTTAGAAATTATTGAAGAAAAAAGGCTTTTTTTTAGCGTAAATGGATGTTTGGGGTATTGTATTTATCATTTTCCATCACCCCACACCCGTGCCCACACCCACACACCCCCACTTACCCCTCCCCTTAGCCAAATTCAGCAGCCGTCACTTTTTCCCCACTTGGTTTGCAAAGGAAAAAGAAATGAAATGAAATAAAAGAAAAGATTAGAAAATAGATAAAGTAGTTAGACTTTGACCTTACCTTGACCTTGACTTTCCTCCCTTGCATTTTCCTCACCTCCCTCTCTCTCCCCTCACCCATTTCTGGCCGAAATTCTCAGCCCCAAAACAGCAGCCCCTCCCTCCCTCTTCTCCTCTCATTTTCCATCAAAAAATTCACCCATTTCCATCAAAAATCAAAGCTAAAATGCAAATCCAAGCCCTACCCATTTTTCCTTAGCCTATCTAGCATGGATCTTGGTGAAAAGTTTGCATTTTGGAGACAAGTTTCATGTTGATCTCAAGATGGTTATGAGGTATAAATCTTGTTCTTTTTTTGAGTTGTTTGTTATTACTTCAAATTATGTTAATGAAAGGTTTAGTTTAGATTATAAATTTAGAGTCCAAATTCAAGATTAGGGTTTATGAAATTGAAGTGCGGTTTTGTGTTGGAGTTGAATGGTGATCAATTGTGCATGGTTATGTGATGTATTTTGTACCTTAGGGCATGCAAAATGTAATCTTGTTGCTTAGTGCTAATTGTAACATTAAAATATCCAATTTAGCTTTATTTAAGCAAACTAGTTTTTAGCTTTTGGTTCCAAATGGGTGATTTAAAATCTAATTAAGGTTTTGATGACTTTATTAACATTATAAAATGTAGTTTAATGCTTTAAATCATGCAAATCCAAACTAGTTTGTTGTATGTGCATTTTGCTATAAAATGGTCGAAATTGGTTAAAATTGCAAACTAGTTTTTGTAAATATTGTGTTAAATCGAGAATTAAAATATGGTTAGGGTTTCATCATATCTTAAAAATTATATTGAGTGGTTTAACCATTTAAAATAAGCAAAACCAAGTTTAATTGTAAAATTATGAATTTTACATTAAAAAGTGTTAAAATTGATATTTTTGCAAACTAGGATTTTGGAAATTATGCAAATTTATGTGATTAAATTATGGAAATGGTTTTATTGACTTATTTAAGATATTTAATAAATATATTGGCCGCTACATTCATTTAAACATCGAGTTTTGTACTAAAACGGGTAATTTTGCTTGCTAGTTTTTCGGAAAAAACGGGTTTTAGAGTGAATTTGGTGTTTTCGTGAGTTTTAACCTATTTTATATTAAAATTAGTGTTCGTGAATGTGCAAATGAGTGTATTTAGGTTTTTCTCGATGGTCTGGCGTTTGTACGCCGACGTCGAGGGTTTTTGGGTCGATTTGTGAAAGCAACCATAGGTTTTGACCTATGTGGGTTTCGTGCGTCGTTTTGGTCATAAGTCGGATTTTAATGCGATACAGTGCGTTATGATATGTAGGTACCCATGTGGACTTCGAGACGACAAGCAAGCGCGTGGCGACGTCGGCACCGGCGAGCGAGGACCAGGTGAGTAGATTTATATCTACGGGGAGAAGTCGGGTGGATGGCGTATAGCACCCCCGCAGTCCGTGGTGGTGTATACGGATGCGTATACACACCAACATTTATTGTATGTTATTTGGGATTAATAACGTTGCTTAGGATGGATATTGGCGTGTTGGATTACCTTAGTGTTGTGAACCCTAGGGTAGTGTTGCACACACATACACACATACATACTTGCATACATTCCTATTGATATGTGCTCATGGGATTCTTTATAGTTATGTG
The DNA here is from genome assembly GCA_030015575.1 of Agapanthus africanus. Lineage (NCBI taxonomy): Eukaryota > Viridiplantae > Streptophyta > Magnoliopsida > Asparagales > Amaryllidaceae > Agapanthus > Agapanthus africanus. The sequence continues at coordinate 164,012,323 of CM057340.1, read as the reverse complement.
TTCACATGGATATGGGACTATGTGTTCACATACGGATTGAGGTTGATACTTGGGATTGAGCTGAGTCGATGAGATTCGATTTGAGGCCGTGAGATCGGTGATATAGCAGGGTTCGTATCTTAGATACGACATGACGTTGCAGCGGGTCCTTGACGTAGTGTTTCACACACGTCCATGCATACGTAGGCGGTATTAGTATTGTACTAGACGTAGATCAGTACCAGATCATAATATTGATAAAGAGGATACCAGGTGAATAGTATGATGAATGTGATTTTGACCCGTACCCAGAATTTGAGGATGCCGTACGACGGATTTACGTACGAGCTATATCTTGATGATTGATCCGCACTCTTGACTTGGGATGTCTGATTATAGATATGGTATCGGATATGATATTATTGAGGCGGGATCACCGACTAATATATATACAGGTATGTATATGTATCGACTCAGACGTTAGGCGGTTTCCTTACCTGTAGTCCAGCTTGTTAGCTTAGCCCTTTAGCTTAGTTTAATTGTTAGATTAGATTCGATTCTTACCTATTTCAAAGCTTACGAATCATGTGTATTTTAAAAGACAGGTCAAGGGATTCTACGGATATTTCAAAAAACGTATCTTTTCTTAAAAACACCGTAGCCCCTATTTTCAAAACCCCATGATTCGTGTTATTTCAAAAGGCACCATTTGTAGGACTTATATTAGATTAGTGCAGATTAGTTATAGTTGCGTCTAGTATTCAGCTCCCGCTCATTTTTACTGTTCGCTCCGCATCGCATACTTATATTATAATTTCTTATTGCATTATTAATATCATGCTGTTAGGACACCAGCACCATTACCGATGACGCGTATATACCACGTACACTTACTTGCCGGCTCACACACATCTTCATCGGTAATTGACATGTCACGAACACTTTAGAAAATACTATTTCATTTGACATAGGTTGTTAGCTAATAGTTTAGACATGATATTAGTGTACTTGCCTTATATGCTAATTAGACATTGTAGTTATTGCCTACTACTTCATGCATGTTATTATTCACTGTTGTGTCGCATTCATGGATTCTCATGCCTATATTCACTGTTTACATGCTATTGATGACTTGGATTCGGATTTCATGAGATTTCTTGGATTTGGAGGAAAACCGCAAAAACATAAATAAACCTTTTCTCCCTTTTAAAATAAAAAGTGCGGTTTTCCCATGATGTATGAGTCGTCCACCATGAGTTTGCTGATGGATTTCGAGACCCGATTCGAGGAGTGGAGGAACCGTTTCGGGTACATGGTGGGCCCGGTATGGTACCCCGGGGCAAGAGGAATGTGGTGTTGACGTTGAGCCTGGCTGGGGAGCACTACCTACCGGTGATATTACCCGACGCGCCGGATATCCGGAGGATACCGTCGTGGTCTTGAGATGGATGGTAGGGGCCGGTCTGGACTGACGGCGCCCTAGATATTGAGATTGAGACATTGATATTTCGAGACAGTGAGATTTATGTTTTGTGTCGATGCTAGACACTGTTGATACTGATTTCATTATGATACCTCAGTTTTAAAAATACGAAGGAAATCTCACTAATTTATGAAAACAGTTTCTTCATTTACATGTATTCTGTTTCATGCATTCATACCTCATTCATATGATATATTGCTACCTGAGGCACTGACACGGGCACATGTGATTACACTCGGGTTAGATATTACCCTAGACATTGTCATAGGCTGCCTGTTATACATATATTTGAGGATATATTATGATCATTGAGCTAGGATTGCGTTATTTATGCGATTTCTGTGCGTAGATATTTTCTATTCACGAGTTGGCAACTCACCCCCGTTGTGCCCCAGTTTCTTGCAGGTTTGCCGTACCGGTTTCCTTACGGCTTTGCGGGCATAGTTTCATTCGGGTGATTTGCTAGTAGGTGGGTTTACTTGTATCATACCCCCATTATTTACCTTGTATGATATTATTCAGTTGTATCTAGTAAATTCCATCAACCAAATATGTAATTATTGAGTTAGAGACCAGTGTTGTTTATTCTTTCGACCTTAGAGTCGCTCGTTATATTTCTGGTGGTTTTGAGTTCCTTTTGAGTTTTGATCCTCGCCGTTGGCGTTGTATATTATATTGCTTGTGTGGTTGTGACCGTCGATTGACGAAGAGCTAGCTCCCGCTTGGGGATGCCTTTTTATTGATTTCGTATACTATTCATGTTGTATCCCGTTTGGGAGCCAGTTTTTACAAAGGAGACTCTACCGAAATTTTCAGTAAATTTTGATGTTCTTAAAAACCGCATAATTCGGCGTATGCTATTAAAACTACTTGTTTTAAATTGGTTTTCCTTCACTCTACTTCTTTTCTTGGTTTGGATTTCTGGGTTTTCGGTTTACTTAGATTACGTACGCCTCGAGACGTTTCATAGTTTAAGTGCCGGTCATGTTCCGTACTTTCGGGACGTGACAAAGTTGGTATCAGAGCGTTAGGTTTTAACCTTCGGAGCGTAGGATGACCCTTGGTTGATGGAATAGGTGACTAAAGTAGAGTGACGTACCGTTGATATGTTCCGCGGCATATTTACGACACGCCACTCCACTTATGAAGCCTTAGGATGTACATTTCCTTGTTCAGTATTATATTCCTTCCTGATCTAGCCTCGTCGGTACCAGTTTGGTTTTGCTGCTACGGTTACCGGCAGGGTGAGCTACGGCTAGAGTTGCGGTCAGCACAAGCTCGTCACGAACGAGGACTGACCAGGGCGAAATTCCGGCGACACACGATTGCAGAGATGTGTCTTTTTACCGTGTTTCCGCGCCACGAGCATTTGGCGGATCGCCTTTATGAGGTTACTCGGACGTGCTGATCGACACTAGAGGATTGAGCCAATGATAGAGGCCAGCCAGATCTTGATGACCGTTGGTGTGTTGCTTACTCATGATGATTGAGGCACTGTTCAGCGTGCAGACGAGTGAGCTAGTTGTTGCTGCGAGTGACGAGATATCGCCCAATATGTTGGAGCTATTGCGGGACGAGTTGTACTAATAGATGCTAGAAGGTCGCTAGTCATCGAGGATGAATGACTAGGACTTATGGATCGTTCGCCTACCCCGATGCGAGGTCATCAGATAGATTGATTCCAGCTGGAGACGATTTCACGCGGAGACGTTGAGAGTCGACAGAGACGATCGAATGTCAGCAACCTATTATTCCAAGTTTTAAGTAGTCGGAAAGACATGCAGGCAATTCTATGGTCCCTCTAGAAGAATGAAACCCTAACTCGACTTAATGACCGTGTGAAAGCCTTTGAACCTTCGGGTTTACGGCAGTTCTACGGCGCCATTAGTGAGGCTTGGGTTTGCCCTTCTACGGCTGGACCACCGATGCTGTGGTATGTACTCGATACTATTAAACTGTGCCCAAGAGGTTGAGCTCTTGGGGGGATTATGAGGTTTTGACGACTCGATCGGATGACTCGACTTAATTCGGATGCTAGGTGGTGAGATGCATTCTTGGGAGACTCCAGATACGAGGATAGTCGTTGGAGCTCAGTCCATGCAGCCGCGACGAGACGAGCCCAAAGCAGACGACATTAGAGAAAAGTGAAGTAAGAGGTTCGTACCAGATCTAGATGAGATGACGTTCCACTCTGCCGACATCAGAGATGCGATACGCATGCCGAGGCAGAGTACTGGATATACCTTCCAGAAGGAGTCGCGATGGGTATGCAGCCGTTCTGGAGAAAGATGCAGATATAGGAAAGGACGATGACTTCCGGACAGTTGGCAGAGGCGAGACATGGAAGAGACCATGAGCAGGATTCCTTCCAGGACACTGCTGCAATGATACTTGCACCCAGGATCAGATGTGTCACGTACATTCAGAAAGCTAGAGGCCGACGCCAGTAATACGCTGTCTTACTAGTGGTCACGATGATTGACCAAGAGATGACCAGAGAAGTGCCAGAACGGAATCGTCCCCGTTAGCACACCTGACAGGCTGATGAGCCGATGGACCGAAAGATTGGTAATTCACAGTGAAGACCTTGACCCAGGAGTGGTCATTGTTACGCACACCAGCAGGCCAGAGTTCATGATCATCGACGAGACGTCCCACTAGTGACCGCGACAGTTGGCCCGAGATTCTTAGAGGATGCAATTGAGCGGTACTATTCCGCCATTATTGATTCCGATGTTTTGGGTGATTTATTCGTATGATTTGATTTTTGATGATTGAGGATTTACGATCTTTGCACAGTGTTGCACTTGATATCGTTTTCGTTCTTTAGTTTCACATGTTTGTGATTTTACGGTTTTAGACATTTGAGTTGATTTTGTGCATATGCACGCACACGATTTGGTTCCTGCACTCTGTATAGTTTATATATGCTTGCAGTGCAGTGATACGCCTTTTGTGCATTTAGATGCACTGGACTTTGATTTCGATTGTGATACTCGATATTTGTTTTGTGCACCTTGTGCACCTGAGTGATTTTGTGCACGTTCGGCGCTTGATATTGGATTTCATGATTTCGTGCACGATGGATGCACCTGATTTGGATTTTCGCGCATGTTGGGCGCATGTTTTGAAGTGTAATTTTGGTGCACACCAGATGCACTAAATCGAGATTCTTCGTGCATGTCAGATGCACCTGATTTTGCTGTCAGGCACACATGTTGCCTACGACAGATGTTCGTGCACACCCGATGCACTTAGATGTTGTTTCTGTGCGCATGTATGGCATATTCATGGATTTTGATTTCCGTGCGCACCAGACGCACGTAGCATTCATGTGCATATTTTGGGGATTGATTTCGTAGAGAGCAGTACGTTTTTATGATATTGCTATGTGTTTCCGTACTGAGCAGGGCTAGTCAGAGGACAGTACCTGAATACATTTTGCATGCATTGATAGTTATTGAAGGGATTTCCAAAAAGCGAGCTATAGCCTCAGTATTTACCTACGTGTCTGATATGACACGAAATGTTTAAAACAAGGAGACCCTTCTAAATTGTTTCCAAAACGGCGGAACATACATTTCAAACAAAAGTATATATGTATATAGTTATTTTCTTATGGTAGACGTCCGCCACTGTGCAGTGTTATACGCGTTGCACAGCGACTTAAAGAGATTTGGCATGCATTTCCTTCAGATGCTTACGGATATAGATTCGATATTTACATTTATAGTTTCGAGTTATATCATACTGGTTTTGATTTGGATTTGGCATTGATGTCTTCTCCACGACTCCGATGATCGCGGGATGCTTGGAGGAGTTTTGATTTGAGTTATATACTCATTTTTCAAGCGCATGCGCTGCGCTACGATTTGTTTTATGTATTTACAATTTCGGAGCCCCGACGACTTGATGGGTTTTCTTAGATGTTTTAGTATTTGGGGGAGTTTGAATTTAAATTCGGGAACCGAATTTCTTTAAGGGGGGAAGATTGTAACGTTTTGAAAATCGTTTCGGTGGAATTTCGAAAAAACGGTAAAATAAGGGGGTTTTCTATAAAAAGTCAAAATACAAATATCTTATTATAAAAATTAAATATACATATTCTAGCTATGTAATTGCTATTATTTGGTGTTTATTGAGCCGCTGGTGAAATTTCAAATTTTCTGAAAAAAATTATTTTATTATTATTTTAAGCCGTCACTAATACATTTAATTAGGGAAAATTACAAATTGGAATGAGTTGAAACAAATTTTGTGCATCATAAAACATTAAGTAAAAATTTATCATGTGGTTTTTGGAACGAAATCATTTGGCAAAACGGTTTAGAAATTATTGAAGAAAAAAGGCTTTTTTTTAGCGTAAATGGATGTTTGGGGTATTGTATTTATCATTTTTCATCACCCCACACCCGTGCCCACACCCACACACCCCCACTTACCCCTCCCCTTAGCCAAATTCAGCAGCCCTCACTTTTTCCCCACTTGGTTTGCAAAGGAAAAAGAAATGAAATGAAATAAAAGAAAAGATTAGAAAATAGATAAAGTAGTTAGACTTTGACCTTACCTTGACCTTGACTTTCCTCCCTTGCATTTTCCTCACCTCCCTCTCTCTCCCCTCACCCATTTCTGGCCGAAATTCTCAGCCCCAAAACAGCAGCCCCTCCCTCCCTCTTCTCTTCTCATTTTCCATCAAAAAATTCACCCATTTCCATCAAAAATCAAAGCTAAAATGCAAATCCAAGCCCTACTCATTTTTCCTTAGCCTATCTAGCATGGATCTTGGTGAAAAGTTTGCATTTTGGAGACAAGTTTCATGTTGATCTCAAGATGGTTATGAGGTATAAATCTTGTTCTTTTTTTGAGTTGTTTGTTATTACTTCAAATTATGTTAATGAAAGGTTTAGTTTAGATTATAAATTTAGAGTCCAAATTCAAGATTAGGGTTTATGAAATTGAAGTGGGGTTTTGTGTTGGAGTTGAATGGTGATCAATTGTGCATGGTTATGTGATGTATTTTGTATCTTAGGGCATGCAAAATGTAATCTTGTTGCTTAGTGCTAATTGTAACATTAAAATATCCAATTTAGCTTTATTTAAGCAAACTAGTTTTTAGCTTTTGGTTCCAAATGGGTGATTTAAAATCTAATTAAGGTTTTGATGACTTTATTAACATTATAAAATGTAGTTTAATGCTTTAAATCATGCAAATCCAAACTAGTTTGTTGTATGTGCATTTTGCTATAAAATGGTCGAAATTGGTTAAAATTGCAAACTAGTTTTTGTAAATATTGTGTTAAATCGAGAATTAAAATATGGTTAGGGTTTCATCATATCTTAAAAATTATATTGAGTGGTTTAACCATTTAAAATATGCAAAACCAAGTTTAATTGTAAAATTATGAATTTTACATTAAAAAGTGTTAAAATTGATATTTTTGCAAACTAGGATTTTGGAAATTATGCAAATTTATGTGATTAAATTATGGAAATGGTTTTATTGACTTATTTAAGATATTTAATAAATATATTGGCCGCTACATTCATTTAAACATCGAGTTTTGTACTAAAACGGGTAATTTTGCTTGCTAGTTTTTCGGAAAAAACGGCTTTTAGAGTGAATTTGGGGTTTTCGTGAGTTTTAACCTATTTTATATTAAAATTAGTGTTCGTGAATGTGCAAATGAGTGTATTTAGGTTTTTCTCGATGGTCTGGCGTTTGTACGCCGACGTCGAGGGTTTTTGGGTCGATTTGTGAAAGCAACCATAGGTTTTGACCTATGTGGGTTTCGTGCGTCGTTTTGGTCATAAGTCGGATTTTAATGCGATACAGTGCGTTATGATATGTAGGTACCCATGTGGACTTCGAGACGACAAGCAAGCGCGTGGCGACGTCGGCACCGGCGAGCGAGGACCAGGTGAGTAGATTTATATCTACGGGGAGAAGTCGGGTGGATGGCGTATAGCACCCCCGCAGTCCGTGGTGGTGTATACGGATGCGTATACACACCAACATTTATTGTATGTTATTTGGGATTAATAACGTTGCTTAGGATGGATATTGGCGTGTTGGATTACCTTAGTGTTGTGAACCCTAGGGTAGTGTTGCACACATATACACACATACATACTTGCATACATTCCTATTGATATGTGCTCATGGGATTCTTTATAGTTATGTGTTCACATGGGTATGGGACTATGTGTTCACATACGGATTGAGGTTGATACTTGGGATTGAGCTGAGTCGATGAGATTCGATTTGAGGCCGTGAGATCGGTGATATAGCAGGGTTCGTATCTTAGATACGACATGACGTTGCAGCGGGTCCTTGACGTAGTGTTTCACACACGTCCATGCATACGTAGGCGGTATTAGTATTGTACTAGATGTAGATCAGTACCAGATCATAATATTGATAAAGAGGATACCAGGTGAATAGTATGATGAATGTGATTTTGACCCGTACCCAGAATTTGAGGATGCCGTACGACGGATTTACGTACGAGCTATATCTTGATGATTGATCCGCACTCTTGACTTGGGATGTCTGATTATAGATATGGTATCGGATATGATATTATTGAGGCGGGATCACCGACTAATATATATACAGGTATGTATATGTATCGACTCAGACGTTAGGCGGTTTCCTTACCTGTAGTCCAGCTTGTTAGCTTAGCCCTTTAGCTTAGTTTAGTTGTTAGATTAGATTCGATTCTTACCTATTTCAAAGCTTACGAATCATGCGTATTTTAAAAGACAGGTCAAGGGATTCTACGGATATTTCAAAAAACGTATCTTTTCTTAAAAACACCGTAGCCCTTATTTTCAAAACCCCATGATTCGTGTTATTTCAAAAGGCACCATTTGTAGGACTTATATTAGATTAGTGCAGATTAGTTATAGTTGCGTCTAGTATTCAGCTCCCGCTCATTTTTACTGTTCGCTCCGCATCGCATACTTATATTATAATTTCTTATTGCATTATTAATATCATGCTGTTAGGACACCAGCACCATTACCGATGACGCGTATATACCACGTACACTTACTTGCCGGCTCACACACATCTTCATCGGTAATTGACATGTCACGAACACTTTAGAAAATACTATTTCATTTGACATAGGTTGTTAGCTAATAGTTTAGACATGATATTAGTGTACTTGCCTTATATGCTAGTTAGACATTGTAGTTATTGCCTACTACTTCATGCATGTTATTATTCACTGTTGTGTCGCATTCATGGATTCTCATGCCTATATTCACTGTTTACATGCTATTGATGACTTGGATTCGGATTTCATGAGATTTCTTGGATTTGGAGGAAAACCGCAAAAACATAAATAAACCTTTTCTCCCTTTTAAAATAAAAAGTGCGGTTTTCCCATGATGTATGAGTCGTCCACCATGAGTTTGCTGATGGATTTCGAGACCCGATTAGAGGAGTGGAGGAACCGTTTCGGGTACATGGTGGGCCTGGTATGGTACCCCGGGGCAAGAGGAATGTGGTGTTGACGTTGAGCCTGGCTGGGGAGCACTACCTACCGGTGATATTACCCGACGCGCCGGATATCCGGAGGATACCGTCGTGGTCTTGAGATGGATGGTAGGGGCCGGTCTGGACTGACGGCGCCCTAGATATTGAGATTGAGACATTGATATTTCGAGACAGTGAGATTTATGTTTTGTGTCGATGCTAGACACTGTTGATACTGATTTCATTATGATACCTCAGTTTTAAAAATACGAAGGAAATCTCACTAATTTATGAAAACAGTTTCTTCATTTACATGTATTCTGTTTCATGCATTCATACCTCATTCATATGATATATTGCTACCTGAGGCACTGACACGGGCACATGTGATTACACTCGGGTTAGATATTACCCTAGACATTGTCATAGGCTGCCTGTTATACATATATTTGAGGATATATTATGATCATTGAGCTAGGATTGCGTTATTTATGCGATTTCTGTGCGTAGATATTTTCTATTCACGAGTTGGCAACTCACCCCCGTTGTGCCCCAGTTTCTTGCAGGTTTGCCGTACCGGTTTCCTTACGGCTTTGCGGGCATAGTTTCATTCGGGTGATTTGCTAGTAGGTGGGTTTACTTGTATCATACCCCCATTATTTACCTTGTATGATATTATTCAGTTGTATCTAGTAAATTCCATCAACCAAACATGTAATTATTGAGTTAGAGACCAGTGTTGTTTATTCTTTCGACCTTAGAGTCGCTCGTTATATTTCTGGTGGTTTTGAGTTCCTTTTGAGTTTTGATCCTCGCCGTTGGCGTTGTATATTATATTGCTTGTGTGGTTGTGACCGTCGATTAACGAAGAGCTAGCTCCCGCTTGGGGATGCCTTTTTATTGATTTCGTATACTATTCATGTTGTATCCCGTTTGGGAGCCAGTTTTTACAAAGGAGACTCTGCCGAAATTTTCAGTAAATTTTGATGTTCTTAAAAACCGCATAATTCGGCGTATGCTATTAAAACTACTTGTTTTAAATTGGTTTTCCTTCACTCTACTTCTTTTCTTGGTTTGGATTTCTGGGTTTTCGGTTTACTTAGATTACGTACGCCTCGAGACGTTTCGTAGTTTAAGTGCCGGTCATGTTCCGTACTTTCGGGACGTGACAGTGCTATATAACCATTTTTCAGCTAGGTCACATAAAGTGAATGGAATGACACATAGCCTTATAGCATCATCCGAAAGTTGGGTGGTCTTCATCATTGCGCAAACATTCTGGAATTTGTTAATGAAGATGTAGGCATCTTCGGAATCCAGCCCGTGAAATTTGGGCAACATATTGATGAAGTAGGGTTTAATTTCAAAGTTATCCCCATTAGCCGGTGGAAGTGAAAGACAAATGGGAAGTGCGGTGCGGATGGGATAGAAAAGATCCTGGAGCGCGATTCGTTGGGGCGCTTCAACAGGCGGTAAAGGGTTGTTGGGATGGAATCCAGACATCTTTTTAGAAGATGGTGAATTTGAAGATGAAGGTAAAGAAGTGGGTGGAATTTCGACTTCAGAGTCGAACGCGTCGTCAGTAGGAACTAACGAGACACGGGCTAAACGGGCGCTAGTGTCCCTAGTCCAACTAGACATACACTAACGAGGTGTAGTGTAATCAAAAAGTAAAAACAGAAGGTGGGGGTAAGAAAACGTCAATGAGAGAAAGTGGGGTGCAATGGATTTCTAGCGACAAAATGGCAAGTTTTTGTTAAAAAAAATTTGTTTTGTGTTTTTTTTATAAGGAGTTTTTTTTTTGCAAAAATATTTTTATAAGGAGCTTAGACACACTTTCAAGCAATCACAATATGCACAATCAAGCCTAGAGCTAGGGTCTCCTAAGTCAACTAGACTGTTCCTAACTGTTCCAAAGGGCAAGTTGTGAGATCCTCAAATCGCCTCTTCACCGCCAATTGCGGCCAGGTAAGCACAAGTAAAGAAAGGAGAGATCCGCTCATGAATCACCGTGAGACGGGCCTTTTAAAATTACCTTTCCCACTTGTCTAGCCTAGGCATCACAAAGTCAGGTTTAGATAAACGACCGATGCCTACAACCTTTCCTTTGTCCTAATGAGCACGACAGTCATTATTGGCTGAGTCTAATATTTTTTTAATTAACTCGAAGGTTGATACAAAATGCTTTTTATGATTTTGGGGTCCTAGGAAGGGTAATGAAATCCCCACCCAATATGGATTGGTGTTATAGCCCCTTAAAAGTCCGTTTTAAAAATGCAAAGCAGTAAACACACAAAAATCCAAAACACTTGCCAAAAAAAAAAATTTCTTTTATTTGCGGCGCAAAGAATCCTGCACAAAATCATGTTATTGGAGAAGGGGGAGAAGTTTTGCGAAAAGAACCCTGCAGGAAAATTTTTCAGAGGACTACAGAGGGCAGAAGAGAGGAAAAGAAATACTCACAGAGGGATTCAGAGGGCTGACGTCACCATAGCGCGGCGGTTCCGCGGTCAAAAGCAAGCAAGTGCGGCGGTTCCGCGGTCAACAAGCTGGTTCAATCCTCCGAAATTCTTTTGTTATCTGTTGTGGTTCTCCTCTGTATGTTCAGATCTGCTATTTGCTGTTTTGTTCACTGGATTTTTCCAGATCTGAATCTGTTCGTCTTTCTGATCCTGCACAATTCGCACGAAAACCCTTCAAAAAATAACAAGATGATAATTTTTTTTTGTTTTTATATTTTTCAGTTTTTATGATTTTTTTTAATTTTTAATTAACCCGAAATTACAAAAAGAAAATAACTACCGTTATCCCCGGCAAAGGCGCCAATTGATTGAAAGAGATGTTTCGTGTGCGTGCGTTTTAAAATCAAAGTTGAGAATATACCGCAATCAAGACGGTGTCGCTTGGTAGCTAGCCGTTTGAGTACGGGTCGGTCCACAGGGAAAACGTGTCTTTTCTAGTTGTTCTAACGAGTCAATTCCTATTTGTAGTAGGTTTTGATTTTCTATAAAAACTGAGGTTGAATTTGATTTGGATTAAAACCTTGCTAGGGTTAGGGTTAGGATTAAGTTAATTTGGAAAGTTAATTCTACTCACCGCTTTCTTTGCCCTAATTAAGATCTTAGGTGTTAAGGTAATAATTAACAAAGGGGATTAGCGCGATCAGGAAGAAACTTCGTTTCTTCCTTTTGGCCCTTGTCCGTCCTTTCTTAATTCTTAGCCCTAACCTCTATGGAAATCAATCACAACCGGTCTAACTAGGGAATCACCGCTATCTCGTGGGATAGGGTGCCTTAGTGAGCGGTGTGTGTTTGATTTGCATAAAATCCTATTTTTAAAATATTGAACGGGCAAGAAAGGAGTGAGAGATTTTCATCTCTCAAATCTTCCCCAAACCTAACCCTAACAAGTGAGGAACTACTCACTCATTAGAGAATTAATAAAGGAATTCATTTTTTTTTTGTGATTTTCTTTTAATAGCCTAATTAACTAGCGGAAAATAACTTTGGCAGATAAAAAAATTGCAGAGAAATAAAATTGCAGATAAGAAATTCAAGATAAAAAAAACTTACTTTTTATTGATGCTCTCTTTGACAATTACAATGGAATAAAAATTTAAAATTCTAGAAATTAAAAGAGGCATGCTCCAAAAAGAGCTGTAGGCTTCCTATTTATAGATAATAGAAACCCTAAGGTTTACATCTGATCCACATCTAAAATTACATGACTACCCTGATAAGCCTGGTCAACACACCGACACCCATCGACAGGATGCACCGATACGTGCTCAGCACGGCCGCGGAACCGCGGCCATAAGCCATGTTTGGCCGCGGATCCGCGGCCATGTGATGGGGACTTGGGCTGAATTCTTCTATGCAGCTTCAAGTTGCTTTTTACATCTGTTTTCTTTACTTGGTTCCTCAGAATCTTTTCCACTTTCTCCCAGATTTCCAACAGTGCAGAATTTGTGGACTTTTACCGTTTGCTTCGCGTTGAAGTATTGAACCTTGTGCTGCCCTTGTACTTTGTGTATTGAATTGTTTGGTGATCTTCATTTGTTCTTCGAACTGGTAGGCGGCATCTTGCAGATTCATCTATTTGTTGGTCGTAGTCTCACATTTGTAGCGTCTTTTCACCATTTTCACCGTATTGTTCTGAGAACCTGTAACCTGCAACTATTTAGCAGACATGGATCAAAAGCACCTATTTATTTGTAAAATGATTAAGAATGGGGAATATAATAATACAAAATTATGATATGAACACCCCCTTACGTGGACTTCAGACGAGGAAGAAGAGAATGGCGACATCGACTTCGGTAAGCAAGAATCAGGGTAAGTAGATATATATCTACGGGGGATGTCGGGTGGATGGTGTATATCACCCTCGTAGTTTCGTAGTATAGAACGCGATTGCTTTATGTTATATATATATATATATATATATATATATATATATATATATACTTATGTATTTTATGAGATGCGCATACTTAGCAAGAAATGATTATGTGACTTTGAGTTAGTTTAGCGTAGTTGTAGGAAAACGCTTATAGTGTAATTTCTTAGTCGCGAAACCCTAGAGTTAAGATTTGCATACACGCATACACACACGCTTACATTGTTTTACTTGTTCGTATATGGGGATATATACATATATATACATATAGGTATGTGAATATGTATATATATGTGTGTATACATATACATGGATGATGAGGATAGTATATGATATTTGGAGATGAGTCGATGAGATTGGGCTTGATGTCATGAGATCGGTGATATGATTTGGTTCATATTATGAGATACGATATGATGTTATAGCGGGTCCTTAGGCGTTGTGTTTTCATACACATACATACATATATATATATATATGTAGATGGTATCAGTAGGTACTAGACTTTAGATCGGTACCCAAGTTCATGATATGATGATAAGGATACCAGATAAATGATGAGATAAATGTGATATTCGACCCGTACCCAGATTGGGATGCCGTACGATGGATTTACAGTACGAGCTATATATTGATGATAGATCCGCACTCTTGACTCGAGAATGTCATATTATATATTGTATCGTATGTGATACTATTGAGGCGGGATCACCGACTATTATATTTATATATATCAACTCAGATTTAGGTGGTTTCCTTACCTTTTCGATTAGCCGGTTAGTTTAGTCCTGTAGTTTACTTGTAGATGTTAGACTAGACTCGAGTCATACATATTTCAAAACTAACGAATCATGAGTATTTTAAAGACAGGCCAAGGGATTCTACGGATATTTCAAAGGACGTACCTTCTCTTAAAAACATCGTAGCCCTTATTTTCTAAACACCACGATTCGTGTTATTTCAAATGGCAAGACAGTATGACTCGATCATATAAATGTATATTCTTTATTGTTGCGTTTACCATTTATTTTCCGCATATTTTTATTATTCGCATCGCATTGCATGCTTATTTGTGTATTGTTATATTAAACCCATGTGATCAGGACACCAGCACCATTACCGATGATGCGTATGTCTATGAACACTTACTTGCCGGCTCACACACATCATCATCGGTAATTACCATGTCACGTACACTTTTGAGAATATTAATTCATTGATATCGCTTGTTAGCTGATAGTTTCGATATATTATTATGGTGCTAGAATAGATATTGCATTTATTTACTGTGTTATCTCATGCATGTATATTCATATATTCATTTGCCATGCGTTAGTATGGGCCAGTCCGGATTACCGGAGCCCGGTATTCATTATTTATTTACATCGTGATTTATGGTTTCGGATTTCCATAAGATTTCTTGATTTAGAGAAACCGCAAAGATTTTATAAACTTATCATCTTTTTAAAAGATAGACAAAATGCGGTTTTCCCATGATATGATATGAGATATGTCCACCATGAGTTTTCTCGGCTCTTGAGAGATATCATACACCCGATTCGAGGAGGAGGAGGAACCGTCTGTGGGTGCATGGTGGACCCGGCGCGGTACTCCGGGGCAAGATGGACGCAGATTATGGCGTTGAGCCTGGCAGGGGAGCACAACCGACCGGTGATTGTATTGTGACTCAACGGATATCCGGAGGATACCGATCGAAGTATGGGCCAGTCCAGATAGCCGGAGCCCTAGATATTGAGATTTGATGATATGGGCCAGTCCGGATAGCCGGAGCCCTAGATATTGAGATTCGAGGATACAGGCCAGTCCGGATTGCCGGAGCCTGAGATATTGAGATATTTGGATTTATGTTTTGTGTCGATGCTTGACACTGATTCGATGTTGATTTCATTGATGATACCTCGATTTACATATACAGAAATCTCACTAAATTAAGAAAACAGTTTTCTCTTCATGATATATTCTATTTTCATTATATTGCATTCATACCTCATATTTATGATATGTTGCTACCTGAGGCACTGACACGAGCATTTGGTATTACACTTATGTATAGATGTTTACCCATGCCACTATTTTAGATGCTTCAGGATTTATCATTTTGAGGATATATTATGATCGTATGACCTAGGATTGAGTCATACACATGATTTCTGCTCTGTGATGTCTTCTACTCACGAGTTGGCAATTCACCCCCGTTGTGCCACAGTTTCTTGCAGGTTTGTCGTACAGGTTTCCTTGGCGGCTTTGCTGGCACACTACTTCATTCCGGGTGATTGCTTTGGTATGTGGGTTCACTCGCATCGTGACCACCCTTGTACCTTATTTTATTCAGTTGTATCTAGTAAACTCTATCAACCAACCTTGTATATTGTTTAGACATAGAAGACCAATTGTATATTATTTCGATCTTAGAGTCGCGCTTTTATTATTATGGTTTTCTTGATGATTTTGAGTTTCCTTTTGATTTTTTATCCTCGCCCTTCGGCGTTGTATATTATATTGCTTGCGTGGTTGTGACCGCCAATTGGCGAAGAGATATCTCCCGTTTGGAGATGCCTTTATTCATATATTTTCATGTTGTACCCTTTTGGGGCCAGTATTTACAAAGGAAACTCTGCCGAAATTTTCGGAAAAGATATGATGTTTAAAAATGTTTACTACGACTTTTCAAAGTGATTATATGCAAACTTTAAAACAAGTTTTCCTTCACTTTCTTCTTTTAAATGGTTTAGATTTCTGGGATTTTTTTGGCTTACTTGAATTAGATGGGGTCCTATAGACTTCATATGATTGAAGTGCCAGTCACGTGCCATTTGGGTCATGACAAAGTTGGTATCAGAGCGCTAGGTTAACCTTAGTTCGAGTCTATGTTTGACTATGCGGAGCCTAGGGCGTTTGTATATATTCGGAAGCTAAGCTTGACCTTACGAAACTTAGACTTAGTCGAGGGGGTATTAGACCCTAACTTTCGTCATATAGGTTGACCTTGGTTGATGGAGTAGGTGACTTAAGGAGAGTGACGTACCGTGTGTATGTTCCGCAGCATACTTACGATATGCTACTCCGCTTAAGAAGCCTTAGGATGTATATTTCCTTGCATAGCATTATATTCATTCATATGATCTATCCTCATCGATATTGTTTTATGGTTTTTGCTGCCACGATTACACGGGCAGAGAGTGCTACGGCTAGAGTTACGTCAGCACGAGCTCGTCACGGACGAGGACTGACCAGGGCGTGATTCCAGGGACACACGATTTCATAGATGTATTGTCCTATTGTGTTTTCACGCCATGAGCGTTTGATGGATCGCTTTTACAAATTTCTCGAACGTGCATATCAGCACCAGAGGATTTGGGCCACTGCTAGAGGGCAGCCGGAATGTGATGACCGTCGATCCACCGTTTATTCTTGATGATTGAGGCACTGTTCAGCGTGTGGACGAATGATTCAGTTGTTGCTGCGACTGACGAGACGTCGCCCAGATTTTGAAGCTAATGCCGCACGAGTTGTACTTAGAGATATGATAAAAGATCACTAGTCACCCAAAGAGGAATGACTATGACATGTGATTCGTTGCCTACCCCGATGCGAGGTCATCAGATTGATTGATACCGGCTAGAGATGACTTCACGCTGGTACGTTGAGAGTCGATAGAAGAATGATCGAATGTCAGAAACCCATTTTCCAAGTTTAAAGTATTCAGAGAAACATGCAAGTAATTCCGTGGACCTTCTAGAAGAATGAAACCCTAACTCGATATAATGACCATGAGAACGCCTTGAAACCTTAGGGTTTGCAGCAGTTCCACGGTGCCATTAATGAAGCTTTGGTTTGCCCTTCTACGGCTGGTCTATAGGTACTGTGGCATGTACTCGATATTATTAAACTGTACTCAAGATGTCGAGTTCTTAGGGGATTATGGAACCTTGACAAATTGATCGAAAGGTTCAACGTCATTCGGATATCATGGGATGGGATACATTGCTTGGGAAACTCCAGATACGAGTATAGCCATTGGAGCGCAGTCCATATAGCCACGAAGAGACGAGTCCGAATCAGTCGATATTAGAGAAAAGTGGAGTAAGAGGTTCGTACGAGATCGTGATGAGATGACGTTCCACTCCGCTGACATCAGAGATGTGATACGCATGCAGAGGCATTGTATATGGATATATCTTCCTGAAGGAGTCGTGACGAGTATGCAGCCGTTCCGGAACAAGAAACAGATTTAGTAAAGGATGATAACTTCCGGGCAGTTTGGCAGAAACGAGATTTGGGTGAGACTTCGACAGAACCTTTCTGGAGTACTATACGAGGAGACTTGGACTCAGGAGTGGTCATATTGCGCACACCCAGTAGGCCAGAGTACGGCATCGTCGACGAGACATATTATGAATGGCCATGACAGTTGGCCAGAGATCTTTAAAGGATGTGCCAGAGCGGTACTGTTTCCGCCACCTTTGATTTCGGTATTTTGGGCGATTTATTTACATGATTGAGATTTTGTGCGCCACAGTTGCACTTGACTTCGATTTGATATCATTTGAGATGTTGATTTTGATTTCATGCCTATGGTATGCATGTGATTTGACTTATGCTTTCGGCATAGTTTTCATGCACTTTTAGTATTTTGATTCGATTTTGTGCACGCCGATGCACATGGTTGCGAGATTATATACCACGGTATACCTGATTTGGATTTGGAGTGAAATGTGTTGTATATCGTCGATTTCGATTGTGATACTCAATATTTGTTTTCGTGCACCTTGTGCACTTGAGTTGGATTTTGCGCACACTTGACGCGCTTGATGCGATTTTGGTGCACACTAGATGCACTAAATCGAGATTCTTCATGCATATCAGATGCACTTGATATTGCTGTCAGGCACACACGTTGCCCTTGACAGGTGTTTCATGCACACCCGTTGCACATAGATTTTATTTCTGTGCACATGTATGGCACATTCATGGATTTTGTTTTCCGTGCGCACCAGACGCACGTGGCATTCTTATGCACATTTTGGGATTGATTCTTATGGAGCAGTACGTTTGAATGATATTTAGTATAGTAGCTGAGCAGGACTAGTCTGAGGACAGTACCTGAATATATTTTGCATACATTGATAGTTATCGAAGGGATTTCCAAGAAGGAGCTATAGTCTCAGTATTTACCTACGTGTCCGAGATGACACGAGACATTAACAAAGGAAACCCTTCTAAATTATTTTTTTCAAAACGGCAGGACGTGTATGTTAAACAGAGGGTTTGTGTATTATATATATATATATATATATATATATATATATATAGTTATTTTCTTACAATAGACGTCCGCCACTGTGCGGTGATACGCGCATCGCACAGCGACTTAAAAAGGTTTGGCTGCATTTCTTTCAGATGTTTACATGTATAGTTTTGATGTTTACATGTATAGTTTTGATGTATATCATGTTGGTTTTCGTATTGGATTTAGACATTGGTGTCTTCACCATAACTCCGATGATTGTAGGATGCTTGACGGATTTTGGATTTTGGATTTTGGATTATATACTCATTTTTTATGCGCATATATTGCGCTACGATGTGTTTTATGTATGATTTCGGAGCCCCGACGACTGGATCTATTTACTGAAATGTTTTAGTATTTGAGAGGTTTAAATTTAAATTCGGGGACCGAATTTCTTTAAGGGGGGAAGATTGTAACATTTCAGAAAAAAAATTATTATTTTGGGAATTTTTATAATTAAAAAATAAATATTATGAATATTTTATGATACGGTATAATTAAATACCGATAAATTGGGAAATATTTGGAAAATTATAGGAATTACGGAAATGAAGGTGTTTTATGTGATTTAGGAAAATTATGAATTTTTATAATTAATTATACAAAATTTTAATGCTAATCGTGATTAAATATCACTAATCGTGCATTAATCTAGTTTAGTGCATGTGACATGCACCTGTAAGTGCACAGCGGCGCCCCGGCCGTCGATCCGACGCCGGAGATGCGGAAACGAAAAACTTTGCAAAACTTGCAAACCGGCACCACCGTGCACTATCAACCCGGATCGGGCCACTAACCTAACTACTAGCAAACTAAAAGATGGGTAGAAAGATATACCGAGCGATCCGTGTCCTTCGGTCTTCTCGTCGTCGTCCCGATCTCCCGCAGAATCACCGTTCGTCACCTCCTCGTCGGAAAGGGCACCACGTAGCCGATTTCTTTTACGGGCTCCCACCTCTTGACCGAGGCAACTCGGGCACGAAGTTGGCAAGCCGACGCGTCCAAGAGTGTTGTAGGTGTAGTGTAGAATCTATGCCTCAATGGGGTGATTGAAGTTGCCATGGAGGAATGAGGAGGAGAATGAATAGGAGCAATGAGAAAATGGAGCTAGTCTTTTTGCAAACATAGAATGAGATGAATGATAATTTTTCCCACATGAAAAATGAACTCACTCTCTCTCCCTAGTAGTGGCTGGCCCCTTTCTCAAAATGGGAGTGTCATGGAATCAACAAGAAGGGAGGTGAGTGTAGGAAAAGAAGAATGGTGACCACACCCCCAAAAGCAAGCCTCACATCCATAAACAAATCAATCTCTTCTCATTAATGCATGGAGTTGATTCAAAAAGAATCTCATGATTATGAAGCCACATTTACAAACAACCCCTTCCACAAAAACTAATTTGCAAAACTGCAAATAAACCCCTCCATCAGAAAGTCCGGCCGGAAAGGAACAAAGGAAAACCGGCAGGAACGGAATGCAAATTGGCAACTTCAGAAAACTGATCCCGTAATAAATTACAGGAAAACCCCGCGACTGCATATACATGCCCGCATTTGTATTCCCACTGAACACAAATGCAAAGAGACAAAATCTACACTGTCTAATACTAGGATCCGGCTTAAACCAAAGCCGGCTAGTAAAATCCGTCCGATCACGATTCGTGCAATACCGCACGTATCTGATCGAACCCTGCCATATCTCCATACGGCATCTACAGTGTTTCGCCCGAAACTTGAGTAACTGTGTGTGGGGGGCTCTAAAGACTCGTCAATACTATGCTGTGGATTTAACCACTAACACGTCAGAGGTATCAGCCATACGTAACGAGCTACCAGCTATTGACCAAAGGAACGTCGATGAGCGAACTCATCCTGACATCCTACTGAGCCTGTCAGTGACAATATCCGTACAGTCAGGTCCGTTCATCTATGAGCATCGCATGGCGGGCCTAGGGGGTTGGTAAAAGTCAGTCCCCCAAAAGCGGTACAAGTCGTGTCGGAGTGTAGCCCAGAACACCCTGAGATACTACTGGAATACCTACCAGTAAATCTCCTGCCTCGGCCGAGGGCTTTGTGTAATAGCTCTCCTAGACACAGCGCGACCTAACCCCCAATACCGGGAGAGACGAACCCCTGCAGATCCGCTCACTGCCTCCATGTGGCTCGGGACTGTACCCAACTAAAACCTGTTTGCACGTCTCCTTTGAGCGTGGTAAGGTAGTAATCTAAGTACAGTGGGAACTCACACGAGACAAATGATGATCTCAGGTCGATGAACTAACCTGTACACATGTCACCTGGGAACTGCTATCTGACGTCTGGTATAAGACCAACTAGCAGGTTCCCCGCGAGTCCTGTGCGGTATACTCATAACCCAATGAGTACCTGTATACATCTTAGGTGAACCAACAGACACCAGTGGCTTGTGAGAACGGCCACCGCCCCTCGTCGGGGTCTTGACTGTATACACTAATCTACTCTGGAGAATCGATGCCCTGTCTCGAAACTCCCACGACTAGGGACCTTTTAAGGATATGCTTATAGACCCCAGCTCCCACGTATATGATCGCCCTCATACTGCTGGTTGTCAAGCAAGAATCCTAGGGGCTCTATCAACGTGCAATAGTGACCTGTAAGGTCACCTAAAGCAGTACATGATGATAAAGATAAACCAGATAGCATACTATCATCTCGAGTAAGACTGTCCTACCGGTATAGGTCCTCCCTCAATCATTGCAATCACGTGCCTATGATCTAATAATTGACTCTGAGGACACTATATCCAACAATCTCCCACCTGCACTCAAGGCTAATTATTGCGATGTCGCATACTCACAGCCCATGTGATACCGAACACCCAACTCCTCTACTAGTCAGTCTCACAAAGCTCGTTTGCGAAACTATTGCGTTCGAGGAATAGCCTCAGTGAGTGGATCTGCTGTGATGTTTCTTTCTATGTCTCTCTTTATCTCAAGTTCGCGGAGAAACCCATCTCCCGAAATGAGCAATACCTGTCTTAGAATATGTTTGGATGTCTGATGGGACCTAGTTCATAAGTGAACTCCAAATCCAAACTTCTTAGACTGTATCATCAACTGAACTTAATCAGTATCCTGCGCCATGCCTCCCTCAGTATCTTCTTGGATCACCTGTCCAAAATACTGCCCCTCGTCAGAGGGAAAACTATGACTCTGATGACCACCCTGTTGTCCATGTCACCTTGGAAGCCTGGAATGATAACTGTCTCCTAAAATAGGCTGTTGTTATCATATCCCTAGAACATTTACTTATGTTCTAAAACGGCTTCCTAATGTCTCTCCAGGATTGGGTTAATATCAACTTATTGCATCTACTGCAAGAACAACATTTGGTGTGGTACTTGACATCTCATGATTGACTCAATTGCCTAAGCAAGTGATCTGCCAATCATGCACATCCCTCTCCCCTTTAGTCTGTAAGACACCTTTAGAGAGGGTGACTCCATCACCTGCAGGTACACTACCGTGCCTGGAGTCGTCCATTCTAAAACACCTTCAGAATGCTATCTATATACCCAGATTGGGAAACCACCCAAATCTAGATCTAAAACCATAGATCTAGTAACCAGAATGTCAAATATAATATCCAAGTCCTTTGTGGAGAAACCACTGTGTGACAACCAAAGTTTAACCGATCGTAGTATAGGAATCTCACTTCCTACTCTGTGTATGTCATCCAAATACCAGGACATCACACCTTACTACCTTCTTAATAGATCCATCCCCTATTCTGATGAAGTCAAAACTATGACTGTCATATCAGAAATAGATGATCTATCTCCGCTATATCTGCTTTAGTCTATAAATAGACATAAGCCACTTGTCCACTATGCTTCCGCTGCTCCCACTGACTACGACAACCCTCTGGCAGAGTCATATAGACGTACACTTCTAAAGCTAGTTCAGAATGACGCTATATTCATCCTCCTGCCGGGTCTCACAGTCTGGAGCAACAACAATGGAAAGTCTGGGTAAACAAGAACCTCCCTGCCACTGTCCTTGAGCATACCGAAGTACCTTTAGAGTACCTGAGGTTGCCCACCATATCTGCGGAGTGGCCAATGGAATGTCAAGCCAGATTGAATCTTTAGGTTCCTATCAAATCTTCAGTAATCGTTTGCGGTTCTGGAATCACTTCCAGTTCTACCATTCTCCCACTACTGTTTTCTGAAAAAAATCCATATCTATTAAAAATGTGGCGAGTCAAGAACAATATCACTATTGATCTTCCAGATGGTAGAAAATCGTCCCTCGTCATAGCCTAGGTCAACCCACAAACAGCCATTACAGAAACATGTCTTGAGTTATCCAGAGTCTGGTTTTAAGCACAAGCCGGACAACTCCCCGTACCTTAACATCGTCAAGATACGAACTGTTCTATATCCAATACAGAAACAGAGGCACTGATTTAATTGAACCAGATTCAAATCATGCAGCTGTCTCCACCGCATGGCAACTAAATGGAAGGAGAAGCCGATCAGCATTACTCAACTTAGGAGTACTTCCATTTATGAGTAACCTGAAAGAGAAGCAAGTTCTCTTAAACATTACTATCAACTGAACACCATTCACAAGTATCTACAACTTCGATTACCTTGAAGAATCCCGATACTTGCAACACCTGGTTCTCTACTTTACTCTTATACTTATAACTTCTCAAAACTTGGACCTTATGTTTCTACGAAATGCATGTCTAAGACCCAGAGAAGACACAAGTAAACAGAATATAGTACGAGTACCTACCCCTCTGTCCTAATAGACACTGGACAACATAAAATATTCTGTATAAGTCCCTTGAGTCTAATAACTCATTCACTGTGTGTCATAGGTTGAAAACTGTACTTATGGTTAAGAAGAATTACACCGCTGTTCAATGCTCCTTACCTAACCATCCACTGATATAGGTAAATGTCATAGACATAATTTCAAAAAGTTATATCTCACTCTATAAAAATAGACGTACAGATATATCAATTTGAAATTGGCGCATAGCAACGGATATTCAAAACCAAATATTTGCCGACCGGCAAACAGCCCAGGCGATTTCCTCAAATATCACCAATTACAACGAATTCCGATATAGTGAGGATAATCACCTAATTCCCAATAACTTACTCTCACTCATCATCTGTAAAACCATACAGATGTGAGAATCATACCTGGTAAATACATACCCTGGAGCAAGTGTCTAATTGGGAAATTAGTTTTCTTTTAACAGTACACAGTGAAACTGAAACATTGAAATGTTTCGTAGGGGTATCCGGGTATTCCTAGTAATGCCTATTCCATTATCCATATTCACAACTGTAACCGTATAATTCTTTGCCATCTCTCCAAATCCCTTTATATGTCTTTAATCATTACCTTCTGCACACCCCTTTCGGCCAAATGGTTTTCTTCCTTCCCTACCATTCGGCACCAGCCTATGGTTTGGAAGAAGACTATCCAATAAGCATAATGGGTGTACTGTCCTAATCCTAGGAGCACTCGCGATGCGAGAGAAGGTGAAGATAAAAGACAACCGAATAATCCTTATTCATATTTCTCCTGAACCAGAATCCATCCCCGAACTGGAACAAGTTCCTTTCGAGTTCGTATATAACCATACGATGGAGTATCCAATAAACTGTGGATCTTCGTAGCGATACGGAGTGTCCTGGAGAAATACAAAGGTGAAATGGGAATGGTAATGAAATACTTGGTTTGGTCGTGAATAGCAGTCGCAATTTACTTTGCCCTCTTACTAATCCCTTTCTTTGTCTTAACTTAATACCTTCTGTACACCGTTTAGGCTACCGTTCGGCACCAGCCTAAGGTTTGGAAGAAGACTATCCAATTTGCGTAATAGGTGTACTGTCTCCTAAACCAAGGAGTACTCACAACCTGAGAGAAGGTAAAAGGAAAAGATAACTGAATAGTCCTATTCGTTTTCTCCAGAACCGGAAACCATCCTCGAATAAATTCCTTCGAGTTCGTATATAACCATACGATGGTTTTGTCCAATGGAAGTGGACGTTCGTAGTAATACGGGGTGTCCTGGAGAAAAGGGTAAAAGTAGGAGTAGCAATGAGGTTTGCAACTCAGACAATCCAAAAGCCAGTCTTATAAGAAGGTTCGGTCAACTTGGTCACTGAGTCATAGTCTAGGGTCGGGTCAATGGTCGCTGCCAAAAAGAGAGAGAAAAGAAACACTCAGCGTGCACTCTAACCTAGATCAGAATGGTTATCACTTTATCTAATCAGGAAACCTCCCACTGTACCATCAAATTCTTCCCCAAACCTGAAAGAAGAATTAATCGGGATCACCCGAGGAGTAAACCAACTCATCAGTAGGAATCGGGATCCAACTATCATCGCATGATAACGTGACGGAATTCGCTCACGTTATCACACTCCAGAAGGTATGCGCATATCTGGCAAGTTTCAGTTTCTTTAGAAACTCCCGATGTGATTTTTGCCCCATGCTCTTATGACCTTGACGAAAGTCAACAAATCATAAGTCACATGTCAAGTTCTACCCGTCATTGTCCAGGTTAATTTGAACCCACCCGTACAAGCCCTTGACGAAGGTCAACAAGGCTATACGACTGTCCCAAACCAACGCATCTATCTATGCAGCAGAAAGGTAACAAGCAGCTACCATACACTATACATTGACGAAGGTCAACAAACATAGCATGAATACTACGTGCTACCCGTCTGAAACGACGGAGGGGTACGAATGGTTTCTGGCGAAAAACCTTTAACGTAATGAACTTGATATCGTTGAAGGTGTAAGTGCACGGCGGCGCCCCGGCCGTCAATCCGACGGCCAAATGCGGAAGCGGTGATAAACTTTAATTTTTACTTGAACTGGCAAACCGCCGCGCACTAATACCCGGATCGAACCATTAATTAGTCCTAGCTAACTAAAAGAAAGGGAAGAGAGATATACCGACTGATCCAAGTCCTCCGGTCTTCTCGTCGTCGTCCCGATCTCCTGCGGAAGCTCCGGTCTCCACCTCGTCGTCGGAAGTGCACCACATCGCCTACTTCTTTTACGGGCTCCCACCTCAATGCCGAGGCAACTCGGGCACGAAGCTGGCTAGTCGACGTGCCCAAGATTTGCTGTAGAATGTAGTGTACAAGTCTCATTTGGGGTTGTGGAATTGCCTTTTTGAGATGGTGGAGGAATTGATTTTTGAGATGAACTAGAGAGCTTTTCTTAGCACCATGAGAATCAAAAATTGCCACACCAAAAATGAAAAATCCCCCACTCCAATAGTGGCCGGCCCAAGAAAATGTGAAGGGTGAGAATGGAGAGAAAGTCAAGGGAGTAGGTGAGCTATCATGCAAGCATGGATAAAGAGTGATGATTAAAACAAAATCATCACAAACATAGACAAACACTCCAAAACAACCATGATGACTCCAAATGGTCAAGCCATCATGAAGAGGTCAAGAAGTCAAGGTCAAAGGAGCAACCATGATGATCCAACCAATATGCAAAGAACCCCTCCACAAATACTTATTTGCAACAATGCAAATAAGCCCTTCTCCACCAAACATCGGCCAATGAACGATACAAAGGAAATTGGCCGAAACGGAAAGCAAGCTGGCAACTCCAGAAAACTGGTCCCGTAATAGATTACAGGAAACCCCGATACTGTGCATACACACCCGCATTTGTATTCCGACCGAAATACAAATGCAATAAGACAAAATCTACAATGTACTATACTAGGATCCGGCTTAAACCAAAGCCGGCTAGTAATGATCCGTTCGATCCTGATCCGTGCAATACCGCACGTACCTGATCGAACCCTGCCATATAACCATACGGCCTGTAGTACAAACTGTCCGATCCAGATCCGTGCAATACCGCACATATCTAATCGGACCTTACCATATCTCCATACGGCCTCTACAGCTTTCGCCCGAAAGCTTGAGTAACTGAATGTGGGGGACTCTAAAGACTCGTCAACACCTTGGTTGTGGATTTAACCACTAGCACGTCAGAGGTATAAGCCAATACGTAACGAGCTACCAGGTATTGACTAAAAGGGACGTCTGTGAGCGAACTCAGCCTGACAACCCTACTGAGCCTGTCAGTGACAATATCCGTACAGTCCGGTCCGTTCGTCTATGAGAATCGCATGGCGGGCCTAGGGTGTTGGTAAAAGTCAGACCCCCAAAAGCGGTACAAGTCGTGTCGGAGTGTAGCCCAGAACACCCTGAGATACTACTGGAATACCTACCAGTAAATCTCCTTGCCTCGGCCGAGGGCTTCGTGTAATGGCTCTCCTAGACACAGCGCGACCTCACCCCCAATACCGGCAGAGACGAACCCCTGAAGATACGCTCACTGCCTCCATGTGGCTCGGGACTGTACCCAACTAAAACCTGTTTGCACGACTCCTTTGAGCCGTGGTAGGGTAGTAATCAAAGTACAGTGGGAACTCACACGAGACAAATGACGATCCCCAGGTCGATGAACTAACCTGTACACATGTCACCAGGGAACTGCCATCTGACGTCTGGTATATGACCAACTAGCATGTTCCCGGCGAGTCCTGTCCGGTGTACTCATAACCCAATGAGCACCTGTATACATCTTAGGTGATCCAACTGACACCAGTGGCTTGTGAGACCGGCCACCGCCCCTCGTCGGGGTCTCGACTGCATACACTAGTCTACTCTGGAGTATCGATGCCCTGTCTCGAAACTCACACGACTAGGGACCATTTAAGGATATGCTTATAGACCCCAGCTCCCACTTATATGATCGCCCTCATACTGCTGGTGGTCAAGCAAGAATCCTAGGGGCTCTATCAACGTGTAATAGCGACTTGTCAGGTCACCTAAAGCAGTACACGATGATAAAGGTAAACCAGATAGCATACTATCATCTCGAGTAAGACTGTCCTACCGGGATAGGTCCTCCATCAATCATTGCAATCACGTACCTGTGACCTAATAATTGACTCTGAGGGCACTATCTCCAACAATCTTCCACTTGCACTCAAGGCTAATTATTGCGATGTCGCATACTCACAGCCCGTGTGATACCGAACACCCAACTCCTCTACTAGTCAGTCTCACAAAGCTCGTTTACGAAACTATTGCGTTCGAGGAATAGACTTAGTGAGTGGATCCGCTTTGTTGTTTCTTTCTATGTCTCTCTATATCTCAAGTTCGCGGAGAAAGCCATCTCCCGAAAAGAGTAATACCTGTCTTAGAATGTCTGGATGTCTGATGGGACCTAGCTCATGAACTCCAAATCCAAACTTCTTAGACTGTATCGTCAACTGAACTTAATCAGTATCCTGCTCCATGCCACCCTCAGTATTGCCTTGGACCACCTGTCCAAAATACTGCCTTTCGTTAGAAGGAAAACTATAACTCTGACAATCACCCTGTCGTCCATGTCACCTTGGAAGCCTGGAATGATAACTGTCTCCTTAATGAGGCTGTCGTTATAATTTCCCTAGAACATCTACTTATGTTCTAAAACTGCTTCCGACTGTTTCTCCAGGATTGGATCAAATGTCAACTTATTGCATCTAGTGCAAGAACAACATCTGGTGTGGTACTTGACATCTCATGATTGACGCAATTGCCTAAGCAAGTGATCTGTCAATCATGCACATCCCTCTCCCCTTTAGTCTGTAAGACACCTTTAGAGAGGGTGACTCCATCTTCTGCAGGTAAACTACCGTGCATGGAGTCGTCCATTCTAAATACTCTTTGAATGCTGTCAAGTACCCTGATTGGGAAACCACCCAAATCTAGATCTAAAACCATAGATCCAGTAGCCAGTATGTCAGATATAAAATCCAAGTCCTTTGTGGAGAAACCACTGTGTGACGACCAAAGTATAACCGATTGTAGTATAGGAGTTTCTTTCCCTACTCTGTGTATGTCATCCAAATACCATGACATCACACCCTACTACCTTCTTAACAGATCCATCCCCTATTCTGATGAAATCAAACCTATGACTGTCACATCAGAAATGGATGATCTATCTCCGCTATATCTGCTTTAGTCTACAAATAGACATAAGCCACCTGTCCACCAATGCTTCCGCTGCTCCCACTGACTACGCCAACCCTCTGGCAGAGTCATATAGACGTACACTTCTAAAACTAGTTTAGAACGACGCTATACTCATCCTCCCGCCGGGTCTCGCAGCCTGGAACAACAGCAATGGTAATTGTGGGTAAACAAGAACTTCCCTGTCACCGTCCTTGAGGCTACCGTAGTACCTCTCGGGTGCCTGAAGTTACCCACCGTATCTGCGAAGTGGCCAATGGAATGTCAATCCAGATTGAATCTTTAGGTTCCTTATCAAATCTTCAGTAATCGTTTGTGGTTCTGGAATCACTTCCAGTTCTACCATACTCCCACTACTGTTTTCTGAAAAAATCCATTTTTTAATAAAACTGTGGCGAGTCTAGAACAATATTGCTATTGTTCATCCAGATGGTAGAAAATCAACCCTCGTCATAGCCTGGGTCAACCCACAAACAGCCATTACAGAAACGTGCCTAGAGTTATCCAGAGTCTGGTTTTAATCATAAGCCAGACAACTCCCCGTACCTTAACAACGTTAAGATATGAACTGTTCTATATCCAATATAGAACCAGAGGCACTGATTTAATTGAACCAGATCCAAATCATGCAACTGTCTCCAGTGCATGTCAACTAAATGGAAGAAGGCCGATCAACGTTACTCAACTTAGGAATGCTTCCAATCATGAGTAACCTGAAAGAGAAGCAAAATCTCTTAATCACTACTATCAACTGAACACCATACGCAAGTAGCTACATCTTCGATCTCTTTGAAGAATCCCGATACTTGCTACATCTGGTTCTCTACTCTATTCAAATACCTATAACTTCTCAAAATTCGGACCCTGTGTTTCCGCGAAACACCTGTCTAAAAACTAGAGAAGTCATAAGTAAACCGAATATAGTACGAGGACCAACCCCTCTGTCCTGATGGACCCTGGACAACATTCAATACTCTGTATAAGTCCCTTGAGTCTGATAACTCATTCACTGTGTGTCGTAGGTTGAAAACTGTACTTATGGTTAAGAAGAATTACACCGCTGTTTAATGCTCCTTACCTAACCATCCACCGATATAGGTAAATGTCATCGACATAATTTCAAAAAGGTATGTCTCACTCTATAAAAATAGACGTACAGATATATCAATTTGAAATTGGTGCATAACAGCGGATATTCAAAACCAAAAATTTTGCCGACCGGCAAACAGCCCAGGTGATCTCCTCAAATATCACCGATTACAACGAATCCCGATATAATGAGGACGATCACCCAATTCCCAATAACTTACTCCCACTCATCATCTGTAAAGCCATACAGATGTGCGAATCGTACCTGGTAAATACATACCCTGGAGTAAGTATCTAATCGGGAAATCAATTTTCTTTTAACAGTACCCAGTGAAACTGAAACATTGAAATGTTTCGATGGGGTATCCCGGTATTCCCAGTAATGCATCTTCCAGATTCACGACTGTAACCGTATAGTTCTTTGCCACCAAATCCCTTCATATGTCTTTAGTCATTACCTTCTGCACACCCCTTTAGGCCTAATGGTTTTCTTCCTTCCCTACCGTTCGGCACCAGCCTATGGTTTGGAAGAAGACAATCCAATAAGCATAATGGGTGTACTGTCCCAATCCTAGGAACACTCGCAAAGCGAGAGAAGGTGAAGATAAAATACACCTGAATAAATCTTATTCCTATTTCTCCTGAACCAGAATCCATCCCCGAACTGGAACAAGTTCCTTTCGAGTTCGTATATAACCATACGATGGAGTATCCAATAAACTGTGGATCTTCGTAGTGATACGGAGTGTCCTGGAGAAATACAAAGGTGATTTAGGATTGGCGAAGGAATACTTGGTTTGGTCGTGAATATCAGTCGCAATTTACTTTTCCCTCTTACTAATCCCTTGCTTTGTCTTAACTTAATACCTTCTGCACACCATCGTTATGCTAATTGGTTTTCTTCATTCCCTACCGGTCGGCACCTGCCTATGGTTTGGAAGAAGACTATCCAATTTGCGTAATAGGTGTACTAACTCCTAAGCCAAGGAGTACTCGCAACCTGAGAGAAGGTAAAAGGAAAAGACAACTGAATAATCCTATCCGTTTTCTCCAGAACCGGAAACCATCCTCGAATATATTCCTTCGAGTTCGTATCTAACCATACGATGGTTTTGTCCAATGGAAGTGGACGTTCGTAGTAAAACGGGTTGTCCTGGAGAAAAGGGTAAAAGTAGGAGTGGCAATGAGGTCTGCAACTCTGACAATCCAAAAGCCAGTGTTTAAGAAGGTTCGGTCAACTTGGTCTCTGAGTCATAGTCTTAGGGTCGGGTCAAATGGTCGCTGCCAAAGAGAGAGAGAAAAGAAACACTCAGCGTGCACTCTAACCTAGATCAGAATGGTTTCCAATTTATCTAATCTGGAAACCTCCCACTGTACCTCAAATTCTCCTCCAAACCTGAAAGAAGAATTAGTCGGGGTTACCCGAGGAGTAAACTAACTCATAAGTGGGAATCGAGATCCAACTCTCATCGCATGATAACGTGACGGAATCCGCTCACGTCATCACACTCCAGAAGGTATGCGCATATCTGGCAAGTTTCAGTACTTTTGAAACTCCCGATGAGATTTCTGTCCCATGCTCTTATGACCTTGACGAAGGCCAACAAAT
This sequence comes from Agapanthus africanus, assembly GCA_030015575.1. Lineage (NCBI taxonomy): Eukaryota > Viridiplantae > Streptophyta > Magnoliopsida > Asparagales > Amaryllidaceae > Agapanthus > Agapanthus africanus. The sequence goes on along the minus strand of CM057340.1, from coordinate 163,980,900 downwards.
CATAAGTCACATGTCAAGTTCTACCCGTCATTCTCCAGGTTGATTTGAACCCACCCGCATAAGCCCTTGACGAAGGCCAACAAGGCTATACGACTGTCCCAAACCAACGCATCTATCTATGCTGCAGAAAGGCAACAAGCAGCTACCATACACTATGCCTTGACGAAGGCCAACAAACATAGCATGAATACTACGTGCTACCCGTCTGAAACGACGGAGGGCTATGAATGGTTTCTGGCGAAAACCTTTAACGTAAAGAACTTGATATCGTCGAAGGAACGGATAGCTTTTTAAAATATAGTGACGAAAACCTTTACTAAAGAGGTCACTCCCGGTGAAGGGATCTCGGCTCTTTCCCCGTAGAATGGGGTGCAGGATATTCCAAATGAATACCGCGATGCAAAGAAAAAGTAATCGGCTATAGTGAAGTTATTGCCCTGACACAAACTTTTGTCCAAGGGGTCACTCCCGGTGAAGGGATCTCGGCCCTTGCCTCGTCGACTGAGGAGCAGGATATTCCAACTGAATACCACGATGCAAAACAAAAGAGAACGTCCTTGCAATAACAGCTTTTTGAAAAGTGTTCCAACAACATCAGATAAGGTTTGTTTTAACTTGCATTGATCTGAATCAACGCAGTCCCATCAATTGATCACACCACAAAGAACGAAAATATACTGATGTATGTATATGCCATCCGCATTCGCCACTGGGTCCCGTCATTACCCGTTAGGTTAGCTAACTAACGACAGAGCGGGGACTGGACTAGCGCGGATGTAAAACATATACAACATCTACTAATATATATACCAATATATTATATTCGCTCAAGGCGTGAAAGAAATGCAACATCACAGATATGTACAGCATCACAGAAACAATACAGATATCTGGGATCCCCGGGTTTCACAGAGCCACTACTGAAACCCGACGTTCCCCTGGTCGTGTGGATAGCCTGTGCAATGAAAACCTAGACCCCTACGGGCGCGGCAAGTCACCCGCCAAAACCTGAAGCGAGGCAGCCCCCTTCAGCAACGTGAATGGACCACCCAGCACTTCACGGAATCCGGTAACTTGGGCACCCCTCATGGGTCAACCTGTACCCCCTACGAGTGCGGCGAATAGCCCGCCAATCCTAGAGTGAAGCCCCCTCCGTCTCAACGCCATGAGATGCGGGCTTGTTGCCTTCTAGAATCCGGCTATCCGTGCACCCCTCCGCGGGGTAATCCTAGTACAGAAAGTAAAATATACATACAATGGGTACATCGACCGCAACCTGGCCGTGCCCCAAAATAATAATACAAACAGGCAGTGACGGCAGTCCACATGTCGGACGCTCGCCCCGCAATATCAAATGTACATAATACAACCACAACTGTACTAGCATTGCATCCAGGCTACCCCCACGACCGATCCGCAACATCACAGCAAAAACAGAACCTCAACGTGAAAGTCACGTTCGCAAATCCGTCTAACCGGGCTATAGCAGTTAGACCGGATTTACCGAACAAGTGGCATTCACGGTCGCAGATATAATGTAAATACTGTGAAATAATGTGTTTAAAATATCCGATCAATCAAATTTTAACAAGTGGGCCCCAAAGCATTACTGTAGCAGATCAGGAAATTTTGGGCCCAATGTTATTATTCCAAAACCCCAATTTTAACCCCAGAAAGATACTGTAGAAATTTGGTGCAGGGATCTCCACAGTGTGTGGCGGAACCGCGGCGAGAAGGGGGTGTTTGCGGCGGTTCCGCGCTCCAACAGTGGAATCACTTCATCGAATTTTTACAGAACTCTTATAATCTCCAGTACATCAATTTTATACAACCTGAAAAATTTTTGAAGACCAAAAAATTTCAACAGAAAACTGTCGTTTTGAAAAACACGGTTTTGGAACTTTTGATCGATCGGAAATGCAAACACATTATACAAAGCTAGACTAAGTTAATGGCGAGGCTCTGATACCACTGTAAGTGCACGGCGGCGCCCCGGCCCTCAATCCGACGGCCAAATGCGGAAGCGGTGATAAACTTTAATTTTTACTTGAACTGGCAAACCGCCGCGCACTAATATCCGGATCGAACCATTAATTAGTCCTAGCTAACTACAAGAAAGGGAAGAGAGATATACCGACTGATCCAAGTCCTCCGGTCTTCTCGTCGTCGTCCCGATCTCCTGCGGAAGCTCCGGTCTCCACCTCGTCGCCGGAAGTGCACCACATCGCCTACTTCTTTTACGGGCTCCCACCTCAATGCCGAGGCAACTCGGGCACGAAGCTGGCTAGTCGACGTGCCCAAGATTTTCTGTAGAATGTAGCGTACAAGTCTCATTTGGGGTTGTGGAATTGCCTTTTTGAGATGGTGGAGGAATTGATTTTTGAGATGAACTAGAGAGCTTTTCTTAGCACCATGAGAATCAAAAATTGCCACACCAAAAATGAAAAATCCCCCACTCCAATAGTGGCCGGCCCAAGCAAATGTGAAGGGTGAGAATGGAGAGAAAGTCAAGGGAGTGGGTGAGCTATCATGCAAGCATGGATAAAGAGTGATGATTAAAACAAAATCATCACAAACATAGACAAACACTCCAAAACAACTATGATGACTCCAAATGGTCAAGCCATCATGAAGAGGTCAAGAAGTCAAGGTCAAAGGAGCAACCATGATGATCCAACCAATATGCAAAGAACCCCTCCACAAATACTTATTTGCAACAATGCAAATAAGCCCTTCTCCACCAAACTTCGGCCAATGAACGATACAAAGGAAATTGGCCGAAACGGAAAGCAAGCTGGCAACTCCAGAAAACTGGTCCCGTAATAGATTACAGGAAACCCCGATACTGTGCATACACACCCGCATTTGTATTCCGACCGAAATACAAATGCAATGAGACAAAATCTACACTGTACTATACTAGGATCCGGCTTAAACCAAAGCCGGCTAGTAATGATCCGTTCGATCCTGATCCGTGCAATACCGCACGTACCTGATCGAACCCTGCCATATAACCATACGGCCTGTAGTACAAACTGTCCGATCCTGATCCGTGCAATACCGCACATATCTAATCGGACCTTGCCATATCTCCATACGGCCTCTACAGCTTTCGCCCGAAAGCTTGAGTAACTGAATGTGGGGGACTCTAAAGACTCGTCAACACCTTGGTTGTGGATTTAACCACTAGCTCGTCAGAGGTATAAGCCAATACGTAACGGGCTACCAGGTATTGACTAAAAGGGACGTCTGTGAGCGAACTCAGCCTGACAACCCTACTGAGCCTGTCAGTGACAATATCCGTACAGTCCGGTCCATTCGTCTATGAGAATCGCATGGCGGGCCTAGGGGGTTGGTAAAAGTCAGACCCCCAAAAGCGGTACAAGTCGTGTCGGAGTGTAGCCCAGAACACCCTGAGATACTACTGGAATACCTACCAGTAAATCTCCTTGCCTCGGCCGAGGGCTTCGTGTATTGGCTCTCCTAGACACAGCGCGACCTCACCCCCAATACCGGGAGAGACGAACCCCTGAAGATACGCTCACTGCCTCCATGTGACTCGGGACTGTACCCAACTAAAACCTGTTTGCACGACTCCTTTGAGCCGTGGTAGGGTAGTAATCAAAGTACAGTGGGAACTCACACGAGACAAATGACGATCCCCAGGTCGATGAACTAACCTGTACACATGTCACCAGGGAACTGCCATCTGACGTCTGGTATATGACCAACTAGCATGTTCCCGGCGAGTCCTGTCCGGTGTACTCATAACCCAATGAGCACCTGTATACATCTTAGGTGATCCAACTGACACCAGTGGCTTGTGAGACCGGCCACCGCCCCTCGTCGGGGTCTCGACTGCATACACTAGTCTACTCTGGAGTATCGATGCCCTGTCTCGAAACTCACACGACTAGGGACCATTTAAGGATATGCTTATAGACCCCAGCTCCCACTTATATGATCGCCCTCATACTGCTGGTGGTCAAGCAAGAATCCTAGGGGCTCTATCAACGTGTAATAGCGACTTGTCAGGTCACCTAAAGCAGTACACGATGATAAAGGTAAGCCAGATAGCATACTATCATCTCGAGTAAGACTGTCCTACCGGGATAGGTCCTCCATCAATCATTGCAATCACGTACCTGTGACCTAATAATTGACTCTGAGGGCACTATCTCCAACAGAAGGAACCGGATAGCTTTATAAAAATATAGTGACGAAAAGCTTTGCTAAAGAGGTCACTCCCGGTGAAGGGATCTCGGCTCTTTCCCCATGGAATGAGATGCAGGATATTCCAACTGAATACCATGATGCAAAGCAAAAGTAATCGGCTATAGTGAAGTTATTGCCTTGACGCAAACTTCTGTCCAAGGGGTCACTCCCGGTGAAGGGATCTCGGCCCTTGCCTCGTCGACTGAGGAGCAGGATATTCCAACTGAATACCACTGTGCAAAACAAAAGAGAACTCCCTTGCAATAACAGCTTTTTGAAAAATGTTCCAACAACATCAGAATAGGTTTGTTTATTTTGCAGTGATCCGAATCAACGCAGTCCCATCAATTGATCACACCACAAAGAACGAAAATAATGATGTACGTATATGCCATCCGCATTCGCCACTGGGTCCCGTCATCACCTGTTAGGTTACTTAACTAACGACAGAGCGGGGACTGGAGTAGCGCGAATGCAAAACATATACAACATCTACTAGTATATATATCAATATATAATATTCGCTCAAGGCGTGATAAAAATGCAACATCACAGAAATGTAATCAGCATCACAGAAAAATACAGATATCTGGGATCCCCGGGTTTCATAGAGCCGCTACTGAAACCCGACGTTCCCCTGGTCCTGTGGATAGCCTATGCAATGAAAATCCTAGACCCCTACGGGCACGGCAAGTCACCCGCCAAAACCTGAAGCGAGGCAGCCCCCTTCAGCAACGTGAATGGATCACCTAGCACTTCACGGAATCCGGTAACTTGGGAATGTAGGGTTCCTAGGCACCCTAATGAGGTCTCACAAGGCATCAACCATGCCAATTTAAAATTTTACGGTGCCGAGAAACCCTAAACTACGGATCGTTGGCTAGATTTCTAGGCGAAAAGTAAACTAGTTAACACTTAACTATAAGAATCGGAAATACAACCTTTGTAGATCCGGTGCTCCATATCCATAGCTCCGCAATGAAGTCGTCTCGCTGTCCAAAACAAATCCCGGGCTCTAGCGTCGGCTTCATCGGAGAATAGGCGAGCTAGGTCGTCGATGTCCATGCCGAAGATGATCTACGTCGAAGCATCGCTAGATCAAGCTCCACCTTCACCAAGCCATGAAAACTTGTGAAGGAAACACCCTATACTACTTGGCAAGAGGTAGAGGATGAAGAAATAGGAAGTGGGTAGACTTTAGAATTGGATTTCTCACTTGTTTCATCAATCCACCATTGATGAAGTGAAGCTTCTTCATCTTGAAGAAGAAGAAGAAGAGGAAAGTGTTATGATAAGTTATTTTTTTAAAAATGAAAAGAAAATGAAAACTTATCATAATGTAAACCATGGTCAAGTGTAGAGATTAAACTAGGGCTAGTGGGAATGGTTAGGGTTAAGGATGAGATAAGAATGGTTGACTTGATCAAAGCTTCAAGAAGCTTCAACATGAAACAAAATTAGCCACCATTCTTTTCTCTTTATCTTTTCCAAAAGAATAAACAAATAAATGAATAAATAAATAATGGGAGAATAAACAAAACCCTAACCACTCTCACAACCATGGTTTAATCTTCACACAAATCCAAGTTAACATGTATCATCAAACATGATACAAACATTTGCACAAAAAGTATATCACATATACAACTTGTACACCAAGTGAGAAAATCCATTTAAAGTGAACCAATGCCAGTTAATGCAAAGTAATATATCAAATATATAATTATGCATTAAATCATTAAATCAACACTTGATTTAACGATCCGGTCATATCGCATATAACCGACTAGTATCCAATGTATCGGCTTATCGAATCAACCCTCGATTCGATAACTAGGTTATATCGCATATAACCATTCGATATATTCATCGCGAGAATAGAATGCGGTATCACATACACGTATTATTCTCGGTCCCGCACATATCTCATATGCGCTCCTATTTCGTTTCGCTTAAGCCAGGAAACCTCTGTGTAGGACTCTAAAGACTCGTCAATACGCCGGCAGCGGATGATGATCATATCAAACATCCACAAGCCGCAAGCGGTCTGCTAAACGTAACGGCCACCCGGGTATTGAGCGATCTGAAGATCGATGAGCAAGCCCGCTCACACTCCAGTGAATCCAACCAGTAACACTACCGTACAGTCCGGTCTGATCGTCTGATATGTCGCATATCTCGCCTAGGGGTGGTAAATGTCAGACCCCAATAGCTCGATAAGTCGTGTCGATATGAGGTCTATAACTATTCGAGAAACTACTGGTAACACTTACCAGTAAATCTCAGCAACCCTGGCCAGGGATTTCCTGTTATAGCTAATCGAACACAGCGCAACATCAACCCCCTATACCGGGAGAGACGAATCCCCTCCTATCGCTCATTGCCTCCATCTGACTCGGGACTGTACCCAAAAACCACCGTTTTGCACGCCCTCTTGGACGTGGTAAGATGGAAATCAAAGCACAGTGGGAACCACACGAGACTCTATGACAATCTCGGGTCAACAGACTACTCTGTACCAGTGTCACCAGAGAACTGCCATCTGACGTGAGGTATAATACCATCTGGGAGTTCTCGGCGAGTCCGTCCAGTGTACCCAGTCTCCACTGAGCACCCGTATATCATCTCTGATGTCAAACACCAATGGATATGGGATCATCCATCGCCCATCTATATGGGTCGAGAAGGTACACGCTAGTCTACTCTGGTATATCGATGCCCCGTCTCGATACACCCTTGACTAGGGACTTTGAAGGATGTACTTATGGACTACCATGTCCCCACTAGTATGATCCGCATCATAGTCCAGGTAGTCAAGTACAGATCCTAAGGGCTTTACCAACATGTAACAGAGAGACAATCAATATACACGTTAAGGTAAAGAGCAACCAGATAGTATACTATCATGTCGAGCAAGAAAGTCCTCCCTATATATGTCCCAGCATCCACTACAATATACATCCTATGTACAGTAATGGCCTCTAGGGCATACATATAACTAACAATCTCCCACTTGCACTAGGGCCATCTGATAGCAGTGGTTGCAGCATCTCATACTCAACCATCCCATAAAAGTCTCTCTCTGGGAACAGGCCTTTGTGAGTGGATCCGCTGTGTTGTCCTCTGAGTCTACTCTCCTAACCTCGATCTCCCTGGAGATCAACCATCTCCATGATCAGGTGACACTGCCTTAGAATATGTCTGGATCACTGATGGGACGGATGTTCCTTGGCTAAAGCCACACTTCCATTGTCACACAATGGTAGGAACCTAGTTCATCTCATGAACCTATATACACCCAAACAGCCTCTTTGGTAGCATCTTAAGTAGCGATGTATCCTGCCTTTATCGTCTAGTATGTCACGGTATCTAGCTTGGAACTCTTGCAACATACCGTCCCTTTACTGAGGGTAAAGACAATGCCTGTGACTGACTTTCAGTCGTTCTTATCACCCTGGAACCCTTCCAGTTATTCTCCCCAGGATCGGTTGATACCATCTCACTACAACTAGTGAGAATCCCAACATCCAATTAGATCTATCTTATAGATCCAAAACCCAGGATTTAGGAGGTATCACTTTGATCCTATATGGAGAATCATTGTGATAAGCGGAGATTGACCGAGTGTAGCATAGGAAACTCCTTCCCTATCAAGAGCATGACATCCACGTACTCTACGAGGATCACCACCATACTCCCTACTACCCTTTTGTTTATACAAGGTTCATCTACCGTTTTGATGATGTCAAACTTTTTGACTTATCCATCAAAACAGATGTTCCAACTCCGCGATGCCTGCTTTATCCTATAAAACATCTTGCACACGTTTCCGCTGCTCCCACTGTCTACGAAGCCCTCTGGCTGTGTACTTATAGACGCTCTCTTCCAAATCATCATTTAGAAAAGCAGTCAAGACACCCAACCACCAGAGATCGCAGTCATGGTATGTAGCCGTGGCAAGTAAGATCTAGATGGACTTAAGCATAGCCACTGAAAAAGAATTCATCATTATCCACGCCTGGTCGATGATGAAAACCTTTAACATGTCTAGCTTTGAAAGTCTCAACTTTTCCAAGTACACCAAGTAATCTTCTCAAGATATACTTGCTCCTGATGGGGATTTAACCCTTCAGATATAGCAACCAAAGTCCATACTTTGTTGGTGTATAAGGATTCCATCTCAGATCACTAAGCATCCAGCCATTCTTATAGAGTCCCACTCCTGATGGCCAGCTCGAAACTAGTTGGGTCATCATCTCATGATGCAATCCCCGCTCCCACTGTCATCGAGAAACCGAAGTATCTCTCAGGCGGATGAGGAACCCTACTAGATCGGCGGAGAGGCTGAGGTTCGTTGGAATTTACTGAATCCTTTGGTTCTGTCAAATCATCAGCTGCAGTTTGTATGGCTGGAACATTTCCAGTTCTACATAACAGACCTTGCCTCGAGCTTGTCCAGATTTTGCTTTTAGACATAGGCCGGACAACCCCAAATCTTAACTAGCTTAAGACATGGGCTCTTCCCATACCATATCTCATATGGAGCGGTAGGCAACTGTTTTAATTTGAACCCTATTCAATAGGTATGCAGCTTCTCAAGTGCATAACTCCCAAAAAGGAAATAGGTAACTCAGTAGTACTCATCATAGAGCACACCTTATCATATAGGGTGTGATCGCTCCGCCCCGATATACCATCGTGCTATGGTGTATACGGAGGAGTAATGCTGAGAGAGAATTTCATTCTCCTTTAGAATAGTCCAGGAATTCCGTGCTCATGTATTCTCCTCTTTGATCTCATCAAAGGACATAATACTTATACCCGTGTTTTGGTTCTCTACTTCTAGCTTATATTCTGTGAATATCTCAAAAGGTTCGGACTTGTGTTTCAACAGGAACATAGGTCTGAATCTCGAAAGATCATCAAAGAATGTAATGAAGTATAAAGAACCAGTCCTGGCATGTGTAGACAGGGGACCTACATACATCAACATGTATCATCCCAAGAGTTCACTAACTCTTTCTCTGTTTCCAGTAAACGGAGCTATGGTCATCTTATCTTTGTGACATGACTGGCGAGTTTCACAAGATGTAAATTCAAACTGATTTAAATATGCATCTATATGTAACTCTAGCTAGTCAGGTCACATTGATCTGACCTAGTCTACAATGCCTCAAGAAGAATTCGTTCATTTCTGAACTCTTCCTCTTGTGTGTGTTCCATATACTAAAGAACTGTAGTTTGATTTAGAACATCAATGCTTTTAGATAACGTGCCTGAATCGATCAACTTTTGATATAGGAAATGTTCAAAACATTATCCATCTATACAAAATTTTATCATTCCTTTACTAATAAAGAGATAGATATGATTTTGTATATCAGGTTCGGTATCTAAAAACATTCGTTCAGAATCAATGTATTGGTAATACAGGGTGACAGTGACCAACAGACTTGGCTGCAACACTTGCCCCGTTTTCTGCCTCATGAAACTTATCACCCGTTCTCAGTTCTTTACCTATCTGTAGCCCATGTAACAAATTACATATGCGGGATCCTGATCTGGTATCACATACCCAGGACGTAGAGGATACTGAGAAACAGTTCTCTGTAATGAACACACCCGAAGATGATGCATCAGCATGCACTCTCTTCGTTTAGGCGGCACGGGAATTCTGGTAATCCCCTATTTCCTGCTCTGTCTTATAACAATTATAAGTTGGAGCGTGACCAACGTTCCCCAGCTCAGTATAACAAGCGGGTTTGATCAATAATCCGTATTATTATCTTGATTAAGGCGTGATATGGTCGCTACCAGGAGAGAGAGAGAAGAAAACACTCAGCATGCGCTCTTGCAAGAATAGATTGGTTATTATTTTATCTAATCAGGATGGCTCCCACTGCTTTTTATCAAATCTTCCTTCAAACCCTAAAAGGAAAGACTAGCCGGGATTAATTACACACTACAAGTTCGCCAATCTTTCAGCCAGGCCAGTGTCGGTACTTTGAGGGAGGTCCCCCGTGCTTTCGCACGAACCTAATTAATGTAAACCTCGTTTTCCCAGAGGCGTAACCTCGTTAACACCTTTCTAGACACCTACTTGATCGGCTAATTGTAATGTATAAAACTCTCCCAGGAGTAACTCTTACTCGCAGCGGGTATCGGGATCCAACTATCTCATAGAAGGTATGCAATCTCATTGCAAATTTCAACACTTGAAATTCCCGATAATATTTTGCCCCTAGCAGCTATATGACCTTAACATAGTCAACAAATCATAAGTGCTAGTCAAGTTCAACCCGTCATTTCCCGATTGAATTAAACCCACCCGCACGACCCTTAACATAGTCAACAAAGTCGCACGACTACCCTAATCCAATCACATCATATGCTTATGCAGATAAGCACTAATTAGCTACCGCACACTACGCCTTAACATAGTCAACAAACGTAGCATGAATACTAACTAGTACTTATCTGAAATGACGGAGGGCTACGACAGATTTTTCTGAAAACCTATTGCGTAATGAACTTGATATCGTTGCAGAATCAAATGATTTTAAAATGGAGTGCTTTTGAGGCTTTTCTAGTTTTGCTAAAGGAGTCACTCCCGGTGAAGGGATCGTCGGTCCTTTCCTCGTCGAATGAGGTGCGGGATATATCATATATATCACTGTGCAAAGCAGAAACTATAGAAGCTATCAAAAGACAAAACCGAGTGTGTAGCATCTGCCAGTTATTGCTAAAGGAGTCACTCCCAGTGAAGGGATCTCGGTCCTTTTCTTATCGAATAAGGTGCAGGATATATCATATATACCTCTGTGCAAAACAAGAACTGTAGCTACCTATTTTATTTTGAAATTCGATTCTACAACATCTTAGGTTTCTTTTATTTCATTAATCACATTAATGAAGTCCCATCATTTAAATACCTAAACATCACAGATAGATATGACGTACACTTATGCCATCCGCATTCGCCTCGATATCCCCACGTGCACCGTTAGGTTAGGTAACTAACGACAGAGCAGGGCAGGGCTAGCGCGGGTGTAAAACATAAGTAACGTCTATATAATATATCATATATACTATATACTATATCTATCACAGAACATCACATGATCACAGATATCGCAGCAGAAGAAACATATGAAATATTGGATATACTAGGACGTCCGTGTTTTCAATACGAGTCAGTATAAAACACGGATTCCACGGTCGTGATGAATAGCCAAACCCACACCCCTAGACCCCTACGAGAGCGGCAAGCAACCCTACCAATTCTAGAGTTAGGAGACCCGGACTCGACTCCTCGAGTTGGTCTTCCACTGGACTCCAGAACCCGGTTACTTGTGCCCTCCTCCTTGGGTCTATCCTAGTGCGGAAAAGTAAATAATATACAAAGGGTGACAACTTCCGCAACCTGGAAGTGCCTGTTAGTTGTATGTATGCCCTAGAGGCCAGTATTGTACAGATTATGTATATTATATTGGATGCTTGGACATATATAAAGATGACTTTCTTGCTCGACATGATAGTATGCTATCTGGTTGCTCTTTATCTTAACATGTACACTAGTCTCTTTATACTGTCTTATAGTTACATGTTGGTAAAGCCCTTAGGATTTGTACTTGACTACCTGGACTATGATGCAGATCATACTAGTGGGGACATGGTAGTCCATAAGTACATCCTTCAAGGTCCCTAGTCGTGGGGGTATCGAGACGGGGCATCGATATACCAGAGTAGACTAGCGTATACGCTTCTCGACCCATGTGATGAGCGATGGATGATCCCATATCCATTGGTGTTTGACATCAGAGATGGTATACGGGTGCTCAGTGGAGACTGGGTACACTGGACGGACTCGCCGAGAACTCCCAGATGGTATTATACCTCACGTCAGATGGCAGTTCTCTGGTGACACTTGTACAGGTTAGTCTGTAGACCCGAGATCGTCATAGAGTCTTGTGTGATTCCTACTGTGCTTTGATCTCCACCTTACCACGTCCATGAGGGCGTGCAAAACGGTGGTCTTTGGGTACAGTCCCGAGTCACATGGAGGCAATGAGCGATAGGAGGGGTTTCGTCTCTCCCGGTATTGGGGGTAGATGTTGCGCTGTGCTCGATTGGCCGTAACAGGGAAGTCCCTGGCCAGGGCTGATCAGAGATTTGCTGGTAAGTGTTACCAGTAGTTTCTCGACCCGTTACGAGCCTCACATCGGCACGACTTATCGGGTTATTGGGGTCTGACGTTTACCACCCCTAGACTTGATATGCGACGTATCAGACGAAGAGACCGGACTGTACGGTAAGTGTTACTGGTCGGATTCGCAGGAGTGTGAGCGGGCTAGCTCGTCGATCTTCTGATCGCTCAATACCCGGGTGGCCGTTATGTTTAGCAGACCGCTTGCGGCTTGTGGATGCTTGATATGATCATCATCTGCTACCGGCGTATTGACGAGTCTTTAGAGTCCTACACAGAGGTTTCCTGGCTCAAGCGAAACGAAATAGGAGCGCATATGAGATATGTGCGGGACCGAGAATAATGCGTGTATGTGATACTGCATTTCATTCTCGCGATAAAATGTTTCGATTGGTTATATTCGATATGACCTAGTTATCGAATTGTTCATTCGATAAATCGATACATTGGATACTAGTCGGTTATGTGCGACATGACCGGATCATTGAATCAAATGTTGATTTAATGATTTAATGTATAATTATATATTTGATATATTACTTTGCATTAACTAGTATTGGTTCACTTTAAACGGATTTTTCTCACTTGGATTGCACATTGTATATGTGATATACTTTTGTGCACCTTTTTGTATCATGTTTGATGATACTTGATCATATGGTTAAGTGAATAGAATTAAACCATGGTTATTATGATAATTAGGGTTTTGCATATTTATTTATTCATTTATTTGTTTATTCATTTATTTGGATAAGTTTAAAAAGGAATGGTGGCTTTCTTTGTCCTTTTGTTGAAGCTTCATGAAGCTTTGACTCATGCTTAACCCTAACCCATCTATTAACCATGGTAGATTCTCTACACTTAACCCTAGTAAGAATTATGATAAGTATTCCATTTTCTTTTTTTTTAAAGAGACTTATCATATTTCTTTCTTGATCTTCATCTTCTTCTTCAACAAAAGCTCAAGGTCCATCAATGGCAACTTGAGCTTGAGAGTGAGAAATCCAATTCTAAAGAGAACCCACTTCCTATTTCTTCATCCTCTACCTCTTGCCAAGTAGTAGAGTGTGTTTCCTTCACAAGTTTCATCACTTTGTGAAGTAGGGAGCTTGATCTAGTGCAACCTCGACGTAGATCGTCTTTGACACGAAGCCGACGAACTATTCCGCTTACTTCTCCGATGAAGCCGACGCTAGAGCCCGGGGTTCGACATGGACAGCGAGGAGACTTCGTTGCGGAGCCGTGGAGGTGGATATCCGGATCTACAAAGGTTGTAATTTCCATATCCAAGTAGTTAAGTGTTAACTAGTTTTCGTTTCGCCTAAATATCTAGTCTAAGATCCGTAGTCTAGAGTTTCTCGGCACTATTTTTTTTAAATTGGCATGTTCGATGCCTTGTGAGACCTTACTAGAGTTCCTAGGAACCCTACAGTGGTATCAGAGCCTAGCTAGAGCCTTAGGCGAAGTCTAGACGGAGTTTGAAATCCGGACGAACCGAAAATCCAACCCCAAAATAGCTTTCTGGAAATTTTCCGAATTTGTGGTTTTTTGTCAATTAAAAATGCCTAAAAAAATCAGCAATAAAATCTAAGAATTACTGTGTAAAAAGTTTCCCGTGAACAGTAAATACTGCGGCGGAACCGCGGCAGAAGCATGGCTTCTGCGGCGGTTCCGCGCCTCCTTGATGACGTCAGCCCCACTTCTTTGCACAGTAATACCTGATTTATTATTCTGAGTTTTCTGGGAATTTTAATTTGGCTCCAGGTTTGAGTATTCTGGGGTTGTATTGGGAATTGTCGATTCGATCGGATTATTGAACTTTGTCTATGTGTTTTCCGGATATTTTTTGGGTATGTTAAAAAGTTCGACCGGATATAAATACCCAATCTTTCCCCTGCCAAAAATATCCAAGTGTTGGATTATTGTGTGGTTTAAGGACGTTCTGAGTAGTGCAAGTAACGCGATGGTCCCTCTAGAAGACAACAAACCTTAACTCGATTATGTGACCGTCTTGAACTGCCCTTTGAACCTTCGGGTTTGGGGCAGTACGGCGTGCCACATGTGAGGCGTTGGCTTGACCCTTCTACTGCTGGACCGTCGGTACTGAGGCATGAAACGAATGTCTTTGAACCTATTTCATGTGTTGGATGGTTTCGGGAAAACTTGGGTATTCGAATGTTCGATCGGAAAGTTTAATATATTCTATTTATCTGGAATGGGATACAATAATTGGAATTCACAAACAGTTATGTGATAACTGAATGAATGATATAAATCTAGCGGTTTAGTTTCATTTGATATTGAAAAGAGTTTTCGACTATGAGACTAAAATGCGGGATTTATATCTGTTAGGCATGTGATGTCTAAGTATTTCATTTGATTAGGCATGCGATGTCTAAAGAAGTTGCGGATTCCAATTGTTGTAGTTTTACACTTTCTTTTCTGTGACCGTAAGTGTAGTATGTTCATATCGCCGGTTTCGTTGCTATACGTCAACGACAATTGGGGTATGCATACTTACTTACGTTGATGACATGTGATGTTATGTGTTGCTGGATATGTTATATTGGATCGTCGTATTGAATAGCCGGGGGTTTTTATGTGAGATGAGTGTTTTCTTCATTTTCATTCATGTAAAAACTTGTATGTAATATTCTTTTATTTGGGGCACTTCCAGGTAGCGGAAGATGTCACCCTTTGTATATTATTTACTTTTCCGCATTAGGATAGACCCAAGGAGGGGAGCACAAGTAACCGGGTTCTGGGGTCCAGTGGGAGACCAACTCGAGGAGTCGAGTCCGGGTCTCCTAACCCTAGAATTGGCAGGGTCGCTTGCCGCTCTCGTAGGGGTCTAGGGATGTGGGATTGGCTATTCATCACGACCGTGGAATCCGTGTTTTATACTGGCTCGTATTGAAAACACGGACGTCCTAGTATATCCAATATTTCATATGTTAATTCTGCTGCAATATCTGTGATGTGATTCTGTGATGGATATAGTATATAGTATATATGATATATTATATAGACGTTACTTATGTTTTACACCCGCGCTAGCCCTGCCCTGCTCTGTCGTTAGTTACCTAACCTAACGGTGCACGAGGGGACATCGAGGCGAATGCGGATGGCATAAGTGTACGTCATATCTATCTGTGATGTTTAGGTACTTAAATGATGGGACTTCATTAATGTGATTAATGAAAGAAAGAAACCTAAGATGTTGTAGAATCAAATTTTAAACAAAACAGGTAGCTACAGTTCTTGCTTTGCATAGCGGTATATATGATATACCCTGCACCTTATTCGATGAAGAAAGGACCGAGATCCCTTCACCGGGAGTGACTCCTTTAGCAATAACTGGCATATGCTACACACTCGGTTTAGCTTTGATTGCTTTTAAGAGTTTTTGCTTTGCACAGCGATATATATGATATATCCCGCACCTCATTCGACGAGGAAAGGGCCGACGATCCCTTCACCGGGAGTGACCCCTTTAGCAAAACTAGAAAAGCCTCAAAATCATTCCATTTCAAAACTTCATTTGATTCTACAACGATATAAAGTTCATTACGCAAAGGGTTTTCTTAAAAACCTGACGTAGCCCTCCGTCATTTCAGATAAGTAATAGTTAGTATTCGTGCTGCGTTTGTTGACTCAGTCAAGGCGTAGTGTGCGGTAGCTGGTTACTATTTATCTGTTTATGCATATGATGCAGATTGGATTAGGGTAGTCGTGCGGCCTTGTTGACTTAGTCAAGGGTCGTGCGGGTGGGTTTAATTCAATCAGGAAATGACGGGTTGAACTTTACTTGCGGTCTATGGTTTGTTGACTCAGTCAAGGTCATAGATCGCCTGGGGCAAAATATTATCGGAAATTTCAAGTGTTGAAATTTGCAATGAGATTGCATACCTTCTATGAGATAGTTGGATCCCGATATCCGCTGCGAGTAAGAGTTACTCCTGGGAGAGTTTTACACATTGCAATTAGCCGATCAAGTAGCTGTCTAGAAAGGTGTCAACGGGGTTATGCCTCTGGGAAAACGAGGTTTACATTAATTAGGTTCGTGCGAAAGCACGGGGGACCTCCCTCAAAGTACCGACACTGGCCTGGCTGAAAGATTGGCGAACCTGTAGTGTGTAATTAATCCCGGCTAATCTTTCCTTTTAGGGTTTGAAGGAAGATTTGATAAAAAGCAGTGGGAGCCATCCTGATTAGATAAGATAATAACCAATCTGATCTTGCACGAGCTTACGCTAAAGTGTTTTCTTCTCTCTCTCTCCAGGTAGCGACCATTTCATGCCTTAATAAAGATAATAATATGGATGTATTGATCGAACCCGCATGTTATACTGTGCAGGGGAACGTTGAACCCGTTCTATCTTATAAGTGTTATAAGACTGAACAGGAAACAGGAGAATATCTGGATTCTCACACCGCCCAAACGAAGAACATGCATGTTGATGCATCATCTTCGGGTGTGTTTGTCATTGAGAACTGTTTCTCAGTTCACCCTACGTCCTGGGTATTAGATACCGGGTCAGGATCCCACATATGTAAGATGTTACATGGGCTGAGAAAAGGTAGAGAACTGAGAAAAGGTGAACATTCCGTTCATGTAGGGAATGGGGCAAATGTTGCAGCCAAAGCAGTTGGCATATATCACCTGGTATTACCAAATGGTGATACACTAGTCCTGAATGAGTGCTATTATATACCGAATATGATGTGCAACATTATATCAGTTTCTTTATTAAGTAAAGAAGGTTATAATTTTGTAGTAAAGGATAATGTTATGAACATATTCCTAGATCAAAGGTTGATTGCATCAGGCTCGCTACATAATGGCATATTCATTCTCAATCAAAATACAGTCTTCAATATACAAAACACACACAAAAGGAAAAGCTCAGAAATGAACGAATCCTTCTTGTGGCACTGTAGACTTGGCCATATCAATGAGACACGACTAGCTAAGTTGCATAAGAACGGATATTTGAATTCATTCGAATTATCATCTTATGACACTTGCCATTCATGTCTCAAAGGAAAAATGACCAAAACTCCGTTTACAGGACACGGAGAAAGAGTTACTGAACTCTTGGGACTGGTGCATAGTGATGTATGCGGTCCAATGTCTACACACGCCAGAAATGGTTCTTCCTACTTCATTACATTCACTGACGATCTCTCTAGATACGGGCATGTGTTCCTGTTGAAACACAAGTCTGAATCTTTTGAGAAATTCAAAGAATATAAGAACGAGGTAGAGAACCAAACGGGCAAAAGTATTAAGGTTCTTCGATCTGATCGAGGAGGTGAATACTTAAGTAGTGAATTCCTGGATTATCTAAAAGAGAATGGGATTCTCTCTCAGCTTACTCCTCCTTATACACCACAGCACAACGGTGTATCGGAACGAAGGAATCGCACCCTATTAGATATGGTGCGTTCAATGATGAGTAATGCTGAGTTACCTATCTCCTTTTGGGGATATGCGCTTGAGACAGCCATATACCTATTGAATCTGGTTCCGTCTAAATCTGTACCTACCACACCATATGAGATATGGAGTGGGAAGAGACCATATTTTAAGCGAATTAAGATATGGGGTTGTCCAGCCTATGTCAAAAAGCAAAATCCGGACAAACTCGAGGCACGATCAGTCCTTTGCAAGTTTGTGGGATATCCTAAGAATTCTCAAGGATATTTTTTCTACCAAGCTGAGGAACAAAGAGTGTTTGTTGCTCAACATGCCACCTTTTTGGAAAGGGAATTTCTTACAAAAGAAATTAATGGCAAAGAGGTAGAGCTGGAAGAGGTTCCAGCACCACAAACTGCAACTGACGATTTAGTAGAACCAGAGGATTCAGTGGTGCCCGACGTTCCCCAGCCTCTCCGCCGATCTAGTAGGGTTTCTCGTCCACCTGAGAGATACTATGGTTTTCTCATTGATGGTGGTAGTGAAGATTGCATCATGGAGGATGATGACCCAACTAGCTTCGAGCAGGCCATCACGAGTGGGGACTCAGTGAAATGGCTGGATGCTATGCGGTCCGAGATGGAATCCATGTACACCAACAAAGTATGGACTTTGGACGTTGCTCCTGAAGGGGTAAAACCCATTGGGAGCAAGTGGATCTTCAAGAAGAAACTTGGTGTAGATGGGAAAGTGGAGACTTTCAAAGCTAGACTTGTAGCAAAGGGTTTTCGTCAAAGACCAGGTGTGGACTATGACGAGACCTTTTCTCCAGTGGCTATGCTTAAATCCATCCGGATCATGCTTGCCATCGCTGCTTATCATGATTACGAAATCTGGCAAATGGATGTTAAGACCGCTTTTCTAAATGGTGATTTAGAAGAATGCGTGTACATGACTCAGCCAGAGGGCTTCGTAGACAGTGGGAGCAGCGGGAAGGTGTGCAAGCTGCTTAAATCCATTTATGGATTAAAGCAAGCATCGCGGAGTTGGAACATCTGCTTTGACGTCGTTATCAAAGAGTTTGATTTCGTCAAAAACCCAGATGAACCTTGTATCTACAAGAAGGTGGCAGAGAGTAAGGTTGTCTTCCTCGTATTGTACGTAGACGACATACTCTTGATAGGAAATGATATTCCTATGCTGCAATCGGTCAAGCTCTTCTTATCACAAAGATTCTCAATGAAAGATCTTGGTGATGCCTCCTGCATATTGGGAATTAGGATCTATAGAGATAGATCCAAACGGATTTTGGGATTGTCCCAATCCAGGTACATTGACACCATACTAAAGAGGTTTAGTATGGAAGAGTCCAAGCGTGGGAACTTGCCCACGATCTCTGGAGTCACTCTCTCCAAAGAGATGTCTCCCAAGACTGATTTGGAGAGAGCTCGCATGCAAGGGATACCCTATGCTTCGGCAGTAGGCTCTATCATGTATGCGATGCTATGTACCAGACCCGATGTAGCATACTCACTAAGTGTAGTGAGCAGGTATCAAGCTGATCCTGGAGAGAGTCACTGGACAGCTGTGAAGAGCATTCTCAAGTACTTGCGAAGGACTAGAGATATGTTCTTCGTGTATGGTAACGGAGAACTCCAAATGGAGTCCTTTACCGATTCGAGCTTCCAGAGTGATAAGGACGACTCTAAGTCGCAGTCGGGCTTTGTCTTTACCCTTTACGGAGGGGCGGTTAGCTGGAAGAGTTCCAAGCAGGAAACCGTGGCAGACTCGACGATGGAGGCTGAATACATCGCTGCCAACGATGCTGCCAAAGAGGCTGTCTGGATCAAGAAGTTCATTACTGAACTTGGAGTGGTTCCATCCATTGAGCGTCCAATACCTTTGTATTGCGATAACAATGGAGCGGTGGCTTTGGCCAAGGAACCCAGGTCCCATCAGCGATCCAGGCATATTCTGAGGCGGTATCACCTGATCCGGGAGATAGTTGATCGCCGGGAGATCGAGGTCAGGAGAGTTGACACGAAGAACAACACGGCGGATCCACTCACGAAGGCCATTCCCCAGATACAGTTTGAGAGACTCTTCGGGATGCTCGGTATGAGATACTACAGCAGCTGGCCCTAGTGCAAGTGGGAGATTGTTAGTTGTATGTATGCCCTAGAGGCCAGTATTGTACAGATTATGTATATTATATTGGATGCTTGGACATATATAGAGATGGCTTTCTTGCTCGACATGATAGTATGCTATCTGGTTGCTCTTTATCTTAACATGTACACTAGTCTCTTTATACTGTCTTATAGTTACATGTTGGTAAAGCCCTTAGGATTTGTACTTGACTACCTGAACTATGATGCAGATCATACTAGTGGGGACATGGTAGTCCATAAGTACATCCTTCAAGGTCCCTAGTCGTGGGTCTATCGAGACGGGGCATCGATATACCAGAGTAGACTAGCGTATACGCTTCTCGACCCATGTGATGAGCGATGGATGATCCCATATCCATTGGTGTTTGACATCAGAGATGGTATACGGGTGCTCAGTGGAGACTGGGTACACTGGACGGACTCGCCGAGAACTCCCAGATGGTATTATACCTCACGTCAGATGGCAGTTCTCTGGTGACACTTGTACAGGTTAGTCTGTAGACCCGAGATCGTCATAGAGTCTTGTGTGATTCCCACTGTGCTTTGATCTCCACCTTACCACGTCCATGAGGGCGTGCAAAACGGTGGTCTTTGGGTACAGTCCCGAGTCACATGGAGGCAATGAGCGATAGGAGGGGTTTCGTCTCTCCCGGTATTGGGGGTAGATGTTGCGCTGTGCTCGATTGGCCGTAACAGGGAAGTCCCTGGCCAGGGCTGATCAGAGATTTGCTGGTAAGTGTTACCAGTAGTTTCTCGACCCGTTACGAGCCTCACATCGGCACGACTTATCGGGTTATTGGGGTCTGACGTTTACCACCCCTAGACTTGATATGCGACGTATCAGACGAAGAGACCGGACTGTACGGTAAGTGTTACTGGTCGGATTCGCAGGAGTGTGAGCGGGCTAGCTCGTCGATCTTCTGATCGCTCAATACCCGGGTGGCCGTTACGTTTAGCAGACCGCTTGCGGCTTGTGGATGCTTGATATGATCATCATCTGCTACCGGCGTATTGACGAGTCTTTAGAGTCCTACACAGAGGTTTCCTGGCTCAAGCGAAACGAAATAGGAGCGCATATGAGATATGTGCGGGACCGAGAATAATGCGTGTATGTGATACTGCATTTCATTCTCGCGATAAAATGTTTCGATTGGTTATATTCGATATGACCTAGTTATCGAATTGTTCATTCGATAAATCGATACATTGGATACTAGTCGGTTATGTGCGACATGACCGGATCATTGAATCAAATGTTGATTTAATGATTTAATGTATAATTATATATTTGATATATTACTTTGCATTAACTAGTATTGGTTCACTTTAAACGGATTTTTCTCACTTGGATTGCACATTGTATATGTGATATACTTTTGTGCACCTTTTTGTATCATGTTTGATGATACTTGATCATATGGTTAAGTGAATAGAATTAAACCATGGTTATTATGATAATTAGGGTTTTGCATATTTATTTATTCATTTATTTGTTTATTCATTTATTTGGATAAGTTTAAAAAGGAATGGTGGCTTTCTTTGTCCTTTTGTTGAAGCTTCATGAAGCTTTGACTCATGCTTAACCCTAACCTATCTATTAACCATGGTAGATTATCTACACTTAACCCTAGTAAGAATTATGATAAGTATTCCATTTTATTTTTTTTTAAAGAGACTTATCATATTTCTTTCTTGATCTTCATCTTCTTCTTCAACAAAAGCTCAAGGTCCATCAATGGCAACTTGAGCTTGAGAGTGAGAAATCCAATTCTAAAGAGAACCCACTTCCTATTTCTTCATCCTCTACCTCTTGCCAAGTAGTAGAGTGTGTTTCCTTCACAAGTTTCATCACTTTGTGAAGTAGGGAGCTTGATCTAGTGCAACCTCGACGTAGATCGTCTTTGACACGAAGCCGACGAACTATTCCGCTTACTTCTCCGATGAAGCCGACGCTAGAGCCCGGGGTTCGACATGGACAGCGAGGAGACTTCGTTGCGGAGCCGTGGAGGTGGATATCCGGATCTACAAAGGTTGTAATTTCCATATCCAAGTAGTTAAGTGTTAACAAGTTTTCGTTTCGCCTAAATATCTAGTCTAAGATCCGTAGTCTAGGGTTTCTCGGCACTATTTTTTTTAAATTGGCATGTTCGATGCCTTGTGAGACCTTACTAGAGTGCCTAGGAACCCTACAGTGCCCCAATAAAAGAATATTACATACAAGTTTTTACATGAATGAAAATGAAAAACACTCATCTCACATAAAAACCCCAGGCTATTCAAACACGACGATCCAATATAACATATCCAGCAACACATAACATCACATGTCATCAACGTAAGTAAATATGCGCATCCCAATTGTCGTTGACATATAGCAACGAAACCGGCGATATCACATATTACACTTACGGTCACAGAAAAGAAAGTGTAAAACTACAACAGTTGGAATCCGCAACCTGCATAGACATCGCATGCCTAATCAAATGAATTCCTTAGACATCGCATGCCTAACAATTATAAACCCCGCATTTTAGTCTCAAAATCGAAAACGCTTTTCAATATTAAGTCGGGTAATTCAACAAGATTCCCGACATCCTGATCGAATACTCGTCGCAAACTTCAGTAGGCGGCCGCACCCCCGACGCCGTCGACAAAGTGCACCAAGGCGGAACACCGCTGCCGCAAGCACCCGAACGGATGCTTTCGGCGACGGGGTTCTCCTACAGTCACTTGGTCGGGGCTTTGGAGTGAGGCTGTCTATTAAGTTTACCCGGCGAGTATCCGCGTACGCTACGTGATTGCGACGGACTTTTGATCACATCAAAATTCCGTGGCAACCGATCAAGCGAGACTAAACTGCTATGTTTATAACATTCATTCAGTTATCTCATAACTTCTTGTGAATTCCAATTATTGTATCACATTCCAGATAATTAGAAAATGTTAAACTTTCCGATCGAACATTCAAACACCCAAGTTTTCCCGATACAGATCAACACATGAAATAAGTCTAACAACATTCAGTTCGTGCCTCAGTACCAACGGTCCAGCCGTAGAAGGGTCAAGCCAACGCCTCACATGCGGCACGCCGTACTGCCCCAAACCCTAAGGTTCAAAGGGCAGTTCAAGACGGTCACATAATCGAGTTAAGGTTTGTTGTCTTCTACAGGGACCATCGCGTTACTTGCACTACTTAGAACGTCGTTAAACTACGGAAAAATCCAACACTTGGAAATTTCCCGACAGGGGAAAAATTGGGTATTTATATCCGGTCGAACTTTTTAACATATTCTAAAATTTATCCGGAAAGCCACACAGACAAAATTTGATACTCTGATCAAAACACCGAATCCCCAAAACAACTCAAGAAAATTCAACTCTTGAATAAATTTTAAAAATACCCAGAGAACTCAGCACCTGAAACAATGAATTACTGTGCAAACAGTTAGGGCTGACGTCAAGATTCTGCAGCGGAACCGCCGCATAAGCTAGGCTTATGCCGCGGTTCCGCCGCCGTTTACACTGTTCATTCAAAAAATTTTGCGCCGTAATTCTTAGATTTCCCTGCTGGGTTTTCTGCATATTTTTAATTTGGAAAAATCCACGTTTTTGAAAAAAGGACAGAGAGCATGGAAATTTTGGGGTTTCGGTTCGTTCGGACTTCAAATTCCGTCTAGACTTCGCCTAAAACTCTAGCTAGGCTCAAATACCACTGTAGGGTTCCTAGGCACCCTAATGAGGTCTCACAAGGCATCAACCATGCCAATTTAAAATTTTACGGTGCCGAGAAACCCTAAACTACGGATCGTTGGCTAGATTTCTAGGCGAAAAGTAAACTAGTTAACACTTAACTATAAGAATCGGAAATACAACCTTTGTAGATCCGGTGCTCCACATCCATAGCTCCGCAATGAAGTCCTCTCGCTGTCCAAAACAAATCCCGGGCTCTAGCGTCGGCTTCATCGGAGAATAGGCGAGCTAGGTCGTCGATGTCCATGCCGAAGATGATCTACGTCGAAGCATCGCTAGATCAAGCTCCACCTTCACCAAGCCATGAAAACTTGTGAAGGAAACACCCTATACTACTTGGCAAGAGGTAGAGGATGAAGAAATAGGAAGTGGGTAGACTTTAGAATTGGATTTCTCACTTGTTTCATCAATCCACCATTGATGAAGTGAAGCTTCTTCATCTTGAAGAAGAAGAAGAAGAAGAAAGTGTTATGATAAGTTATTTTTTTAAAAATGAAAAGAAAATGAAAACTTATCATAATGTAAACCATGGTCAAGTGTAGAGATTAAACTAGGGTTAGTAGGAATGGTTAGGGTTAAAAATGAGATAAGAATGGTTGACTTGATCAAAGCTTCAAGAAGCTTCAACATGAAACAAAATTAGCCACCATTCTTTTCTCTTTATCTTTTCCAAAAGAATAAACAAATAAATGAATAAATAAATAATGGGAGAATAAAAAAAACCCTAACCACTCTCACAACCATGGTTTAATCTTCACACAAATCCAAGTTAACATGTATCATCAAACATGATACAAACATTTGCACAAAAAGTATATCACATATACAACTTGTACACCAAGTGAGAAAATCCATTTAAAGTGAACCAATACCAGTTAATGCAAAGTAATATATCAAATATATAATTATGCATTAAATCATTAAATCAACACTTGATTTAACGATCCGGTCATATCGCATATAACCGACTAGTATCCAATGTATCGGCTTATCGAATCAACCCTCGATTCGATAACTAGGTTATATCGCATATAACCATTCGATACATTCATCGCGAGAATAGAATGCGGTATCACATACACGTATTATTCTCGGTCCCGCACATATCTCATATGCGCTCCTATTTCGTTTCGCTTGAGCCAGGAAACCTCTGTGTAGGACTCTAAAGACTCGTCAATACGCCGGCAGCGGATGATGATCATATCAAACATCCACAAGCCGCAAGCGATCTGCTAAACGTAACGGCCACCCGGGTATTGAGCGATCTGAAGATCGACGAGCAAGCCCGCTCACACTCCAGTGAATCCAACCAGTAACACTACCGTACAGTCCGGTCTGATCGTCTGATATGTCGCATATCTCGCCTAGGGGTGGTAAACGTCAGACCCCAATAGCTCGATAAGTCGTGTCGATATGAGGTCTATAACTATTCGAGAAACTACTGGTAACACTTACCAGTAAATCTCAGCAACCCTGGCCAGGGATTTCCTGTTATAGCCAATCGAACACAGCGCAACATCAACCCCCTATACCGGGAGAGACGAATCCCCTCCTATCGCTCATTGCCTCCATGTGACTCGGGAATGTACCCAAAAACCACCGTTTTGCATACCCTCTTGGACGTGGTAAGATGGAAATCAAAGCACAGTGGGAACCACACGAGACTCTATGACGATCTCGGGTCAACAGACTACTCTGTACCAGTGTCACCAGAGAACTGCCATCTGACGTGAGGTATAATACCATCTGGGAGTTCTCGGCGAGTCCGTCCAGTGTACCCAGTCTCCACTGAGCACCCGTATATCATCTCTGATGTCAAACACCAATGGATATGGGATCATCCATCGCCCATCTATATGGGTCGAGAAGGTACACGCTAGTCTACTGTGGTATATCGATGCCCCGTCTCGATACACCCTCGACTAGGGACTTTGAAGGATGTACTTATGGACTACCATGTCCCCACTAGTATGATCCGCATCATAGTCCAGGTAGTCAAGTACAGATCCTAAGGGCTTTACCAACATGTAACATAGAGACAATCAATATACACGTTAAGGTAAAGAGCAACCAGATAGCATACTATCATGTCGAGCAAGAAAGTCCTCCCTATATATGTCCCAGCATCCATTACAATATACATCCTATGTATAGTAATGGCCTCTAGGGCATACATATAACTAACAGGGAACCCCTCCTGGGTCAACCTGTACCCCCTACGAGTGCGGCGAACAGCCCGCCAATTCTAGAGTAAAGCCCCCTCCATCTCAACGCCATGAGATGCGGGCTCGTTGCCCTCTAGAACCCGGCTACCCGTGCACCCCTCCACGGGGTAATCCTAGTACAAAAAGTAAAATATACATACAACGGGTACATCGACCTCGACCCGGTCGTGCCCCAAAAGAATAATATACAAACAGGCAGTGACGGCAGTCCACATGTCGGACGCTTGCCCCGCAATATCAAATGTATATATAAAACAAAACTGTACTACCATTGCATCCAGGCTATCCCTCACGACCAATCCGCAATATTACAGCACAACACAGAACATCAACGTGAATGTCACGTTCGTAAATCCGTCTAAAAGGGCTATAGCAGTTAGACAGGATTTACCGATCAAATGACATTCACGGTCGCAGATATAATGTAAATACTGTGAACTAACATGTTTAAAATTTTCGATCGATCAAATATACGCAAGTGGGCCCTAAGCACTACCGTAGCACTCACAGAAAATGTGGGCCCAAAAAGAATGTTCCAAAAACCCCATTTCACAGTCTAAGACCCACTGAAAAAATTGGTGCAACAAGGACTTATTATGGCCGCGGAACCGCAGCCAATGCATGGGTTTGGCCGCAGTTCCACGGTGGAACAATGGATTCATGTCACCAAATTTTTGCAGAAGTCTTAGAATTCCCAGCATGTTATTCTGTAATAACCTGAAAAAATTTTAGAGCCTAAAAAAATTTCAACAGAAACTCATGCAATGGAAATCGGGTTTTCTGAAATTTGTTCGATCGAACTTGTAAACACATTAGAGCAAGCTAGACTAGGTTAATGGCGTGGCTCTGATACCAATGTAAGTGCACGGCGGCGCCCCGGACGTCGATCCGGCGCCGGAGATGCGGAAACGAAAAACTTTGCAAAACTTGCAAACCGGCACCACCGCGCACTATCAACCCGGATCGGGCCATTAACCTAACTACTAGCAAACTAAAAGATGGGTAGAGAGATATACCGAGCGATCCGTGTCCTTCGGTCTTCTCGTCGTCGTCCCGATCTCCCGCGGAATCACCGTTCGTCGCCTCCTCGTCGGAAAGGGCACCACGTAGCCGATTTGTTTTACAGGCTCCCACCTCTTGACCGAGGCAACTCGGGCGCGAAGTTGGCAAGCCGACGCGTCCAAGAGTGCTGTAGGTGTAATGTAGAATCTATACCTCAATGGGGTGATTGAAGTTGCCATGGAGGAATGAGGAGGGGAATGAATAGGAGCAATGAGAAAATGGAGCTAGTCTTTTTGCAAACATAGAATGAGATGAATGATAATTTTTCCCACATGAAAAATGAACTCACTCTCTCTCCCTAGTAGTGGCCGGCCCCTTTCTCAAAATGGGAGTGTCATGGAATCAACAAGAAGTGAGGTGAGTGTAGGAAAAGAAGAATGGTGACCACACCCCCAAAAGCAAGCCTCACATCCATAAACAAATCAATCACTTCTCATTAATGCATGGAGTTGATTCAAAAAGAATCTCATGATTATGAAGCCACATTTACAAACAACCCCTTTGTCACGACCCGAAAGTACGGAACGTGACCGGCACTTAGATTACGAAGCGTCTAGAGGCACAACGTAACCTAAGTAAGCCGAAGCCCAGAAATCTAAACCATAAAAGAAGAAGAAAAACATGTAGAAAAAATGTTTAAAAGCAAGATCAAATTTTCTCAAAAATTTCGGCAGAGTCTCCTTTGTAAAAACTGGCTCCAAACAGGTACAAACAAGTATAAATAGGTATAAACAAAAAAAAGCATCCCCAAACGGGAGCTAACTCTACGCCAAAAGACGGAAACAACCATACCAATGCACAATAGTATACAACGCCAAAAGGCGAGGCTCAAAACTCAAAAGAAAACAAAACCACCAGATATCATAATAATACAAGCGCGACTCAAAGGTCGAAATAAATAACTGGTCCAGTAAACTTATCAAGTAATACAAGTTTGGTTGATGGAGCTTACTAGATACAAATGAAGTAATAACAGTACAACGGCGGTCCAGATACAAGTGAACCAACCTACCGTGCAAATCACCCTGAATGAAAAGATGTGCCAGCAAGCTGCCAGGGAAACCTGTACATCGAACCTGTAATAAAATTTGGCACAACGGGGGTGAGTTGCCAACTCATGAGTAGAAGATATCTGCGAAAAGAAATCGAATGCACGACGCTGTCCTAGGTCATAATAATATACTAATATACTACTGGTCATCAAGTAAAGGCAGAATAATAAGCTACGTGTAAGTGCAAATGCTCCGTGCTCGTGTCAGTGCCTCATATAGTACTATGTCATGTGAATGAGTATGCATGCACTATGAATGTGAAATAACCAATCCTGAAATCTAGATATATCTGTATAAGAAATCTTTAACTTTTATCATGGTAAAATGTGTATAGAAATCTGAAGTATCAACGATGAAATCCATGGAAATCCGTGTCAAGTATCGACACAAAACATGTAAATCTCAAGTCTCAATACATCATAATCTCAATGTCTCATAGTCTCAATATCTCGGGCTCCGTCAGTCCGGATCGGCCCATATCATAAAATCTCATGACAACGGTCGGTATCCTCCGGATATCCGCCGCGCCAGACATCACCGGTAGGTAGTCCTCCCCTGCCAGGCTCATCGTCTACAACTCGATCTTCTTGCCCCGGGGTACCATACCGGGCCCACCATATACCCGAGACGGTTTATCAACTCCTCGAATCAGGTCTCGAAATCCAACAGAAAACATGAAATCTCATGGTGGACGACACATACATCACGAGAAAACCGCATCTTATGTTTTAAAAAGAGAGGAGGGGAGAGAGAGAGAAGTTCTTATATATTCTTGCGGTTTTCCCCAAAAATCCAGAAATCTCATAGAAATCCAAAATCCTAAAACCATGAGTAAGTATAAGATAAGTATCGGCATATGCCCCATAATACTGCATGATAATATAAAAATGCGAATTCATGAAATGTCTAAGTAATAAATACCATGTCTATACTAACACAAGAAAGTAATCACAATATTATATCGATCTAGCTAATAGAGTCACGTACGTAGTACGGCTTCCTCGAATCAAGAGTGTGGATCAATCATCATATCTATGCTTCGTACAGTAAAATCCATCGTACGGCATCCCAATATCGGGGTACGGGTCAAGTATCACCTACGTGTCTCATCATTCGTATAATATCATCATCAACTCATGTTAAGATCAAGGTGCTACACTGTAATCGCATACATCAACATATATCACATCCAGCATAAATATACATCGTTAATTTATCCTCAGAAATGTCATGTCACATATATCATATCTTGATCAAGTCACATATGTCAAGTCGTGATTAAGTCACACCTATAAGATATCGAAATCAAGTACACCTATATGATGTCGTAATCAAGTCACACATATATCGTATCAGAATTTCAGGCACAGGTTACAGTCCGGGTTCTATTTTAGAGTCCCATGTACTTCAATAACATCACCACCCTTTATTATTGTTCATGTATACAAATCCACTATGTCATTTTCTAATGATCCGCTAACATCATAACACGACTATATAGCCAAGAATCACGGCATCAAGCCCAGTTATACTGTTCCTTTCCCGTATATCATATCACATCCTTGTATCGCATATACGTGTGGTGTGTGTATGTGTATATATATATATATATATATATATATATATATATATATATATATACCTACACTTAGTCCTATATATATACACATACACGTATACACCACGTCGAGTTTCTGTGTGTGTGCGTGTGTGTGTATCTACCGGAAACCTACGAATCTTCTCCAAGATATTCATCCTCTGGTAAGGTCTTTCTAAATCAGCCTAGTCCAACCTAAGGTCGTTACTAGGGTCCTACTCATCAAGGATCTAAGGTCACGTCAAGCTTCCTAACAACAATAAATACTACTACTATTCTACGTTTGCGGGTGTGCTAAACGCCATCCACCCGATTTCCCCCGTAGATATGCATCTACTCACCTGGTCCATGTATGCCGAAGACGATGTCGCCTTCCTCTTCTTCCTCGTCCGAAGTCCACGCGAAGGGTACCTATACATAAACATGTATAATATCGTAAACTGAATCACGGACAAAAATCAAAACGACGCACGAAACGCATAGGTTAAAACCTATGTCCCGCTCATGCAAAAGAACCAAATATCGCTCGATATCGGCGTACAAACGCCGATTGATCGAGATAAACATCAACAAACAACTTGTAGTTTAAAAACTCGTTACTTATAATATAAAACATGATTTAATCCATCAAAACCCTAAAAATCAATCAAATCGTCCAATTTCGAAAAACCCGAAAACGCCAATTTACCGTTTTACTTCAGAACTTGACATTTAAATGAAACTAATGGTCATAAAACTCATTAAATAGCATAACTAGATTATACAACCCATTACTATATTTTTAACGCCCCAATTGTATTAATTGGAAAATTCAAGTTTGCAAACTTGCCCGATTTCGATACTTTTAAGCAAAATTTCACAATATCACAACTAAACTTGATTTTGCATGAATTAATGTATTAAACTAAAATTCATGATGATAATAATATAATGAAATCATAATTTAGATTTTAAACCTCATTTATTTAAGAATTTCTAAATTCTAGTTAGCAAAAATATCATTTTTATTACTATTTTTCAATTATTAATAGAAACTAGTAACCAATTTAAATTTTTCATTACACTAACAATTTAATATCCTCTTTAAAACCACAATATAGTGTTTCAAACATTAATTGGAATTTTATCTCACCAATAAATATAATATACATAAATCTAGTTTGCAAATTTACTTCATTTAAACAATTTGAATGAACAAATTACAATATATCAACCATGCATGATTTTTCCCATTTCTAAAAATGTTAAACTAGTTATAATAACCCCACTTAATTAGTAAAAACCATAACTTGATTTTACAAACCCTAACTTGAATTTTAAAACTTATAGATAGAAATTATTTATTAAATCTAATTATGCTTAAATGAAACATCTAATAACAATAAATCAAAAGAAGAAGATTTATACCTCCACAACATGAAATCCAAACAAGAAAATAAGCCTCCAAAATGAATGCTTTCCATCTCCAAAATCCATGTAAAGATGAGCAAAGAATAGAGGGTAGGAATTAATTAGGATTTTGTGGGGTTTTTATTGAATTTTTGATGAATTTTGATGATTTTTAATACAAAAATGATGGGGGGGGGGATTTTGGGGCTGCCCATGGTAGTGAGGCCGGCCATGAGGTGAGGAAAAGAGAGGAGAGTGAGAAAAGGTGAAGAAAAGTGTAGAAGGTTTCACAAAAATATCACACAATTAAGTCTTTTCATGAATTTATTTTAAAATTCTTTATTTTCTTCACTCCATTTGACCTAGAATGGTCTAGAACCATTGTAATATTTTGAAAATAAATTTTGCATGAAACACACTTGATTCTAATATGTAATGGTTCACTTTTGCTAATTAAACCCATTCAAATTTGTAATTTACACTAGTTTAGTGTAAAAATAAAGCTTATGTTAATATTTAAAATAATTAATTTAAGAAAAATATTTAATTAAACTAAAAATTTATAAGTGGATAAATAAACACCATTTACTAGTAATAACATAATTAAAATATGTATTTTTAAATTTATAGTGAAAGATAATTACGGTTTAGTTTTATGAAAACTACGTTTTACTTTACCGAAAATTATAAAATTCACTTAAACGATTTTATTTATTTAATTAATTATTTAATTATTTTTAAAATGTTACAATCTTCCCCCCTTTAAGAAATTCGGTCCCCGAATTTAAATTAAAACTCCCCCCAATTACTAAAACATTCAGCCAAAACACTCAAATCGTCGGGGCTCAGAAATCATCAATACATAACTAAAATCAACTCCGTCAAGCATAACACAATCATCGGAGTTATGGCGAAAATAAAATACCAAAACCCAATACGAAAACCAACATATATACATCAAAACTACAACTTATATATTGTGCGCATCATAGTAAAATCGTCCAAACATCTGGATAAAGAAGCATGCAAGAACCCCTTTTGAAAATCGCCGTGTGATGCACGTGCCACGGCATAAGTAACGGACGTTTATTTTTAAAAAAAATAGCTATATATATATATATATATATATCTTTTATTTAACATACATGTCCCGCCTGGTTACCAAATCAATAGTAATGATTATAATTGTTAGTTATATGTATGCCCTAGAGGCCATTACTGTACATTGGATGCATATTGTAATGGATGCTGGGACATATATAGGAAGGACTTTCTTGCTCGACATGATAGTACGCTATCTGGTTGCTCTTTATCTTAACGTGTATACTTTTCGTCTCTCTGTTACATGTTGATAAAGCCCTTAGGATGTGTACTCGACTTCCAGGACTATGATGCAGATCATACTAGCGGGGCCTGGATAGTCCATGAGTACATCCTTGAAATGTTCCTAGTCGAGGGAATATCGAGACGGGGCATCGATATTCCAGAGTAGACTAGCGTATATCTTCTCGACCCATTCGATGGGCGATGGATGATCCCATATCCATTGGTGTTTGACATCGTAGATGGTATGCGGGTGCTCAGTAGAGACTGGGTACACTGAACGGACTCGCCGAGAACTCCCAGATGGTATTATACCTCACGTCAGATGGCAGTTCTCTGGTGACACTGGTACAGCTTAGTCTGTTGACCCGAGATCGTCATAGAGTCTTGTGTGTCTCCCACTGTGCTTTGATTTCCACCCTACCACGGCTCTACTGAGTTGTGCAAACAGGTGGTTTTTGGGTACAGTCCCAATTCACATGGAGGCAATGAGCGATAGGAGGGGATTCGTCTCTCCCGGTATTGGGGGTTGATGTTGTGCTATGCTCGACTGGCCATAACAGGAAATCCCTGGCCAGGGTTGCAGTGATATACTGGTAAGAGTTATCAGTAGTTTCACGAATGTTATGGACCCTACGTCGGCATGACTTATCGAGCTATTGGGGTCTGACGTTTACCAACTCTAGGCGAGATATGCGACATATCAGACGAACAGACCGGACTGTACGGTAAGTGTTACTGGTTGGATTCACAGGAGTGTGAGCGGGCTTGCTCGTCGATCTTCTGATCGCTCAATACCCGGGTGGCCGTTACGTTTAGCAGACCGCTTGCGGCTTGTGGGTGTTTGATATGATCATCATCTGCTGCCGGCGTATTGACGAGTCTTTAGAGTCCTACACAGAGGTTTCCTGGCTCAAGCGAAACGAAATAGGAGCGCATATGAGATATGTGCGGGACCGAGAATAATGCGTGTATGTGATACCGTATTCTATTCTCGCAATGAATGTATCGATTGGTTATATGCGATATAACCTAGTTGTCGAATCAAGGATTGATTCGATAAGCCGATACGTTGGATACTAGCCGGTTATATGCGACATGACCGGATCATTGAATCAAGTGTTGATTTAATGATTTAGTGTATAATTATATATTTGATATATTACTTTGCATTAACTGGTATTGGTTCACTTTGAATGGATTTTCTCACTTGAATTGTGCAAGTTGTATATGTGATATACTTTTGTGCACATGATTGTATCATGTTTGATGATGCATGCTTATTTGGTTAAGTGTAAAGAATTAAACTATGGTTAAGTTAATGATTAGGGTTTTGTTTACTTCATTACTTATTCATTTATCTTATTCATTTATTCATTTTGGAAATGAAAAGGATAAATGAATGGTTGCTTGTTTTGTTTTTAGTTGAACTTTCTTGAAGTTTTGACTTTGTCTCCATTCTTGTCTTATACTTAACCCTAACCATTTAACTAACCCAAGTTAATTCTCTACACTTAACTATAGTTGAAGTCATGATAAGTATTGATTTAATTATCTCATTTTTAATTAACTTATCATATCTTCTTCTTCTTCTTCATCTTCTTCTTCCATGAAGAAAGCTAGTGACCATCAATGGCAACTAGTGAAATCAAGTGAGAAATCCAATTCTAAAGTCTACCCACTTCCTATTTCTTCATCCTCTACCTCTTTCCAAGTTGTATAGGGTGTTTACTTCATAAGTTTTCAAGGCTTGGTGAAGTTGGAGCTTGTTCTTGTGATGCTTCGACGTAGATCATCTTCGGCATCGAACCGACGATCAAGCCCGCCCATTCTTCGATGATGCCAATGCTAGAGTCGTGAGTTCAATTTGGACAGCGGAGGGAGATCATCGTGGAGCTCACGAAGTGGTGGACCGGATCTACAAAGGTTGTAGCCCCTTCCCTGTTTCTATATTTCCGTTTACTTGCTTGCTTTGCCTAAATATCTAGTTAACGATCCGTTCTAGGTTTTCTCGGCACCGCAATTTTTAGAAATTTGCATGTTTGATCACTTGTAAGACTCCATTAGAGTGCCTAGGAACCCTACAGTGGTATCAGAGCCTAGCTAGAGCCTTAGGCGAAGTCCCGACGGAATTTGAAGTCCGATCGATCCAATACCCTAACTCCAAACTTGTTCTCTGTACTTTTTTCAAAACTGTGCATTTTTCCACATTAAAAATATGCAGAAAATCCAGCAGGCAGTTTTAAGAGTTACTGTGAAATTCGATGAACCAATTCGATCAAACCGCCGCGGTTCCGCGGCACGAGCATGGCTCGTGCGGCGGTTCCGCGGCGGAATTGTCTCTTTGTCCAATTTTCTTTGCACAGTATCTCTTATTTTGTTATTCTGGTTTTCCTGGGAATTTTTAATCTGAACTCAAGAGTTGAGTTTTCTGGGTTGTATTGGGGACTCGGTGTTTCGATCGGACTGTCTAATTTTGTCGGTATGCTTTTCCGGATAATCTTAGAATATGTTAAAAAGTTCGACCGGATATAAATACCCACTTTTTCCCCTGCCGGGAAATTTCCAATTGTTGGATTTTTCCGTAGTTTAACGACGTTCTAAGTAGTGCAAGTAACGCGATGGACCCTCTAGAAGACAAAAAACCTTAACTCGATTATGTGACCGTCTTGAACTGCCCTTTGAACCTTCGGGTTTGGGGCAGTACGGCGTGCCACATGTGAGGCGTTGGCTTGACCCTTCTACGGCTGGACCGTTGGTACTGAGGCACGAACTGAATGTTGTTAGACTTATTTCATGTGTTGAGTTGTATCGGGAAAACTTGGGTGTTCGATTGTTCGATCGAAAAGTTTAGCATTTTCTATTTATCCGGAATGTGATACAATAATTGGAATTCACAAATTGTTATGAGATAATGGAATGAATATTATAAACGTAGCAGTTTAGTCTCACTTGATCGGTTGCCACGGAATTTTGATGTGATCAAAAGTCCGTCGCAATCACGTAGCGTACGCGGATACTCGCCGGGTAAACTTAATAGACAGCTTCACCCCATAGCCCCGACTAAGTGACTGTAGGAGAACCCCGTCGCCGAAAGCATCCGTTCGGGTGCTCGCGGTAGCGGTGTTCCGCCTTGGTGCACTTCATCGACTGTTTCGGGGGTGCGGCCGTCTACTAAAGTTTGCGACGAGCATTCGATCAGAATGTTGGGAATCCTGTTGAATTTCCCGACTTGATATTGAAAAGAGTTTTCGATAATGAGACTAAAATGCGGGGTTTATAATTGTTAGGCATGCGATGTCTAAGTATTTCATTTGGTCAGGCATGCGATGTCTGAGGAGGTTGTGGATTCCAACTGTTGTAGTTTTACACTTTATTTTCTATGACCGTAAGTGTAATATGTGATATCACCGATTTCGTTGTTATATGTCAACGACAATTGGGATGCGCATATTTACTTACGTTGATGACATGTGATGTTATGTGTTGCTGGATATGTTATATTGGATCGTCGTGTTTGAATAGCCGGGGGGTTTTATATGAGATGAGTGTTTTTTCATTTTCATTCATGTAAAAACTTGTATGTAATATTCTTTTATTGGGGCACTTCCAGGTTGCGGAAGTTGTCACCCATTGTATATTATTTTCTTTTCTGCACTAGGATAGACCCAAGGAGGGGAAGGCAAGTAACCGGGTTCTGGGGTCCAGTGGGAGACCAACTCGAGGAGTCGAGTCCGGGTCTCCTAACCCTAGAATTGGTAGGGTTGCTTGCCGCTCTCGTAGGGGTCTTGGGGTGTGGGATTGGCTATTCATCACGACCGTGGAATCCGTGTTTTATACTGGCTCGTATTGAAAACACGGACGTCCTAGTATATCCAATATTTCATATGTTTCTTCTGCTGTGATTTATCTATGATGTGATCATATGATGTTCTGTGACAGGTATTATATAGTATATATGATATATTATATAGACGTTGCTTATGTTTTACACCCGCGCTAGCCCTGCCTCGCTCTGGCGTTAGTTACCTAACCTAACGGTGCAGACGGGACATCGAGGCGAATGCGGATGGCATAAGCGTACGTTATATTTATCTGTAATGGTTAGGTGGAATTAAATGATGGGATATTCATTAATGAGATTAATGAAAGAAAATAAACCTAATTGATGTTGTGGAATCGAATTTCAAAATAAAACAGGTAGCTACAGTTCTTGCTTTGCATTGTGGTGTTCCTTGTAAAACATCCTGCACCTTATTCGATAAGGAAAGGACCGAGATCCCTTCACCGGGAGTGACTCCTTTAGCAATAGCTGGCAGATGATACAACCCTCGGTTTGTATTTTGATCGCTTCTATAGTTTCTGCTTTGCACAGTGATATATATGATATATCCCGCACCTCATTCGACGAGGAAAGGGCCGACGATCCCTTCACCGGGAGTGACCCCTTTAGCAAAACTAGAAAAGCCTCGAAAACATTCCATTTAAAAAACCATTTGATTCCGCAACGAGATCAAGTTCAAAGCGTTAAAGGTTTTCACAAAAACCAGCCGCAACCCTCCGTCATTTTAGAAAGTAGAGTACTTAGTATTCGTGCTGTGTTTGTTGACCATAGTCAAGGCACAGTGTACGGTAGCTAAGTGATGTCTTCCTACACCGCATATGATGCGATTAGTTAGGACAGTCGCGTGACTTTGTTGACCTTAGTTAAGGGTCATGTGGGTAGGTCTAATTAATCACGAAATGACTGGTAGAACTTGACTAGTACTTATGATTTGTTGACCATGGTTAAGGTCATAGGTGCTAGGGGTAAAAACCTTTATCGGGAGTTTCAAGTGTTGAAATTTGCAATGAGATTGCATACCTTCTATATGATAGTTGGATCCCGATACCCACTGCGAGTAATTGTTACTCCTGGGAGAGTTTTGCGCTTTGCAATTAGCCGATCAAGTAGGTGTCTAGAAAGGTGTCAACGGGGTTACGCCTCTGGGAAAACGAGGTTTTCTGTAATTAGGTTCGTGCGAAAGCACGGGGAACCTCCCTCAAAGTACCGACACTGGCCTGGCTGAAAGATTGGCGAACTTGTAGAGTGTAATTAATCCCGGCTAGTCTTTCCTTTTAAGGTTTGAAGGAAGATTTGATAAAAACAGTGGGAGCCATCCTGATTAGATAAAATATATAACCAATCTGATCTTGCAAGAGCGCACGCAGAGTGTTTTCTTCTCTCTCTCCTGGTAGCGACCATATCACGCCTTAATCAAGATAATAATACGGATGTATTGACCGAACCCGCTTGTTATACTGAGCTGGGGAACGTTGGTCCCGCTCCAACTTATAATTGTTATAAGACAGAGCAGGAAATTGGGGAATACCAGAATTCCTATGCCGTCCAAACGAAGAAAGTGCATATGATGCATCTCCTTCGGGTGTGTTCATTACAAAGAACTGTTTCTCAGTATCCTCTGCATCCAGGGTATATGATACCGGATCAGGATCCCAGATATGTAATCTGTTACATAGGGCTACAAAAGGGTAGAAAAACTGAGAACGGGTGATAAGTTTCATGAGACAGAAAACGGGGCAAGTGTTGCAGCCAAGTCTGTTGGTCACTGTCACCCTGTATTACGAATACATTGATTCTGAACAAATGCTATTAGATACCGAACCTGATATACAAAATCATATCAGTCTCTTTATTAGTAAAGAAAGGATATAATTTTGTATTGATGGATAATGTTTTGAACACTTCCTATATCAAAAGTTGATCGGTTCAGGCACGCTATCTAAAAGCATTAACGTTCTAAATCAAACTACAGTTCCTAGTATACTGAACACACACAAGAAGAAGTGTTAAGAAATGAACGAATTCTTCTTGAGGCATTGTAGACTAGGTCATATCAATGCGACCCGACTGGCTGAAGTTACATTTAGATGTATATTTAAATCAGTTTGAATTTACATCTTGTGAAACTTGCCAGTCATGTCACAAAGATAATATGACCATAGCTCTGTTTATTGGAAACAGAGAAAGAGTTAATGAACTCTTGGGACTGATGCATGATGATGTATGTAAGGTCTCCTGTCTACACATGCCAGGACTGGTTCTTTATACTTCATTATATTCTCTGATGATCTCTCAAGATTCAGTCATATATTCCTGTTGAAATATAAGTCCGAACCTTTTGAGGTATTCACAGAATATAAGTAAGAAGTAGAGAACCAAAATACGGGTATAAGTATTATGTCCAATGATGAGATCAGGGAGGAGAATACTTGTGCATAGCATTCCTGGACTATTCTAAAAGAAAATGA
Organism: Agapanthus africanus; assembly: GCA_030015575.1. Taxonomy (NCBI): domain Eukaryota; kingdom Viridiplantae; phylum Streptophyta; class Magnoliopsida; order Asparagales; family Amaryllidaceae; genus Agapanthus; species Agapanthus africanus. The sequence goes on along the minus strand of CM057340.1, from coordinate 163,942,179 downwards.
GATTCTCTCTCAGCATTACTCCTCCGTATAAACCATAGCACGATGGTGTATCGGGGCGGAGCAATCACACCTTATATGATAAGGTGTGCTCTATGATGAGTACTACTGAGTTACCTATTTCCTTTTTGGGAGTTATGCGCTTGAGAAGCTGCATACCTATTGAATAAGGTTCGATTCAAATCAGTGCCTACCACTCCATATGAGATATGGTATGGGAAGAGCCTATCTCTTAAGTTAGTTAAGATTTGGGATTGTCCGGCCTATGTCAAAAGCAAAATCCGGACAAGATCGAGGCAAGATCAGTTCTGTAGAACTGGAAAGGTTCCAGCTGTACAAAACTGCTAATGATTTGACAGAACCAAAAGATTCTATAGTCCCCGACGAACCTCAGCCTCTCCGCCGATCTGGTAGGGTTCCTCACCCACCTGAGAGATACCTCGGTTTCTCGATGATAGTGGGAGCGAGGATTGCATCATGAGATGATGACCCAACTAGATTCGAGCAGGCCATCGAGAGTAGGGACTCTGTAAGAATGGCTGGATGCTTAGCGATCTGAGATGGAATCCATGTACACCAGCAAAGTATGGACTTTAGCTGCTATATCTGAAGGGTTAAATCCCCATCAGGAGCAAGTATATCTTGAGAAGATTACTTGGTGTAGATGGACAAGTTGAGACTTTCATAGCTAGACTTGTTAAAGGTTTTCGTCATCGACCAGACACGGATAATGATGAAACCTTTTCCAGGGACTATGTTTAAATCCATCCAGATCCTACTTGCCACGGCTACATACCACGACTACGATATCTGGTGGTTGGGTGCCATGACTACTTTTCTAAATATTGATTTAGAAGAGAACGTCTATAAGAACACAGCCAGAGGGCCTCGTAGACAGTGGGAGCAGCGGAAACGTGTGCAAGATGCTTTATAGGATAAAGTAGGCATCGCGGAGTTGGAACATCTGTTTTGATGGATTAGTCAAAGAAGTTGACATCATCAAAATGGTAGATGAACCTTGTATAAACAAAAAGATAGTAGGGAGTATGGTGACGATCCTCATAGAGTACGTGGATGACATACTCCTGTTAGGGAAGGAGTTTCCTATGCTACGCTCGATCAATCTCCGCTTATCACAATGATTTTCCATATAGGATCAAAGTGATACCTACTAAATCCTAAGCTTTAGATCTATGAGATAGATTTAATTGGATGCTAGGATACTCACTAGTTGTTGTGAGATGGTATCAATCGATCCTGGGGAGAATCACTGGAAGGGTTCCAGAGTGATAAGAACGACTGAATGTCAGTCGCAGGCATTGTCTTTACCCTCGGTAAAGGGACGGTATGTTGGAAGATTTCCAAGCTAGATACCGTGACAAACTAGACGATAAAGGCTGGTAACATCGCTATTAAAGATACTACCAAAGAGGAAGTTTGGGTGTATATTGGTTCATAAGATGAACTAGGTTCCTGCCATTGTATGACAATGGAAGTGTGGCTTTGGCCCTGGAACCCTGGTCCCATCAGTGACCCAGACAAATTCTGAGGAAGCATCACCTGATCATGGAGATAGTTGATCTCCGGGGTGATCGAAGTTAAGGAGAGTAGACTCAGAGGACAACACGGCGGATCCACTCACGAAGGCTTTTTTCCCAAAGAGAGACTTTTAGGGGATGGTTGAGTATGTGATACTGCAACCACTGCTACAGATGGCCCTAGTGCAAGTGGGAGATTGTTAGTTATATGTATGCCCTAGAGGCCATTACTGTACATTGGATGAATATTGTAATGGATGCTGGGACATATATAGGAAGGACTTTCTTGCTCGACATGATAGTACGCTATCTGGTTGCTCTTTATCTTAACGTGTATACTTTTCGTCTCTCTTTTACATGTTGATAAAGCCCTTAGGATGTGTACTCGACTTCCAGGACTATGATGCAGATCATACTAGCGGGGCCTGGATAGTCTATGAGTACATCCTTGAAATGTTCCTAGTCGAGAGAATATCGAGACGGGGCATCGATATTCCAGAGTAGACTAGCGTATATCTTCTCGACCCATGCGATGGGCGATGGATGATCCCATATCCATTGGTGTTTGACATCGTAGATGGTATGCGGGTGCTCAGTAGAGACTGGGTACACTGAACGGACTCGCCGAGAACTCCCAGATGGTATTATACCTCACGTCAGATGGCAGTTCTCTGGTGACACTGGTACAGCTTAGTCTGTTGACCCGAGATCGTCATAGAGTCTTGTGTGTCTCCCACTGTGCTTTGATTTCCACCCTACCACGGCTCTACTGAGTTGTGCAAACAGGTGGTTTTTGGGTACAGTCCCGATTCACATAGAGGCAATGAGCGATAGGAGGGGATTCGTCTCTCCCGGTATTGGGGGTTGATGTTGTGCTATGCTCGACTGGCCATAACAGGAAATCCCTGGCCAGGGTTGCAGTGATATACTGGTAAGAGTTATCAGTAGTTTCATAAATGTTATGGACCCTACGTCGGCATGACTTATCGAGCTATTGGGGTCTGACGTTTACCACCCCTAGGCGAGATATGCGACATATCAGACGAACAGACCGGACTGTACGGTAAGTGTTACTGGTTGGATTCACAGGAGTGTGAGCGGGCTTGCTCATCGATCTTCTGATCGCTCAATACCCGGGTGGCCGTTACGTTTAGAAGGCCGCTTGCGGCTTGTGGGTGTTTGATATGATCATCATCTGCTGCCGGCGTATTGACGAGTCTTCAGAGTCCTACACAGAGGTTTCCTGGTTCAAGCGAAACGAAATAGGAGCGCATATGAGATATGTGCGGGACCGAGAATAATGCGTGTATGTGATACCGTATTCTATTCTCGCAATGAATGTATCGATTGGTTATATGCGATATAACCTAGTTGTTGAATCAAGGATTGATTCGATAAGCCGATACGTTGGATACTAGCCGGTTATATGCGACATGACCGGATCATTGAATCAAGTGTTGATTTAATGATTTAGTGTATAATTATATATTTGATATATTACTTTGCATTAACTGGTATTGGTTCACTTTGAATGGATTTTCTCACTTGAATTGTGCAAGTTGTATATGTGATATACTTTTGTGCACATGATTGTATCATGTTTGATGATGCATGCTTATTTGGTTAAGTGTAAAGAATTAAACTATGGTTAAGTTAATGATTAGGGTTTTGTTTACTTCATTACTTATTCATTTATCTTATTCATTTATTCATTTTGGAAATGAAAAGGATAAATGAATGGTTGCTTGTTTTGTTTTTAGTTGAACTTTCTTGAAGTTTTGACTTTGTCTCCATTCTTGTCTTATACTTAACCCTAACCATTTAACTAACCCAAGTTAATTCTCTACACTTAACTATAGTTGAAGTCATGATAAGTATTTATTTAATTATCTCATTTTTAATTAACTTATCATATCTTCTTCTTCTTCTTCATCTTCTTCTTCCATGAAGAAAGCTAGTGACCATCAATGGCAACTAGTGAAATCAAGTGAGAAATCCAATTCTAAAGTCTACCCACTTCCTATTTCTTCATCCTCTACCTCTTGCCAAGTTGTATAGGGTGTTTACTTCACAAGTTTTCAATGCTTGGTGAAGTTGGAGCTTGTTCTTGTGATGCTTCGACGTAGATCATCTTCGGCATCGAACCGACGATCAAGCCCGCCCATTCTTCGATGATGCCAATGCTAGAGTCGTGAGTTCGATTTGGACAGCGGAGGGAGATCATCGTGGAGCTCACGAAGTGGTGGACCGGATCTACAAAGGTTGTAGCCCCTTCCCTGTTTCTATATTTCCGTTTACTTGCTTGCTTTGCCTAAATATCTAGTTAACGATCCGTTCTAGGTTTTCTCGGCACCGCAATTTTTAGAAATTTGCATGTTTGATCGCTTGTAAGACTCCATTAGAGTGCCTAGGAACCCTACAATAAAAGCATACTGCTTAAACTGAATTCAATCCCAATCACATCATAAAAATATCATGTGCGTCCGGTGCGCACTGAAATCGAAACCAAATACAGATGCCACGAATACACACAAAAACAAAACTGAGTGCAACATGTGTGCACCAAAAACATCTGTCATGTGCAAAGGGCGTGCACGACTCCAATATCAGGTGCATCTAATCTGCACAAAACCCCGATCTAGTGCATCTGGTGTGCACAAAATCGCATCTGGTGCGCCAAGTGTGCGCAAGAATCTCAATCAGGTGCACATGGTGCACCTGAGCATACACCGAATATCAAAATCGAATTCACAGTACGAAAGTACATGAAAACTAGGTCGAAGCATATGTCAAAATCATATATAACCCATATGCACGAAATCAAATCAAAATCTCAAAATATATTAAAACCAAATCGAGTGTACTGGGTATGTACAAAATAAACATCAATACAACTGGTATATGAAACACAAATAGAAGGTAATGAATGTACACATAAGAAATACCAATCGTAGAACAAAGTCCTCAAAATACCAAAATCCAATCAACGAAAATATGAAATTCAAATCACCAAATCACAATCGTAAACACTATCGTCAATGTGCGCCTCTTTCCCCCTTTCCTCTGGTGTCGACTGCTTCGAACTCGTCTCTTTGTAGGTGTGCTGACTGCGCTACCAACAGCAATACTCATATCAAGAGTCTCCCACTTAGTCGATCCCTTCACCTGATATCCGGACTACATTAAACTTTTCGATCGATCCATCAAAATCTCATAATTCCCCGAGAGCTCAACACTCAAGTACAGTTTAAAAAATATCCGGTACATACCCCAGCATCGATGGTCCAGCCGTAGAAGGGCAAACCCAAGCCTCACTAATGGCACCATGGAACTGCCGTAAACCCTAAGGTTCAAGGGCGTTCTCGTGGTCATTATGTCGAGTTAGGGTTTCATTCTTCTAGAGGGTCCATCGAAATACCTGCATGTTCTTCCGAATACTTTAAACTTGGGAAAATGGGTTTCTGACAATCGTTCGAATCCTTTAACTTCGTCTGGACGGCATGTGAATACCCTTCGTCCGCACGCTAAACAATGCTTCAATCCTCAAGAATAACCAATAGCCTAATGGTTATCGCATTCAAGCCGCAGCTCCCTCTACCCGTGCGCCCGTGGTAACAGAAACCACCCTCCGATATCGACGAAGATAGATCAAAGGAACGAATGAAATGCGGTGCAAACAAATATATATCCTAAGGCTACTTAAGAAGAGTAGCGTATCGTAAGTATGCCGTGGATCATACCCACGGTACGTCACTCTACCTAAGTCGCCTACTCCATCAACCAAGGGTCACCCTAAACATTTACAAAGGTTAAACCAAGCGCTCTAATACCGACTTTGTCACGACCCGAAAGTACGGAACGTAACCGGCACTTAGATTACGAAGCGTCTAGAGGCGCAACGTAACCTAAGTAAGCCGAAGCCTAGAAATCTAAACCATAAAAGAAGAAGAAAAACATGTAGAAAACAAGTTTAAAAGCAAGATCAAATTTTCTCAAAAATTTCGGCAGAGTCTCCTTTGTAAAAACTGGCCCCAAACGGGTACAAACAAGTATAAATACATATAAACAATAAAAAGCATCCCCAAACGGGGGCTAACTCTATGCCAAAAGGCGGAAACAACCATACCAATGCATAAAAGTATACAACGCCAAAGGGCGAGGCTCAAAACTCAAAAGAAAACAAAACCACCAGATATCATAATAATACAAGCGCGACTCTAAGGTCGAAATAAATAACTGGTCCAGTAAACTTATCAAGTAATACAAGTTTGGTTGATGGAGCTTACTAGATACAAATAAAGTAATAACAATACAACGGCGGTCCAGATACAAGTGAACCAACCTACCGTGCAAATCACCCTGAATGAAAAGATGTGCCAGCAAGCTGCCAGGAAAACCTGTACATCGAACCTGTAATAAAATTTGGCACAACGGGGGTGAGTTGCCAACTCATGAATAGAAGATATCTGCGAAAACAAATCGAATGCACGACGCTCTCCTAGGTCATAATAATATACTAATATACTACTAGTCATCAAGTAAAAGCAGAATAATAAGCTACGTGCAAGTGCAAATGCTCCGTGCTCGTGTCAGTGCCTCATAAAATACTATGTCATGTGAATGAGTATGCATGCACCATGAATGTGAAATAACCAATCCTGAAATCTAGATATATCTGTATAAGAAATCTTTAACTTTTATCATGGTAAAATGTGTATAGAAATCTGAAATATCAACGATGAAATCCATGGAAATCCGTGTCAAGCATCGACACAAAACATGTAAATCTCAAGTCTCAATACCTCATAATCTCAATATCTCATAGTCTCAATATCTCGGGCTCCGTCAGTCCGGATCGTCCCATATCATAAAATCTCACGACAACGGTCGGTATCCTCCGGATATCCGCCGCGCCAGACATCACCGGTAGGTAGTCCTCCCTTGCCAGGCTCATCGTCTACAACTCGATCTTCTTGCCCCGGGATACCATACCGGGCCCACCATGTACCCGAGACGGTTCATCCACTCCTCGAATCAGGTCTCGAAATCCAACAGAAAACATGAAATCTCATGATGGACGACACATACATCACGAGAAAACCGCATCTTATGTTTTAAAAAGAGAGGAGGAGAGAGAGAGAGAGAAGTTCTTATATATTCTTGCGGTTTTCCCCAAAAATCCAGAAATCTCATAGAAATCCAAAATCCCAAAACCATGAGTAAGTATAAGATAAGTGTCGACATATGCCCCATAATACTGCATGATAACATGAAAATGCGAATGCATGAAATGTCTAAGTAATAAATACCATGTCTATACTGACACCAGAGAGTAATCACAATATTATATCGATCTAGCTGTTAGCTGATTGTATCAATAAAAGATAATATGATCTAAAGTGTACGTGACATAGCAATTACCGATGATGATGTGTGTGAGCCGGCAAATAAGTGTGCGTGGAATATGCGCATCATCGGTAATGGTGCTAGTGTCCTAACAGGCAAAGTTTTATTCTGATTATAGAAATATATGAATGAACATGCACCATTATGATTACAGTATGAATGTAAAGACGGATGTGTAATAACCACTCATCTGTGATATACAAGTATAACTATAACTATATGATTCGAGCCTAAACTAGTGTCTATCTAACCTCCTAAGGAACTAAACCAAAGAAACTAGTCAATAAGAAATAAGAGTCCACCTAAGGTCTGAATCCATATCTCTAATAGTCGGCGATCCAGCCTCAATAGAGTCACGTACGTAGTACGGCTTCCTCGAATCAAGAGTGCGGATCAATCATCATATCTATGCTTCGTACAGTAAAATCCATCGTATGGCATCCCAATATCGGGGTACGGGTCAAGTATCACCTACGTGTCTCATCATTCGTATAATATCATCGTCAACTCATGTTAAGATCAAGGTGCTACACTGTAATCGCATACATCAATCATATATCACATTCAGCATAAATATACATCGTTAATTTATCCTCAGAAATGTCATGTCACATATATCATATCTTGATCAAGTCACATATGTCAAGTCGTGATTAAGTCACACCTATAAGATATCGAAATCAAGTACACCTATATGATGTCGTAATCAAGTCACACATATATCATATCAGAATTTCAGGCACAGGTTACAGTCCGGGTTCTATTTTAGAGTCCCATGTACTTCAATATCATCTCCACCCTTTATTATTGTTCATGTATACAAATCCACTATCTCATTTTCTAATGATCCGCTAACATCATAACACGACTGTATAGCCAAGAATCACGGCATCGAGCCCAGTTATACTATTCCTTTCCCGTATATCATATCACATCCTTGTATCGCATATACGTGTGGTGTGTATATATATATATACCTACACTTAGTCCTATATATATATACACATACACGTATACACCACGTCGAGTTTCTGTGTGTGTGTGTGTGTGTGTGTCTACCGGAAACCTACGAATCTTCTCCAAGATATTCATCCTCTGGTAAGGTCTTTCGAAATCAGTCTAGTCCAACCTAAGGTCGTTACTAGGGTCCTACTCATCAAGGATCTAAGGTCACGTCAAGCTTCCTAACGACAATAAATACTACTACTATTCTACGTTTGCGGGTGTGCTAAACGCCATCCACCCGATTTCCCCCGTAGATATACATCTACTCACCTGGTCCATGTATGCCGAAGACGATGTCGCCTTCCTCTTCTTCCCCGTCCGAAGTCCACGCGAGGGGTACCTATACGCAAACATGTATAATATCGTAAACTGAATCACGGACAAAAATCAAAACGACGCACGAAACGCGCATAGGTTAAAACCTATGTCCCGCTCATGCAAAAGAACCAAATATCGCTCGATATCGGCGTACAAACGCCGATTGATCGAGATAAACATCAACAAACAACTTGTAGTTTAAAAACTCGTTACTTATAATATAAAACATGATTTAATCCATCAAAACCCTAAAAATCAATCAAATCGTCCGATTTCGAAAAATCCGAAAACGCCAATTTACCGTTTTACTTCAGAACTTGACATTTAAATGAAACTAATAGTCATTAAACTCATTAAATAGAATAACTAGATTATACAACCCATTACTATATTATTAACGCACCAATTGTATTAATTGGAAAATTCTAGTTTGCAAACTTGCCCGATTTCGATACTTTTAAGCAAAATTTCACAATATCACAACTAAACTTGATTTTGCATGAATTAATGGATTAAACTAAAATTCATGATGATAATAATATAATGAAATCATAATTTAGATTTTAAACCACATTTATTTAAGAATTTCTAAATTCTAGTTAGCAAAAATATCATTTTTATTACTATTTTTCAATTATCAATAGAAACTAGTAACCAATTTAAATTTTTCATTACACTAACAATTTAATATCCTCTTTAAAACCACAATCTAGTGTTTCAAACATTAATTGGAATTTTATCTCACCAATAAATATAATATACATAAATCTAGTTTGCAAATTTACTTCATTTAAACAATTTGAATGAACAAATTACAATATATCAACCATGCATGATTTTTCCCATTTCTAAAAATGTTAAACTAGTTATAATAACCCCACTTAATTAGTAAAACCATAACTTGATTTTACAAACCCTAACTTGAATTTTAAAACTTATAGATAGAAATTATTTATTAAATCTAATTATGCTTAAATGAAACATCTAATAACAATAAATCAAAAGAAGAAGATTTATACCTCCACAACATGAAATCCAAACATGAAAATAAGCCTCCAAAATGAATGCTTTCCATCTCCAAAATCCATGTAAAGATGAGCAAAGAATAGAGGGTAGGAATTAATTAGGATTTTGTGGGGTTTTTATTGAATTTTTGATGATTTTTGATGATTTTTAATACAAAAATGATGGGGGGGAAATTTTGGGGCTGCCCATAGTGGTGAGGCCGGCCATGAGGTGAGGAAAAGAGAGGAGAGTGAGAAAAGGTGAAGAAAAGTGTAGAAGATTTCACAAAAATATCACACAATTAAGTCTTTTCATGAATTTATTTAAAAATTCTTTATTTTCTTCACTCCATTTGACCTAGAATGGTCTAGAACCATTGTAAAATTTTGAAAATAAATTTTGGATGAAACACAGTTGATTCTAATATGTAATGGTTTATTTTTTCTAATTAAACCCATTCAAATTTGTAATTTACACTAATTTAGTGTAAAAATAAAGCTTATATTAATATTTAAAATAATTAATTTAAGAAAAATATTTATTTAAACTAAAAATTTATAAGTGGCTAAATAAACACCATTTACTAGTAATAATATAATTAAAATAGGTATTTTTAATTTTATAGTGAAAAATAATTACGGTTTAGTTTTATGAAAACTACGTTTTACTTTACCGAAAATTATAAAATTCACTTAAACGATTTTATTTATTTAATTAATTATTTAATTATTTTTAAAATGTTACACCCTTCCACAAATGCTAATTTGCAAAACTGCAAATAAGCCCCTCCATCAGAAAGTCAGGTCGGAAAGGTACAAAGGAAAACCGGCAGGAACGGAATGCAAACTGGCAACTTCAGAAAACTGATCCCGTAATAAATTACAGGAAAACCCCGCGACTGCATATACATACCCGCATTTGTATTCCCACTGAACACAAATGCAAAGAGACAAAATCTACACTGTCTAATACTAGGATCCGGCTTAAACCAAAGCCGGCTAGTAAAATCCGTCCGATCACGATTCGTGCAATACTGCACGTATCTAATCGAACCCTGCCATATCTCCATACGGCATCTACAGCGTTTCGCCCGAAACTTGAGTAACTGTGTGTGGGGGGCTCTAAAGACTCGTCAATACTATGCTGTGGATTTAACCACTAACACGTCAGAGGTATCAGCCATACGTAACGAGCTACCAGCTATTGACCAAAGGAACATCGATGAGCGAACTCATCCTGACATCCTACTGAGCCTGTCAGTGACAATATCTGTACAGTCCGGTCCGTTCGTCTATGAGCATCGCATAGCGGGCCTAGGGGGTTGGTAAAAGTCAGACCCCCAAAACCGGTACAAGTCGTGTCGGAGTGTAGCCCAGAACACCCTGAGATACTACTGGAATACCTACCAGTAAATCTTCTGCCTCGGCCGAGGGCTTTGTGTAATGGCTCTCCTCGACACAGCGCGACCTCACCCCCAATACCGAGAGAGACGAACCCCTGCAGATCCGCTCACTGTCTCCATGTGGCTCGGGACCGTACCCAACTAAAACCTGTTTGCACGTCTCCTTTGAGCGTGGAAGGATAGTAATCTAAGTACAGTGGGAACTCACACGAGACAAATGACGATCTCAGGTCGATGAACTAACCTGTACACATGTCACCTGGGAACTGCTATCTGACGTCTGGTATAAGACCAACTAGCAGGTTCCCGGCGAGTCCTGTCCGGTGTACTCATAACCCAATGAGCACCTGTATACATCTTAGGTGAACCAACTAACACCAGTGGCTTGTGAGACCGGCCACCGCCCCTCGTCGGGATCTCGACTGTATACACTAGTCTACTCTGGAGAATCGATGCCCTATCTCGAAACTCCCACGAGTAGGGACCTTTTAAGGATATGCTTATAGACCCCAGCTCCCACGTATATGATCGCCCTCATACTGCTGGTAGTCAAGAAAGAATCCTAGGGGCTCTATCAATGTGCAATAGTGACCTGTAAGGTCACCTAAAGCAGTACACGATGATAAAGATAAACCAGATAGCATACTATCATCTCGAGTAAGACTGTCCTACCGGTATAGGTCCTCCCTCAATCATTGCAATCACGTGCCTGTGATCCAATAATTGACTCTGAGGGCACTATATCCAACAGCACCAAGTCTTTTTTCACACTTGTTACATTTTCCACCATGGCTTTCTTTTCAAATTTTTTGGTTTGGTTTTAAATGAGAGAAAAGAGAAGAGAAAAGAAAAAGAAAAGATAAAGAAAAGAAAAGGAATAAACAAAGAGGGATGGGCAAGAGAGAGAAGAGAGGGTGAGGGGTCTTGTGTTGACCTTAGCCATTTGTTTCCCCCTCATTTTCCTTCACCATTTCCTTCTCCTCTTTTCCCATAGCAGCCACTCCCTCCACCTCCTCTTCAACCCTAACAAACACCCTCAATCCCACCTCAAAAGTTCATCACCACTTCACAAAAATCATGCACAAGCTCACTACAAACACTTTTGACCAAGAAAAATTGGATTTTGAAGACTTGGGGAAACTCAAGAATTTTCTTGAGTTGCCAAATGAGGTAATTTCCCTACCATTAGTGTAGCATTTCAATTCCCTAAGCATCCATACATGTTTAGAACCGATTTAGTATGGATTAGTGAGCTTTGAAAATTTCTAGAAGGGGTTAGGGTTTGATTTGAATCTATAAGTGTAATTGAGATTAGTAGAGACCATACAATCCCTTTGGTGTGTGATTAGAGACTTAAACCAGAGAATTAAATCCCGCAACATGAACTTAGAAACCCTGATATCGTATTTTGTAAACTTTGGTGATGGTATTTTGACATCTGCTATAACCCTAGTGACCTGAAAAAATTTTAGCGATCACAGTGAGTCATGCAGGAAACCTAGAAGCTAACCCCAAGACCCGAGCCCAAACCCCCTCACTTTGGCAGCAAATTTAATGTTTATGGCCGCAATTTGCGGCCAGAGTGAGGTGAAATGTGTTTGTGCTTGGTCCAGGGCTTTATCTCTAGTAAAATAGACCCTCCATGTATGCAAAATTGGCAAATTTCACCAAGGGTAAAATCTGGAGCAAGTTTTCAAGTTTCTGATTTCGTTTTGCGGCTTTTAATGAATTGGAATTTGGTATTTGTGTTTTATCTCGGTCGATTCACGTTTATACGCCGATCGTCGAGAGTTGTTTGGTTATTCTTGAATGCATAGATCATAGGTTTTAACCTATATGTGATACGCGTGCCGATTTGATTTTCGTGCACGATTTCTATTTACGATGTCATGTGATATATATGTAGGTACCCCCCTCACGTGGACTTCGGACGAGGAAGAATAGGATGGCGACATCAACTTCGGCAAGCAAGGATCAGGGTGGGTAGATATATATCTACAGGAGAAGTCGGGTGGATGGAGTATAGCACCCCCATAGTTTCGTAATATAGAACGCAAATGCGTTATGTTATATATATATAATTATGTATTTTATGAGATGCGCATACTTAGCAAGAAATGATTATGTGACTTTGGGTTAGTTTAGCGTAGTTGTAGGAAAACGCTTATAGTGTAGTTTCTTAGTCGTGAAACCCTAGAGTTAAGATTTGCATACACGCACACACACACGCTTACATTGTTTTACTTGTGCGATATGGGGATATATACATACATACATATATATATATACACACATACATACACATATAGGTATGTGAATATGTATGTATATATATATATATGTACATACACATATAGGTATGTGAATATGTATGTGTGTGTGTGTGTATATATATATATGTGTGTGTGTATGTATACATATACATGGATGATGAGGATAGTCTATGATATTTGGAGATGAGTCGATGAGATTGGGCGTGATGTCATGAGATCGGTGATGTGATTCGGTTCGTATTATGAGATACGGCATGATATTATAGCGGGTCCTTAGGCGTTGTGTTTTCATACACACGCATATATATATATATATATGTAGATGGTATCGGTAGGTACTAGACTTTAGATCGGTACCCCAGTTCATGATATGATGATAAGGATACCAGATAAATGATGAGATAAATGTGATATTCGACCCGTACCCAGATTGGGATGCCGTACGATGGATTTACCGTACGAGCTATATATTGATGATAGATCCGCACTCTTGACTCGAGAATGTCATATTATATATTGTATCGTATGTGATACTATTGAGGCGGGATCACCGACTATTATATTTATATATATCGACTCGGATTTAGGTGGTTTTCTTACCTTTTCAATTAGCCTGTTAGTTTATCCTGTAGTTTACTTGTAGATGTTAGACTAGACTCGAGTCATACATATTTCAAAACTAACGAATCGTGAGAATTTTAAAGACAGGCCAAGGGATTCTACGGATATTTCAAAGGACGTACATTTTCTTAAAAACACCGTAGCCCTTATTTTCTAAACACCACGATTCGTGTTATTTCAAATGGCAAGACAGTATGACTCGATCATATAAATGTATATTCTTTATTGCTGCGTTTACCATTCATTTTCCGCATATTCTTATTATTCGCATCGCATTGCATACTTATTTGTGTATTGTTATATTAAAACCATGTGATCAGGACACCAGCACTATTACCGATGATGCGTATGTCAACGAACACTTACTTGCCTGCTCACACACATCATCATCGGTAATTTCCATGTCACGTACACTTTAAAGAATATTAATTTATTGATATCTGTCACGTCCCGAAAGTACGGAACATGACCGGCACTTAAACTACGAAACGTCTCGAGGCGTACGTAATCTAAGTAAACCGAAAACCCAGAAATCCAAACCAAGAAAAGAAGTAGAGTGAAGGAAAACCAATTTAAAACAAGTAGTTTCAATAGCATAAGCCGAATTATGCGGTTTTTTAAAAACATCAAAATTTTACTGAAAATTTCGGCAGAGTCTCCTTTGTAAATACTGGCCCCCAAACGGGATACAACATGAATAGTATACGAAATCAAGAAAAAGGCATCCCCAAGCGGGAGCTAGCTCTTCGTCAATCGACGGTCACAACCACACAAGTAATATAATATACAACGCCAACGGCGAGGATCAAAACTCAAAAGGAAACTCAAAACCACCAGAAATATAACGAGCGACTCTAAGGTCGAAAGAATAAACAACACTGGTCTCTATCTCAATAAATACATGTTTGGTTGATGGAATTTATTAGATACAACTGAATAATAACATACAAGGTATAATGATGGGTACGATACAAGAAAAACCCACCTACTAGCAAGCCACCCGAATGAAACTGAGCCCGCAAGCCGTAATGAAACCTGTACGGCAAACCTGTAAGAAACTGGGGCACAACGGGGGTGACTTGCCAACTCGTGAATAGAAAACATCTACGCATAAATAACGCAACCTAGGTCAATGATCATAATATATCCTCAAATATAAGTATAACAGGCAGCCTATAACAATGGCTAGGGTAATATCTAACCCGAGTATAATTTCATGTGCCCGTGTCAGTGCCTCAGGTAGCAATATATCATATGAATGAGGTCTGAATGCATGAAACAGAATACATGTAAATGAAGAAACTGTTTTCATAAATTAGTGAGATTTCCTTCGTATTTTTAAACTAAGGTATCATAAATGAAATCAGCATCAACAGTGTCTAGCATCGACACAAAACATAAATCTCACTGACTCGAAATATCAATGTCTCAATCTCAATATCTAGGGCGCCGTCAGTCCAGACCGGCCCCTACCATCCATCTCAAGACCACGACGGTATCCTCCGGATATCCGACGCGTCGGGTAATATCACCGGTAGGTAGTGCTCCCCAGCCAGGCTCAACGTCAACACCACATTCCTCTTGCCCCGGGGTACCATACCGGGCCCACCATGTACCCGTGACGGTTCCTCCACTCCTCGACACGGATCTCCAAAACCACAGCAAACTCATGGTGGACGACACTTTACATCACTAGAAAACCGCAACATTTTATATTTTAAAAGATCATAAGTTGTAAATTTTGCGGCTTTCCCCGAAATCCAGAAATATCATAAATCTCAAGAAATCATCACAAGTGCATATGTCAATGATAATGAACTAGGCATGAACAATTGAATAACAGTATGCATGAAGTGGTAGGTAATAACTACAATGTCTAATATGGCATATAAGGGAAGTACACTAATATCATGTCAAAACTACTAGCTAACAATCTAAGTCAAGCAATTATATTCTCTAAAGTGTACGTGACATGGCAATTACCGATGAAGATGTGTGTGAGCCGGCAAATAGGTGTACGTGGTACATACGCATCATCGGTAATGGTGCTAGTGTCCTAACAGCATGATATCAATAATGGAATATGCAGCAAAATAAATATGCGAGGCAGAGCGAACAGCAATAATGTGCGGGAGATGAAACTAGACACAACGATAACTAATCTGTATTAATCTAATATAAGTCCTACAAATTGGTGCCTTTTGAAATAACACGAATCATGGGGTTTTGAAAATAGGGGCTACGGTGTTTTTATGAAAAGATACGTCTTTTGAAATATCCGTAAGATCCCTTGGGCTGTCTTTTAAAATACCCACGATTCGTTAGTTTTGAAATAGGTAGGGTCTAATCTAATCTAACAACTACGCTAAACTATACGGCTGAACTAATAAGCTGAACTACAGGTAAGGAAACCGCCTATCATCTGAGTCGATACATATACATACCTGTATATGTATAGTCGGTGATCCCGCCTCAATAATATCATATCCATAACCAGACATCCCAAGTCAAGAGTGCGGATCAATCATCAATATAGCTCGTACGTAAATCCGTCGTACGGCATCCCAAATCTAGGTACGGGTCAATATCACATTCATCATACTATTCACCTGGTATCCTTTTTATCAATTATCATGATCGGGGTACTGATCTGCATCTAGTACAATACTGATACCATCTAAGTATGCATGCACGTGTGTAAAAACTACGTCAAGGACCCGCTACAACGTCATGTCGTATCTCAAATACGAACCCCCGCTATATCACCGATCTCACGGCCTCAAATCAAATCTCATCGACTCATCATAAATCCCAAGTACTATCCTCAAATCCGTATGTGAACACACAGTCCCATACCTATGTGAACACATAACTATATAGAATCCCATGAGCACATATCAATAGGAATGTATGCAAGTATGTATGTGTGTATGTGTGTGCAACACTACCCTAGGGTTCGCAACGCTAAAATAATCTAACACACCAATATCCATCCTAAGTATCGTTAATAATCCCAAATGACATATAATAATTATTGGTGTGTATACGCATCCGTATACACCACCACGGACTGCGGGGGTGCTATACGCCATCCACCCGACTTCTCCCCGTAGATATAAATCTACTCACCTGGTCCTCGCTAGCCGGTGCCTACGTTGCCACGCGCTTGTTTGTCGTCTCGAAGTCCACATGGGGGTACCTACATATCATAACGCACCATATCTCATTAAAATCCGACTCATGACCAAAACGACGCACGAATCCCACATAGGTCAAAACCTATGGTTGCTTTCACAAATCAACCCAAAAACCCTCGACGTCGGCATACAAACGCCAAACCATCGAGAAAACCCAAATACACTCATTTGCACATTCACGAACACTAATTTTAATATAAACTAGGTTAAAACTCACAAAAACCCCAATTTCACTTAAAAAGTCATTTTTCCGAAAATCTAGCAAGCACAATTCGCCGTTTTTGTACAAAACATGATGTTTAAATGAATGTAGCGGCCAATATATTTATTAAATATCTTAAATAAGTCGTATAAACAATTTCCGGAATTTAATCTCATTAAATTCCAAAAATCCCAATATTCTAGTTTACAAAAATACCCTTTTTAACAATTTCAAAGCAAAAATGCACAAACTACAATCTAGCTTAGATTTGCATGATCCAAAGCATTAAACCACACTTAATAAAGTTAATGAAGCAAAGAAAAACCTAATCACATTTTTAATCTCAAGAATTTAACAATTTTCAAAAAACCTAGTAAGCAAATTAGCAATTTAATACAATTTTTTAAGCTAGCCATTAGCACTAGCTACTAAACTTGTATTAACATGACAACAAAGCCTAATTATAACACACAACCATACACCAATTTTATAAACCCTAACTTGCATTCAATTTCACAACTTGAATTCCAAAACTTGCAATTAAACTCACATATCCAAATAACACTTAAATAAATTAGCTTAAGAAATTAGTAACAATTTAAGCAACAAAATGTTTAGAAATATACCCAAAAGCATAAGAAGATCCACAAGCATCCATGGCACTCCAAAATGCTCTCTTTTCACAAGGATCCATGCTTGAAATGCTAAGGAATAATGGGTAAGTGTTGGATTTGGAAAAAAGCTTTGAAATTGTATGGATTTTGAAGCTTTTTTATGGATTTTTGAAGCAAAAATGGAGTGAGAACTTGGGGGAGGGGGGCTGCTGCTCTAGGATCAGTTTCGGCCAGATTTGAGGGGGGGTGGGTGAGTGAGGAGAGAGAGTGAGGTGGGAAAAGTTGTTTCAAGTCAAAGTCAACTCAAAATATATCATTTTCTACTCTTTTCTTTTCTTTTCTTTTCCTTTTCTTTCCTTTGCAAACCAAGTGGGGAAAAAGTGAGGGCTGCTGAATTTGGCTAAGGGGAGGAGTAAGTGGGGGTGTGTGGGTGTGGGTACGGGTGTGGGATGATGAAAAATGATAAATACGATACCCCAAACATCCATTTACGCTAAAAAAAAGCCTTTTTTCTTCAATAATTTCTAAACCGTTTTGGCAAATGATTTCGTTCCAAAAACCACACGATAAAATTTTATTTAATGTTTTATGATGCACAAAAATTTTTTTCAACTCATTCCAATTTGTAATTTTACCTAATTAAATGTATTAGTGACGGCTTAAAATAATAATAAAATAATATTTTTTTCAGAAAATTTGAAATTTCACCAGCGGCTCAATAAACACCAAATAATAGCAATTACATAGCTAGAATATGTATATTTAATTTTTATAATAAGATATTTGTATTTTGACTTTTTTACAGAAAACCCCCTCATTTTACCGATTTTCCGAAATTTCACCGAAACGATTTTCAAAACGCTACAATCTTCCCCCCTTAAAGAAATTCGGTCCCCGAATTTAAATTCAAACTCCCCCGAATACTAAAACATCTAAGAAAAACCATCAAGTCGTCGGGGCTCCGAAATTGTAAATACATAAAACAAATCGTAGCGCAGCGCATGCGCTTGAAAAATGAGTATATAACTCCAATCAAAACTCCGTCAAGTATCCCGCAATCATCGGAGTCATGGTGAAGACACAATGTCCAAATCCAAAATGAAAATCAGTATGATATAACTCGAAACTATACATGTAAAATATATTCAGGTACTGTCCTCTGACTAGTCCTGCTCAGTACGAAAACACATGGCAATATCATAAAAACGTACTGCTCTATATGATAAATCAATCCCAAAATACGCGTATGAATACTACGTGCGTCTGGTGCACACGGAAATCAAAATCCAAATAGGTGCCATACATATGCACAGAAACAACATCTAAGTGCATCGGGTGTGCACGAAACATCTGTCGTAGGCAACATGTGTGCCTGACAGCAAAATCAGGTGCATCTGACATGCACGAAAAATCTCGATTTAGTGAATCTGGTGTGCACCAAAATCACACTTCAAAACATGCACCCAACACGCGCGAAAATCCAAATCAGGTGCATCCATCGTGCACGAAATCATGAAATCCAATATCAAGTGCCGAACATGCGCAAAATCAAATCAGGTGCACAAGGTGCACAAAACCAATATCGAACAACACCATCGAAATCAAAGTCCAATGCATCTAAGTGCACAAAAGGCGTATCACTGCACTGCAAGCATATATAAACTATACAGAGTGCAGGAACCAAATCGTGTGCGTGAATACGCACAAAATTAACTCAAATGTCTAAAACCGTGAAATCACAAACATGTGAAACCCAAGCACGAAAACGATATCAAGTGCAACACTGTGCAAAGATCATAAATCCTCAATCATCAAAATCAAATCATTCGAGTAAATCACCAAAAACATCGAAATCAATAATGGCGGCATAGTACCGCTCAAGCGCATCCTCTAAGAATCTCGGGCCAACTGTCGCGGTCACTAATGGGACGTCTCGTCGATGATCATGAACTCTGGCCTGCTGGTGTGCGTAACCATGACCACTCCTGGGTCAAGGTCTTCACTGTGAATTACCAATCTTTCGGTCCATCGGCTCATTGGCCCTGTCGGGTGTGCTAACGGGGATGATCCAGTTCTGGCACGTCTCTTGTCATCTCCCGGTCAATCATCGCGACCACTCGTAAGACAGCATATCACTGGCGTCGGCCTCTGGCTCTCTGAATGTACGTGACACATCTGATCTGGGGTGCAAGTATCATTGCAGCAGTGTCCTGGAAGGAATCCTGCTCACGGTCTATTCCATGCCTCGTCTCTGCCAACTGTCCGGAAGTCATCGTCCTTTCCTATATCTGCATCTTGCTCTGGAATGACTGCATACTCATCGCGACTCCTTCTGGAAGGTGAGTCCAAGTACCATGCCTCGGCATGCGCATCGCATCTCTGATGTCGGCGGAGTGGAACGTCATCTCATCTAGATCTGGTGCGAACCTCTTACTCCACTTTTCTCTAATGTCGTCTGCTTTGGACTCGTCTCGTCACGGCTGCATGGACTGAGCTCCAACGACTATCCTCGTATCTGGAGTCTCCCAAGAATGCATCTCACCACCAAGCATCCGATTGAAGTCGAACCATTCGATCGATTCGTCAAAACCTCATAATCCGCCAAGAGCTCAATATCTTGGGCACAGTTTAATAGTATCGAATATATATATACCACAGCATCGGTGGTCCAGCCGTAGAAGGGCAAACCCAAGCCTCACTAATGGCACCGTAGAACTGCCGCAAACCCGAAGGTTCAAAGGCTTTCACACGGTCATTCAGTCGAGTTAGGGTTTCATTCTTCTAGAGGGACTATAGAATTGCCTGCATGTCTTTCCGACTACTTTAAACTTGGAATAATAGGTTTCCGACATTCGATCGTCTCTGTCGACCCTCACGTCTCTGCGTGAAGTCGTCTCTAGCTGGAATCAATCTATCTGATGACCTCGCATCGGGGTAGGCGAACGATCCACATGTCCTAGTCATTCATCCTCGATGACTAGCGACCTTCTATCATCTCTTAGTACAACTCGTTCTGCACTAACGCCAGCATCTGGGGCAATATCTCGTCGTTCGCAGCAATAACTGGCTCGCTCGTCTGCACGCTGAACAGTGCCTCAACCATCATGAATAAGCAACACACCAACGGTCATCAAAATCTGGCTGGCCTCTGCCAGTGGCCCAATCCTCTGATACTGATCGGCACGTCCGAGAAATCTCATAAAGGCGATCCGCCAAACGCTCGTGGTGCGAAAACACAATCAAAAGACACCTCTCTACAATCGGGTGTCGCCGGAATTTCGCCCTGGTCAGTCCTCGTCCGTGACGAGCTCGTGCTGACCGCAACTCTAGCCGTAGTTCTCCCTGCCCGTAACCGTAGTAGCAAAACCAAACTGGCACCGACGAGGCTAGATCAGGAAGGAATATAATACTGAACAAGGAAATGTACATCCTAAGGCTTCTTAAGTGGAGTGGCGTGTCGTAAATATGCCGCGGAACATATCAACGGTACGTCACTCTACTTTAGTCACCTATTCCATCAACCAAGGGTCATCCTACGCTCCGAAGGTTAAAACCTAACGCTCTGATACCAACTTTGTCACGTCCCGAAAGTACGGAACATGACCGGCACTTAAACTACGAAACGTCTCGAGGCGTACGTAATCTAAGTAAACCGAAAACCCAGAAATCCAAACCAAGAAAAGAAGTAGAGTGAAGGAAAACCAATTTAAAACAAGTAGTTTCAATAGCATAAGCCGAATTATGCGGTTTTTTAAAAACATCAAAATTTTACTGAAAATTTCGGCAGAGTCTCCTTTGTAAATACTGGCCCCCAAACGGGATACAACATGAATAGTATACGAAATCAAGAAAAAGGCATCCCCAAGCGGGAGCTAGCTCTTCGTCAATCGACGGTCACAACCACACAAGTAATATAATATACAACGCCAACGGCGAGGATCAAAACTCAAAAGGAAACTCAAAACCACCAGAAATATAACGAGCGACTCTAAGGTCGAAAGAATAAACAACACTGGTCTCTATCTCAATAAATACATGTTTGGTTGATGGAATTTACTAGATACAACTGAATAATATCATACAAGGTAATATGATGGGTACGATACAAGAAAAACCCACCTACTAGCAAGCCACCCGAATGAAACTGAGCCCGCAAGCCGTAATGAAACCTGTACGGCAAACCTGCAAGAAACTGGGGCACAACGGGGGTGAGTTGCCAACTCGTGAATAGAAAACATCTACGCACAGAAATCGCATAAATAACGCAACATATGTCAATGATCATAATATATCCTCAAATATAAGTATAACAGGCAGCCTATAACAATGGCTAGGGTAATATCTAACCCGAGTATAATTTCATGTGCCCGTGTCAGTGCCTCAGGTAGCAATATATCATATGAATGAGGTATGAATGCATGAAACAGAATACATGTAAATGAAGAAACTGTTTTCATAAATTAGAGAGATTTCCTTCGTATTTTTAAACTGAGGTATCATAAATGAAATCAGCATCAACAGTGTCTAGCATCGACACAAAACATAAATCTCACTGTCTCGAAATATCAATGTCTCAATCTCAATATCTAGGGCGCCGTCAGTCCAGACCGGCCCCTACCATCCATCTCAAGACCACGACGGTATCCTCCGGATATCCGACGCGTCGGGTAATATCACCGGTAGGTAGTGCTCCCCAGCCAGGCTCAATGTCAACACCACATTCCTCTTGCCCCGGGGTACCATACCGGGCCCACCATGTACCCGTGACGGTTCCTCCACTCCTCGACACGGATCTCCAAAACCACAGCAAACTCATGGTGGACGATACTTTACATCACTAGAAAACCACAACATTTTATATTTTAAAAGATCATAAGTTGTAAATTTTGCGGCTTTTCCCGAAATCCAGAAATATCATAAATCTCAAGAAATCATCACAAGTGCATATGTCAATGATAATGAACTAGGCATGAACAACTGAATAACAGTATGCATGAAGTGGTAGGTAATAACTACAATGTCTAATATGGCATATAAGGGAAGTACACTAATATCATGTCAAAACTACTAGCTAACAATCTAAGTCAAGCAATTATATTCTCTAAAGTGTACGTGACATGGCAATTACCGATGAAGATGTGTGTGAGCCGGCAAATAGGTGTACGTGGTACATACGCATCATCGGTAATGGTGCTAGTGTCCTAACAGCATGATATCAATAATGGAATATGCAGCAAAATAAATATGCGAGGCAGAGCGAACAGCAATAATGTGCGGGAGCTGAAACTAGACACAACGATAACTAATCTGCATTAATCTAATATAAGTCCTACAAATTGGTGCCTTTTGAAATAACACGAATCATGGGGTTTTGAAAATAGGGGCTACGGTGTTTTTATGAAAAGATACGTCTTTTGAAATATCCGTAAGATCCCTTGGGCTGTCTTTTAAAATACCCACGATTCGTTAGTTTTGAAATAGGTAGGGTCTAATCTAATCTAACAACTACGCTAAACTATACGGCTGAACTAATAAGCTGAACTACAGGTAAGGAAACCGCCTATCATCTGAGTCGATACATATACATACCTGTATATGTATAGTCGGTGATCCCGCCTCAATAATATCATATCCATAACCAGACATCCCAAGTCAAGAGTGCGGATCAATCATCAATATAGCTCGTACGTAAATCCGTCGTACGGCATCCCAAATCTAGGTACGGGTCAATATCACATTCATCATACTATTCACCTGGTATCCTCTTTATCAATTATCATGATCGGGGTACTGATCTACATCTAGTACAATACTGATACCGTCTAAGTATGCATGCACGTGTGTAAAAACTACGTCAAGGACCCGCTACAACGTCATGTCGTATCTCAAATACGAACCCCCGCTATATCACCGATCTCACGGCCTCAAATCAAATCTCATCGACTCATCATAAATCCCAAGTACTATCCTCAAATCCGTATGTGAACACACAGTCCCATACCTATGTGAACACATAACTATATAGAATCCCATGAGCACATATCAATAGGAATGTATGCAAGTATGTATGTGTGTATGTGTGTGCAACACTACCCTAGGGTTCGCAACGATAAAATAATCAAACACACCAATATCCATCCTAAGTATCGTTAATAATCCCAAATGACATATAATAATTATTGGTGTGTATACGCATCCGTATACACCACCACGGACTGCGGGGGTGCTATACGCCATCCACCCGACTTCTCCCCGTAGATATAAATCTACTCACCTGGTCCTCGCTAGCCGGTGCCTACGTTGCCACACGCTTGTTTGTCGTCTCGAAGTCCACATGGGGGTACCTACATATCATAACGCACCATATCTCATTAAAATCCGACTCATGACCAAAACGACGCACGAATCCCACATAGGTCAAAACCTATGGTTGCTTTCACAAATCAACCCAAAAACCCTCGACGTCGGCGTACAAACGCCAAACCATCGAGAAAACCCAAATACACTCATTTGCACATTCACGAACACTAATTTTAATATAAACTAGGTTAAAACTCACAAAAACCCCAATTTCACTTAAAAAGTCATTTTTCCGAAAATCTAGCAAGCACAATTCGCCGTTTTTGTACAAAACATGATGTTTAAATGAATGTAGCCGCCAATATATTTATTAAATATCTTAAATAAGTCGTATAAACAATTTCCGGAATTTAATCTCATTAAATTCCAAAAATCCTAATATTCTAGTTTACAAAAATACCCTTTTTAACAATTTCAAAGCAAAAATGCACAAACTACAATCTAGCTTAGATTTGCATGATCCAAAGCATTAAACCACACTTAATAAAGTTAATGAAGCAAAGAAAAACCTAATCACATTTTTAATCTCAAGAATTTAACAATTTTCAAAAAACCTAGTAAGCAAATTAGCAATTTAATACAATTTTTTAAGCTAGCCATTAGCACTAGCTACTAAACTTGTATTAACATGACAACAAAGCCTAATTATAACACACAACCATACACCAATTTTATAAACCCTAACTTGCATTCAATTTCACAACTTGAATTCCAAAACTTGCAATTAAACTCACATATCCAAATAACACTTAAATAAATTAGCTTAAGAAATTAGTAACAATTTAAGCAACAAAATGTTTAGAAATATACCCAAAAGCATAAGAAGATCCACAAGCATCCATGGCACTCCAAAATGCTCTCTTTTCACAAGGATCCATGCTTGAAATGCTAAGGAATAATGGGTAAGTGTTGGATTTGGAAAAAAGCTTTGAAATTGTATGGATTTTGAAGCTTTTTTATGGATTTTTGAAGCAAAAATGGAGTGAGAACTTGGGGGAGGGGGGCTGCTGCTCTAGGATCAGTTTCGGCCAGATTTGAGGGGGGGTGGGTCAGTGAGGAGAGAGAGTGAGGTGGGGAAAGTTGTTTCAAGTCAAAGTCAACTCAAAATATATCATTTTCTACTCTTTTCTTTTCTTTTCTTTTCCTTTTCTTTCCTTTGCAAACCAAGTGGGGAAAAAGTGAGGGCTGCTGAATTTGGCTAAGGGGAGGAGTAAGTGGGGGTGTGTGGGTGTGGGTACGGGTGTGGGGTGATGAAAAATGATAAATACGATACCCCAAACATCCATTTACGCTAAAAAAAAGCCTTTTTTCTTCAATAATTTCTAAACCGTTTTGGCAAATGATTTCGTTCCAAAAACCACATGATAAAATTTTATTTAATGTTTTATGATGCACAAAATTTTTTTTCAACTCATTCCAATTTGTAATTTTCCCTAATTAAATGTATTAGTGACGTCTTAAAATAATAATAAAATAATATTTTTTTCAGAAAATTTGAAATTTCACCAGCGGCTCAATAAACACCAAATAATAGCAATTACATAGCTAGAATATGTATATTTAATTTTTATAATAAGATATTTGTATTTTGACTTTTTTACAGAAAACCCCCTCATTTTACCGATTTTCCGAAATTTCACCGAAACGATTTTCAAAACGCTACAATATCGCTTTTTAGCTGATAGTTTCGATATATTATTATGGTGCTAGATTAGATATGGCATTTATTTACTGTGTTAACTCATGCATGTATATTCATATATTCATTTGCCATACGTTAGTATGGGCCAGTCCGGATTGCCGGAGCCCAGTATTCATTATTTATTTACATCGTAATTTAGGATTTCGGATTTCTATGAGATTTCTAGATTTAGAGAAACCGCAAACATTTTATAAACTTATCATCTTTTTAAAAGATAGAAAAAATGTGGTTTTCTCATGATATGATATGAGATATGTCCACCATGAGTTTTCTCGGCTCTTGAGCGATATCATACACCCGATTTGAGGAGGAAAAGGAACCATTTGTGGGTGCATGGTAGACCCGGCGTGGTACCCGGGGCAAGATGGTCGCAGATGATGGCGTTGAGCCTGGCAGGGGAGCACTACCGACCGGTGATTGTATTATGACTCGACGGATATCCCGAGGATAACGATCGGAGTATGGGCCAGTCCGGATAGCCGAAGCCCTAGATATTGAGATTTGATGATATGGGCCAGTCCAGATAGCCGGAGCCCTAGATATTGAGATTCGAGGATACAGGCCAGTCCGGATTGCCGGAGGCTGAGATATTGAGATATTTGGATTTATGTTTTGTGTCATTGCTTGACACTGATTCTATATTGATTTCATTGATGATACCTCGATTTACATATACAGAAATCTCACTAAATTAAGAAAACAGTTTTCTAATTCATGATGTATTCTGTTTTCATTATATTTCATTCATACCACATATTTATGATATGTTGCTACCTGAGGCACTGACACGAGCACTTGGTATTACACTTATGTATAGATGTTTACCCATGCCACTATTTTATATGCTTCAGGCTTTATCATTTTGAGGATATATTATGATCGTATGACCTAGGATTGAGTCATACACACGATTTCTACTCTGTGATGTCTTCTACTCACGAGTTGGCAGCTGACCTCCGTTGTGCCACAGTTTCTTGCAGGTTTGCCGTACAGGTTTCCTTGGCGGCTTTGCTGGCACACTACTTCATTCCGGGTGATTGCTTTGTTAGGAGGGTTCACTCGCATCGTGACCACCCTTGTACCTTATTTTATTCAATTGTATCTAGTAAACTCCATCAACCAAACTTGTATATTGTTTAGACTTAGAAGATCAGTTGTATTATTTCGACCTTAGAGTCGCGCTTGTATTATTATGGCTTTCTTTTTGAGTTCAAGTTTCATTTTGAGTTTTGATCCTCGCCCTTCGGTGTTGTATATTATATTGCTTGCGTGGTTGTGACCGCCAATTGGCGAAGAGCTAGCTCCCGCTTGGGGATGCCTTTATTCAAATATTTTCATGTTGTACCCTTTTGGGGCCAGTATTTACAAAGGAAACTCTGCCGAAATTTTCGGAAAAGATATGATGTTTAAAAATGTTTACTACGACTTTTCAAAGTGATTATATGCAAACTTTAAAACAAGTTTTCCTTCAATTTCTTCTTTTAAATGGTTTAGATTTCTGGGATTTTTTTGGCTTACTTGAATTAGATGGGGTCCTATAGACTTCATATGATTCAAGTGCCAGTCATGTGCCATTTCGGGTCGTGACACTCTTCATCTAATATGTAGCATATCTCGTCTAGGGGGTGGTGAACGTCAGACCCCAGTAGCTTTATAAGTCATGCTGATGTGAGGCTCATAACGAGTCGAGAAACTACTGATAACACTTACCAGTAAATCTCATAAACTTCCATGGCCAGGGACTTCCTATTATTGCCAATCGAGCACAGCGCAACATCAACCCCCAATAACGGGATAGAAGAATCCCCTCCTATCGCTCATTGCCTCCATGTGACTCGGGACTGTACCCAAAAACCACCTTTTTGCACGATCTCTTGACCTTGGTATGGTGGAAATCAAAGCACAGTGGGAATCATACAAGACTCTATGACGATCTCGGGTCGACAGACTAACATGTACCAGTGTCACCAGAGAACTGCTATCTGACGATAGCTATAATACCATCTAAGAGTTCTCGGTGAGTCCGTCCAGGGTATCCAGTCTCCGCTGAGCACCCGTATATCATCTCTGATGTCAAACACCAATGGATATGGGATCATACATCGCCCATCTACATGGGTCGAGAAAGTATACGCTAGTCTACTCCGGTATATCGATTCCCCGTCTCGATACACCCATGACTAGGGAGTTTAAACGATGTACTCACGAACTACCTTTGTCCCACTTGTATGATCGGCATCATAATCCAGGTAGTCAAGTACACATCCTGAGGGCTTTATCAACATGTAACAGAGAGACAATCAGTGTACATGTTAAGATAAAGAGTAACCAGATAGCATACTATTATGTCGAGCAAGAAAGTCCTCCCTATGTACGTCCAAGCATCCACTATAATATACATCATATGTACAATAATGGCCTCTAGGGCATACATATAACTAACAATCTCCCACTTGCACTAGGGTCATATGTTGTAGTATCCAATACCCAACAATCAGCAATGGTTGAAGTATCTCTTACTCAACCATCCCTTAAAAGTCTCTCTCGGGTAAAGGCTTTTGTGAGTTGATCCGCCGTGTTGTCCTCTGAGTCTACTCTCCTAATCTCGATCTCCCTGGAGATCAACCATCTTCATGATCAGGTGATACTGCCTTCGAATATGTCTGGGTCACTGATGGGATGGGGGTTCCTAGGCATAAGCCACAACTCCATTGTCTCATAATGGTAGGAACGAAGTTCATCTCATGAACAAATATACACCCAAACTGCCTCTTTGGTAGCATCCTTTGTACCGATGTATCCAGCCTTTATCGTCTAGTTTGCCACGGTATCTAGCTTGGAACTCTTCCAACATACCGTCCCTCCACAGAGGATAAAAACAATGCATGTGACTGACTTTCAGTCGACCTTACCACCCTGGAAGCTATCCAGTGATTCTCCCCAGGATCGATTGATACCATCTCACTACACTTAGTGAGAATCCAAACATCTACTTAGATCTATCTCATAGATCCAAAAGCCAGGATTTAGGTGGTATCACCTTGAACCTATATGGAGAATCATTATGATAAGAGGAGATTGACCGAGCATAGCATAGGAAACACCTTCCCTATCAAGAGTATATCATCTACGTACAATACGAGGAAGAACACCTTACTCTCTACTACCTTTTTGTATATACAAGGTTTATCTACTATTTTGATGAAGTCAAACTCTTTGATTACCACATCAAAATAGATGTTCCAACTCCGCGATGCCTGCTTTAACCATAAAGCAACTTGCACACGTTTCCGCTGCTCCCACTGTCTATGAAGCCCTCTGGCTGTGTACTTATAGACGCTTTCTTCTAAATCAATATTTAGAAAAAGCAGTCATGACACCCGACCGCCAGATATCGTAGTCATGGTATGTAGCAATGGCAAATAGGATCCGGATGGACTTAAGCATAGCTACTATAGAAAAGGTTTCATCATAAACCACACCAGGTCGATGACGAGAATCTTTTACAACAATTCTAGCTTTGAAAGTCTCAACTTTTCCATCTACACCAAGTAATATTCTCAAGATATACTTTCTCCTGATGGGGGTTTAACCCTTCAGATATAGCAACCAAAGTCCATACTTTGTTGGTGTACATAGATTCCATCTCAGATCGCTAAGCATCCAGCCATTCTTACAGAGTCCCTACTTTTGATAGCCTGCTCGAAAATAGTTAGGACATCATCTTATGATGCAATCCTCGCTCCCACTGTTATAGAGGAAACCAAAGTATCTCTCAGGTGGATGAGGAACCCTACCAGATTGGCGGAGAGGCTGAGGTTCGTCGGGAACTATTGAATCCTGCGGTTCTACCAAATCATCAGCTATAGCTTGTATAGCTGGAACTCCTTCCAGTTCTACCTCATGACCATAAATTTCTTTCCAAAATAAATTCCTTTTCTAAAAAGGCGGTCATGCCGAGAAATAAAACACCTTTTCTTTCTCGGTGCGGTAGAAGATATTCCCTTGCGAATGCTTAGGATATCTAACAAACTTCCACAGAACTGACCTTGCCTCGTGCTTGTCTGGATTTTGCTTTTAGATATAGGCTGGACAACCCCAAATCTTAACTTACTTAAGACATGGTCTCTTCCCATTCCATATCACATATGGAGTGGTAGGCACCTGATTTGGTTGGAACCCAATTCAATAGGTATGCAGCTTCTCAAGTGCATAACCCCAAAAAGGAAATAGGGAACTCAGTAGTACTCATCATAGAGCACACTATATTATATAGGGTGCGATTGTTCCGCCCCGATACACCGATGTGCTGTGGTGTATACGGAGGAGTAATGCTGAGAGAGAATCTCGTTCTCCTTTAGAATAGTCCAGGAACTCTGTGCTCAAGTATTCTCCTCCCTGATCACATCAAAGGACATGATACTTATACCTATTTTGGTTCTCTACTTCTGACTTATATTCATTGAATTTCTCAAAAGATCCAGACTTGTGTTTCAACAGGAACATATGTTCGAATCTTGAGAGATCATCAGTGAATGTAATGAAGTACAAAGAACCGGTCCTGACATGTGTAGACAGGGGACTTACATACATCATCATGTATCAATCCCAAGAGTTCACTGACTCTTTCTCTGTTTCCAGTAAACGGAGCTATGGTCATTCTATCTTTGTGATAAGACTGGCAAGTTTCACAAGATGTAAATTCAAACTGATTTAAATATGCATCTAGATGTAACTTAGCTAGTTGTGTCGCATTGATATGACCTAGTCTGCAATGCCCCAAGAAGGATTCGTTCATTTCTGAACTCTTCCTCTTGTGTATGTTCTGTACGTTAAGAACTGTAGTTTGATTTAGAACATATATACCATTAGATAACGTGCTTGATCCGATCAACTCTTGATTTAAGAAATGTTCAAAACATTATCCAACAATACAAAATTATATCCTTCTTTACTAAATAAAGAGAATGATATGATATTGTATATCAGGTTCGGTATCTAATAACATTTGTTCAGAATCAATGTATTTGGTAATACAAGGTGATAACTGCCAACAACTTGGCTGCAACAATTGCACCGTTTCCAACTCTTAAAACTTTATCACCCATTCCCAGTTCTCTACCTTTCTTTTGCCCATGTAACAAATTACATTTGCGGGATCCTGATCCAGTATTACATACCCAGGACGTAGAGGATACTGAAAAACAGTTCTCGGTAATGAACACACCCAAAGAAGATGCATCAACATGCACTTTTTTCGTTTGGGGGGCACGGGAATTCTGGTAATCCCCTATTTCCTGATCGGTCTTATAACAATTATAAGTTGGAGCGGGACCAACGTTTCCCATCTCAGTATAATAAGTAGGTTCGGTCAATACATCCATATTATTATCTTGATTAAGGCGTGACATGGTCGCTACCTGGAGAGAGAGAGAAGAAAACACTCAGCGTATGCTCTTACAAGATTAGATTGGTTATTATTTTATCTAATCAGGATGGCTCCCACTGTTTTTATCAAATCTTCCTTCAAATCCTAAAAGGTAAGACTAACCGGGATTAATTACACCCTATAAGTTCGCCAATCTTTCGGCCAGGCCAGTGTCGATACTTTGAGGGAGGTTCCCCGTGCTTTCGCACGGACCTAATTAAAATAAACCTCATTTTCCCAGGGAAGTAACCCCGTTAATACTTTTCTAGACACCTACTTGATCGGCTAATTGTAATGTGCAAAACTCTCCCAGGAGTAACTCTTACTCGCAGTGGGTATCGGGATCCAACTATCTCATAGAAGTTATGCAATGTCATTGAAAATTTCAACACTTGAAATTCCCAATAATATTTTTCCCCTACCGTCCGATGACCTTGACAGAAGCCAACAAACCATAGGCTGCTAGTCAAGTTTAACCCGTCATTTCCTGATTGAATTAAACCCACCTGCACGACCCTTGACAGAGGCCAACAAGGTTGTACGACTACCCTAATCCAATCGCATCACATGCTAGCAGATAAGCACTAATCAGCTACCGCACACTATGCCTTGACAGAGGCCAATAAACGCAGCATGAATACTAAATACTACTTGTCTGAAATGACGGAAGGCTGTGACAGGTTTTTAAGAAAACCCTTTGCGTAATGAACTTGATATTGTTGTAGAATCGAGTGAATTTTAAAAGGAGTTTTTTTTATGCTTTTACTAGTTTTGCTAAAGAGGTCACTCCCGGTGAAGGAATCTCAGCTCTTTCCTTATCGAATAAGGTGTGTGATATTTCAAAAATATCACTATGCAAATCAAAAACTATAGAAACAATCAAAATACAAACCGAGTGGGTTGTAGCATCTGCTAGTTTCGCTAAAGAGGTCACTCTCGGTGAAGGGATCTCGGCTCTTTCCTTATATAATAAAGTGCAGGATATTCTACAAGGAACGCCGCTATGCAAAGCAAGAACTAGAGCTGCCTGTTTTTGAAAATTCGATTCCACAATATCTTTAGGTTTATTTTCTTTCATTAATCTCATTAATGAAGTCCCCTCATTTAAGTTACCTAAGCATCAAAGATAAATACAACGTACGCTTATGCCATCCACATTCGCCTCGATGTCCCGTCATGCACCGTTAGGTTAGGCAACTAACGGAAAAGCGGGGCAGTGCTAGCGCGGGTGAAAAACATAAGCAACGTCTATATAATAAATCACATATACTATATACAGTATCCATCTCATCATATACAGTGATCACATCATAGAATATCGACCGCAGAAGAATCATATATGAAATATTGGATATACTAGGAATTCCGTGTTTTAAATTAAGCCAGTATAAAACACGGATTCCACGGTCGTGATGAATAGCCAAACCCATATCCCTAGACCTCTACGAGAGTGGCAAGAAACCCTACCAATTCTAGAGTTAGGAAACCCGGACTCGACTCCTCGAGATGGCCTCCCACTGGACTCTAGAACCCGGTTACTTGTGCTCCCCTCCTTGGGTCTATCCTAATGCGGAAAAATAAATAATATACATCAACGGTGACATCTTCCTCAACCCGGAAGTGTCCCAATAAAAGTATATTGCATACATTGAATTTTACATGAATGAAAATGAAAAACTCTCATCTCACATAAAAAAAACCCGGCTATTCAAAAACGACGATCCAATATAATATATCACAGCAACACATAACATCTCATGTCATCAACATAAGTAAATATGCGTATCCCAATTTTCGTTGACATATAGCAACGAAACCGGTGATACACCACATATTACACTTACGGTCACATAAAAGAAACTGAAAAACTACAACAATTAGAATCGTCACTGCCCTTAGACATCATAAATCCGGAATATCATATATTCTGGATTTCATGCCTAACAATGCAAATCTTACATTTATGTCTCAACTATGAAAACACTTTTCAAAAGAAGTCGGGTAATTCAACAAAATTCCCGATTTCACCCGAGACCGAAATGTTAAACCTGCACGCAACTAAATAGATTCCAATTATTGTATCACGATCACAGATAGCTAGACGAAGTTAAACTTTTCGATCGAATAAGTAAGCACCCAAAATTTCCCAACAAGCTCAACACTTGAGCGGAGTTCAAAAAGTACCCAAAAACTGCCACAGTCCTATGAACCATCCGTAGAAGGGCCGACCCATGCCTCACTCATGTCGCCATGGAACTGCGGCAAAACCCTAGGGTATGACCGTGGTTCCGCGATCCAAAAAGTTGAGTTTGGGTATCGTTCTTCTAGAGGGTCCACAGAATCGCTTGCATGATTTTCTGAAAATTTTAAACTCGGAAAAATCCAACTCTTGGAAAATGTCAATGAGGGAAAATATAGGTTATTGATATCCGTTCAAACTTTTTAACATCGTCTAAATAACCCGAAT
The DNA here is from genome assembly GCA_030015575.1 of Agapanthus africanus. Lineage (NCBI taxonomy): Eukaryota > Viridiplantae > Streptophyta > Magnoliopsida > Asparagales > Amaryllidaceae > Agapanthus > Agapanthus africanus. The sequence continues at coordinate 163,908,644 of CM057340.1, read as the reverse complement.
ACATGTTAGAATTACGACTGCGAAACACTCCGAATTGCCTTTGCAGAAAGTTAACATCATATGCAAATTTAGCAAAAACAAACAACACCTGAAACACCAAAACCCAGAGACTAGAACACCTTGAAAATTTGAAGCCCAAACTCCAAAATTGACCCGAGGTGGCCGGTTTTAGCCCCTATGTGGCCAGCCACATTTACATAAAATAGCTTCAATTTTTCACAGTGTTCATGTTATATCACATACAACATTCTGCAGTTGTTTAAAAAAATTTTAGAGGCCTTTTTAAATTCGACAGAAACTGGGTTGCAATGTTTAAAGTTTCGGATAGTTTTGATTTCGGAATCTAACAAACATCGTCTAATTTTCTAGCATGGCTCTGATACCACTTATGGGTTGCCTAACACGGCAGCAAAGTTTCGGGAGGTATCGTCCATGCCAATTTCAAAAATTTGTCATTCTAGCTAACCCTAACCCTAGAATCTTTACTAGAAAATTCGACGAACACATATGTAAATATCTTTACATCTATGTGAATGAGGAATACAACCTTTGTAGACCGGTCCTTCACTTCAAAAGCTCCGTGTATTGTCCTTTCGCTGCGAGTAGTGGTCTCCCGAACTCTTGTATTGGTTGCCTTGGAGAAATGAACAAGCTTGCTCGAAGTCTTCGAGGCCGAAGATGATCTACGTCGAGGAAACTCAAGCTCATGCTACCTCTTCACTAATGGTAGATTAGTGAAGCAAACACTCTAAACTAAATGGCTAATATAGTAGAGGATGATGAAGTAGAAATGGGCTCACTTTAGATTTTATTTTCTCACAATATTTCATCACTTGATCAAAAGCTAGAAAGCTTTCAAGAGGAAGAAGAAGATGATGAAGTGATGAAGAGAATAAATCTCATGAGGTTAGAAAAATAACCATGGGTGAGTATATAACATACCTTAACCTTTGTAGAGAGTTAACCATGGCTAATTATAATGGTTGGGTTTATAAATATCTTAAGTAAAACAAAACTTGTGGACTTAGTCAATGGTTATCCAAGCTTCTAGACATGACAAATATCCATGCATTTTTGAATTACTTAATCAATTAAAACCCCTACATTATATATAGCATGGTGTAAGTCATACACAGACCCATAAACCATGTATCATCAAGCATGACAAAAAATATTGTACACTAATATATATCACATATATACTAATGCACACTTGTGAGAAAAAGAAATCATAAGTGAGCTAATATTAGTTAATGTAACTTAATATATCATATATATATAATTATACATTAAATTATTAAATCAACCATTGATTTAATAATCCGGCTATATTACATATAACTCACTAATATCATGTGTATCAAGTTATCGAATCAACACTTGATCCGATAACCCGGCTATATCATATATAACCGACCGATGTCACATATCGCGAGAATAGAATGCGGTATCACATACGCGCATTAATCTCAGTCCCGCACATATCACATATGTGCTTCTACTCCGTTTCGCATGAACCAGGAAACCTCTGTGTAAAACTCTAAAGACTCGTCAATACGCCGGCAGTAGGTGATGATCATATCAAACACACATAAGTCGCAAGCGGTCTGCTAAATGTAACGGCCACCTGGGTATTGAGCGATTAGAAGATCAACAAGCAAGCCTGCTCATACTCCTGTGAATCCAGTCAGTAATACTACCGTACAGTCCGGTCTGTTCATCTGATATGTTGCATATCTCGCCTGGGGGTGGTGAACGTCAGACCCTAGTAGCTTGATAAGTCATGCCGATGTGAGGCTCATAACGGATCGAGAAACTACTTATAACACTTACCAGTAAATCTCAGAAATAGCCCTGGCCAGAGACTTCCTGTTATAACCAATCAAGCACAGCGCAACATCAACCCCCAATACCGGGAGAGACGAATCCCCTCCTATCACTCATTGCCTCCATGTGACTCGGGACTGTACCCAAAAACCACCTTTTTTCACGATCTCTTGACCATGGTATGGTGGAAATCAAAGAACAGTAGGAATCACACAAGACTCTATGACGATCTCAGGTCCACAGACTAACCTGTACCAGTGTCACCATAGAACTTCTATCTGACGATAGGTATAATACCATTTAGGAGTTCTTGGCGAGTCCGTCCAGTGTACCCAGTCTCCATTAAGCACCCGTATATCATCTCTGATGTCACACACCAATGGATATGGGATCATCCATCGCCCATCTATATGGATCGTGAATATATACGCTAGTCTACTTCGGTATATCGATTCCCCGTCTCGATACACCCATGACTAGGGAGTTTAAACGATTTACTCACGAACTACCTTTGTCCCACTTGTATGATCTGCATCATAATCCAGGTAGTCAAGTACACATCCTAAGGGCTTTATCAACATGTAACAGAGAGACAATCAGTGTACATGTTAAGATAAAGAGTAACCAGATAGCATACTATCATGTCGAGCAAGAAAGTCCTCCCTATGTACGTCCAAGCATCCACTATAATATACATCATATGTACAATAATGGCCTCTAGGGCATACATATAACTAACACTCAAAAGGACCCACAAATCTGGGACAAAGTTTCCCTTTCTTCCCAAATCTCATCACGCCTTTCATCGGAGAAATCCATAGGAATACATTATCTCCCACTGCGAACTCAAGTCTGCGACGACGACGGTCGGCATAAGACTTCTTCCTGCACTGGGATGCTCTCATCCTGTCCTGAATAAACTGGACCTTCTCCGTAGTCTCTTGGACTAGCTGTGGTCCCAAAATCCTTCTCTCGCTGAGTTCAGTCCAACAAACTGGCGATCAACACTTTCTACCATATAAAGCCTCAAAAGGTGCCATCTGAATCGTCTCCTTGAAACTGTTATTGTAGGAGAATCTTGTTGGATATGTATGCCCTAGAGGCCATTATTGTATAGTACTAGTTTGTATAATACATTTTGGAAGCTTGGGATATATACGGGTTTACGACAGTCTTGCTCAATATAGTAGTATGCTACTTGGTTTGTTTCTATCTTAATATGTGTATATGTTTCTTTTAAGATATCGCTGATACATATTGATGGAGCCCTTAGGATCTTTGCTTGACTACCGGCGTTGTGATGGCGATCACACTAGTGGGGGCTGGATAGTCTATAAGCAAATCCTTATACAAATCCCTAGTCGTAGGATTATCGAGACAGGGCATCGATACTACAGAGTAGACTGGTGCATACGCTTCTTATCCCAGCAGGGGAGATGGGCTGTCCCACAGCCATCAGTACGTCGTACTGGAGATAGTATGCAGGTGCTCGTTAGGTTACGAGTACACTGGACAGGACTCGTCGGGAACTGTTGGTTGGTATTATACCTATCGTCAGTTAACAGTTCCCAGGTGACATGAGTACAGCTTAGTCCGTTGACTTGACACTGTCACTTCGCCTCGAGTGTGTTCCCACTGTTCTTAGATTACTACCCTACCACGGCTCTATTGAGTCCTGCAAACAGGTAGTAGTTGGGTGCAGTCCCGAAACACTTGGAGGCGGTGACGGTTAAACAGGATTCGTCTCTCCCGGTATTGGGAGTTGATATCGCGCTGTGTCTAGGAGAGCCATTACACATAGTCGTCCCTAGCCAGGGCAAGCGAGATTTACTGGTAGTGTTTCCAGTAGTTTCTCAGGGTGTTCTGGGTTACACTCCGACATGACTTGTACCGCTATTAGGGGACTGACGTTTACCGCCCCCTAGGCCCGACATGCGATACTCTCAGACAAACAGACCGGACTGTACGGAGATTGTCACATTCAGGATCAGTAGGAGTTCGGATGGGTTCACCTCATCGGTCTTCTTATCGGCATCTACCTGGGGACCGTTACGTACAGCTAGTACCGCTTGCAGCCTGTGGTTAAACCCACTGCCAGAGTAGTGTCGAGTCTTTAGAGTCCCACACAGAGGGTTGTTCGCCTTTGGGCAAAACTGAGTAGAGGTCGCATGGTTTTGCGACGGGTTCGTTCACATCCATGCACTTAAGCACGTTTGGAGTCCGGGCAGTTATTACTAGCGGGCTTTGGTTTAAGCCAGATCCTAGTATTTGTTTTGGGATTGGTTTTGTCTCATTGTATTCGTGTTTCTCGGAACACGGATGCGGGTGTGTATGCACAGTTGACAGAGGCAGAGGAATCTCATTAGGGTTTTTGACAGTTGACTTTTTCTTAACCCTAATGAGAATTAGAAATATGATTAATAATATTAATTAAGGATAATTGTGCCATGGTTAGGTTGACCATTTGACTTTGGTTGACCATTTGACTTTGGCTGACCATTTGACTTTTGTTGACCATTTGACCATGATCATTTCTTTTGCAAGATGCTTCTTGATTCTTGCAAATTGCATTAAATGTGAAATGATAATGGTCATTTCAACTAACCATCACAATTTCTTTAGTTATTATTATTATTATTATTATTCTCATATGAGAGCATGGTTGTGAGATTCTTGCTCATTCTCTCTTGCTCTTTCTCTCTCATGCTTTGCTCTTCATCTTCCTCTCTCAAAATGCTCTCTTCTTTCATGTATTGAAAAACATGAGCTTTATGAGATAAAACCATCAAGACAACTCTCTACTCATTCTAAGGTTCTTAGTCTAGCAAGCCAAGCACTCTAGTTACCTCTTGGTTGAGGTAGGAGCTCAAGGTAGAGGCCTTCGGGTGGATCTTTCTTCGGCAAAGAGAAGACGAAGAGGAGGCGCCGTCTACACCACTTCATGGAGAAAGCAAGAAGGAGGACCACAACAAGAAGAGAAGGAGTTCAAGATCTAGGTATAACCATCTAACCTAGTAGCTAGAACTTGTAGTTAGCTTGTTAGTTTTTGTTTAGCGAAGATCCTTCGTGGTTGGTCCATGTTACCTTATGTTAAAAATCCGATTTTTACCTATTCTGCCTCCCCGTAAGCACCGGGGTGGGTAACGTGTACCTAACAGTGGAATCAGAGCCTAGCTAAACAACAACTAACATGTTAGCAAAGTGTTTAGAACTTCGATCGGAAAAAAATCGCAAAATACATCAAATTTTAGTGTTTTCTGCCGTTTTTAAAAACAGGTCTAAAAATATTTCCACACACCTGAAAAATACGTGCAGGGTTTTTTAGGAACAACCAAGAAAAATGAGCCCCTGACTTGATCAGACCGCCGTGGAAGCGCGGCGAAACCAAGCGTTTCGCCGCGGATCCACGGCCGAGTCGACTCGGTCGCGACTCGTTTTTCCTGCAGTGTGTTCAGCATGATGTTTTGTGATTTTTAAGATGGTTTGTTTTTTCTCAGATTCTTCAGAGAACAATATTGTATTTGGGGTAGTTTCGAATTGGAATATTGATCGAAATTCTATAAACTTTAGCTAAATTGGTTATATCTGTAATGTGATATATGTATTGAACGTCGACTAATCGCTATACGTCGATTAGTGGGGGTTGTACATATCTGTGATCTGTGATGTTGGATTGTGTATATGAACTTGTTGGATTGTCGCGGATGAATAGCCGGGGTTTGTGAGATGAGAGTTTATTTATCTTTCATTTGATGTAAATTGTAAATTGATGTAATATTATTTTGTGGCCGCACATCCAGGTTGAGGTTGTAGCCGCCATTGTATATTATTTCTTTTATTGTTTTGCTCCTAGGATAGACCCAAGGTAGGGTGCACAAACTACCGGGTACTTTGAAGTGCCGAGTGGCCTACTCACGTTGTTGAGGGAGGTTGCTTCACTTCAGGTACTTGGCGGGTAGTTTGCCGCACCCGTAGGGGTCTCGGGTAGGGTTTGGCTATTCATCGCGACCGTGTAATCCGTCTTTCGTTGCAGGCTCAAACGAAACGCGGATTCCTAGCATATCCAATGTGTTCATCTGTGATCTGGAATGGCTATCATTGCATCTGATGAATATATATATCTATATATGATATCTAGTAGGCGTTGCTTATGTTTTGCATCCGCGCTAGTCCAGCCCCCACTCTGTCATTAGTTAAGTAACCTAACGGGTGATGACGGGGCCTAGTGGCGAATGCGGATGGCATAAGCGTACGTTATATTTTCGTTGTTTTCTACAATGGTAGGATTAACTGATGGGACGCATTTTATTAATGCAAAGAAAAACAAACCTAAAAGATTTTGTTGGAACAATTTTCAAAAAAAAAATGTTATTGCAAGGACGTTCTCTTTTGTTTTGCACAGAAGTATTCGGTTATGAATACCCAGCACCTCATTCGACGAGGCAAGGGCCGAGATCCCTTCATCGGGAGTGACCCCTTGGACAAAAGTTTGCGTCAGGGTAATAACTTCATTATAGTCGATTATTCTTGCTTTGCATCACGGTATTCAGTTGGAATATCCTGCACCTCATTCTACGAGGAAAGAGCCGAGATCCCTTCATCGGGAGTGACCTCTTTAGCAAAAGTTTTCGCCAATATATATTTGTAAAACCACTCAAGTTCCTTCAACGATATCAAGTTCATTACGTTAACGGGTTTTTTCGCCAATAACCCAGCCGTAGCCCTCCGTCATTTCTTACAAGTAACACTTAGTATTCGTGCTACGTTTGTTGACTCCGTCAAGGCGTAGTGTACGGTAGCTGAGTGGTGCGTGTTTGTTGCACTATATGGGATTGGTTAGGACAGTCGTATAACCTTGTTGACTCCATCAAGGGTTATGCGGGTGGGTTTAATGCAATCCAGATAATGACGGGTTGAACTTGACTAGGACTCTTTGATTTGTTGACTCCGTCAAGGTCACTAGGGTCCTAAGGGCAAAAACCACATCGGGAGTTTCAAACACACAGGAAACTTGCAGATTCAGCATACCTTCTGGAGTGTGGTGACTAGAGTGGATTCCATCTAGGTCATCACACAATGATAGTTGGATCCCGATCCCACTGATGAGTTGGATTACTCTCGGGAGATTATTTCACTTAACAATCAATGCTATAAACAAAGTAGGAGTCTAGAACGGTGTTAGCGGGGCTACGCCTCCAGGGAAAAGAGATTATATAATTAAGGAACTTCGCGAAAGCGTTGGAAAACCTCCCTCGAAGTACCAACACTAGCCTGGCTGAAAGGTTAAGCAAGTATTGTGACGTGCAATTAATCTTGACTAGTTCTTCTTTTAAAGGTTTGAAGAAGAACTTAAGGAAACAGTGGGAGCCATCCTGGTTAGATAAATTAATAACCAATATAATCTTGCAAGAGTGCACGCTGAGTGTTTCTTTTCTCTCTCTCCAGGTAGCAGCCATTTCACGCCCTAATCAAGATAATAAAATGTATCGCTTGACCGATCCGAATTCTTATTCGGGGCTGGGGAACGTCGGTTCGGCTCTAACTTACAACAACAGTCATAAGTATGAGCAAGGGAAAGAGAATTGTATGGATTCCATGGAGACCCAGTTGAAGAAGAAGCATACTATTGCATCTACTTCAGGTGTTTTTGTAATTGAGAACTGCTTTTCGGTTTGTCCTACCTCCTGGGTACTAGATACCGGATCAGGATCTCATATCTGTAACTTATTGCAGGGACTGAGAAAAAATAGGAAAGTTGCACCTTGTGATATGTCCCTCAGGGTAGGGAACGGAGCACGAGTTAAACCTGCAGCCGTCGGTGAATATCACCTAGCGTTGCCAAATGGCAATACTATGATTTTGAACAATTGCTACTATGTACCTTCCATAGTTTGCAACATCATATCAGTTTGTTTACTCGATAAAGATGGATATAACTTTGTTCTTGATAGAAATATCATGAATATTTACCTTGATAAGGTACTGGTTGCAGAAAGTACACTGTGTAATAGTATCTATGTTCTAAATCAGAATACAGTTCTCAATGTACAAAACACACGCAAGAGGAAGAATTCAGATACGAATGAATCCTACATGTGGCATTGTAGACTTGGTCATATCGGAGAGAAAAGACTAAGTAAGTTGCATAAAGATGGACTCTTGAATACGTTCGAGTTTTCATCTTATGAAACTTGTCAGTCTTGTCTCAAAGGAAAGATGATCAAATCTCCGTTCACCGGACATGGAGAAAGAGCTACAGAGCTCTTGGGACTCATACACAGTGATGTTTGTGGTCCAATGACTATACATGCAAGGGGTGGGTTCTCATACTTCATCACATTCACTGACGATCTCTCTAGGTTCGGATATGTGTATCTGATGAAACACAAATCTGAACTTTTGAGAAATTCAGAGAATTCAGAAACGAAATGGAAAACCAGATTGGCAAAAGTATCAAGATCCTCCGATCGGATAGAGGAGGGGAGTACTTAAGCACGGAATTCCTAGATTACTTAAAAGAGAATGGGATTCTCACTCAGCTTACTCCTCCTTATACACCACAGCACAACGGTGTATCGGAGCGGAGGAATCGTACCCTATTGGATATGGTTCACTCCATGATGAGTAGTGCTAAGTTACCTCTTTCATTCTAGGGACATGCACTTCAGACAGCGGCATACCTACTGAGTTGCGTTCCATCCAAATCTGTGCCTAAGACTCCATATGAAGTATGGAGTGGACGAAATCCATATCTTAAGCGATTTAAGATATGGGGTTGTCCGGCCTATGTGAAAACACAGAAACCGGACAAGTTAGAGGAACGGTCAGTTCTATGTAAATTTGTGGGATATCCTAAAGATTCACTAGGATATCTGTTCTACCACACTGAGGAACAGAAGGTGTTTGTATCTCGCCATGCTACCTTTTTAGAAAGGGAGTTTCTTGCAAAAGAAACTAGTGGGAGTTCGGTAGAACTGGGAGAAATCCATGAACCACAAAATGTAACTGAAGATTTGGTGGAACCGCTAGATTCAGTTATACCCAACGAACCTCAACCACTCCACAGATCTGGTAGGATTTCTCATCCTCCCGAGAGATACTACGGTTTTCTCATAGAAGGGGATCGAGAGAATTGCATCTTGGAAGAAGATGATCCTACCAGTTTCAGGCAGGCCATTATCAGTAAGGACTCTGATAAGTGGCTGGATACTATGCGATTCGAAATGGAGTCCATGTACACCAATAAAGTGTGGACCTTGGATATTGCTCCACCTGGGGTAAAACCCATTGGATGCAAACGGATCTACAAAAGAAAACTTGGTGTAGATGGGCAGGTGGAAACCTATAAGGCTAGACTCGTTGCAAAAGGTTTTCGTCAAAGACCTGGTGTGGACTATGACGAAACATTTTCTCCAGTAGCTATGCTCAAATCCATCTGGATCCTACTTGCCATTGCTGCCTTCCATGACTATGAAATCTGGCAGATGGACGTAAAAACGGCTTTTCTAAACGGCAGTTTGGAAGAATGCGTTTATATGGATCAGCCAGAAGGTTTTGTAGACAATGGGAGCAGCGGGAAGGTGTGCAAGTTTCTCAAATCCATTTATGGATTAAAGCAGGCATCGCGAAGCTGGAACATCTATTTTGATGAGGCAATCACGGAATTTGATTTCATCAAGAACGAAGATGAACCTTGTATCTATAAGAAGATTGTAGAACGAACTGTCGTATTCCTAGTCTTATACGTGGAAGAAATTCTTTTGATAGGAAATGACATTCCTATGCTACAATCGGTCAAGCTATTCTTGTCACAACGGTTCTCCATGAAGGACCTGGGTGATGCCACATGCATACTGGGGATCAGGATCTACAGAGATAGATCCAAGAGATTACTGGGACTTTCACAGTCCAGGTACGTAGAGACCATACTAAAGAGATTTAGTATAGAAGATTCCAAACGTGGTAATATACCAGCATTGCACGGAATCACCCTCTCCAAGAAGATGTCTCCCAAGACTGACGAGGAGAGGGTTCGCATGCGCATTATACCCTATGCTTCGGCGGTAGGATCTATAATGTATGCGATGCTATGTACAAGGCCAGATGTAGCTTACGCACTAAGAGTGGTGAGCCGGTATCAGTCAGACCCAGGTGAGAACCACTGGATAGCAGTGAAGAACATTCTCAAGTACCTGAGAAGGACTAAGGAGATGTTCTTGGTTTACGGTAATGGAGATCTTAGGGTCGAGTCCTATACCGATTCAATCTTCCAGAGTGACAAGGATGACAGCAAGTCTGTCTCGGGTTTTGTGTTTACCCTCAACGGAGGGGCGGTGTGTTGGAGGAGTTCCAAACAGGATACCGTCGCAGACTCGACGATGGAAGCTGAATACATTGCTGCTAGCGATGCCGCAAAAGAGGCGGTCTGGATGAAGAAGTTCATTGGTGAACTTCAGGTAGTTCCTTCCATTGTTGACCCAATACCTTTGTATTGCGAGAACAATGGGGCTATAGCTTTAGCGAAGGAACCAAGGTCCCATCAGAAGTCCAGACACATTTTAAGGCGGTATCACCTGATCAGGGAGATCATTGATCGCCAGGAGATCGAGGTACGGAGAGTGGACACTAAAGACAACACGGCGGATCCATTCACAAAGGCCCTCCCTCAAACACAGTTCGAGCGACTTTTTGAGCTATTGGGTATGCGGTACGCCAGCAGCTGGCCTTAATGCAGACGTTGGGTATGCGGTACACCAATTACTGGCCTTTAGTGGAAGTGGGAGATTGTTGGATATGTATGTCCTAGAGGCCATTATTGTATAGTACTAGTTTGTATAATACATTTTGGAAGCTTGGGATATATACGGGTTTACGACAGTCTTGCTCAATACAGTAGTATGCTACTTGGTTTGTTTCTATCTTAATATGTGTATATGTTTCTTTTAACATATCGCTGATACATATTGATGGAGCCCTTAGGATCTTTGCTTGACTACCGGCGTTGTGATGGCGATCACACTAGTGGGGGCTGGGTAGTCTATAAGCACATCCTTATACAGATCCCTAGTCGTAGGATTATCGAGACAGGGCATCGATACTACAGAGTAGACTGGTGCATACGCTTCTTATCCCAGCAGGGGAGATGGTCTGTCCCACAGCCATCAGTACGTCGTACTGGAGATAGTATGCAGGTGCTCGTTAGGTTACGAGTATACTGGACAGGACTCGTCGGGAACTGTTGGTTGGTATTATACCTATCGTCAGTTAACAGTTCCCATGTGACATGAGTACAGCTTAGTCCGTTGACTTGATACTGTCACTTCGCCTCGAGTGTGTTCCCACTGTTCTTAGATTACTACCCTACCATGGCTCTATTGAGTCTTGCAAATAGGTAGTAGTTGGGTGCAGTCCCGAAACACTTGGAGACGGTGAAGGTTAGACAGGATTTGTCTCACCCGGTATTGGGAGTTGATATCGCGCTGTGTCTAGGAGAGCCATTACACATAGTCGTCCTTGGCCAGGGCAAGCGAGATTTACTGGTAGTGTTTCCAGTAGTTTCTCAGGGTGTTCTGGGCTACACTCCGACACGACTTGTACCGCTATTAGGGGACTGACATTTACCGCCCCCTAGGCCCGACATGCGATACTCTCAGACAAACAGACCGGACTGTACGGAGATTGTCATATTCAGGCTCAGTAGGAGTTCGTATGGGTTCACCTCATGGGTCTTCTTATCGGCATCTACTTGGGGACCGTTACGTACAGCTAGTACTGCTTGCGGCCTGTGGTTAAACCCACTGCCAGCGTAGTATCGAGTCTTTAGAGTCCCACACAGAGGGTTGTTCGCCTTTGGGTAAAACTGAGTAGAGGTCGCATGGTTTTGCGACGGGGTTCGTTCACATGCGCGCACTTGTGCACGTTTGGTGTCCGGGCAGTTATTACTACCGGGCTTTGGTTTAAACCAGATCCTAGTATTTGTTTTGGGATTGGTTTTGTCTCATTGTATTCGTGTTCCTCGGAACACGGATGCGGGTGTGTATGCACAGTTGACAGAGGCAGAGGAATCTCATTAGGGTTTTTGACAGTTGACTTTTTCTTAACCCTGATGAGAATGAGAAATATGATTAATAATATTAATTAAGGATAATTGTGCCATGGTTAGGTTGACCATTTGACTTTGGTTGACCATTTGACTTTTGTTGACCATTTGACCATGATCATTTCTTTTGCAAGATGCTTCTTGATTCTTGCAAATTGCATTAAATGTGAAATGATAATGGTCATTTCAACTAACCATCACAATTTCTTTAGTTATTATTATTATTATCATTATTCTTATATGAGAGCATGGTTGTGAGATTCATGATCATTCTCTCCTGCTCTTTCTCTCTCATGCTTTGCTCTTCCTCTTCTTCTCTCAAAAAACTCTCTTCTTTCATGTGTTGAAAAACATGAGCTTTGTGAGATAAAACCATCAAGACAACTCTCTACTCATTCTAGGGTTCTTAGTCTAGCAAGCCAAGCACTCTAGTTACCTCTTGGTTGAGGTAGGAGCTCAAGGTAGAGGCCTTTAGGTGGATCTTTCTTCGGCAAAGAGAAAACGAAGAGGAGGCACCGTCTACACCACATCAAGGAGCAAGCAAGAAGGAGGAACACAACAAGAAGAGAAGGAGTTCAAGATCTAGGTATAACCATCTAACCTAGTAGCTAGAACTTGTAGTTAGCTTGTTAGTTTTTGTTTAGCGAAGATCCTTCGTGGTTGGTCCATGTTACCTTGTGTTAAAAATCCGATTTTTACCTATTCCGCCTCCCTGTAAGCACCGAGGTGGGTAACGTGGACCTAACAAATCTATCAACGGAAATTGACGATCCCAACTGCTACCAAAATAAAGCACACATTCTCGAAGCATATCATCGAGTGTCTATATAGTCCGCTCTGACTGACCATCGGTCTGCGGATGGAAAGCGGTGCTAAAACACAATCGGGTACCCAAAGCTTCCTGAAGTTTCTGCCAAAGACGGCTAGTAAACTGGGTGCCTCTGTTGGATACAATGCATGTAGGAACGCCATGCAAATACACAATCTCATCAATGTACAGCTGAGCATACTGAGCAAACCCGAAAGTGGTCTTCACTGGAAGGAAGTGAGCCGCTTTCGTCAACTGGTCAACAATCACCTAAATGGAGTCATACCCTCGACTGGACCTGGGTAGACCCACAACGAAATCCATGGAGATCTGCTCCCATTTCCACTCCGGAACGGGTTAAGGCTGCAACTCTCCTGTCGGTCTCTGATGCTCAGCCTTGACTTGCTGACAAGTTGGGCACCTAGAAACGAAGTCTGAAACATATCTCTTCATCCCTTCCCACCAGTAAATATCTCTCAAGTCACGATACATCTTGCTGGAACCTGGATGAACACCGTATGCTAACTGATGTGCCTGCTCTAGGATCTCGCGTCTTAGCCTCTCAGAATCTGGTACACATAGACGAATCACAAAATGTAGCACACCCCCGTCATCAATCACAAACTCTGAATCTCTACCCTGCCGAACATGCTCTGAAATCTCGGAAAAATGAGCATCGTCGGAATGTGCCTCATAGATATGGTCAAGTAGAAGTGGACGGGTGCGGACATGAGCAAGTTGCCCTCCAACGGAAGTGAACTCGAACTGTACCCTACTATCGCACAAGATCTGCCAATCTGTGGAAGACAGTCTCTGAAGTGCACTCAAATGGAACAAGCTACCTCCGGGCCTACGACTCAAAGCATCAGCTACAACATTCGCCTTGCCTGGGAGATAAAGGATTTCACAATCATAATCCTTCACAAGCTCCATGTCACGACCCACCCCCAAACACAGATGGTATTGTCCGCTCTGGCCAAAACCTTTGAATGAACCGGGCTCAAGAAGGGGGCTACTTCCCAGTAGGTCACCCATCCCAGAATTTCCCTAGCTCAAGCATGCTTAACTATGGAGTTCTTCAAACTCCGGAGTTCCGATTCATCCAAAAAACGCCTCTGTGTTATAGGAGTGGTATCATTCCATTTATAGTTCTGATCGTGACCTCTTTCAGAATGGAATTCAATACTCCCCATTGTTCTACAGTGGGTCCCCATGTGTATCCGTATCGGTTACATCCCTACCTTGATACCGGATAACATCTTACTTCTCACGGGGTAGGTGGTATTCATCCGCAACTCCACCTGGGCTATTACATCCCCCCACTTAGATCAATGGTTCGTCCTCGAACCACAGACCTACTTTTGAGGGACCGGCTCTGATACCATATTTGTCACGACCCACCCCCAAACACGGATGGTATTTTCCGCTCTGGAAAAAACCACACAGTTTTGTCCCATTGAATGAACCGGACCCAAGAAGGGGGCTACTTCCCAGTAGGTCACCCATCCCAGAATTTCCCTAGCTCAAGCACGCTTAACTACGGAGTTCTTCAAACTCCGGAGTTTCGATTTATCCAAAAGGCGCCTCTGTATTATAGGAGTGGTATCATTCCATTTATAGTTCTGATCGTGCCCTCTTTCGGAATGGAATTCGATACTCCCCATTGTTCTACAGTGGGTCCCCATGTGTATCCGTATCGGTTACATCCCCACCTCGATACCGAATAACATCTCACTTCTCTCGGGGTAGGTGGTATTCATACCCAACTCCACCTGGGGTATTACAAGATGTAAATTCGAACGGATTCAAATATGCATCCTTATGGAACTTTAGCTAGTCTTGTTTCATCGATATAACCCATTCTGCAATGCCACAAGAAGACTTCGTTCATTTCTAAACTGTTCCTCTTATGTGTATTCTGTAAATTTAGAACTGTGGTTAGATGCAGAATGTTTATACTGTTATACAACGTACCTTACCCAATCATCACTTCATCTAGGAAAATATTCACTATATTTTTGGTACGAAATAACAGTCAATCAGAATCAATGTATTACCAGTTAGTAACACTAGGTGATATTTGACAACTACTTTGGCTGCAAAAATTACACCATTCCCTACTACTAGAGACATATCACCTTTCCCAGTTCTCTACCTGTCTTTAGCCTATCTAACAAATTACATGTTTGGGGTCCTGATCCGATATCCAATACCCAGGACCTAGATATAACTAAGAAACAATTCTTGGTTACGAACACACCCAAAGACGATGCATCAATATGCTTATTCTTCATTTGGGAGGCGTGGGAATCCGGATATTCCCCTATTCCTTGCTCAGACTTATGACAATCATAAGGTAGAGCGGAACCAGGCCCAGTATAATAAGTAGGTTCGGTCAAAACATCCATATTATTATCTTGATTAAGGCATTTCATTGGTCGCTATCAGGAGAGAGAGAAGGATAATCACTTTGCGTGTGCTCTTTACAAGATTAGATTGGTTTTTATCTAATCAGGATGGCTCCCACTGTTTTTATCAAATCTTCCTTCAAACCCTAAAAGGTAAGATTAGCCAGGATTAATTACACCGTACAGGTTCGCCAATCGTTCGGCCATGCAGGTATCAGTACTTCGAGGGAGGTTTCCCGTACTTTCGCACGGACCTAATTAAAATAAACCTCGTTTCCTTACAGGCATAACCCCGTTGACACCTTTCTAAACACCTTCTGGAATAGCTAATTGTAAAGTGCAAAACTCTCACAGGAGTAACTCTTACTCGCAGTGGGTATCGGGATCCAACTATCATATAGAAGGTATGCAATCTCATTGCAAATTTCAACACTTGAAATTCCCGATAATGTTTTTACCCCTAGCTTCCTATGACCTTGACGAAGGCCAAAAACCATAGGCCACTAGTCAAGTTCAACCTGTTCATTTCTTGATTGAATTAAACCCACATGCACGACCCTTGATGAAGGCCAACAAAGTCGCACAACTACCCTAATCCAATTGCATCACATGCTGGAAGATAAGTACTAATCAGCTACCGCACACTATTCCTTAACGAAGGCCAACATACATAGCACGAATACTAAATAGTACTTATCTGAAATGACGGAGGGCTACACAGGCTTTTAAGAAAACAATGAGCGTATTGAACTTAATATCGTTGTAGAATCTAATGATTTTGAAAAGGAGTGTTTTTTAGGCTTTTGCTAGTTTCGCTAAAGCGGTCACTCCCGATGAAGGGATCTCGGCTCTTTCCTCATCGAAGGAGGTGCAGGATATTCAGGAATACCACTATGCAAAGCAAGAACTAGAGAAGCAATCAAAAACAAAACCGAGAGAGTTGTAGCATTTGCTAGTTTCGCTAAAGAGGTCACTCCCGGTGAAGAGATCTCGGCTCTTTCCTCATCGAATGAGGTGCTGGATATTCATCAAGGAATACCACTATGCAAAGCAAAAACTATAGCTGCCCTTTTTGAAAATTTGATTCTACAACATCTTTAGTTTTCTTTCTTTTCATTAATCTCATTAATGAAGTCCCATTATTTAATGTTTCCTAAACATTACAGAAAAGTGAAACAAAAATAGAACGTATGCTTATGCCATCCGCATTCACCATTGGGCCTCGTCAAGCACCGTTAGGTTACTTAACTACCGGCAGAGCGGGGGCTGGACTAGCGCGGGTGCAAAACATAAGCAACATTTATTATATATCATATATATAATATAAAATTCGTCTCATGCGGTTATATGATCACATCATAGAACCAAGCAGCAGAAGCAACATATGAAATATTGGATATACTAGGATTTCCGTGTTTTAAATTTAGCCAGTAATGTAAAACACGGATTCCACGGTCATGAAGAATAGCCAAACCCACATCCCTAGACCCCTACGAGAGTGGAAAGCAACCCTACCAATTCTAAAGTTAGGAGACCCGGTCTCAACTCCTTGAAATGGTCTCCCACTGGACTCTAGAACCCCATTACTTGTGCTTCCCGTCTTGGGTCTATTCTAATGCAGAAAAGTAAATAATATACATCAGTGGTGACATCATCCTCAACCTGGAAGTGCCCCAATAAAATAATATTACATACAGATTTTACATGAATGAAAATGAAAAACTCTCATCACACATAAAAAAAAACCCGTCTATTCAATCACGACGATCCAATAAAACATATCAGCGACACATAATATCACATATCATCAACGTAAGTAAATACGCGTATTCCGAATTCCGTTGACATATAACAACAAGATTTGGGATACCCCACGTATTACACTTACGGTCGCAGAAAAGAAATGTAAAACTGCAATAATTAGAATCCGCATATCCTTAGACATCATAAACCTGGAATATCGCATACTCCGGATTTCATGCCTAACCAGATAAATCTTGTATTTTAGTCTCAAATTGAAAACACTTTTCAATTACTTAGTCGGGGATTCAACAAGATTCCCGACTACATTATCGAATACTCGTCGGAAACTTTAGTAGATGGCCGCACCCCCGATGTCGTCGACGAAGTGCACTAAGGCGGAACACCGTGACCGCAAGCACCCGAGTGGATGCTTATGGCAGCAGGGTTCTCTTACAGTCACTTGGTCGGGGCAATGGAGCGTGGCTACCTAGCAAAGTTATTTGGCGAGTATTCGCGTACAATACGCGATTGCGACGGAGTTTTAATCCGAATCAAAACTCCGCGGCAACCGATTATCCGAGAATAAAATACTAGATTTACAAACAAACTAGTTTTCACAAAACTAATTTAATGTGGATCCTAACTACTGCATCCATATCAAACTTAAACACGAAACAATGTTAAAAACACGACTACGAAGCACTTCGTATTAGCTCCAATTGAACTGTTAATATCACATGCAAACTGGGCTAATCAAACATAGCCTGAAACCCCAAAACCAAGTCCACAGAACACAAAAAAATTTCGAGCCAAAAATATCAAGAAGGGGCCGGCGAGATCGGGGATTATGATGTTCTTGCCTGGTGAGTTATGGTGTTTTGGCCTCGAATTTTTCCAGTATTCAAGTTGTATCATATACAACATTATGCGGTTGCTTAAATAATTTTCAGAGGAAGTTTGAAAAGCGACAGAAACTGTGATCTTTGGTTTCGGTGTTTCGGAGTTTTTCAGTTTCGTGATTCTAATTACATCATCTAATCTTCTAGATTTGGCTCTGATACCATGAAAGTCTACCCTAGCACCACCATGAGATTCTAATGACATCAAGCATGCCAAATTCTAAATTTTATAGGTGCTAAGCTAGACTATCCAAGATCTTTAGCTAGTTGATTAGGGTTTAATGTTTGATATCAAGAAAAACTGTGAGAAGTGAAGATGGTTATACCCTCGTAGATCGAGTCCTTCACTTCATATGCTCCGTGTAGTAATCCCGCGACTCCACTAGACTCCACTTGAGGCTTTGGACTAGCTTCCTCCGATGACCTTCGTGCCGAAGATGATCCACGCGAAGTCCCTCCAACTCAAACTACCTCTACACTAAACTCTTTGGTGTAGAAAACACGCTATACTTGATCGCTAGTCAAGTGTAGGATGGTGAAGTAAGGGATAAGAAAGCTCATAAGTTTGTGTTCAAGCTTCATGGCTCACATCACATGTGAGGGTTGAATCTTGAAGCATGACAATCAGGAAGATGAAGAAGCTAGAGAGCAAAAATGGGAGCATGACTTGAAAATGGCTAAGTCTTGAGAATGAATCAAGTAAATGGCAACCCCTTGACCCTCACTCATTCAAGCATGGAAAAATAGCAATATAAAATTGCAACCATTCTTGAATAGTGAGTCAAGATGAATAAACAAACAATAAAGCCCATGCCTCACCATTCCTCCTCATTTTCCACCTCTTTTTCTATTTTCCATAAAATAGAAAAACATGCCATGCTTCATAAAATATATATATATATATATATATATATATATATCATATATATTAATATATATATATATATATATATATATTATGAGGATTAATTAGTGAGATAATGATATTAGTTAAGATATAATTATATTATATATAATATATATCACATTATTAAATCAACACTTGATTTAATAATCTGATTATATCACATATGGCCGACTAATATCATTATCTATATATCACATTATCAAATCAACACTTGATTCGATAATCTGGTTATATCACATATAACCTGACCAATAACAGATAACTGCCAGATTACAATACGGTATCACATACTCATATTTAATTTGGCCTACGCACATATCACATATGTGTCCTACTTCGTTTCGCTTGAACCAGGGAACTTCTTTATGGGACTCAAAGACTCGTCAATACGCCAGCAGTAGGTGATGATTACATCAATCACCTACAAGCCGTCAGCGGTACTAGCTGGACGTAACGGCTACCCGGGTATTGAGCGATATGAAGATCAACAAGCAAGCATGTCCATACTCTCCATGAAACCTATCAGTAACACTACCGTACAGTCCAGTCTCTTCTTCTGATATGTCATATATCATGTCTAGGGGTAGTAAACGTCAGACCCCAGTAACGTGATAAGTCATGACGATGCCTGGCCTATAACGGTTCGAGAAACTACCGATAACTCTTATCAGTAAATCTCAGCAGCAATCCTGGCCAGGGACTTCCAGTTATAGCCAATCAAGCATAGCGCAACATCAACCCCCAATACCAGGAGAGACGAAGCCCTTCCTATCGCTTATTGCCTCCATGTGACTCAGGACTGTACCCAAAATCCACCTGTTTGCACAACTCCTCTTGAGCGTGGTAAGAAGGAAATCAAAGCACAGTGGGAGCTACACAAGACTCTATGACAATCTCGGGTTTACAGACTAATCTGTACCAGTGTCACCAGAGGACTGCTATCTGACGATAGGTATAATACTAACTAGGTGTCCTCGGCGAGTCCGTTCGGTGTACCTATTCTCTAATAAGCACCTGTGTACAATCTTTGATGTCACACACCAATGGTTGTGGGATCAACCATCGCCCTCTAAGGGAAAAGAAACGTACACACTAGTCTACTCTGGAATATCGATGCCCTAGTCTCGATATTCCCTCGACTAGGAACTGATTAAAGGATGTACTTTTGGACCACCCTGGCCCCACTAGTATGATCTCATCATAATCCTGGTAGTCAAGTACATATCCTAAGGGTTTTATCAACATGTAAGAGACAGACAGTATAAATACCAGTCTACATATTAAGATAAAGGTAACCTGATAGCATACTTGTAAGTGCACGGCGGCGCCCCGGCCGTCAATCCGACGGCCAAATGCGGAAGCGGTGATAAACTTTAACTTTTCTTGAACTGGCAAACTGCCGCGCACTAATACCCGGATCGAACCATTAATTAGTCCTAGCCAACTACAAGAAAGGGAATAGAGATATACCGACGATCCAAGTCCTCCGGTCTTCTCGTCATCGTCCCGATCTCCTGCGGAATGTCCTGTCTCCTCCTCGTCGCCGGAAGTGCACCACATCGCCTACATCGTTTACGGGCTCCCACCTCAATGCCGAGGCAACTCGGGCATGAAGCTGGCTAGTCGACGTGCCCAAGATTTGCTGTAGAATATGGTGTACAAGTCTCATTTTGGGGTTGTAGGAATTGCCATTTGGTGGAGGAATGATACTTGGAGCTTTTGAGATTGATCTTGTGGGATTTTGCAACATGAAATGAGCCAAAAAACCCACATACAAAATGTTGGACAGCCCACTAAAAGGGGAGTGGCTGGCCATGACATTGTGGTGGAGAGAATGGAGAGTGAGAGAGAGGGTCAATGTATCAAAAGATAATCAATCTCATAATGCAAGAGAGAGAGAGTGAAAAGACTATCATGCAAAAGCATGATAACAAGCTAAAACCAATACTCCACCACAACCATCATCAAGCATGATGACTTCAAAAGGTCAAGCCATCATGAAGAAGTTAAGAAGTCAAGGTCAAGGAAAAGCTATCATGACACAAGAATATGCAAAGAAACCCTCCACAAATACTTATTTGCAACAATGCAAATAAGCCCTCCTCCACCAATTTTCGGCCAATGAACGATACAAAGGAAATCGGCCGAAACGGAAAGCAAACTGGCAACTCCAGAAAACTGGTCCCATAATAAATTACAGGAAAACCCCGATACTGTGCATACGCACCCGCATCTGTATTCCGACCGAAATACAACTGCAATGAGACAAAATCTACACTGTACTATACTCGGATCCGGCTTAAACCAAAGCCGGCTAGTATTATCCGTTCGATCCTGATCCGTGCAATACCGCACGTATCTGATCGAACCCTGCCATATATCCATACGGCCTATAGTACAAACTGTCCGATCCTGATCCGTGCAATACCGCACGTATCTGATCGGACCTTGCCATATCTCCATACGGCCTCTACAACCTTTCGCCCGAAAGCTGAGTAACTGAATGTGGGGGACTCTAAAGACTCGTCAACACCTTGGTTGTGGATTTAACCACTAGCACGTCAGAGGTATAAGCCAATACGTAACGGGCTACCAGGTATTGACTAAAAGGGACGTCTGTGAGCGAACTCAGCCTGACAACCCTACTGAGCCTGTCAGTGACAATATCCGTACAGTCCGGTCCGTTCGTCTATGAGTATCGCATGGCGGGCCTAGGGGGTTGGTAAAAGTCAGACCCCCAAAAGCGGTACAAGTCATGTCGGAGTGTAGCCCAGAACACCCTGAGATACTACTGGAATACCTACCAGTAAATCTCCTTGCCTCGGCCGAGGGCTTCGTGTAATGGCTCTCCTAGACACAGCACGACCTCACCTCCAATACCGGGAGAGACGAACCCCTGAAGATACGCTCACTGCCTCCATGTGGCTCGGGACTGTACCCAACTAAAACCTGTTTGCACGACTCCTTTGAGCCGTGGTAGGGTAGTAATCAAAGTACAGTGGGAACTCACACGAGACAAATGACGATCCCCAGGTCGATGAACTAACCTGCACACATGTCACCAGGGAACTGCCATCTGACGTCTGGTATATGACCAACTAGCATGTTCCCGGCGAGTCCTGTCCGGTATACTCATAACCCAATGAGCACCTGTATACATCTTAGGTGATCCAACTGACACCAGTGGCTTGTGAGACCGGCCACCGCCCCTCGTCGGGGTCTCGACTGTATACACTAGTCTACTCTGGAGTATCGATGCCCTGTCTCGAAACTCGCATGACTAGGGACCATTTAAGGATATGCTTATAGACTACCAGCTCCCACGTATATGATCGCCCTCATACTGCTGGTGGTCAAGCAAGAATCCTAGGGGCTCTACCAACGTGTAATAGCGACTTGTCAGGTCACTTAAAGCAGTACACGATGATAAAGGTAAACCAGATAGCATACTATCATCTCGAGTAAGATTGTCCTACCGGGATAGGTCCTCCATCAATCATTGCAATCACGTACCTGTGACCTAATAATTGACTCTGAGGGCACTATCTCCAACAATCTCCCACTTGCACTCAAGGCTAATTATTGCGATGTCGCATACTCACAGCCCGTGTGATACCGAACACCCAACTCCTCTACTAGTCAGTCTCACAAAGCTCGTTTGCGAAACTATTGCGTTCGAGGAATAGCCTCAGTGAGTGGATCCGCTTTGTTGTATCTTTCTATGTCTCTCTATATCTCAAGTTCGCGGAGAAAGCCATCTCCCGAAAAGAGCAATACCTGTCTTAGAACGTGTCTGGATGTCTGATGGGACATAGCTCATAAATGAACTCCAAATCCAAACTTCTTAGACTGTATCGTCAACTGAACTTAATCAGTATCCTGCGCCATGCCACCCTCAGTATTGCCTTGGATCACCTGTCCAAAATACTGCCCTTCGTTAGAAGGAAAACTATAACTTTGACAACCTCCTTGTCGTCTATGTCACCTTGGAAGCCTGGAATGATAACTGTCACCCGAATGAGGCTGTCGTTATCATATCCCTTAGAACATCCACTTATGTTCTAAAACTGCTTCCGACTGTTTTTCCAGGATTGGATCAATGTCAACTTATTGCATCTAGTGCAAGAACAACATCTGGTGTGGTACTTGACATCTCATGATTGACTCAATTGCCTAAGCAAGTGATCTGTCAATCATGCACATCCCTCTCCCCTTTAGTCTATAAGACACCTTTAGAGAGGGTGACTCCATCTTCTGCAGGTACACTACCGTGCATGGAGTCGTCCATTCTAAATACCCTTAGAATGCTGTCTAAGTACCCAGATTGGGAGACTACCCAAATCTAGATCTAAACCCATAGATCTAGTAACCAGAATGTCTGATATAATGTCCAAGTCCCATGTGGAGAAACCACTGTGTGACGACCAAAGTATAACCGATCGTAGTATAGGAGTTTCCTTTCCTACTTTGTGTATGTCATCCAAATACCAGGATATCACACCCTACTACCTTCTCAACAGATCCATCCCCTATTCTGATGAAGTCAAACCTATGACTGTCACGTCAGAAATAGATGATCTATCTCCGCTACATCTGATTTAGTCTATAAATAGATATAAGCTACCTGTCCACCAATGCTTCCGTTGCTCCCACTGACTACGACAACCCTCTGGCAGAGTCATATACACGTACACTTCTAAAGCGAGTTCAGAACGACGCTATACTCATCCTCCCGCCGGGTCTCGCAGCCTGGAACAACAGCAATGGTAATTGTGGGCAAACAAGAACTTCCCTGTCACCGTCCTTGAGGCTACCGTAGTACCTCTCGGGTGCCTAAAGTTACCCACCGTATCTGCGGAGTGGCCAATGGAATGTCGATCCAGATTGAATCTTTAGGTTCCTTGTCAAATCTTCAGTAATCGTTTGTGGTTCTGGAATCACCTCCAGTTCTACCATACTCCCACTACTGTTTTCTGAAAAAATCCATTTTTAATAAAACTGTGGCGAGTCTAGAACAATATTGCTATTGTTCATCCAGATGGTAGAAAGTCAACCCTCGTCATAGCCTGGGTCAACCCACAAACAGCCATTACAGAAACGTGCCTTGAGTTGTCCAGTGTCTGGTTTTAATCATAAGCCGGACAACTCCCCGTACCTTAACAACGTTAAGATACGAACTGTTCTATATCCCATATAGGACCAGAGGCACTGATTTAACTGAACCAGATCCAAATCATGCAACTGTGTCCAGTGCATGTCAACTAAATGGAAGGAGGCGGATCAGCGTTACTCAACTTAGGAATGCTTCCAATTATGAGTAACCTGAAAGAGAAGCAAGATCTCTTAATCATTACTGTCAACTGAATACCATAGACAAGTATCTACATCTTCGATCTCTTTGAAGAATCTCGATACTTGCTACACCTGGTTCTCTACTCTATTCAAATACCTATAACTTCTCAAAATTCAGACCCTGTGTTTCCGCGAGACACCTGTCTAAAAACTAGAGAAGTCATAAGTAAACAGAATATAGTACGAGGACCAACCCCTCTGTCCTGATGGACCCTGGACAACATACAATACTCTGTATAAGTCCCTTGAGTCTGATAACTCATTCACTGTGTGTCGTAGGTTGAAAACTGTACTTATGGTTAAGAAGAATTACACCGCTGTTTAATGCTCCTTACCTAACCATCCACTGATATAGGTAAATGTCGTAGACATAATTTCAGAAAGGTATATCTCACTCTATGAAAATAGACGTACAGATATATCAATTTGAAATTGGTGCATAACAGAGGATATTCAAAACCAAATATTTGCCAACCGGCAAACAGTCCAGGTGACTTCCTCAAATATCACCGATTGCAACGAATCCCGATATAATGAGGATGATCACCCAATTCCCAATAACTTACTCCCACTCATCATCTGTAAAACCATACAGATATGAGAATCGTACCTGGTAAATACATACCCTGGAGTAAGTATCTAATCGGGAAATCAGTTTTCCTTTAACAGTACACAGTGAAGCTGAAACATTGAAATGTTTCGATGGAGTATCCCGGTATTCCTAGTAATGCCTCTTCCATTATCAGGTTCACAACTGTAACCGTATATTTCTTTGCCACCTCTCCAAATCCCTTTATATGTCTTTAGTCATTACCTTCTGTACACCCCTTTAGGCCAAATGGTTTTCTTCCTTCCCTACCGTTCGGCACCAGCCTATGGTTTAGAAGAAGACTATCCAATAAGCATAATGGGTGTACTGTCCCAATCCTAGGAACACTCGCAATGCGAGAGAAGGTGAAGATAAAAGACACCTGAATAAACCTTATTCCTATTTCTCCTGGACCAGAATCCATCCCCGAACTGGAACAAGTTCCTTTCGAGTTCGTATATAACCATACGATGGAGTATCCAAATAAACTGTGGATCTTCGTAGTGATATGGAGTGTCCTGGTGAAATACAAAGGTGATTTTAGGATTGGCGAAGGAATACTTGGTTTGGTCGTGAATATCTGTTGCAATTTACTTTGCCCTCTTACTAATCCCTTGCTTTGTCTGAACTTAATACCTTCTGTACACCATCGTTAGGCTAATTGGTTTTCTTCATTCCCTACCGGTCGGCACCAGCCTAAGGTTTGGAAGAAGACTATCCAATTTGCGTAATAGGTGTACTATCCCCTAAACCAAGGAGTACTCACAACTTGAGAGAAGGTAAAAGAAAAAGACAACTGAATAATCCTATCCGTTTTCTCCAGAACCTGAAACCATCCTCGAATAAATTCCTTCGAGTTCGTATCTAACCATACGATGGTTTTGTCCAATGGAAGTGGACGTTCGTAGTAAAAAGGGGTGTCCTGGAGAAAAGGGTAAAAGTAGGAGTGGCAATGAGGTTTGCAACTCTGACAATCCAAAAGCCAGTGTTTAAGAAGGTTCGGTCAACTTGGTCACTGAGTCATAGTCTTAGGGTCGGGTCAATGGTCGCTGCCAAAGAGAGAGAGAAAAGAAACACTCAGCGTGCACTCTAACCTAGATCAGAATGGTTACCAATTTATCTAATCTGGAAACCTCCCACTGTACCTCAAATTCTCCTCCAAACCTAAAAGAAGAATTAGTCGAGAACACCCGAGGAGTAAACTAACTCATCAGTGGGAATCGGGATCCAACTATCATCGCATGATAACGTGACGGTATTCGCTCACATCATCATACTCCAGATGATATGCGCATATCTGGCAAGTTTCAGTTCTTTTGAAACTCCCGATATGATTTCTGCCCCATGCTCTTATGACCTTGGCGTGAGGTCAAAATAGCATAAGTCACATGTCAAGTTATGCCCGTCATTATCCAGGTTAATCTGAACCCACCCATACATACCCTTGACGTAGGCCAAAATAGTAGTACGACTGTCCCAAACCAACGCATCTATCTATGCAACAGATAAATACCCGGCAGCTACCAATCACTATGCCTTGGCATGAGGTCAAAATACATAGCTTGAATACTACCGAATATTTAACTGAAATGACGGAGGGCTACGAATGGTTTCTGGCGAAAACCTTTAACGTAATGAACTTGATATCGTTGAAGGAACTGATAGCTTTTTGAAAATATAGTGACGAAAACCGTTGCTAAAGAGGTCACTCCCGGTGAAGGGATCTCGGCTCTTTCCCCGTAGAATGAGGTGCAGGATATTCCAACTGAATACCACGGTGCAAAGCAAAAGTAATCGGCTATAGTGAAGTTAATGCCCTGACGCAAACTTTCTGTCCAAGGGGTCACTCCCGGTGAAGGGATCTCGGCCCTTGCCTCGTCGACTGAGGAGCAGGATATTCCAACTGAATACCACGATGCAAAACAAAAGTGAACGTCCTTGCAATAACAGCTTTTTTTGAAAAGTGTTCCAACAACATCAGATTAGGTTTGTTTTTAACTTGCATTGATCCGAATCAACGCAGTCCCATCAATTGATCACACCACAAAGAACGTAAATATACTGACGTACGTATATGCCATCCGCATTCGCCACTGGGTCCCGTCATTACCCGTTAGGTTAGCTAACTAACGACAGAGCGGGGACTGGACTAGCGCGGATGCAAAACATATACAACATCTACTAATATATATACCAATATATTATATTCACCCAAGGCGTGAATAAAATGCAACATCACATAAATGTACAGCATCACAGAAACAAAACAGATATCTGGGATCCCCGGGTTTCACAGAGCCGCTGAAACCCGACGTTCCCCTGGTCGTGTGGATAGCCTGCGCAATGAAAACCTAGACCCCTACGGGCGCGGCAAGTCACCCGCCAAAACCTGAAGCGAGGCAGCCCCCTTCAGCTCCGTGAATGGACCACCCAGCACTTCACGGAATCTGGTAACTTGGGCACCCCTCCTGGGTCAACCTGTACCCCCTACGAGTGCGGCGAATAGCCCGCCAATCCTAGAGTGAAGCCTCCTCCGTCTCAATGCCATGAGATGCGGGCTTGTTGCCCTCTAGAACCCTGCTATCCGTGCACCCCTCCGCGGGGCAATCCTAGTACAGAAAGTAAAATATACATACAACGGGTACATCGACCGCAACCTGGCCGTGCCCCAAAATAATAATACAATCAGGCAGTGACGGCAGTCCACATGTCGGACGCTCGCCCCGCAATATCAAATGTACATAATACAACCACAACTGTACTAGCATTGCATCCAGGCTATCCCCCACGACCGATCCGCAACATCACAGCAAAAACAGAACATCAACGTGAAAGTCACGTTCGTAAATCCGTCTAACCGGGCTATAGCAGTTAGACCGGATTTACCGATCGAGTGACATTCACGGTCGCAGATATAATGTAAATACTGTGAAATAATGTGTTTAAAATATCCGATCAATCAAATTTTAACAAGTGGGCCCCAAAACATTACTGCAGCAGATCAGGAAATTCTGGGCCCAATATTAATATTCCAAAACCCCTATTTTTAGCCCAGAAAGAGACTGTAGAAAATTGATGCAGCAAACCCAACATAGTGCGGCGGAACCGCGGCCCAAAGGGGTGTTTGGCCGCGGTTCCGCGCTCCCGTAGTGGAATTGGTCCATCGAATTTCTACAGAACTCTCATTTCTTCTAGCACATCACTTTTCTGTAACCTGAAAAAAATTTTGAGACCAAAAAATTTCAACAGAAAACTGTCGCGAACAAAAATGTAGATTTTGGAATTTTAGTCGATCGGAAATGCAAAACACATTAAACCAAGCTAGACTAAGTTAATGGCGAGGCTCTGATACCACTGTAAGTGCACGGCGGCGCCCCGGCCGTCAATCCGACGGCCAAATGCGGAAGCGGTGATAAACTTTAACTTTTCTTGAACTGGCAAACCGCCGCGTACTAATACCCGGATCGAACCATTAATTAGTCCTAGCCAACTACAAGAAAGGGAATAGAGATATACCGACGATCCAAGTCCTCCAGTCTTCTCGTCATCGTCCCGATCTCCTGCGGAATGTCCTGTCTCCTCCTCGTCGCCGGAAGTGCACCACATCGCCTACATCGTTTACGGGCTCCCACCTCAATGCCGAGGCAACTCGGGCACGAAGCTGGCTAGTCGACGTGCCCAAGATTTGCTGTAGAATATGGTGTACAAGTCTCATTTTGGGGTTGTAGGAATTTCCATTTGGTGGAGGAATGATACTTGGAGCTTTTGAGATTGATCTTGTGGGATTTTGCAACATGAAATGAGCCAAAAAACCCGCATACAAAATGTTGGACAGCCCACTAAAAGGGGAGTGGCCGGCCATGACATTGTGGTGGAGAGAATGGAGAGTGAGAGAGAGGGTCAATGTATCAAAAGATAATCAATCTCATAATGCAAGAGAGAGAGAGTGAAAAGACTATCATGCAAAAGCATGATAACAAGCTAAAACCAACACTCCACCACAACCATCATCAAGCATGATGACTTCAAAAAGTCAAGCCATCATGAAGAAGTCAAGAAGTCAAGGTCAAGGAAAAGCTATCATGACACAAGAATATGCAAAGAAACCCTCCACAAATACTTATTTGCAACAATGCAAATAAGCCCTCCTCCACCAATTTTCGGCCAATGAACGATACAAAGGAAATCGGCCGAAACGGAAAGCAAACTGGCAACTCCAGAAAACTGGTCCCATAATAAATTACAGGAAAACCCCGATACTGTGCATACGCACCCGCATCTGTATTCCGACCGAAATACAACTGCAATGAGACAAAATCTACACTGTACTATACTCGGATCCGGCTTAAACCAAAGCCGGCTAGTATTATCCGTTCGATCCTGATCCGTGCAATACCGCACGTATCTGATCGAACCCTGCCATATATCCATACGGCCTATAGTACAAACTGTCCGATCCTGATCCGTGCAATACCACACGTATCTGATCGGACCTTGCCATATCTCCATACGGCCTCTACAACCTTTCGCCCGAAAGCTGAGTAACTGAATGTGGGGGACTCTAAAGACTCGTCAACACCTTGGTTGTGGATTTAACCACTAGCACGTCAGAGGTATAAGCCAATACGTAACGGGCTACCAGGTATTGACTAAAAGGGACGTCTGTGAGCGAACTCAGCCTGACAACCCTACTGAGCCTGTCAGTTACAATATTCGTACAGTCCGGTCCGTTCGTCTATGAGTATCGCATGGCGGGCCTAGGGGGTTGGTAAAAGTCAGACCCCCAAAAGCGGTACAAGTCGTGTCGGAGTGTATCCCAGAACACCCTGAGATACTACTGGAATACCTACCAGTAAATCTCCTTGCCTCGGCCGAGGGCTTCGTGTAATGGCTTTCCTAGACACAGCACGACCTCACCCCCAATACCGGGAGAGACGAACCCCTGAAGATACGCTCACTGCCTCCATGTGGCTCGGGACTGTACCCAACTAAAACCTGTTTGCACGACTCCTTTGAGCCGTGGTAGGGTAGTAATCAAAGTACAGTGGGAACTCACACGAGACAAATGACGATCCTCAGGTCGATGAACTAACCTGCACACATGTCACCAGGGAACTGCCATCTGACGTCTGGTATATGACCAACTAGCATGTTCCCGGCGAGTCCTGTCCGGTGTACTCATAACCCAATGAGCACCTGTATACATCTTAGGTGATCCAACTGACACCAGTGGCTTGTGAGACCGGCCACCGCCCCTCGTCGGGGTCTCGACTGTATACACTAGTCTACTCTGGAGTATCGATGCCCTGTCTCGAAACTCGCACGACTAGGGACCATTTAAGGATATGCTTATAGACTACCAGCTCCCACGTATATGATCGCCCTCATACTGCTGGTGGTCAAGCAAGAATCCTAGGGGCTCTACCAACGTGT
This sequence comes from Agapanthus africanus, assembly GCA_030015575.1. NCBI lineage: Eukaryota > Viridiplantae > Streptophyta > Magnoliopsida > Asparagales > Amaryllidaceae > Agapanthus > Agapanthus africanus. Next base: position 163,878,579 of record CM057340.1, on the reverse strand, counting down.
AATAGCGACTTGTCAGGTCACTTAAAGCAGTACACGATGATAAAGGTAAACCAGATAGCATACTATCATCTCGAGTAAGATTGTCCTACCGGGATAGGTCCTCCATCAATCATTGCAATCACGTACCTGTGACCTAATAATTGACTCTGAGGGCACTATCTCCAACAATACTATCATGTCGAGCAAGAAAGTCCTCTATATATATGTCCAAGCATCCATTATATCAACAATAATGGCATCTACGGCATACATATTCTTAACACTTGGAACTATTAAGGATGTGCTTGTAGACTACTCAAGCCCCACTAGTATGATCTACATCACAGTCCCGGTAGTCAAGCCAACATCTTAAGGACATTATCAACATGTATCAATGAGATAGTAAACTAAAATAAGTGCACATGTTAAGATAAAGAGCAACCGGATAGCATACTATCATGTTGAGCAAGAATGTCCTTTATATATATGTTCAAGCATCCACTATAATATACAATAATGGCCTCTAGGGCATACATATTCCTAAGCAGGATCTATAACCTATTTGGGATCAGCAGCGCAAGATGATGTCTCTAGATTCGGACATGTGTTCTTGTTGAAACATAAGTCTGAAGTTTTTGAGAAATTCAAGAAATATAAGAGCGTAGTAAAGAACTGTGATATTTCAGAAAAATATAAAATAATATTTTTGTAATTTAAATAATAAAATAATAAATTTCACGAAAACTATACGAGTATGGATTTGAGTTTTCGTAGAATGGTATAACTATATACCTATATCTTGGAAAATATTTGGAAATTAATATGAATTATTGTTTATGAAAGCATTTATTGGATTTAGGCTTTTATAAATTATTACACAATTATTAACAAACAAGTTTATGTTAAACTTGATTAGTATATTACTAAAGCATTAAGCCAAATCCATTTTTATTAACCATGTTTGATGTGCCATGACACATTTCTTTTTGTTTCATGCATGGTTCATTTTAGATTTTTGTCTTTTGTTTTTAGAAATGAAAAGGAAAAGAAATGAAAAATGAGAATGAGAGGAGACATAGATGTGCCTACAATTTATGAGAAGAGAGAGTAAGAAAGAGAAAGAGAAAGAGAGAGAGAGAGAGAGAGAGGCATATGGTTCCACAACCATTCTTTTCCCCACTTCCTTCATCCTCTCCTCCTTCTTCCTTCACCTCCACCTCCACTACCACCCCTACAAACACCCTCAAAACCACCTCCAAATCTCACACCATCTTCATAAAAATTATTTCTAAGCCCACTACAAACATCATGGTGAGATCAAGTTGGAGTTTTGAGCACTTTGGATGTCACGACCCGAAATTTAGTTCGTGGCCGGCACTTAAATCACGCAACGTCTAAAGGCGCAACGTAAATTAAGTAAGCCGAAACCCAGCAATCTAAACCTTTTTATGAAAATAAAAGAGGTGAAGTTTTGAAATAAAGGTATGATGAAATCAAAAGTTTTTCTTAAATGCATAGATAAAGGAACATGAAAAAAAGCAAGTGGATTTACTAGTTGAAAAACATGTTTCGTCTTTTAAAAATTTGGGCAGAACCTCCTTTGTATATTTTGATCCAAAACCACAAATACATGATAATATAAAAGGCATCCCCAAGAGGGAGATAACTCTCCGCCAAACGGCGGAATCACAACCACGCAAGTCATAAAACATATATACGATGCCCAACGGCGAAGATCAATACAAAGGATAATGAATAAAGCAAGACATCAACCCAATAAGCGAACATAAACCCTCGCTCTAAGTCTCGCAACCACAAGTCTCACTAAGTCTTACTACTTATACAAATACTAGTTTCTGATTGATGGAGTTAACAAGATACAATAGGAATAATTAATACAAAAGGGGTATGATCCAACATGTACTACCTACCAAAGCAAGTCACCCGAATGCAAGCTGTGTGCCAACGATGCCGCGACCGATCCATGCGGTCAACCTGCAAGAACTGTGGCACAACAGGATGAGTTGCCAACTCGTGGTTAGAAAACATCATCAGGTAGAAATCGAATAAACAACGATTCCTAGGTCAACTACATCATAAAGGAAATACTATGATATCTAGGGTGACCGTATCTGCATATGTGCCAACAATATAATTAATGCTTATCTGCATGAGGCTAATATCTACGTATCCGTCAATGACACAACACCATAATGCATGTAAAATCATGAAAGCATATGCATGAGAATATGAGGATATAAATCAACGTGTGTCCATCAATGACAATCAAATCATGGAACCTGAGTGTCCAACATCGACACTCGAAACATCATGAAACCCGTGTTCAGCATTGACACGTAAATTCTCATATATCGGGCTCCGTCAGTCCGGATCGGCCAACGGGCTCCATCTGTCCGGATCGGCCATCGGGCTCCGGCAGAACGGATCGGCCCATATCCATCTCTCGACTCCGGTCGGTATCCTCCGGATAACCGCCAGGTCCAACCAATCATCGGTAGGTAATAGTCCCTCTACCATGCTCATCGTCTACTGCGCGACATCCCTTTCTTGCCCCGGGGTACCATACCGGGTCCACCATGAACCCGCAAACGGATCATCCAACTCCTCGAATCGGGTTTCACATCTCACACATCTCAGAACCGAGAAAACGCATGGTGGACTCACTGAAATATCATATCAAGAGAAACCGGGTTTTTAAAACAATACATACTTTCTTTTGAAACATAACCACGGTTCTTAAATCCAGAATCTCATGAAAACAGCATCTCAATGCGTATAATCGTAAAGCATGATGTATGCGACATATAACAGAAATGTAAGCATATCCATATATCATTTAACATGAAACGGTGATGTGAGCATAGCAAGTAAATCATGCAAGGAGTCATATCATGATGTAGCAATTCTACTGTGTAATGACATAGCAATTATCGATGATGAAAGTGTGTGAACTGGCCAATCTGTGTAAGTGTAACATACGCATCATCGATAATGGTGTAGGTGTACTAGCACAGATATATGTAATGCAATGAGAATAACATGAACGTAGCATAAAGTACATCGTCAGCTAAATGCTATAAAGTATACGTATCTAACATGACCGAGTCGGTGAATCTATCAATCGGTATCCAGCCTCACAACATCATGTACGGTATAATCCGTCGTATGGCCCTCTAGTCAAGGGTATGGATCAATCATCATAAAACTCATCACGTATGGTAAATTATCGTACGGCGGCATTAAACCATTAGGGATCCTATCAACCTATATGACACTGAGTGTACGGACCTAACGTCTCGTACGACATATCACTCATGATTCATAACATTATATATATATATACCTATATCCTAGGTCGCATCCATAACAATCTCATATCAGGGGACCGGGAAAGGTATCAATCCTCTCATATCGACTTGCATCCGTATACCGACATATCAATCAAGTCATCATACCATATCGTACATTATTTTCATCACATTTATATCCCACATCAAGTCATTTACATATATATATCCTATCTTATAAATCTCATGTCATGCTACTCTAAATCTCATACTTATTCTCGTGCACTACCTATCTATATATCGTGATTCACGTTCACTTATCATATCCTTATATATGTATTAATCTGAGATATCATTTCTTTCATATCATGTAACACTAAACCTTTAATCATATCCATAGGTTCCTAGAATAGGTTTCTCTAACCATATCCTATATATCGGTTTCCATCAAAATTTGCAGGGTTGCTATATGCCATCCACCCTACTTCCCCCATAGATATAAATCTACTCACCTGTGGAACTCATTGTCCAGCCGTAGTTGATGTGCTTCGTCGTCTCGGAATCCACGCGAAGGTACCTACAATAAATACACAATCGCAAATGCTATTAACATCAAGTCCGGAAAACCAATACGGCACACGGTGCGCTCATAGGTTAGAACCTATAGCCTACGCATGCAAAACAATCAAACAACCCTTGTCGTTGACGTACAAACGCTCAACAACCAAATACAAATCCAAATATCAAAACCAAGCATTCAAAACTCGGAAAACATAGCCAAAAACACCCAAATATGCTCCTAGATTTATCTCAGATTAAATTAGGACTAAACTAGCAATGCAGTGGGGTTGTATATGAAGTATGTGAGCTACAGACCAAACCTAGACACCAATGCCAACAATTTGGCCGGCCACATTGCCTGAAAAACAGGCATGCTCGGCCCAATGAAGGAGTTGGGGTTTCGTCTTCTCAGGGTGGTCTCCTAGTGTCTTAATTAGGTTAATGGAGTTGCTAGTTTTTCTCAGAAACTTCCCGGGTTGCTCCAGATTCCCTGTATGCCACTAAAATGTCACAAAACCGACATGGAGAATTTCCTAAGTTCGTATTTTGGGTTCTATACTCATTTCCAGGTCTTGAAATCAATCCTTAAGGTCTTAAAATACTCACTACACCTCATGATTCCACACAAACACCCAAACCCTTCTATTGAATTTTCCAAATATCACATACCCTAACCAAATCACATTCTAAACTAAACTAGGGTGCAAGAAACTAAAACTAAACTAAATGAAAGAATATATACCTCATTTGGGCAACTCAAGGAAAACCCTTGCTTCCTAAAGTCTTCAAAATCCAACTTTGATTGGTCCAAAGTGTTGAGGATGAGATGGGGATCAACTTTAATGAAAGGAGTTTAGGGTTTTGGTGAAGAAATGGAGATGATTCTTGGAGATGAAGGTGGAGGGAGATGAGGATGAAGGAGGTGAAGCAAACAAATGGGGAGGTGATGAATGGCTACCCTCTCTCCCTCTATCTCTCTCTCTCTCTTTCTCTTATTCTCACCCTCATTCAACTCATGTCTCACTTTCTCTCTCCAATAATTGCCTTTATAACCCTTTTCTCTTTTTCTTTTCCTTTTCTCATCTAAACCAAATAAAATCAATACCACAAACACACTTAAAACAATATGCAACAAAATGCAACATGCCATGGTGCACTAACCATGGAAAAATGTAGAAACACGGATTTGGCTTAATCGCGATTAGTAGTGCACTAATCAATTTTTATTTAAACTGCATATAATTAATTATAAAAATGCCAAATCCAATAAATATATTTTTAAATGAATAAATCATTTTAATCTCCAATCATTTCGCAATTATTGGTATATATTTATACCATTTTGCGAAAACCCCAATTTCGCAAATCGGGTAGTTTTCGCGAAATATATTATTTTAATATTAAATTCCAAAAATAATATTTTATATTTTCTGAAATATTACATTGGATCATATAGGAATTTTCTTGGGTTGCTCCATGAGGTAAAACCTTCACTTTCCTTCAAGTTTTAAGTTTCCTAAGCTCAAGTGTTAGTTTAAAGTTAAAAAGTTTAAGTTTTGGTGATCTTGGAAAATTCTAGGATGAGGGTTAGTGGATGAAACTTGTAGTAGAGGTTAGTAGAGGTGTAGTGAGTGTCCTTTGGCCTAGTAGTGATGATAGCCTTGTCTAAAATGAGCTTTGAGGTTCCAAATACGAACTTAGAATTTTCCGACATCAATTTTTCATTGACTTTTTATGTTCAAATGGAATCAGGGATGACTCTAGAACTCTGAAAATTTATTAGCAGATACAGTGAGATGTGCAAACACATAGGAAGCCATCCTAGAAACCTGAGCCCAAACCTCCAAGATTTGGCCACTGTTTTATTCATTTTGGCCGCAATTTTCCACCCAATTTTGGAGTTAGGGTCTGAAACTTGGTCTGTAGCTCACTCATTAGATAACTAGACCTACCCTATATGCAAAAAAAATTAATTTCACCTTAGGTAGAATTTGGAGTCATTTTACTTGTTTTCTGTCGATGTTTTCCAGCTTTTGAAAACTTGGGTTTTGATATTTGTGTTTTGACTCGGTCGCTTGACGTTCGTACGTTAACGCCGGGGGCTGTTTGGTTGTTCTTGGATGCGTGGACCATAGGTTCTAACCTATGTGCGCTTCGTATGCCGTATCGATTTTCGGATTTGACTTTGATCTCGATACGATATGCATTGAATTGTTGGTACCTTCACGTGGAATTCGGGACGACGAAGGAGAACAAGGCATTCATCGACTTCGACTAGGGCGAGAATAGTAGGTGAGTAGATGTATATCTACGGGGGAAGTCGGGTGGATGGCGTATAGCACCTCGCAATCATAGTACTAGGATATTAGAAATTCAGTATATATATATATAGATAGAGAGAGAGATTAATGGAGGAAAGAGGCCATAGGAGGGGATTTCCTCCTATGGCGTGGAAAAAATACAACCTCCGCCATTTTTTCCGGCGATCGGCACCCATCATCATCATCGTTATCATCTAAGATGTGCGTACACCAAATTTCATGTGATTTCACAACTTTTTCACCGTTGATTTAGTGGGTTCAAAATTAACGGTTTACCGACAATAGAACTTTTTACATTGCTAAATCAACGGTGAAAAAGTTATAGAATCACATGAAATTTGGTGTACCCACATCTTAGATGATAACGATGAAGATGATGGGGGCCGATCGTCGAAAAAATTGGTCAAGGTTGTATTTTTTCCATGACATAGGAGGAAATTTCATCCTGTGGCCTCTTTTCTCCATTATTCTCATATATATATTAGATATGTATACCCAGGTAATAGGGTTTTGGGATACTATAAACCATAGTAGTGTACGTGTATGAAGGTATATCCTTAGTTCTAGTTTTCTTAGTCCATGAGTCATAGGTACACATGCATATATATATATAACCATGAGGATAATTACGAGATGATATGATGAGATGGGGATATGATGGAATAAAATGACACGAGTCGATATGTTTGATATGAGGATGCGAGGCAATTTATATATACATATACTAAGATATGACATGAGATGCTACATATATATGTTGATATAAGATGATAAGATGTACCTAACCGTAGATCCGTACTTTGGATTTAATGATACCATACGATAGATTATACCGTACGTGATATGATGTATAGGACGATAGATCCGTACTTTTGATTTGATGATATCGTATGATGGATTATACCGTACGTAATATGATGAGGATGAATCGCCGACATATATATATATATATATATATATATATATATATATATATATATATATATATATATATATATATATATATATATCGACTCGAAGAATATTGATTAATATCACTTAAGTAGATATTAGGATATATTTAGAACCATACCTATTTTCAAAACTAATGAATCGTTATGCACTTTTAAATGAAAATCTCAAGGGATGCTGCGGATTTTCAAATGGTATCTTTTTCTCAAAAACACCGTAGCCCCCATTTTCAAAAAACAACGATTCGTACTATTTTAAGCTATACTGTATGGTTCATATATAGTCACGTATTTTATACTATTCGCGTTTATGCTTTTCTTATTTCTGTTACGCTCGTATTACTTTTCATTGGCGACATACATACTACGTTTCCCTGTATTTATCTTTATATGACTGTGTCTGTTAGGACACATGCACCAGTACCGATGATGCGCATGTTGCACATATACCTACTCGCCGTCTCACACACTCATCATCAGTAATTGCCATGCCACTTACACATTAGAAATTACTATATCGCTGTATTGTTCCCTAATTTATAGAATTACAGTTATTTGTTTAGTACTCATTACCGCACATGTTAGTTTAGATATTGCACTTCCTCACCTAGTTACACGACATGCTTATATGAAAACACCGGTTATACCTTACAGTACTGTTTTGTACTTGCATTTACCGTTCCATCATGGTTACATGATTTTGAGATTTTGTTTTCATAAGATTGTTGGATTTGAGAACCGCGGATATATTTTTAAAGTCTTATGATTGTTTTAAAGACGCAATTTCTCTTGATATGATATTTCGACGTCCACCATGAGATTTCTCAGTTCTGAGCAATGATACTACCTAATTCGAGCAGTGAGGAGACACCGTCTGTGGGTACATAGTGGACCCAGTACGGTACTCCGGAGCAAGAAGATCGTATAGAGAGATGTTGAGCCCGGCAGGGGAACACTACCTACCAGTGATGGTATTGGACTCGGCGGATATCCGGAGGATATCAACCGGAGTGATATGAGACAAATAGATATGAGGACCGATCTGATGAGACGGTACCTAAGATATGAGGATTTACGTGTCGTTGCTGGACACGGGTTTTGAGATGATTTCGAGTGTCGATGCTGGACACTCAGGTTTCAAGATGATTTGATGTGTCGTTGATGGACAGATGTTGGATGATACACATATATACGTACTGTTCCCTGCCGAAAGATGCGGGAAGACGCGGCGAACGTCTTGCCTGAATTTCAGGGCAGATGCTAATAAGTGCTATCCGGCCACCTCTCCGAAGATGCCAAGTTGATTTATGGCACCATGTATCGAAGGTTTAAAAGGATGCGGCCGATGTAGCAGACTTCATCAGATTCTCCCTCGTTTGAGAGGTTTTTGATTGTGGGGACGCTCTTCCCTGTAGGCGCAAGCCCCTGCAGTTAATTACGCTACCGCATCGCGGTAATAACTTTCTCCTTCTCCAGATGGTCACTTCGTGTCGTGTGTGTTTGTTTTGTTTTTGGTTACCCGTGGGTTGTATATGGAGACTAATTTTTTTTGTCGCCCGTAGGGCGTGGATTAGTCCAAATCCGTATTTTCTTAGATTTGGGTTTGGGGTTGGGTTTAAGGATACGTTAGTCTCATTTGAGACTAAGATCAACTTAAACGTTTTTAAGGATACGTTAGTCTAATTTTAGACTAAGATCTACTTAACAGGATCATTTAGATCCAACAAAAGAGCGTTTAGGCTCTATTGTTTAGTTTATGGACATTGTGGTCGATTACCAGTTTAAGGCTATGGTGGTCCAAGGTTAAGGACATCATAGTCCATGGGCTTAAGGACCCCACAGTCCAGGTTAAGGACATCATAGTCCGTGAGTTTAAGGACCCCACAGTCCGTGAAATGTGTGGTTGTCAGGACCCGTCACCTCTCTGAAGACGTTGAAGGATTACAATGACAGATATCAAAAGAGTAAAGAGATGTACCCTCGAACCGGTGTAAGTTGGTTGAAAGATCTATAGTCCAATTTAGGACTAAGATCTGTTGAAATATTCATGAGCAGATGTGCTCAATTAAATATAGGTTGAGGACTTATGGCCAATATTGGGCTAAGTCCAATAAATATTTAACATTTTTATTCTGGTTATTGAGCCTTTATTTGGGCTTGGCCCTTTTAATAATGCTGAGCATTAGATCTTGACACTTTTCTTTTGTCTTGTATTGAATGCAGAACATTCATCAGAATAATTTATATTCTGTCAGCGCAACATGTGGCACGCCAGGCTCCTTGCACCAGTTAAAGAGCGCAGTGCGCTTCTGCCAAGTAGCGCACACGAGAAGGACACGTGTCACATCTGGCGCTAAGCGCCAGATGATGGGAGCATTGCGCCAGTTTATGAGCGCTGAGTGCTAATCCAAGAGCACATTGCGCTTTCAATTTAGTGGCGCACGCGTGAGTGACACGTAGTGCATTTGGCACCGAGCGCCAGCCCATGAGCGCAGTGCGCTATTTCAGAAGCGCAAAGCGCAAGTTGCATACGTGGTTGACACGTGGCGCATTTTGGCGCTGAGCGCCGGTCTAGAGAGCGCAGAAGCACTGTTCAAGAGCGCAAGGCGCAGTTCTTGAGCGCAAAGCGCATTTGATCAATTTTATGATCTGTGAACAAATTTATGTTCTTTAAAAGAGACTTTGTTTCATGATTTAAGAACAACATTTCTTATTTTTGAAAGGGCTTTTCCTTTATAGATCAATGATCTGTGTGAAGAATATGTTCTTCTTTTATTATGTGATGAGATCTTTTGATATTTTTTATGAAAGACTTTGGTCTTTGTAGATCTATGATCTTTTAAGAAGATAATTCTTCTTTTTATGAGATGATTTCATCTCTGTGTTCATCATTCATCATCTTTACCTTGAAAAAATATCTTCTTGCAAGAGCTTGCTCTCCTTATTTTTGAGTTTCTCAAAATTTATAGGGGGTTTCTCTATATCAGACTTGAAGTCTTGGGGCCTTTATATAGGGCAAGTTGATTTGTTGAATCAGTTGAAGAGATCTTTCTCTGATTGATTTGGGGATGTTTCCCACCGTTGGATCTTTGATCCTAGGGCTTCTGTTTTACAGAAGGCAATCTTCTTGTTTTTAACAATATTGGAAAATCATTCCATAACAGAATTTAATTCTGATTAATTAATGATTTATCATTATTATTTAGATCTTTTGATCTAATAGTGGGGAATTTTTAATTCCAGCGCTAGCGCATCAGTGTTTTTCCCGTAGTGCGCTACTCAGAGCGTAGCGCACCTTGTGCTAGCGCACCTGTGTTTGACACGTGGTGCGCTGCTCAGAGCGCAGCGCAGCCTGCGCTAGCGCACCCGTGTTTGACACGTGGCGCGCAGCGCGCCCAGCGCTAGTGCACTCATGATGCACTGCCTAGGCGCAGCGCACCTGGCGCTAGCGCATCCATGTTTGATACGTGGCGCGCAGCGCGCCTAGCGCTGGATCTGAAGCGTTGCTTCAATTTTTGAATTTTGAATTTCAAAAAAGAGCTTTGTTCTGATTGGGGGAAACAAATGCCTCCCCACCACCGTTGCGCTCATGTGGCCCACACGTGAGTGCAGCGGTGGCAGCATCTGCGCCCTTGGATCAACTCAGAAGTTGAAGAGGCGTTTCAATGCCTATAAATAGGACCTTTGGTCCCTTAGATGATTTTCATCTCCTTCTTGTTTTCTGAGAATTTCATTCTCCCACAGAGCATAGCTCTCTTGTTTAAGAACTTTTTAAGAGTCAAAACTCTGTCAGAACTTAAGTAAAGTTTAAAACTTTTAATAAATTAGGGTTTTACCCATTAACAGAGCCTTAATCTTTATAAATCTTTGATCTAAAGAAAACCCTTTTAGGATTTTATTAATAGAGCTTTGCTCTCTTGAACCCATAGATCTTAAAGAGATCTTTTCTTGGGGTTTCTTAGCCCATGAACAGAGCTCTGCTCTTTTGGTAACATGTAGATTTGTTAATCTTTGATGAAGAACTCTTAAGAGTTTTATCCATGGATATCAAATTCATTAAAAGCTTTGCTTTTAGGGTTCCTGATGGGTTACTTCATCTTCCTCGCAGAGCATGGCTCTTAGCATTCTCAGGGAATTTCTTTAATTTCTTCTCATAATTAACTTTGACAGGTGTCACTCCTATCTGCAGAGCATTGCTCTCGAGGAGTTTAACTCCTAGACCCGAGGGGTCGCTCATTAAATGAGATTCCCCTTCTTTTTTAGGATTTCTCGCAAATTCAAATTTGTTAGGTGTCATAATTAGAATTTTTTTCTCCATGGGAATATCAAGAGTCGTTTAAATCCCTGTGCCTGTTTTTCCTCATTACTAATTTTTTAATGATGTTTCTTTTCAGGCACTATGGATGTTCATTTATATAGTCTGAACGAGTTTATCTCTTATGAGTATATTCGCGTACAGGGCCATTGCCAGAACCAAGAGTTTTCAGATGCCTAATATGCGGAGATTATGGATCGTCTATATGCAAACGTCGGTCGACTGCTTCCTCGTCGCTCTGCTCTCTTGAAAATCGTAGTGGGAGCAATTTGGGGAGCACTTCATGGGTTTCACGAAGCCATGCCGCTTAATGCGCTGGATGATGCCGAAGACAAGGTGCATTCAGTGTATCTGTCGGGGCTGATCTCGAAGAAGCGGTGAGATAACCTCATTGATATTCTGCATCAAACTTTCCAACAGACGACGATAATCGCTTCTTATCAAAGGGAGGAGGACATTGGCGAGGATCTCGACACTCGTGAGCGCGAGAGGATGCACACGAGAATGGTCAGTAAGGCCAGAAAGATTCTAGACGGCCTTACATTCGAATTCCTCAATCCATGCCCTGGATCTGAGGTTTTACCATTGTAATCATTTTGATGATGTTTTCGTTTACTGCTTTCATGATTGTAAGAACTTTTCGAAGTATGAATGGAAAATTACTCATTTCAGCATGTTTTATTTTATGTACTAAATCTTTTGCACATGCATGAACGGGTATGCTTCGAACGCTTAACCAAATGCGAATCAAATGTTCTCCTTGTCGCTTTCTTCTCTTTGCTGTGTTGTTGGTATGTTACTCTGGCATGTATGGCCTGTAGATAATAAAGAACATTTCATCTTGAACTCTCCGAGAGGTAGTGATGGCTTAGGAAGCAGGTTCAGATCTGCTACCTAAGACTTTTCAACTTCATGAGCCGTGAGGGTCTCATGAAGACTTTTTCTCCGTACGAGTCGAGAGGATCTCGTAGGTGTATTTTCTCCTTAGGAATCGTGAGGATTCCTAAGCGTGTTTTCTCTTGAGAGTCGTAAGGATCTCACAAGAGAATTTTCCCTCTTACAAGTCGAGAGGACCCGTAAGTGGTTATTTCCCTCCTTGTCGAGATTCGACTTTGGAGAGTGTGGCCCGTGAATATTATGCAAGAGTCCATTTTGGACTGACCTGCAGGGCCCCAGTGCTTTTTCAACTTTATGAGCCGAGACGATTCGAGAAGTTCCCGCAAAGACACTAACTTCCTCACGAGTCGAGACGAATCGAGCAGTTTTCGCAAGAATGTCCTAACGTCACAGTTAACCTCTGCTCTTTACGACAGAAGTCCGTTAGGGTCTGTGGTACTAGGGTTTTGTCCGTCGTACCGTCGCGTTGGCTGATGTATTTCTCGATAGGCAATCTTGCTGTTCGAGTAGCCTTGCGACTGTTGTGTCTCTGATCCCTTTGGGGGCTGGACAAGGCGTCTTCAAGCAATCCTCCTAGGCATTTTGACCGTCGGAAGAGCAAGCGTTAGGAATTTTGCCATACCGCTTTTTACTTGAGGTTAGGCTCATTTTGGAGAGCCTCGATGAGTCATAACCACTCCGCGCTGGGGTGAGATGATCTCCGATAGTCTTTCAGGTTTTATATGAGTTGTCATCAAGACCCTGAAGCTAGGAATTTGGCCTTCACTTCGTTTGCTGGCATTGTGTCTGCTGTATCGGACGAATGTCGCGGTTGTCTCTAAGTTTTGTTGGTGAACCGTCAAGGTTTGGAACTAGGGATTTTGCCGTGGCTCCGTTGATTGATGTTGCGTCTGAGTTCTGCTGGAGGAAGAACGCTGTAGTGACATCTCGTCTGCTAAATCGAGATGGACGTCGAAGTGGTGACCACTCTATGCTGGTGTGAGATGATCTCCAATGGTCTTTCAGGTTTTATATGAGTTGCCGTCAAGACCCTGAAGCTAGGAATTTGGCCTTTGCTTCATTTGCTTTGTCGTGTCCGAATTCTGTTGGAAGAAGGACGCTATAGTGACATCTTGTCTGCTGTATCGAGACGAACGTCGAGGTGGTGACCACTCCGCGCTGGTGTGGGATGATCTCCGATAGTCTTTCAAGTTTTATATGAGTTTTCGTCAAGACCCTGAAGCTAGGAATTTGGCCATCGCTTCGTTTACTTTGGCGTGTCCAAATCCTGTTGGAGGAAGGACGCTGTAGTGACATCTCGTCTGCTGTATCGAGACGAACGTCGAGGTGGTGACCACTCCGCGCTGGTGTGGGATGATCTCTGATGGTCTTTTAGGTTTTATATAAGTTGCCGTCAAGACCCTGAAGCTAGGAATATTGCCTTTGATTCATTTGCTGGCATTGCGTCTGCTGTATCGAGACGAATGTCGCGGTTGTCTCTAGGTTGGTGGTGAACCGTCGAGGTTTGGAACTAGGGATTTTGCCGTGGCTCCGTTGTTTCATTGTCACGTCTGAAACCTGCTGGAGGAAGAACGCTGTAGTGGCATCTTATCTGCTGTATCGAGACGGACGTCGAAGTGGTGACCACTCTGCACTGGTGTGAGATGATCTTCGATGGTCTTTCAGGTTTTATATAAGTTGCCGTCAAGACCCTGAAGCTAAGAATTTGGCCTTTGGTTCATTTTCTTTGTCGTGTCCGAATTCTGTTGGAAGAAGGACGCTATAGTGACATCTCTTCTGCTGTATCGAGACGAACGTCGAGGTGGTGACCACTCCACGCTAGTGTGGGATGATCTCCAATAGTCTTTCAGGTTTTATATGAGTTGCCGTCAAGACCCTGAAGCTAGGAATTTGGCCTTCACTTCGTTTGCTGGCATTGCGTCTGCTGTATCGAGACGAATGCCGCGGTTATCTCTAGGTTGTTGGTGAACCGTCGAGGCTTGGAACTAGGGATTTTGCCGTGGCTCCGTTTGGTGATGTTGCGTCTACTGTAACAAGATGAATGTCGAGGTGATCTCTAGGTTGACTGTGAACCATCGAGATTTGGAACTAGGTACTTTTCCATGGCTCCGTTGTTTTGACCGTGAGGTCTTTCGTTGACGTTGCATCTGCATCCTGCTGGACTGCGAAGGAACGCTTTTGTTGACATTGCGTCTGGTGTAATGAAACGAATGCTGACGTGGAATTGGGATTTTGCCATCACTCCGCCTTGCTGACATTGCGTCTGCTGTAACGAGACGAATGTCGAGGTGGTCTCTAGGTTGTCTGGGAACCATCGAGATTTGGAGTGGGGGCTTTGCCGTAGATCCAGGGTTGATTACAGTGTCTGAATCCTGCTGGAATGGGGAGGAACGCTGTTGATGATCTCTAGGCTATCCCTGAACCGTCGAGATTTGGGTTCGTTTTCTGATGAAGCCTGGCGAGGGAAGGCATGATTCCTTCTTTGTTTGCACCTCTGGATTGTATACAGGGATTGATGTGATATCACCTGTAGGGCATAAATTTCATTTCTTTTATTTCTTTCCGCGATGCTCTATCATTTCAGCTTTTATATCGCGAAGGTCACGATTGGCCGATCATTTCGGCTATTTTTCGCGGCGCCCAATCATTTCGGCTATTTATTTTATTTTTACTCGCTGCTTTTTATTGCAAGTTGCCCAATCATTTCGGCTATTTTGCATACATACATTTTTACTTACTGATTTTGTTTGCAAGTTGCCCCATCATTTCGGCTATTTCGTATGCACGTGTTGTTAGTTATATGTATGCCCTAGAGGCCATTACTGTACATTGGATGTATATTGTAGTGGATGCTGGGACATATATAGGGAGGACTTTCTTGCTCGACATGATAGTATGCTATCTGGTTGATCTTTACCTTAACGTGTACACTGATTGTCTCTCTGTTACATGTTGGTAAAGCCCTTAGGATGTGTGCTTGACTACCTGGACTATGATGCGGATCATACTAGTGGGGACATGGTAGTCCATAAGTACATCCTTCAAAGTCCCTAGTCATGGGTGTATCGAGACGGGGCATCGATATACCAGAGTAGACTAGCGTATACCTTCTCGACCCATACAGATGGGCGATGGATGATCCCATATCCATTGGTGTTTGACATCAGAGATGATATACGGGTGCTCAGTAGAGACTGGGTACACTGTACGGACTCGCCGAGAACTCCCAGATGGTATTATACCTCACGTCAGATGGCAGTTCTCTGGTGACACTGGTACAGAGTAGTCTGTTGACCCGAGATCGTCATAGAGTCTTGTGTGGTTCCCACTGTGGTTTGATTTCCATCTTACCACGTCCAAGAGGGCGTGCAAAACGGTGGTTTTTGGGTACAGTCCCGAGTCACATGGAGGCAATGAGCGATAGGAGGGGATTCGTCTCTCCCGGTATAGGGAGTTGATGTTGCGCTGTGTTCGATTGGCTATAACAGGAAATCCCTGGCCAGGGTTGCTGAGATTTACTGGTAAGTGTTACCAGTAGTTTCTCGAATAGTTATAGACCTCATATCGACACGACTTATCGAGCTATTGGGGTCTGACGTTTACCACCCCTAGGCAAGATATGCGACATATCAGACGATCAGACCGGACTGTACGGTAGTGTTACTGGTTGGATTCTCTGGAGTGTGAGCGGGCTTGCTCGTCGATCTTCAGATCGCTCAATACCCGGGTGGCCGTTACGTTTAGCAGACCGCTTGCGGCTTGTGGGTGTTTGATATGATCATCATCTGCTGCCGGCGTATTGACAAGTCTTTAGAGTCCTACACAGAGGTTTCCTGCTCAAGCGAAACGAAATAGGAGCGCATATGAGATATGTGCGGGACCGAGAATGATGCGTGTATGTGATACCGTATTTCATTCTCGCGATGTGACATTGATCGGTTATATACGATATAGCCTGGTTATCGGATCAAGTGTTGATTCGATAAGTTGTTACTGATGATACCAGTCGGTTATGTGCGACATGACCGGATCATTGAATCAAGTGTTGATTTAGTGATTTAATGCATAATTATATATTTGATATATTACTTTGCATTAACTAGTACCGGTTCACTTTGAATGGATTTTCTCACTCGGGTGTGCGCATTCCATATGCGATATGATTTTGTGCACTTGATTGTATCATGTTTGATGATACATGCTTTTTGGTTAAGTGTGAAGTATCAAACTATTGTTAAGTGGATGATTAGGGTTTTTGATTTCCTTATTTATATATTATTCTTTTTCTTTTTGGAAAAAGAATAAGCAAATGAGAAAATGGTGGCAATTTTTGTTTTGTTCATGAAGTTTCATGAACACTTTGACTTTGTCACCATTTTTGTCTCATGCTTAACCTAACCATTCCACTAAACCATGATTGATTCTCTACACCTAACTATGGTTCAATTATGATAAGAATGAATTTCTTTTCTCATTTTTAATTATTCTTATCATAATAACATTCTTCTTCTTCTTCTTCTTCTTCAAGAAGAGAAACTAAGCTCCATCAATGGTGATTGTTGGAAATGAGTGAGAAATCCAATTCTAAAGTCTACCCACTTCCTATTTCTTCATCCTCTACCTCTTGACAAGTAGTAGAGTGTGTTTCCTTCACAAGTTTTCAAGGCTTGGTGAAGGTGGTGCTTGATCTAGCGATGCCTCGACGTAGATCATCTTCGGCATGGACATCGACGACCTAGCTCGCTTATTCTCCGATGAAGTCGACGCTAGAGCCCGGGACTTGTTATGGACAGCGAGGAGACTTCATTGCGGAGCTATGGAGGTGGAGAACTGGATCTACAAAGGTTGTATTTCCGTATCTCTTAGTTAAGTGTTAACTAGTTTATTGTTTCGCCTAGAAATCTAGCCAACGATCCGTACACTAGGGTTTCTCGGCACCATAATTTTTGAAATTGGCATGGTTGATGCCTTGTGAGACCTCACTAGGGTGCCTAGGAACCCTACAGTGGTATCAGAGCCTAGCTAGAGCCTTAGGCGAAATCTAGACAACGTTTGAATTCCGAACGAACCCGAAAACCCCAATACAAATTGTTCTCTGTCCTTTTTTCAAAAACTTGGATTTTTCCAAATTAAAAATATGCAGAAAACCCAGCAGGAAAATATAAGAATTACGGCGCAAAATTGGGGTCATGAACAGTGCAAGATGGCGCGGAACCGCGGCATAAGCCTGCATTAGGCGGCGGTTCCGCGGCATATTGATGACGTCAGCCTTTAAAAGTTGTACAGTAATTCATTGATTTCTGTGCTGAGTTCTCTGGGTATTTTTAAATTTTATTCAAGAGTTGAATTTTCTGGAGTTATTTTGGGGATTCGGTGTTTAGATCGGGGTATCAAATTTCGTCTTTGTGGATTTCCGGATAATTTTTAGAATATGTTAAAAAGTTCGACCGGATATAAATACCCAATTTTTCCCTTGTCGGGAAATTTCCAAGTGTTGGATTTTTCCGTAGTTTAACGACGTTCTAAGTAGTGCAAGTAACGCGATGGTCCCTCTAGAAGACAACAAACCTTAACTCGATTATGTGACCGTCTTGAACTGCCCTTTGAACCTTCGGGTTTGGGGCAGTACGGCGTGCCACATGTGAGGCGTTGGCTTGACCCTTCTACGGCTGGACCGTTGGTACTGAGGCACGAACGGAATGTTGTTAGACTTATTTCATGTGTTGAGCTGTATCGGGAAAACTTGGGTGTTTGACTGTTCGATCGAAAAGTTTAACATTTTCTGTTTATCTGGAATGGGATACAATAATTGGAATTCACAAGTAGTTATGAGATAACTGAATGAATGTTATAAACATAGCACTTTAGTCTCACTTGATCGGTTGCCACGGAATTTTGATGCGATCAAAAGTCCGTCGCAATCACGTAGCGTACACGGATACTCGCCGGGTAAACTTAATAGACAGCCTCACTCCATAGCCCCGACCAAGTGACTGTAGGAGAACCCCGTCGCCGAAAGCATCCGTTCGGGTGCTCGCGGCAGCGGTGTTCCGCCTTGGTGCACTTCGTCGACGGTATCGGGGGTGCGGCCGCCTACTAAAGTTTGCGACGGGCATTCGATCAGGATGTCGGGAATCTTGTTGAATTGCCCGACTTGATATTGAAAAGAGTTTTCGATTTTGAGACTAAAATACGGGGTTTATAATTGTTAGGCATGTGATGTCTAAAGAATTCATTTGGTCAGGCATGCGATGTCTGAGGTGATTGCGGATTCCAACTGTTGTAGTTTTACACTTTCTTTTCTGTGACCGTAAGTGTAATATGTGATATCGCCGGTTTCGTTGCTATATGTCAACGACAATTGGGATGGACATATTTACTTACGTTGATGACATGTGATGTTATGTGTTGCTGGATATGTTATATTGGATTGTCGTGTTTGAATAGCCGGGGGTTTTTATGTGAGATGAGTGTTTTTCATTTTCATTCATGTAAAAACTTGTATGTAATATTCTTTTATTGGGACACTTCCAGGTTGCGGAAGTTGTCACCCTTTGTATATTATTTACTTTTCCGCACTAGGATAGACCCAAGGAGGGGAGCACAAGTAACCGGGTTCTGGAGTCCAGTGGGAGACCAACTCGAGGAGTCGAGTCCGGGTCTCCTAACTCCAGAATTGGTAGGGTTGCTTGCCGCTCTCGTAGGGGTCTAGGGGTGTGGGTTTGGCTATTCATCACGACCGTGGAATCCGTGTTTTATACTGGCTCGTATTGAAAACACAGACGTGCTAGTATATCCAATATTTCATATGATTCTTCTGCTGCGATATCTGTGTTGTGATCATGTGATGTTCTGTGATAGATACAGTATACAGTATATATGATATATTATATAGGAGTTACTTATGTTTTACACCCGCGCTAGTCCTGCCCCGCTCTGCCGTTAGTTACCTAACCTAACGGTGCATGAGGGGACATCGAGGCGAATGCGGATGGCACAAGTGTACGTCGTATTTATCTGTGATGCTTAGGTAATTAAATGATGGGACTTCATTAATGTGATTAATGAAATAAAAAGAAACCTAAGATGTTGTAGAATCGAATTTCAAAATAAAACAGGTAGCTACAGTTCTTGCTTTGCACAGCGGTATATGTGATATATCCTGCACCTTATTCGATAAGGAAAGGACCGAGATCCCTTCACCGGGAGTGACTCCTTTAGCAATAACTGGCAGATGCTACACACTCGGTTTGACTTTTGATTGCTTTTAAGAGTTTTTGCTTTGCACAGTGATATATATGATATATCCCGCACCTCATTCGACGAGGAAAGGACCGACGATCCCTTTACCGGGAGTGACTCCTTTAGCAAAACTAGAAAAGCCTCAAAAGCACTCCATTTTAAAATCATTTGATTCTATAACGATATCAAGTTCATTACGCAATAGGTTTTCAGAAAAACCTGTCGTAGCCCTCCGTCATTTCAGATACGTACTAGTTAGTATTCGTGCTGCGGTTGTTTGGCCTCCGTCAAGGCGTAGTGTACGGTAGCTAACTAGTGCTTATCTGCTAGCATATGATGCGATTGGATTAGGGTATTCGTACGGCGTTGTTTGGCCTCCGTCAAGGGTCGTGCGGGTGGGTTTAATTCAATCAGGAAATGACGGGTTGAACTTGACTAGCGGACTATGGGTTGTTTGGCCTCCGTCAAGGTCATAGCGAGCTAGGGGCAAAATATTATCGGGAATTTCAAGTGTTGAAATTTGCAATGAGATTGCATACTTTCTATGAGATAGTTGGATCCCGATACCCGCTGCGAGTAAGAGTTACTTCTGGGAGAGTTTTATACATTACAATTAGCCGATCAAGTAGGTGTCTAGAAAGGTGTTAACGAGGTTACGCCTCTGGGAAAACGAGGTTTACATTAATTAGGTTCGTGCGAAAGCACGAGGGACCTCCCTCAAAGTACCGACACTGGCCTGGCTGAAAGATTGGCTAACTTGTAGTGTGTAATTAATCCCGGCTAGTCTTTCCTTTTAGGGTTTGAAGGAAGATTTGATAAAAAGCAGTGGGAGCCATCCTGATTAGATAAAATATTAACCAATCTATTCTTGACAGAGCGCACGCTGAGTGTTTTCTTCTCTCTCTCTCCTGGTAGCGACCATATCACGCCTTAATCAAGATAATAATACGGAATATTTGACCGAACCCGTTTGTTATACTGAGCTGGGGAACGTTGGTCCCGCTCCTACTTATAATTGTTATAAGACAGAGCAGGAATTTGGGGAATACCAGATTTCCCGTACCGCCCAAACGAAGAGAGTGCATGCTGATGCATCATCTTCGGGTGTGTTCATTATACAGAACTGTTTCTCAGTATCCTCTACGTCCTGGGTATGTGATACCGGATCAGGATCCCAGATATGTAATCTGTTACATAGGGCTACAGATAGGTAGAGAACTGAGAACGGGTGATAAGTTTCATGAGGCAGAAAACGGGGCAAGAGTTGCAGCCAAGTCTGTTGGTCACTGTCACCCTGTATTACTATACATTGATTCTGAACGAATGTTATTAGATACCAAACCTGATATACAAAATCATATCAGTCTCTTTATTAGTAAAGAAACGATAAAATTTTGTATTGTTGGATAATGTTTTGAACATTTCCTATATCAAAAGTTGATCGGTTCAGGCACGTTATCTAAAAGAGTTGATGTTCTAAATCAAACTACAGTTCTTAGTATATGGAACACACACAAGAGGAAGAGTTCAGAAATGAACGAATCCTTCTTGAGGCATTGTAGACTAGGTCAGATCAATGTGACCCGACTAGCTAAAGTTACATGTAGATGCATATTTAAATCAGTTTGAATCTACATCTTGTGAAACTTGCCAGTCATGTCACAAAGATATAATGACACTAGCTCTGTTTATTGGAAACAGAGAAAGAGTTAGTAAACTCTTGGGATGATACATGTTGATGTATGTAAGGTCCCCTGTCTACACATGCCAGGAAATGTTCTTTGTACTTCATTACATTCTCTGATAATCTCTCAAGATTCAGACATATGTTCCTGTTGAAACATGAGTCCGAACCTTTTGAGATATTCACAGAATATAAGTAAGAAGTAGAGAACCAAAATACGGGTATAAGTATTATGTCCTTTGATGTGATCAAGGAGGAGAATACTTGAGCATGGAATTCCTGGACTTTTCTAAAGGAGAATGAGATTCTCTCTCAGCATTACTCCTCTGTATACACCATAGCACGATGGTATATCAGGGCGGAGCAATCACACCCTATATGATAAGGTGTGCTCTATGATGAGTACTACTGAGTTACCTGTTTCCTTTTGGGTGTTATGCACTTGAGAAGTTGCATACCTATTGAATAGGGTTCGAATCAAATCAATGCCTACCACTTCATATGTGATATAGAAAGGGAAGAGCCCATGTCTTAAGTTAGTTAAGATTTGGGGTTGTCCGGCCTATGTCTAAAAGCAAAATCCGGACAAACTCGAGGCAAGGTTAGTTATGTAGAACTGGAAAGGTTCCAGCTATGCAAACTACAGAAGATGATTTGATGGAACCAAAGGATTCAATTGTTAACAACGAACCTCGGCCTCTCCGCGGATCTAGTAGGGTTCCTCACCCACCTGAGAGATACTTCGGTTTCTCTATGACAGTGGGAGCGAGGATTGCATCATGAGATGATGACCCAACTAGTTTCGAGCTGGCCATCAGGAGTAAGACTCTGTAAGAATGGCTGGATGTTTAGCGATCTGAGATAGAATCCTTATACACCAACAAAGTATGGACTTTGGTTGCTATATCTGAAGGGTTAAATCCCCATCAGGAGCAGGTATATCTTGAGAAGATTGCTTGGTGTACATGGAAAAGTTGAGACTTTCAAAGCTAGGCTTGTTAAAAGTTTGCATCATTGACCAGGTGTGGATAATGATGAAACCTTTTCAAGTAGCTATGCTTAAGTCCATCCAGATCCTACTTGTCACGGCTACATACCATGACTGCGATATCTGGTGGTCGGGTGTCTTGACTGCTTTTCTAAATGATGATTTAGAAGAGAGCGTCTATATGTACACAGCCAGATGGCTTCGTAGACAGTGGGAGCAGCGGAAACGTGTGCAAGATACTTTATAGGATTAAAGCAGGCATCGCGGAGTTGGAACATCTGTTTTGATGGATTAGTCAAAGAGTTTGACATCATCAAAATGGTAGATGAACCTTGTATATACAAAAGGGTAGTAGGGAGTATGGTGATGATCCTCGTAGAGTACGTGGATGACATACTCCTGATAGGGAAGGAGTTTCCTATGCTACGCTCGATCAATCTCCGCATATCACAAAGATTCTCTACGTAGGATCAAAATGATACCTACTAAATCCTGGATTTTGGATCTATGAGATAGATCTAAATGGATGTTAGGATTCTCACTAGTTGTAGTGAGATGGTATCAATCGATCCTGGGGAGAATCACCAGAAGGGTTCCAGGGTGATAAAGATGACTGAATGTCAGTCGCAGGCATTGTCTTTACCCTCAGTAAAGGGACGGTATGTTGGAAGAGTTCCAAGCTAGATACCGTGACATACTAGACGATAAAGGCAGGATAGATCGCTACTTAAGATGCTACCAAAGAGGCTGTTTGGGTGTATATTGGTTCATGAGATGAACTATGTTCCTCCCATTGTGTGACAATGGAGTTGTGGCTTATGCCTAGGAACGCTGGTCCCATCAGTGATCCAGACATATTCTAAGGCAGTATCACTTGATCATGGAGATGGATGATCTCTAAGTGATCGAGGTTTGGAGAGTAGACTCAGAGGACAACACAGCGGATCCACTCACAAAGGCCTGTTCCCAGAGAGAGACTTTTATGGGATGGTTGAGTATGAGATACTACAACCACTGCTGCAGATGGCCCTAGTGCAAGTGGGAGATTGTTAGTTATATGTATGCCCTAGAGGCCATTACTGTACATTGGATGTATATTGTAGTGGATGCTGGGACATATATAGGGAGGACTTTCTTGCTCGACATGATAGTATGCTATCTGGTTGATCTTTACCTTAACGTGTACACGGATTGTCTCTCTGTTACATGTTGGTAAAGCCCTTAGGATGTGTGCTTGACTACCTGGACTATGATGCGGATCATACTAGTGGGGACATGGTAGTCCATAAGTACATCCTTCAAAGTCCCTAGTCGTGGGTGTATCGAGACGGGGCATCGATATACCAGAGTAGACTAGCGTATACCTTCTCGACCCATATAGATGGGCGATGGATGATCCCATATCCATTGGTGTTTGACATCAGAGATGATATACGGGTGCTCAGTAGAGACTGGGTACACTGGACGGACTCTCCGAGAACTCCCAGATGGTATTATACCTCACGTCAGATGGCAGTTCTCTGGTGACACTGGTACAGAGTAGTCTGTTGACCCGAGATCGTCATAGAGTCTTGTGTGGTTCCCACTGTGCTTTGATTTCCATCTTACCACGTCCAAGAGGGCGTGCAAAACGGTGGTTTTTGGGTACAGTCCCGAGTCACATGGAGGCAATGAGCGATAGGAGGGGATTCGTCTCTCCCGGTATAGGGAGTTGATGTTGCGCTGTGTTCGATTGGCTATAACAGGAAATCCCTGGCCAGGGTTGCTGAGATTTACTGGTAAGTGTTACCAGTAGTTTCTCGAATAGTTATAGACCTCATATCGACACGACTTATCGAGCTATTGGGGTCTGACGTTTACCACCCCTAGGCAAGATATGCGACATATCAGACGATCAGACCGGACTGTACGGTAGTGTTACTGGTTGGATTCACTGGAGTGTGAGCGGGCTTTCTCGTCGATCTTCAGATCGCTCAATACCCGGGTGGCCGTTACGTTTAGCAGACCGCTTGCGGCTTGTGGGTGTTTGATATGATCATCATCTGCTGCCGGCGTATTGACGAGTCTTTAGAGTCCTACACAGAGGTTTCCTGGCTCAAGCGAAACGAAATAGGAGCGCATATGAGATATGTGCGGGACCGAGAATGATGCGTGTATGTGATATCGTATTTCATTCTCGCGATGTGACATTGATCGGTTATATACGATATAGCCGGGTTATCGGATCAAGTGTTGATTCGATAAGTTGTTACTGATGATACCAGTCGGTTATGTGCGACATGACCGGATCATTGAATCAAGTGTTGATTTAGTGATTTAATGCATAATTATATATTTGATATATTACTTTGCATTAACTAGTATCGGTTCACTTTGAATGGATTTTCTCACTCGGGTGTGCGCATTCCATATGCGATATGATTTTGTGCACTTGATTGTATCATGTTTGATGATACATGCTTTTTGGTTAAGTGTGAAGTATCAAACTATTGTTAAGTGGATGATTAGGGTTTTTGATTTCCTTATTTATATATTATTCTTTTTCTTTTTGGAAAAAGAATAAGCAAATGAGAAAATGGTGGCAATTTTTGTTTTGTTCATGAAGTTTCATGAACACTTTGACTTTGTCACCATTTTTGTCTCATGCTTAACCTAACCATTCCACTAATCCATGATTGATTCTCTACACCTAACTATGGTTCAATTATGATAAGAATGAATTTCTTTTCTCATTTTTAATTATTCTTATCATAATAACATTCTTCTTCTTCTTCTTCTTCAAGAAGAGAAACTAAGCTCCATCAATGGTGATTGTTGGAAATGAGTGAGAAATCCAATTCTAAAGTCTACCCACTTCCTATTTCTTCATCCTCTACCTCTTGCCAAGTAGTAGAGTGTGTTTCCTTCACAAGTTTTCAAGGCTTGGTGAAGGTGGAGCTTGATCTAGCGATGCCTCGACGTAGATCATCTTCGGCATGGACATCGATGACCTAGCTCGCTTATTCTCCGATGAAGTCGACGCTAGAGCCCGGGACTTGTTATGGACAGCGAGGAGACTTCATTGCGGAGCTATGGAGGTGGAGAACCGGATCTACAAAGGTTGTATTTCCGTATCTCTTAGTTAAGTGTTAACTAGTTTATTGTTTCGCCTAGAAATCTAGCCAACGATCCGTACACTAGGGTTTCTCGGCACCATAATTTTTGAAATTGGCATGGTTGATGCCTTGTGAGACCTCACTAGGGTGCCTAGGAACCCTACACGTGTGGCACGCTGGCTTCTTTGCTGCAAGCTTGGAATTAGACACCGATTTCGGCATCAGCACCGCTACAACTGGGATATTGCCAGGAGAGAATCATCATTTGCCCCCGTCGATGTCGAACAAAGGTGGCTTAGCGAACAGGGTTAGGATCCTGTCGACTAAGACTTCTGACTTCATGAGCCGTAAGGGTCTCATAAAGGTTTTTCTCCCTGCGAGTCGTAAGGATCTCATAGGTGCGTTTTCTCCTTAGGAATCGTGAGGACTCCTAAGTGTATGGCTTCTCATAAGTCGTAAGGATCTTACAAGAGTGCTTTCTCCTTATAAGTCGAGATGATTTACAAGGGCTGTTTACCGTGTAGACATATCCCTAGTCACGGATGGGACTTTGTTAGGGAAATGTTTATTCGCGCCCGTGGATTGTATACAAGGGTCAATATTGGGCTGCTTGTAAGGCAGCATTGGAGGTTGTGATAGCTGCTTAAGAACAGGTTCGGACCCCTGTAGCTTAAGGCTTTTGAATCCTATGAGCCGTAAGGGTCTCATAGGAGGGTTCTCCTTACGAGTCGTGAGGATCTCGCAAGTGTAATTTCTCCTTTGGAATCGTGGGGATCCCTAAGTGTGTTGTTCCCTTGTGAGTCGTAAGGATCTCACGCAGGCGGTTTCTCCTCACAAGGTCGAGAGGACCTTGCAAGTGTCTTTTAACGAGGTTGCGCCTTTTCGGGTTTTCACAAAACTCGCCGGTAGCCCTTCTGTTTTTACTCATGGAGCCCTTTCAGGTTTTCATCCGTGCCCATATCGCTTGTGGACGTACCTTTTTTTTACCACATCAGCCTAAGGATGCCGCGGGTTGGTAGTAGTTTGACGTTTCGGTCAACGTACGATTACGCAGCTAGATTTTGCCGCAAATCTTTACATGTTTTGTGTCGGAGGTGGATTCCTTGAAGAGAGGGCTAGGGGAGATTTCTTCATCAGAGTCGCTTCCAAAGGTGATAACTTGCGATCCCTTGGTGTCGGCTATGTGACAGTTGCCAGCAGCTCTTTTGCGCTCATCTGTCGTGCTTTTCTGTTCCAGACGAGCCTTGCGCTTCACTCGTTGAATGTGTCGTCGATGGGCAACATATCCCTGCCACCAGTTTTTAAAGGCTATGCACTCCTCGGTAGGGTATGCAATCCTCTGATGGTATAGGCAGAAATTAGGATGTATGTCCGCTTCATCAAGACGTAAATTGCCAGGGGAATTTCCTTTGCAAGAGGGCGACTTCATTCCTATTGCCAGGGCCCTAGCGAATCGTTTCCTTACTTTAAGCTTGCTTTTGCTGGCGATAGGGATGCTTTGCACCAGTTGGGGTGTCTCGACCTTTTCCTCCAGTCGTTGGCGTTTGGCTTTTTCGAATATAGCCAGTTCACGCTCTCGATTGGCTTTGCTTTTCTGATGGGCTTCTTTCAGTAGCAAGTTGATCATCTCGTCAGATGGTTCAAAAGGTTTTGGCTTCGATCCTGCCCCCAGCTCTTTTATGCTGTCTTCTATCGCCGAGTGCATTTCTTCATTAGTTAATTCCGAATGAGAGATCATGTGGCAACTTGCCACATAGTCCTCAGATTCATTTGACGAGTCATCCCTATCGTTATTGTCGTTATCTCTGTTCTCAAGGATATTGTTGATAAATTCTTGAAATGTGACCGGGGTCCGTGCCTTCTGGTTATATTCTTCCAGAGCGTCAATCTGTTTTTGCAGGTCCGTGCGCTTGTTATCAAGCTTCACGGGCTTTTGGGTCTTATTCTTCTTCTTCAAAGACTTTGACGGCTGGGTGCGAGCGCTTTGACTATCATCACCAATTTTTGTAGTTGGGCACGGTTTCAGCATTCCCTCGACAATCTCGGGTTCCAGTGGATTTTTCCACCTGATTGCCGGGTACGTTTGGAGATCCTTCAACATTCTTTTCGTCTTTGCCGAAAGAACAACTTCCCATGGGGCTACCCTTTTGAATGATCACGATGCCCCCGGCACGTCCACTTTTTTAGGGGTGTGAGGTTATGGCGGGTTCACCTTCCAGTTTTCGGATTTTGACCATAAGTTCCGCCACCGTATTGCGTATTGAACCCACGTTTTCCCTGGCTTTACCTTGGGGTTGATCAATGCGGTGATCGGGGTACGCTCGCTAGCGCTTGCAAATCTTTGCGTGAATAATAGCTCCATTTCTGCGAAAGTCTTGACGGAGTCATTTGGAAGTTCAGAATACCACTCGAATGCCGTCTCCGAAAAGCTGCCGACGAACTGGCAAAGTAGCAAATTATCATCACCTCCGGTGTTACCACATACAGCCCTGAACTGGGCGACATGCTGGTGGGGATTGCTCGTCCCTTTGTATACATGAAATTTAGGGATCGTATATCCCGGCGGATACTTTATTTGATCATACCAGCCTGGATATGGTCGCCCAATTTTAACGACTTGGCCGGCCGCTTCATTCGCTTGGTGAGCTCGTATTTGCTGAGCAATGTAATCATCCAAAGCGGCCTTGGAAATAGTTTCCTCTTTGGCTGCTGAAAGAGCCGGAGGAGGGTTCGATGTCTCCCCTCTGTCGTCTTCAATGATGATCGGAGGGTCTTCAACTGGAGGTTCCGGCTGTAACATCATTCCAGCCATGTCTTGGAACAAGAGAGCCATTCGTTTTATATTGGCTGCCTGTTCCGCAGCCTCTTTTTCTTTCCTCTCGAGCATTCTTCGGAGGAACTCGGTGTCAATTTCTTGTTCCTGACACTGCTCCGAGATCTCTGGATTTTCTTTTGGCCCAGTGAGTGAGGCCATTGCAGTCAGCATTTCCTGAAGCTTCTATTGCTGCTCCTGGGCTTTTGTCACGGATCGGGTGAGCGGTCGGTGACCCGTCGTAGCACGGCTTTCCTCCTTTCCGGAAGCCATATAAACAGTATGCACCATTATGCCCCCAGACTTGAGGCGTTTGGGCTCAGCGTTTTTGTGGTATGCCACGGTCACAGGGGCTTTCTCCGGCCTCCTTCTCTTCTGAGCGGTTGACGTTGAGGGAGCCGTTGCAGTGGGCACCCAGACTGATGATGTCTTCTGTGGTACCCCAGGATGGCTCTTTTCTTGCTGAGCTTTGAGCTTTTTTGGTCGGCGAGAGTAGTCCTGGTCAATTACTATGTCCTGAACCTGTCGCTAGACTTTGTAAATTTTGGAGGATAGCCACTGAGGGGACTGCTTCAGCTTCGTTTCTGTAATATTCTCCACGGGTGGAGGAGATCTTTTTAGTACGGTGGTGAGTGAATTCCTGCGCATCCTGTTAAGCAGCTCGAAGGTATTCCCAGTTGGAATAGCAGCATTGATTACCACCGTTGGGGCTGATGGAGTTAGCCCAGAGAAGGAGTTGCCCCCGGCCTTCCTTATTCGACGCCAATGGCGACGTCGAGCGTGTCGAGCCGTTGGGATTATTTCAGCTTTAGGGGTGACTTCGTCATTCCCCCTGTTCTGGTGAGGCGCTTCTGGTACCAGCCTCTTGAAGACCGACGTCCGTTGAGCAGTAGTATCCAATCTGTCAAAGACAGGCCTTTGAGCAAGAACGGGAGCCGGAGTGGCCAGCCTCGTAAAGACCGATCCATTGACGGGAGAAGCTTCTTTAGTGACCTCGAGAGCAGGAATGGCTATCCGCTTTGGGATGGCCGCTTCAGGTATCGTGGGCTTCTTGACGGGCCCATTGGAGTTCAGGCTCAGCCTATCGAAGACTGATGCTGTTGGCTTGACCTCGGACGACCCGTTGAGAGGGGTCGTGGTAGTAGTGAGCCGATCAAAGACCGACTTCTTTTGCGCTTCTTGCGGCAGCAGGGATGTTAATGCTCACTGGTGGGATCATGGTCCCGAAGAACAAGCAGGTGGTAGCCTGCGTCACCTGCTCTATCAGCATTTTGAACAGGGAGGCCGCCTGGGTCCCGTAAGCTATACCTCCAGATGAGGCGGGACGTAAGTTGCAGTTGCAGTTGGAACGCTTCGTGCAAGTAGATGCCATTGATCTTTCGCTTTCTTCACCAAGCAAGACACCAAATCTTAGTACCTCGAACCCAAGGGCAACCATTAGCAAACAGTGATTCGTTCGCGAACACGACACACGAAGTGTGGAGTGGAAAGAGGAAAAGGTCCCACCGGGCATGACAGAATATGTTCCCCGCCGAAAGACGGGGGAAGACGCGGCGAACGTCTTGCCTGAATTTCGTGGCAGATGCTAATAGGTGCTATCCGTCCACCTCTCCGAAGATGCCAAGTTGATTTATGGCACCGTGTATCGAAGGTTTAAATGGATGCGGCCGATGTAGCAGACTTCGTCAGATTCCCCCTCGTTTGAGGGGGTTTTGATTGTGGGGATGCTCTTCCCTGCAGGCGCAAGCCCCTGCAGTTAATTACGCTACCGCATCGCGGTAACAACTTTCTCCTTCTCCAGATGGTCACTTCATGTCGTGTGTGTTTGTTTTGTTTTTGGTTGCCCGTGGGTTGTATACGGAGACTAATTTATGTTGTCGCCCGTAGGGCGTGGATTAGTCCAAATCCGTATTTTCTTAGATTTGGGTTTGGGGTTGGGTTTAAGGATACGTTAGTCTCATTTGAGACTAAGATCAACTTAAACGTTTGTTAAGGATACGTTAGGCTAATTTTAGACTAAGATCTACTTAACAGGATCATTTAGATCCAACAAAAGAGCGTTTGGGCTCTATTGTATAGTTTATGGACATTGTGGTCGATTACCAGTTTAAGGACATGGTGGTCCAAGGTTAAGGACATCATAGTCCATGGGCTTAAGGACCCCACAGTCCAGGTTAAGGACATCATAGTCCGTGGGCTTAAGGACCCCACAGTCCAGGTTAAAGACATCGTAGTCCATGAGTTTAAGGACCCCACAGTCCGTGAAATGTATGTTTATCAGGACCCGTCACCTCTCTGAAGACGTTGAAGGATTACAACGACAGATATCAGAGGAGTAAAGAGATTTACCCTCGAACCGGTGTAAGTTGGTTGAAAGATCTGTAGTCCAATTTGGGACTAAGATCTGTTGAAATATTCATGAGCAGATGTGCTCAATTAAATATAAGTTGAGGACTTATGGCCAATATTGGGCTAAGTCCAATAAATGTTTAACATTTTTATTCTGGCTATTGAGTCTTTATTTGGGCTTGGCCCTTTTAATAATCCTGAGCATTAGATCTTGACACTTTTCTTTTGTCTTGTATTGAATGCAGAATATTCATCAGAACAATTTATGTTATGTCAGCGCAACACGTGGCACGCCAGGTGCCTTGCGCCAGTTAAAGAGCGCAGTGCGCTTCTGCCAAGTAGCACACACGAGAAGGACACGTGTCACACTTGGCGCTAAGCGCCAAATGATGGGCGCATTGTGCCAGTTTATGAGCGCTGAGCGCTAATCCAAGAGCACATTGCGCTTTCAATTTAGTGGCGCACGCGTGAGTGACACGTAGCGCATTTGGCGCTGAGCGCCAGCCCATGAGCGCAGTGCACTATTTCAGAAGCGCAAAGCGCAAGTTGCATACGTGGTTGACACGTGGCGCATTTTGGCGCTGAGCGCCGGTCCAGAAAGCGCAGAAGCGTTATTCAAGAGCACAAGGTGCAGTTCTTGAGCACAAAGCGCATTTAATCAATTTTATGATCTGTGAACAAATTTATGTTCTTTAAAATAGACTTTGTTTCAAGATTTAAGAACAACATTTCTTATTTTTGAAAGGGTTTTGCCTTTATAGATCAATGATCTGTGTAAAGAATATGTTCTTCTTTTATTATGTGATGAGATCTTTTGATCTTTTTTATGAAAGACTTTGGTCTTTGTAGATCTATGATCTTTTAAGAAGATAATTCTTCTTTTTATGAGATGATTTCATTTCTGTGTTCATCATTCATCATCTTTAGCTTGAAGAAATATCTTCTTGCAAGAGCTTACTCTCTTTCTTTTTGAGTTTCTCAAAGTTTATAGGGGGTTTCTCTATATCAGACTTGAAGTCTTGGGGCCTTTATATAGGGCAAGTTGATTTTTTAAATCAGTTGAAGAGATCTTTCTCTGATTAATTTGGGGATGTTTCCCACCGTTGGATTTTTGATCCTAGGGCTTCTGTTTTACAGAAGGCAATTTTCTTGTTTCTAACAGGATTGGAAAATCTTTCCATAACAGAATTTAATTCTGATTAATTAATGATTTATCATTATTATTTAGATCTTTTGATCTAAGGGTGGGGAATTTTTAATTCTAGCACCAGCGCACCCGTGCTTTGCACGTGGTGCGCTGCTCAGAGCGCAGCGCACCTTTCGCTAGCGCACATGTGTTTGACACGTGGTGCGCTGCTCAGAGCGCAGCACAGCCTGTACTAGCGCACCCATGTTTGACACATGGCGCACAGCACCCCCAGCGCTAGCGCACTCATGATGTGCTGCCTAGGGCGCAGCGCACCTGGCGCTAGCTTATCCGTGTTTGACACGTGGCGCGCATTGCTCCTAGCACTGGATCTGAAGCGTTGCTTCAATTTTTGAATTTTGAATTTCAAAACAGAGCTTTGCTCTGATTGGGAGAAACACATACATATGACACAAATGACTTGGTACTATATATTGTTACAGACATGACTTTATTATCATTACACATATGAATACATGATTACCCTAGATACCACACGGTACGATATTATTAGATTATGGTATGACCTAGGAGATCGTTATACATTCGATTTCTACCTGCTGATATTTTGTAACGCCTTAGAATGTGATTTGGGTTAATAAAGCGTTATAATGCGCGTTTTTAATAAAATGTAACCAATAATTGTTTTCACATATTTTATTTAAATAATTAATATTTTATTTAATTATTTTTGTACTTGCACACATATGTGCATGTTAACTTAGGGTTAAAGAGGTATTAACCATGCTTTACTAGCCATAGCACACTTAACCATTTTCATGTCATGTTACAATTACACATTCTATCTATTTTAATTATTAGAAAAGGGGGTTTTAATTGTTTTGAAAATTTTAATGAGAAAAGGAAAATGAATTGACTTTGAAGGCATAGGAAGCAAGCATTGGAGATATTTAATGAAGAGAGAGGGAGAGAGAGAGCATGGCTCACTCTCATTTGTTTACCTCACTCTCTCTCTTTCCCTAATCACTCAAATACTCTCTCATTTTCTTGTTCTCCTTCTCCTACACTAAAACCCTTATCTTGATCTTATTTACCTCACTAACCTTAAGCCTAACCTTCATCAAAACCCCACTAAGCAAGCTTAAGCTCTCTTGTGATGACTTGGAACTTGGAAAACTATGGTTTTTCTTAAGTTTTGGTGAGGTAATGATTTCAAACTGTTATTTAGGCTCTAAGGAAGTTGTTTTTCTATTTATTTTCAATTTTAAACCTTAAAGTTATAGTTTTGTGCAAATTTCATATTTTTTGTGTTTAGTTTTGTGTTTCTGTGATCTACTATCACTCTGTTGCCCCACTGTAAAATCTAACAACACAGTAGTTTGATGTTAGAGCCCTGAAGATGTTAGTTATATGTATGCCCTAGAGGCCATTACTGTACATAGGATGTATATTGTAGTGGATGCTGGGACATATATAGGGAGGACTTTCTTGCTCGACATGATAGTATGCTATCTGGTTGAACATTACCTTAACGTGTATACTGATTGTCTCTCTGTTACATGTTGGTAAAGCCCTTAGGATGTGTGCTTGACTACCTGGACTATGATGCGGATCATACTAGTGGGGACATGGTAGTCCATAAGTACGTCCTTCAAAGTCCCTAGTCGTGGGTGTATCGAGACGGGGCATCGATATGCCAGAGTAGACTAGCGTGTACCTTCTCGACCCATACAGATGGGCGATGGATGATCCCATATCCATCGGTGTTTGACATCAGAGATGATATACGGGTGCTCAGTAAAGACTGGGTACACTGGACGGACTCGCCGAGAACTCCCAGATGGTATTATACCTCACGTTAGATGGCAGTTCTCTGGTGACACTGGTACAGAGTAGTCTGTTGATCCGAGATCGTCATAGAGTCTTGTGTGGTTCCCACTGTGCTTTGATTTCCATCTTACCATGTCCAAGAGGGCGTGCAAAACGGTGGTTTTTGGGTACAGTCCCGAGTCACATGGAGGCAATGAGCGATAGGAGGGGATTCGTCTCTCCCGGTATAGGGGGTTGATGTTGCGCTGTGTTCGATTGGCTATAACAGGAAGTCCCTGGCCAGGGCTGATCAGAGAATTGCTGGTAAGTGTTACCAGTAGTTTCTCGACCCGTTATGAGCCTCGTATCGACACGACTTATCGAGCTATTGGGGTCTGACGTTTACCACCCCTAGGCAAGATATGCGACATATCAGACGATCAGACCGGACTGTACGGTAGTGTTACTGGTCGGATTCACTGGAGTGTGAGCGGGCTTGCTCGTCGATCTTCAGATCGCTCAATACCCGGGTGGCCGTTACGTTTAGCAGACCGCTTGCGGCTTGTGGGTGTTTGATATGATCATCACCTGCTGCCGGCGTATTGACGAGTCTTTAGAGTCCTACACAGAGGTTTCCTGGCTCAAGCGAAACGAAATAGGAGCACATATGAGATATGTGCGGGACCGAGAATAATACGTGTATGTGATACCGTATTCCATTCTCGCGATGAATGTATCGATTAGGTTATATGCGATATACCCTAGTTATCGAATCAAAGGTTGATTCGATAAGCCGATACATAGGATACTAGTCGGTTATATGCGATATGACCGGATCGTTAAATCAAGTGTTGATTTAATGATTTAATGTATAATTATATATTTGATATATTACTTTGCATTAACTGGTATTGGTTCACTTTAAATGGATTTTCTCACTTGAAGTTCACATGTTGTATATGTGATATACTTTTGTGCACTTGATTGTATCATGTTTGATGATACATGTTTACTTGAGTTTGTGTGAAGATTAAACCATGGTTATTTAAATGGTTAGGGTTTTGTTTTTCATATCTATTTATTCATTTATTTATTTATTTTCTTTTTGGAAAAAGAAATGAGAAGAATGGTGGCTTTCTTTGTTTGTATTTGAAGATTCATGAAGCTTTGACTTTGTCCACCATTCTTATCTCATGCTTAACCCTAGCCATTTGATTTAACCCTAGTTTAATCTCTACACTTGACCATGGTTTGCTTATGATAAGGATTGATTTTCTTTTCTATTAATATTATTCTTATCATAACATTTCTTCTTCTTCTTCCTTGAACTCAAGAAGAAAAAGCTTTCTTCATCAATGGTGAATTGAGCAAACAAGTGAGAAATCCAATTCTAAAGTCTACCCACTTCCTATTTCTTCATCCTCTACCTCTTGCCAAGTAGTAGAGTGTGTTTCCTTCACAAGTTTTAGGGCTTGGTGAAGGTGGAGCTTGATTTAGCGATGCCTCGACGTAGATCATCTTCGGCATGGACATCGACGACCTAGCTTGCCCATTCTCCGACGAAGCCGACGCTTGAGCCCGGATTTGATTTGGACAGCGGAGAGGACCTCGTTGCGGAGCTATGGAGGTGGAGCACCGGATCTACAAAGGTTGTATTTCCGTATCTTGTAGTTAAGTGTTAACTAGTTAGCTTTTTCGCCTAGTTTTCTAGCAAACGATCCGTAGTTTAGGGTTTCTCGGCACCGTAAAATTTTAATTTGGCATGATCGATGCCTTGTGAGAACTCATTAGGGTGCCTAAGAACCCTACAGTGGTATCAGAGCCTAGCTAGAGCCTTAGGCGAAGTCTAGACGGAATTTGAAACCCGATCGAACCCGAAACACCAAATCTATCTTGCTCTCTGTACTTTTTTGAAAACAGTGAGTTTTTCCAAATTAAAAATTGCTAAAAAATTCAGCAGGGAAAAATAAGAATTACGGTGCAAAAAGTTTCTGGTGAACAGTAAATTTCGCGGCGGATCAGCGGCAGAATCATGGATTCTTCGGCGGATCAGCGGCCCCTTGATGACGTCAGCCCTGTTCCTTTGCACAGTAATTCCTAGTTCAAAGAGCTGAGTTTTCTGGAATTTTTAAATATTTATTCAAGAGTTGAATTTTTCTGCTGTGTTTTTGGAGATTCGGTGTTTCGATCGGAGTATCAAATTTTGTCTGTGTGGCTTTCGGATAAATTTTAGAATATGTTAAAAAGTTCGACCGTATATAAATACCCAATTTTTCCCCTGTCGGGAAATTTCCAAGTGTTGGATTTTTCCGTAGTTTAACGACGTTCTAAGTAGTGCAAGTAACTCGATGGTCCCTCTAGAAGACAACAAACCTTAACTCGATTATGTGACCGTCTTGAACTGCCCTTTGAACCTTCGGGTTTGGGGCAGTACGGCGTGCCACATGTGAGGCGTTGGCTTGACCCTTCTACGCTGGACCGTTGGTACTGAGGTACGAACTGAATGTTGTTAGACTTATTTCATGTGTTGAGCTGTATCGGGAAAACTTGGGTGTTCGATTGTTCGATCGGAAAGTTTAACATTTTCTGTTTATCTGGAATGGGATACAATAATTGGAATTCACAATAAGTTATGAGATAACTGAATGAATGTTATAA
This sequence comes from Agapanthus africanus, assembly GCA_030015575.1. Taxonomy (NCBI): domain Eukaryota; kingdom Viridiplantae; phylum Streptophyta; class Magnoliopsida; order Asparagales; family Amaryllidaceae; genus Agapanthus; species Agapanthus africanus. The sequence continues at coordinate 163,842,464 of CM057340.1, read as the reverse complement.
ACATAGCAGTTTAGTCTCACTTGATCGGTTGCCACGGAATTTTGATGTGATCAAAAGTCCGTCGCAATCACGTAGCGTACGCGGATATTCTCCGGGTAAACTTAATAGACAGCCTCACTCCATAGCCCCGACCAAGTGACTGTAGGAGAACCCCGTCGCCGAAAGCATCCGTCCGGGTGCTCGCGGCAGCGGTGTTCCGCCTTGGTGCACTTCGTCGACGGTATCAGGGGTGCGGCCGTCTACTTAAGTTTGCGATGAGCATTCGATCAGGATGTCGGGAATCTTGTTGAATTGCCCGACTTGGTATTGAAAGAGTTTTCGATTTTGAGACTAAAATGCGGGGTTTATAATTATTAGGCATGCGATGTCTAAGTAATTCATTTGGTCAGGCATGCGATGTCTGAGATGGTTGCGGATTCCAACTGTTGTAGTTTTACACTTTCTTTTCTGTGACCGTAAGTGTAATATGTGATATCGCCGGTTTCGTTGCTATATGTCAACGACAATTGGGATGCGCATATTTACTTACGTTGATGACATGTGATGTTATGTGTTGCTGGATATGTTATATTGGATCGTCGTGTTTGAATAGCCGGGGGTTTTTATGTGAGATGAGTGTTTTTCATTTTCATTCATGTAAAAACTTGTATGTAATATTCTTTTATTGGGGCGCTTCCAGGTTGCGGAAGTTGTCACCGTTTGTATATTATTTACTTTTCCGCACTAGGATAGACCCAAGGTGGATGGCACAAGTAACCGGGTTCTGGAGTCCAGTGGGAGACCAACTCGAGGAGTCGAGTCCGGGTCTCCTAACTCCAGAATTGGTAGGGTTGCTTGCCGCTCTCGTAGGGGTCTAGGGGTGTGGGTTTGGCTATTCATCACGACCGTGGAATCCGTGTTTTATACTGGCTCGTATTGAAAACACGGACGTCCTAGTATATCCAATATTTCATATGTTTCTTCTGCTGCGATATCTGTGATGTGATCATGTGATGTTCTGTGATAGATACAGTATATAGTATATATGATATATTATATAGACGTTACTTATGTTTTACACCCGCGCTAGCCCTGCCCCGCTCTGCCGTTAGTTACCTAACCTAACGGTGCACGAGGGGACATCGAGGCGAATGCGGATGGCATAAGTGTACGTCGTATTTATCTGTGATGTTTAGGTAATTAAATGATGGGACTTCATTAATGTGATTAATGAATTAAAAGAAACCTAAGATGTTGTAGAATCGAATTTCAAAATAAAACAGGTAGCTACAGTTCTTGCTTTGCACAGCGGTATATGTGATATATCCTGCACCTTATTCGATGAGGAAAGGACCGAGATCCCTTCACCGGGAGTGACTCCTTTAGCAATAACTGGCAGATGCTACACACTCGGTTTGTCTTTTGATTGCTTTTAAGTGTTTTGCTTTGCACAGTGATATATACGATATATCCCGCACCTCATTCGACGAGGAAAGGACCGACGATCCCTTCACCGGGAGTGACTCCTTTAGCAAAACTAGAAAAGCCTCAAAAGCACTCCATTTCAAAATTCATTCGATCCTACAACGATATCAAGTTCATTACGCAATAGGTTTTCAGAAAAACCTGTCGTAGCCCTCCGTCATTTCAGATAAATCCTGTTTAGTATTCGTGCTGCGTTTGTTGACCTTGTCAAGGCGCAGTGTGCGGTAGCTAACCAGTATTTATCTTCTTATGCATATGATGCAGATTGGGTTAGGGTAGTCGTGCGGCCTTGTTGACCTTGTCAAGGGTCGTGCGGGTGGGTTTGATTCAATCAAGAAATGACGGGTTGAACTTGACTTGCGGTCTATGGTTTGTTGACCTTGTCAAGGTCATAGATCGCTCGGGGCAAAATATTATCGGGAATTTCAAGTGTTGAAATTTGCAATGAGATTGCATACCTTCTATGAGATAGTTGGATCCCGATACCCGCTGCGAGTAAGAGTTACTCCTGGGAGAGTTTTATACATTACAATTAGCCGATCAAGTAGGTGTCTAGAAAGGTGTCAACGGGGTTACGCCTCTGGGAAAACGAGGTTTACATTAATTAGGTTCGTACGAAAGCACGGGGGACCTCCCTCAAAGTACCGACACTGGCCTGGCTGAAAGATTGGCGAACTTGTAGTGTGTAATTAATCCCGGCTAGTCTTTCCTTTTAGGGTTTGAAGGAAGATTTGATAAAAAGCAGTGGGAGCCATCCTGATTAGATAAAATAATAACCAATCTATTCTTGCAAGAGCGCACGCTGAGTGTTTTCTTCTCTCTCTCTCCAGGTAGCGACCATATCACGCCTTAATCAAGATAATAATACAGATTATTGACCGAACCCGCTTGTTATACTGAGCTGGGGAACGTTGGTCCCGCTCCAACTTATAATAGTTATAAGACAGAGCAGGAAATAGGGGAATACCAGAATTCCTATGCCGCCCAAACGAAGAAAGTGCATATGATGCATCTCCTTCGGGTGTGTTCATTACAAAGAACTGTTTTTCAGTATCCTTTACGTTCTGGGTATGTGATACCAGATCAGGATCCCAGATATGTAATCTGTTACATAGGACTACAGAAAAGTAGAGAACTGAGAACGGGTGATAAGTTTCATGAGACAGAAAACGGGGCAAGTGTTGCAGCCAAGTCTGTTGGTCACTGTCACCCTGTATTACCCATACATTGATTCTGAACGAATGTTATTAGATACCGAACCTGATATACAAAATCATATCAGTCTCTTTATTAGTAAAGAAATGATAAAATTTTGTATTGTTGGATAATGTTTTGAACATTTCCTATATCAAAAGTTGATCGGTTCAGGCACGTTATCTAAAAGCATTGATGTTCTAAATCAAACTACAGTTCTTAGTATACGGAACACACACAAGAGGAAGAGTTCAGAAATGAATGAATCCTTCTTGAGGCATTATAGACTAGGTCATATCAATGTGACCCGACTGGCTGGAGTTACATTTAGATGCATATTTAAATCAGTTTGAATTTACATCTTGTGAAACTCGCCAGTCATGTCACAAAGATAAGATGACCATAGCTCCGTTTACTGGAAACAGAGAAAGAGTTAGTGAACTCTTGGGATGATACATGTTGATGTATGTAGGTCCCCTGTCTACACATGCCAAGACCGGTTCTTTGTACTTCGTTACGTTCTCTGATAATCTCTCAAGATTCAGTCATATGTTCCTGCTGAAACATGAGTCCGAACCTTTTGAGATATTCACAGAATATAAGCGAGAAGTAGAAAACCAAAATACGGGTAAAAGTATTATGTCCTTTGATGAGATCAAGGAGGAGAATACTTGAGCACGGAAATTACTGAACTATTCTAAAGGAGAATGAGATTCTCTCTCAGCATTACTCCTCCGAATACACCATAGCACGATGGTATATCGGGGCGGAGCAGATACACCCTATTTGATATGGTGTGCTCTATAATGAGTAATACTGAGTTACCTGTTTCCTTTTGGGTGTTATGCACTTGAGAAGTTGCATACCTATTGAATAGGGTTCGAATCAAATCAGTTGCCTACCATTTCATATGTGATATGGAAAGGGAAGAGCCCATATCTTAAGTTAGTTAAGATTTGGGGTTGTCCGGCCAATGTCTAAAAGCAAAATCCGGACAAGCTCGAGGCAAATACTGTTATGTAGAACTGGAATGGTTCCAGCTATACAAATTACAGCAGATGATTTGATAAAACCAAAGGATTCAATAGATACCAACGAACCTCAGCCTCTCCGCCGATCTAGTAGGGTTCCTCACCCACCTGAGAGATATTTCGGTTTCTCTATGACAGTGGGAGCGAGGATTGCATCATGAGATGATGACCCAACTAGTTTCGAGCTGGCCATCAGGAGTGGGACTCTGTAAGAATGGCTGGATGCTTAGCGATCTGAGATGGAATCCTTATACACCAACAAAGTATGGACTTTAGTTGCAATATCTGAAGGGTTAAATCCCCATCATGAGCAAGTAAATCTTGAGAAGATTACTTGGTGTACATGGAAAAGTTGAGACTTTCAAAGCTAGAATTGTTAAAGGTTTTCGTCATCGACCAGGCGTGGATAATGATGAAACCTTTTCAGTAGCTATGCTTAAGTCCATCCAGATCCTACTTGCCACGGCTACATACCATGACTACGATATCTGGCAGTTGGGTGTCATGACTCCTTTTCTAAATGATGTTTTAGAAGAGAACGTCTGTAAGTACACAGCCAGAGTGCTTCGTAGACAGTGGGAGCAGCGGAAACGTGTACAAGATGCTTTATAGGATAAAGCAGGCATCGCGGAGTTGGAACATCTGTTTTGATGAATTAGTCAAAGAGTTTGACATCATCAAAATGGTAGATGAACCTTGTATAAACAAAAAGGTAGTAGGGAGTATGGTGATGATCCTCGTAGAGTACGTGGATGACATACTCTTGATAAGAAAGGAGTTTCTTATGCTACGCTCGATCAATCTCCGCTTATCACAAAGATTCTCCATATAGGATTAAAGTGATACCTACTAAATCCTGGATTTTGGATTTATGAGATAGATCTAAATGGATGTTAGGATACTCACTATATATAGTGAGATGGTGTCAATCGATCCTGAGGAGAATCACTGGAAGGGTTCCAGGGTGATAAAGACGACTGAATGTCAGTCGCAGGCATTGCCTTTACCCTCAGTAAAGGGACGGCATGTTGGAAGAGTTCCAAGCTAGATACCGTGACATACTAGACGATAAAGGCTGAATATATCGCTACTTAAAGATGCTACCAAAGAGGCAGTCTGGGTGTATATTGGTTCATGAGATGAACTGTGTTCCTCCCATTGTGTGACAATGGAGTTGTGGCTTATGCCAAGGAACGCAGGTCCCATCAGTGATCCAGACATATTCTAAGGCAGTATCACTTGATCATGGAGATGGTTGATCTCCAGGGAGATCGAGGTTAGGAGAGTAGACTCAGAGGACAACACAGCGGATCCACTCACAAAGGCCTGTTCCCATAGAGAGACTTTTATGGGATGGTTGAGTATGAGATACTGCAACCACTGCTATCAGATGGCCCTAGTGCAAGTGGGAGATTGTTAGTTATATGTATGCCTTAGAGGCCATTACTGTACATAGGATGTATATTGTAGTGGATGCTGGGACATATATAGGGAGGACTTTCTTGCTCGACATGATAGTATGCTATCTGGTTGAACTTTACCTTAACGTGTATACTGATTGTCTCTCTGTTACATGTTGGTAAAGCCCTTAGGATGTGTGCTTGACTACCTGGACTATGATGCGGATCATACTAGTGGGGACATGGTAGTCCATAAGTACGTCCTTCAAAGTCCCTAGTCATGGGTGTATCGAGACGGGGCATCGATATGCCAGAGTAGACTAGCGTGTACCTTCTCGACCCATACAGATGGGCGATGGATGATCCCATATCCATCGGTGTTTGACATCAGAGATGATATACGGGTGCTCAGTAAAGACTGGGTACACTGGACGGACTCGCCGAGAACTCCCAGATGGTATTATACCTCACGTCAGATGGCAGTTCTCTGGTGACACTGGTACAGAGTAGTCTGTTGACCCGAGATCGTCATAGAGTCTTGTGTGGTTCCCACTGTGCTTTGATTTCCATCTTACCACGTCCAAGAGGGCATGCAAAACGGTGGTTTTTGGGTACAGTCCCGAGTCACATGGAGGCAATGAGCGATAGGAGGGGATTCGTCTCTCCCGGTATAGGGGGTTGATGTTGCGCTGTGTTCGATTGGCTATAACAGGAAGTCCCTGGCCAGGGCTGATCAGAGAATTGCTGGTAAGTGTTACCAGTAGTTTCTCGACCCGTTATGAGCCTCGTATCGACACGACTTATCGAGCTATTGGGGTCTGACGTTTACCACCCCTAGGCAAGATATGCGACATATCAGACGATCAGACCGGACTGTACGGTAGTGTTACTGGTCGGATTCACTGGAGTGTGAGCGGGCTTGCTCGTCGATCTTCAGATCGCTCAATACCCGGGTGGCCGTTACGTTTAGCAGACCGCTTGCGGCTTGTGGGTGTTTGATATGATCATCACCTGCTGCCGGCGTATTGACGAGTCTTTAGAGTCCTACACAGAGGTTTCCTGGCTCAAGCGAAACGAAATAGGAGCACATATGAGATATGTGCGGGACCGAGAATAATGCGTGTATGTGATACCGTATTCCATTCTCGCGATGAATGTATCGATTAGGTTATATGCGATATACCCTAGTTATCGAATCAAAGGTTGATTCGATAAGCCGATACATAGGATACTAGTCGGTTATATGCGATATGACCGGATCGTTAAATCAAGTGTTGATTTAATGATTTAATGTATAATTATATATTTGATATATTACTTTGCATTAACTGGTATTGTTTCACTTTAAATGGATTTTCTCACTTGAAGTTCACATGTTGTATATGTGATATACTTTTGTGCACTTGATTGTATCATGTTTGATGATACATGTTTACTTGAGTTTGTGTGAAGATTAAACCATGGTTATTTAAATGGTTAGGGTTTTGTTTTTCATATCTATTTATTCATTTATTTATTTATTTTCTTTTTGGAAAAAGAAATGAGAAGAATGGTGGCTTTCTTTGTTTGTATTTGAAGATTCATGAATCTTTGACTTTGTCCACCATTCTTATCTCATGCTTAACCCTAGCCATTTGATTTAACCCTAGTTTAATCTCTACACTTGACCATGGTTTGCTTATGATAAGGATTGATTTTCTTTTCTATTAATATTATTCTTATCATAACATTTCTTCTTCTTCTTCCTTGAACTCAAGAAGAAAAAGCTTTCTTCATCAATGGTGAATTGAGCAAACAAGTGAGAAATCCAATTCTAAAGTCTACCTACTTCCTATTTCTTCATCCTCTACCTCTTGCCAAGTAGTAGAGTGTGTTTCCTTCACAAGTTTTAGGGCTTGGTGAAGGTGGAGCTTGATTTAGCGATGCCTCGACGTAGATCATCTTCGGCATGGACATCGACGACCTAGCTTGCCCATTCTCCGACGAAGCCGATGCTTGAGCCCGGATTTGATTTGGACAGCGGAGAGGACCTCGTTGCGGAGCTATGGAGGTGGAGCACCGGATCTACAAAGGTTGTATTTCCGTATCTTGTAGTTAAGTGTTAACTAGTTAGCTTTTTCGCTTAGTTTTCTAGCAAACGATCCGTAGTTTAGGGTTTCTCGGCACCGTAAAATTTTAATTTGGCATGATCGATGCCTTATGAGAACTCATTAGGGTGCCTAGGAACCCTACAGAAGATACCCTAGAAACCCGACCCCACCCCTCACCAATGGCCCGGCAACATTCCCTAAATGGCCAGCGCCGCCGGTTTTTCTATAGCCTGGGAAGTGGGGTTTTTGTGGGTAGCTCTCTGTGGGTCACTTGGGACTTTTTTACACTTTGATTTTCCTATATTGTTTTTAGGCAAAATCTGGAACCATTTAGCTAGTTTCTAGTGTTTCATTTCGTATGATACGGATTATCCAACTTGGTTTAAGTGCTTCGTATAGCTTGCAGCCATGGGTTTGGTTTAGGGTATCGCTACACGCGTTAGCCGCTAAGCTAACACTTGTTAGCTTGTTGGAGTCGAAGTGTTGGTTTAAGTATTGTTTCTGTATGCTATCAGAAGGTTTCTAATTACACTTGTTTTGATTTTGTGTTATATTAGGATCGATTGCAGGGACTTCGGACGCTGCTAGGAAAAGGAAAGAGAGGTGATTGGATTGACCTAGCTCGAGATCGTCCGGTGAGTAGAGTTAACATCTACGGGGGAATCGCATGTTTGGCGTTATGCGTCGAAGGCAAGATTCAGTGATATAACCATATGCTTGCATATACATATATTGATCGTGCATGAGTACCATTTTGCACATCATATTACCTGTTGAACATGGGCATAGTATTATTGGACATTGCACCATTACTAACGGTTCATGTTGCACGAGCACCAAATTGTATGTTAAACACACACCGTTGGTAATTGCCATGACACGTACACTATAGAAATTGCCACGGATAATATATTGTACCGCTTCCATTATTATTAACAGTTAGACATTGATTCATGTCCTATTGCGCAAATGAATTGCATCATACGTACATACATACATGCATGCATACATACATTGCTGTAGTCACTTATATACTCTCATATGATGTTCCATTTCGATTTCGTAGATTTGGGAAACCGCAAGATACCTTTGAAACTTGATATATTTAAAAAGAGCGGTTTTCTCTTGATATGCTCACATTACTGTTCTATGTTTGCATACATTGTATTTCATGGATATATGCATTGCGATACTGATTTCATGTGATTTCTGGATTTGAGAACCGCAAATATATTTCAAAGTAAATTATAAATTGTTTTAAAAACGCGGTTTCTCGTGATGTGATTTCGAGGCGTCCACCATGAGTTTTCTCGGTTCTGAGCTTGTTTTCGAGACACGATTTGAGGAGTTGGATAAACCGTCTGCGGGTACATGGTGGAACCGGTAAGGTACCCTGAGGCAAGAAGATCGTAGGGATGATATTGAGCCCGGCAGGAGGGAGCACTACCTACTGGTGATAGTTTGGACCCAGCGGTTATCCGGAGGATACCGACCGGAGTCGTGAGATGGATATGGGCCGATCAGGACTGATGGAGCCCGAGAGATATATGGATTTACGTGTCGATGCTGGACACGAGTTTCATGATGTTTCGAGTGTCGATGTTGGACACTCAGGTTCCATGAGCCGACGGATATGAGGGCCGATCAGAGTGACGGCGTCTGAGATATTGGGATTTAGGGTGTCGTTGTTGGACACCGGATTTTATGATGATGATTCATTGATGAGGATTATGTTTTATCCCACACTCAGGATTTATTATGACATGCACTTTTTCATGTAGTTGTTGTACCCTGGTGGTGTACCTTGAGCATGATTTGTTGCATATCCGTATTATTATACTTATGCCATCAGACTGCATATTTCAGATTATCGCTTTTCGTGCATTCTTGCGATTATCCGTATGATGTTATTTACTATTCACGAGTTGGCAACTCACCCTTGTTGTCCCGTAGTATTTTACAGGCTTGAACCTCAGTGTAGTCGCGGCAGGGCTCCTTATTGTATATACTTCTACGGATACCGCTACTGTTGGTCGTGATTTTGGCGTAGGTGGGTTTTGCGGATATCCGTATGATTTCATTGTATATTTTATTTGTATCTAGTACTCTCCATGTACCACTTACATGTATTTGACTTAGAGACAAGATTGTGAGGATCGATATTGTATTATTTGTGACTCTGGGTGCCGCGCTCGTGTGAGTCGGCTTTTATTTCATGTTGTGATGCCGTTTTACTTCTTCTTTGCTTATTTCTTCTCTACGGCATCGTATATTTACCTGTTGTGGTTGTGTTCCACCTTTAGGCGTGAGATGCTCCCGTTTGGGGATGCTTTATTTATATTCTATGCTTGTACCCGTTTATGGCTAGTTTTTACAAAGGAGATGCTGCCGAAATTTTTAAGAAAATAAATTTAAGTTGAGATTGTATAACTTGAGATTTCTAAATGTTTTTAACTATTGTTTTATCACTTTACTTCTTTTCTTGGTTTAGATTTCTGGGTTTTTCGGCTTACTTGAATTGCGTTACGCCTTTTGACGTCGCGTGATTTAAGTGTCGGTCGCGTTCCTAAATTGGATCGTGACAAAGTTGGTATCAGAGCGCTAGGTTTTACCTTTCGGAGTGTAGAATGACCCTTAGTATGATGGAGTAGGTAGCTTAAGCAAAGTGACGTAGCGTGTGTATGTTCCACGGCATACTTACGACGCGGTACTCCGCCTAAGTGACCTTAGGACATATTTCCTTTTTATTCCTTTCTTGATTCCATATATCATTATGATTCGATTTCTATGTTCTTATCGAATCATGTTTTCTTATTTCAGCCACTATACCGCTAAAGACTACGAGGGCTCAGAGAGCTGCTGCTAGAGCCGAGGTCAGGGAAAGCTCATCTAAGACGGGGACTAACCAGGGTGGTCTGCCTATTTCTCAGAAGCAGATTGATCCACCTTCTCCAGGACGTATTGCTAGGTTAGAGGACGGTATTCAGGATTTGCGTCAGATGGTGGGATCGTTGGTTGAGACCAGTCGAGCACAGAGATCGGAGGTTGTTCTACCTATTACAGGGACCGTGATGGTACCTACTGCTCAGACAATCGTACCTACCGCTACCGAGATTATCGCCGTACTCTTATCAGAGTTTATGAGGCTGAAGCCTTGGTTTTCACCGGCACCGACGCAACTGAGGATTCACAGCCATTCCTCAATCGGATGGCCAGGATCTGTCGTTCATTAAGATGCTCCAATGTGAGATCGGTAGAGTTCGCTAGTTTTCGTCAGGAGGGTCTTCCCTAGACTTGGTGCGAGTCTTTGGAGAGAGGTCAAGCCGCAGGTCTTCTTCCTATGACCTGGGTTGAGTTTGCGACGGTTTTTCTTGCTCGTTTTCTTCCGTAGAGCGTCAGAGATGCTCGATCTCGCAGCTTTGAGTCTTTATGCCAGACTCTTAGTATGACAATGGCAGAGTATGATATTCAGTTCACCCAGCTATCCGTTTATGCTCCATATTTGGTGGATACTGAAGATAAAAGTGTCAAGAGATTTGTACGAGGCTTGGTTACCCAGTTGTTCCTCTCTATTGGCACCTAGCATTTTGATACGTATGCAGCCGTGGTGGACGCAGCCATGTTGGTATAGGAGCGTATTTCCAAGATTTCGGTCGTTCCGGAACCGAAGCGGATTCGTACTGATGTATAAGCCCAGAGGCGGATAGGTAGACGTCGAGGCAAACCCCTTCCAGGTGGTGGTGATAGCAGAGGCTTGAGACGAGGCCAGATATATAGCTCTTACCCACAGGGTCAGAAGCCGTCTTCTGGATGTTTTCGGTGTGGGAGTCAGTATCATCGAGTCAGAGATTGTACTGAGGCACGTCCGGGCGAGGCAGCCATTCCACATGTTGCCTTACCACCTTCTCCGCCTCAGAGAGCATTTCCACTTACGCCCGTTATTGCTTCACGCTAGACCTATGCTCAGAGAGGCCATGGTTATGGCGGTCTTATTGAGAGAGGACGAGATGGCGGAGGCGGAGGACAGCCGGATGCTGGTAGAGGACAGGCCCGAGTTTTTGCGTTAACTCCTCAAGATGCGCATGCGTCGAATGCAGTAGTGACAGGTACTCTTCCAGTGTGTTCTTTAGATGCGCGCATATTGTTTGACCCAGGATCTATGCACTCGTATGTTTCCATACATTTTGTACCGAGGTTGGGCCGAGAGTCATCCTTGTTAAATCAGCCGCTTGTCATGATTACTCCCATTAGTGAGTCTTTTGTTGTGCGACATGTGTTTCGGTCGTGTGTCGTTCATATTAGAGATAGAGATTCGTCTGTCGATTTGATCCTTCTTGATATGTTAGACTTTGACGTTCTTCTAGGCATGGATTGGTTAGCTACTTGCTATGCGTCTGTGGACTGCCGTAAGAAGGCAGTTAGGTTTTTTTTTCGAGCGAGTCGGTTCTTATTTTGTAGGGCGACCGTAGTGCCGCCCCTCACAGTTTGATTTCAGTCCTTTGCGCTAGTCGGCTCTTGAGGAAAGGATGTCGGGGATTCTTAGCCTTTATTCATGATACTGGAGCCACAGCAGGTCCGTTGGACCAGGTTTCTATTATGAGAAAGTTTCCCGACGTATTTCCTGATGAGTTGCCTAGATTGCCGCCAGAGCGCGATACGAGTTTTGCATCGATTTGATTCCCGGCACAGGGCCTATTTCTATACCGCCTTATCGGATGGCCCCGGCGGAGCTTAAAGAGCTTAAGGATCAGTTGCAAGAGTTGCTTGATAGTGGACTTGTTCATCCAAGTGTTTCTCCTTGGAGAGTTCCTATTCTGTTCATCAAGAAGAAGGACGGCAGTATGAGACTTTGCATTGATTATCGTCAATTGAACCAAGTTACGGTGCGAAATAAGTATCCTTTACCTCGCATTAATGATTTGTTTGATCAGCTCCAGGGTGCGAGACATTTTTTGAAGATTGATTTGAGGTCGGATTATCATTAGTTGCGGGTTTGGAATGATGACATTCCGAAAACTGCTTTTCGTACGCGCTACGGGCATTATGAGTTTTTGGTGATGTCGTTCGGACTCACTAATTCCCCAGCAGCATTCATAGATTTGATGAACCGGATTTTCAGGCCGTTCCTCGACCAGTTCATTATTGTATTTATTGACGACATTCTGGTCTATTCCAGAAGTCGAGAGGAGCATGAGCAGCACTTGAGGATTACCTTGCAGATATTGAGAGAGCACCAGCTATTTGCTAAATTCTCAAAGTGCGCATTCTGGATTGATAGTGTTGACTTCTTGGGTCATGTGGTTACGGGAGACAGTATACAAGTAGACCCGAAGAAGATTGAGGCAGTACAGCTTTGGCCCAGACCTATATCAGTGACAGAGGTCCGCAGCTTCTTGGGCTTGGTCGGTTATGTTGGAGATAGTGCCCTCAGAGTCAATTATTGGATCACAGGCACGTGATTGCAATGATTGAGGGAGGACCTATCCCAGTAGGACAGTCTTGCTCGAGATGATAGTATGCTATCTGGTTTATCTTTATCATCGTGTACTGCTTTAGGTGACCTGACATGTCACTATTACACGTTGATAGAGCCCCTAGGATTCTTACTTGACGACCAGCAGTATGATGGCGATCATATACGTGGGAGCTGGGGTCTATAAGCACATCCTTAAAAGGTCCCTAGTCGTAGGAGTTTCGAGACAGGGCATCGATACTCCATTAGTAGACTAGTGTATGCAGTCGAGACCCCGACGAGGGGCGGTGGCCGGTCTCACAAGCCACTGGTGTCAGTTGGTTCACCTAAGATGTATACAGGTGCTCATTGGGTTATGAGTACACCGGACAGGACTCGCCGGGAACCTGCTAGTTGGTCTTATACCAGATGTCAGATAGCAGTTCCCTGGTGACATGTGTACAGGTTAGTTCATCGACCTGAGATCGTCATTTGTCTCGTGTGAGTTCCCACTGTGCTTTGATTACTACCCTACCACGGCTCAAAGGAGTCGTGCAAACAGGTTTTAGTTGGGTACAGTCCCGAGCCACATGGAGGCAGTGAGCGGATCTGCAGGGGTTCGTCTCTCCCGGTATTGGGGGTGAGGTCGCGTTGTGTCTAGGAGAGCCATTACGCAAAGCCCTCGGCCGAGGCAGGAGATTTACTGGTAGGTATTCCAGTAGTATCTCAGGGCGTTCTGGGCTACACTCCGACACGACTTGTACCGCTTTTGGGGGTCTGACTTTTACCAACCCCCTAGGCCCGCCATACGATACTCATAGACGAACGGACCGGACTGTACGGATATTGTCACTGACAGGCTCAGTAGGGTGTCAGGATGAGTTCGCTCATCGACGTCCCTTTTGGTCAATAGCTGGTGGCCCGTCACGTATTGGCTAATACCTCTGACGTGCTAGTGGTTAAATCCACAGCCATAGTATTGACGAGTCTTTAGAGTCCACCACACTTTCAGTTACTCAAGGTTTCGGGCGAAACGCTGTAGAAGCCGTATGGAGATATGGCAGGGTCCGATCAGATACGTGCGGTATTGCACGGATCAGGATCGGACGGTTTGTACTAGTGGCCGTATAGTTATATGGCAGGGTTCGATCAGATACGTGCGGTATTGCACGGATCAGGATCGAACGGATATTACTAGCCGGCTTTGGTTTAAGCCGGATCCTAGTTTAGTACAGTGTAGATTTTGTCTCATTGCATTTGTATCCGGTCGGAATACAGATGCGGGTGTGTATGCACAGTATCGGGGTTTTCCTGTAATTTATTACGGGACCAGTTTTCTGGAGTTGCCAGTTTGCATTCCGTTCCGGCCGGTTTTCCTTTGTTCTTTCCCGGCCGGACTTTTCCGATGGAGGGTGTTATTTGCAAGTTTGCAAATAACATATTGTGGAGGGGTTTCTTGCATATGTATTGATTATGATGGCATCTTTTCTTTTCAACCATCATTTGATTCTCTTTACATCACTAAAAGATGATTAGAGTTTGATGTGAGTTTGTTATCATGATGTTTTTGGCTATGGTTACCACTTGCTTTTACTACCATTACCTTCCTTCTAAGGTTGTGGTTTTGGATTCTTTTTCTCCACCATTCTCATTACAATATGATAAGGTTAAGTTTTTCATGAGAGGAAAAAGAAAGAGAGAAGAAGAAGAAGAGAGCTTCATCTTGAGAGTTTCATTCATGATCTCATTTTCTTGCTAGAAAATGCAAGCACCATTTTTCTATTCTTGATTCCTCCATCACCATGGCAACAAACCCCAAATGAGACAAGCATCTTCTACACTACATTCTACAGCATATCTTGAGCATGTCGAGTTGCCGGCTTCATGCTCGAGTTGCCTCGGTATTGAGGCGGGAGCCCGTAAAAGACGCAAGCGATGTGGTGCCCTTTCCGGCGAGGAGGCGACGATATGGAGACAAGACTTTCCGCGGGAGATCGGGACGATGAAGAGAAGACCGGAGGACTCGGATCACTCGGTATACTTCTCACCCTATTCTTGATTGCTAGCATTAGGTTAATGGTAAACGATCCGGGTTTTCATTGTCCGCGGTAGCGCCGGTTTTCGAGTAAGGAAAATTTTTGATTCCGCATTTTGGCCTCGAGTACGAGGCCGGGGCGCTGCCGTGGTGCAACATGGTATCAGAGCCACACCATTAACCTTTCCTAGCTTGTTCTAATGTGTTTTTCAGTTCCGATCGACCAAAATCCCGAAACCGCATTTTCTAGCACAATCAGTTTCTGTCGAAATTTTTTGGAGTCTAAAATTTTTTCAGGTGGTCTCAGAATGATGTGCAGGGAGTTCTAAGAATACTGAAAAAATTTGGTAAAGCGATCATTCCGTACGACCGCGGAACCGCGGCCTTAGCCCCTCATTGGCCGCGGTTCCGCCGCAGGAAGTAGGCTTCACTTCACCAATTTTTTTCAGTGGGCTTGTGGGCTTATTTTAGGGGTTTTGGAATATTAAAATTGGGCCCAGGTTTTCTGTGAGTGCTACAGTTTTGATTGGGGGCCCACTTGTTAATTTTTGGTCAATCGGAAAATTTTAAACACATTTTTCACAGTATTTACATTATATCTGCGACCGTGAATGTCACTCGATCGGTAAATCCGGTCTAACTGCTATAGCCCGGTTAGACGGATTTGCGAACGTGATTTTCACGTTGATGTTCTATGTTTATGCTGTGTTGTTGCGGATCGGTCGTGGGGGATAGCCTGGATGCAATGTTAGTACAGCTTTGTTTTATATGTACATTTGATATTGCGGGACGAGCGTCCGACATGTGGACTGCCGTCACTGCCTGATTGTATTATTCTTTTGGGGCACGACCTGGTTGCGGTCGATGTACCCGGTGTATGTATATTTTACTATTCTGTACTAGGATTGCCCCGCGGTGGGGTGCACGGATAGCCGGGTTCTGGAGGGCAACAAGCCCGCATCTCATGGCATTGGGACGGAGGGGGCTTCAGTCTGGAATTGGCGGGCTGTTCGACGCACTCGTAGGGGGTACAGGTTGACCCAAGAGGGGTGCCCAAGTTACCGGATTCCGTGAAGTGCTGGGTGGTCCATTCACGGTGCTGAAGGGGGCTGCCTCGCTTCAGGTTTTGGCGGGTGACTTGCCGCACCCGTAGGGGTCTAGGATTTCATTGCACAGGCTATCCACACGACCAGGGGAACGTCGGGTTTCAGCAGCGGCTCTGTGAAACCCGGGGCTTCCAGATATCTGTATTGTTCTGTGATGCTGTACATTTCTGTGATGTTGCATTTTATCACGCCTTGAGCGAAATATAATATATTGGTATATATATTAGTAGATGTTGTATATGTTTTACATCCGCGCTAGTCCAGTCCCCGCTCTGCCGTTAGTTAGCTAACCTAACGGGTGATGACGGGACCCAGTGGCGAATGCGGATGGCATATACGTACGTCAGTATATTTTCGTTCTTTGTGGTGTGATCAATTGATGGGACTGCGTTGATTCGGATCAATGCAAGATAAACAAACCTATTCTGATGTTGTTGGAACACTTTTCAAAAAGCTGTTATTGCAAGGACGTTCACTTTTGTTTTGCATCGTGGTATTCATTTGGAATATCCTGCTCCTCAGTCGACGAGGCAAGGGCCGAGATCCCTTCACCGGGAGTGACCCCTTGGACAGAAGTTTGCGTCAGGGCAATAACTTCACTATAGCCGATTACTTTTGCTTTGCATCGTGGTATTCAGTTGGAATATCCTGCACCTCATTCTACGGGGAAAGAGCCGAGATCCCTTCACCGGGAGTGACCTCTTTAGCAAAGATTTTCGTCACTATATTTTTATAAAAGGCTATGCAGTTCCTTCGACGATATCAAGTTCATTACGTTAAAGGTTTTTCGCCAAGAACCAGTCGTAGCCCTCCGTCATTTCTTACAAGTATTACTTAGTATTCGTGCTGCGTTTGTTGACTGTGTCAAGGCGTAGTGTGCGGTAGCTAAGTAGTGTTTGTTTGCAGCATATTAATGGGATTGGTTAGGACAGTCGTGCGGCCTTGTTGACTGTGTCAAGGGCTCGTACGGGTGGGTTTAATGCAATCCAGGGTAATGACGGGCTGAACTTGACTAGGACTCTTTGATTTGTTGACTGTGTCAAGGTCACTTGGGTCCTAGGGGTAAAAATCACATCGGGAGTTTCAAAAGAACTGAAACTTGCCAGACATGCGCATACCTTCTGGAGTGTGGTGACGTGAGTGGATTCCGTCACGTTATCATGCGATGACAGTTGGATCCCGATTCCCACTGATGAGTTGGTTTACTCCTCGGGTAATCCCGACTAATTCTTCTTTCAGGTTTGGAGGAGAATTTGAGGTACAGTGGGAGGTTTCCTGATTAGAAAAAGTGATAACCATTCTGATCTAGGATAGAGTACACGCTGAGTGTTTCTTTTCTCTCTCTCTTTGGCAGCGACCATTGACCCGACCCTGGACTATGACTCAGTGACCAAGTTGACCGAACCTTCTTAACACTAGCTTTTGGATTGTCAGAGTTGCAAACCTCATTGCCACTCCTACTTTTACCCTTTTCTCCAGGACACCCCGTATTATTACGAACGTCTACTTCCATTGGACAAAACCATCGTATGGTTATATACGAACACGAAGGACTTCGAGGATGGTTTCTGGTTCTGGAGAAAACGAATAGGATTATTCAGTTGTCTTTTCCCTTTTACCTTCTCTCAAGTTGTGAGTACTCCTTGGTTTAGGAGATAGCACACCTATTACGCAAGTTGGATAGTCTTCTTCCAAACCTTAGGCTGGTGCCGACCGGTAGGGAATGAAGAAAACCAATTAGCCTAAACGGTGTGCAGAAGGTATTAAGATTAAGACAAAGCAAGGGATTAGTAAGAGGGCAAAGTAAATTGCAACTGCTATTCACGACCGAACCAAGTATTTCTTCGCCAATCCTAAATCACCTTTGTATTTCTCCATGACACTCCGTATCACTACGAAGATCCACAGTTTATTTGGATACTCCATCGTATGGTTATATACGAACTCGAAAGGAACTTGTTCCAGTTCGGGGATGGATTCTGGTCCAGGAGAAATAGGAATAAGGTTTATTCGGTTGTCTTTTATCTTCACCTTCTCTCGCATTGCGAGTGCTCCTAGGATTAGGACAGTACACCCATTATGCTTACTGGATAGTCCTCTTCCAAACCATAGGCTGGTGCCGAACGGTAGGGAAGGAAGAAAACCATTTGGCCTAAGGGGGTGTGCAGACGGTAATGACTAAAGACATATAAAGGGATTTGGACAGATGGCAAAGAGATATACGGTTACAGTTGTGAATCTGGACAATGGAAGAGGCATTACTAGGAATACCAGGATACCCCGACGAAACATTTCAATGTTTCAGTTTCACCGTGTACTGTTAATGGAAAACTGATTTCCCAGTTAGACACTTGCTCCAGGGTATGTATTTACCAGGTATGATTCTCACATCTGTATGGTTTTACAGATGCTGAGTGGGAGTAAGTTATTGGGAATAGGGTGATCATCCTCATTATATCGGGATTCGTTGTAATCGGTGATATTTGAGGAGATCATCTGGGCAGTTTGCCGGTCGGCAAATATTTGGTTTTGAATATCCGCTGTTGTGCACCAATTTCAAATTGATATATCTGTACGTCTATTTTTATAGAGTGAGATATACTTTTTGAAATTATGTCTTTGACATTTACCTATATCAGTGGATGGTTAGGTAAGGAGTATTGAACAACGGTGTAATTCTTCTTAACCATAAGTACAGTTTTCAACCTACGACACACAGTGAATGAGTTATCAGACTCAAGGGACTTATACAGAGTATTGTATGTCGTCCAAGGTCCATCAGGACAGAGGGGTTGGTGCTCGTACTATATTCGGTTTACTTATGACTTCTCTAGATTTTAGACAGCTGTTTCGTGGAAATACAGGGTCTAAGTTTTGAGGAGTTATAGGTATTTGAATAGAGTAGAGAACCAGGTGTAGCAAGTATCGGGATTCTTCAAGGTGATCGAAGATGTAGATACTTGTGTATGGTATTCAGTTGATAGTAATGATAAAGAGAAATTGCTTCTCTTTCAGGTTACTCATAATTGGAAGCATTCCTAAGTTGAGTAACGCTGATCGGCCTCCTTCCATTTAGTTGACATGCACTGGAGACAGCTGCATGATTTGAATCTGGTTCAATTAAATCAGTACCTCTGGTTCTATATTGGATATAGAACAGTTCATATCTTAACGTTGTTAAGGTACGGGGAGTTGTCCGGCTTATGATTAAAACCAGACACTGGACAACTCAAGGCGCGTTTCTGTAATGGCTGTTTGTGGGTTGACCCAGGCTATGACGAGGGTTGACTTTCTACCATCTGGCAGATCAATAGAAATATTGTTCTAGACTCGCCACAGTTTTATTAAAAATGGACTTTTTCAAAAACAGCAGTGGGAGTATGGTAGAACTGGAAGTGATTCCAGAACCGCAAACGATTACTGAAGATTTGATAAGGAACCTAAAGATTCAATCTGATTTGACATTCCATTGGCCACTCCGCAGATAAGGTGGGTAACCTCACGCACTCGAAAGGTACTTCGGTATGCTCAAGGACGGTGGCAGGGAGGTTCTTGTTTACCCAGACTTACCATTGCTGTTGTTCCATACTGTGAGACCCGGCAGAAGGATGAGTATAGCGTCGTTCTAAACTAGCTTTAGAAGTGCGCGTCTATATGACTCTGCCAGAGGGTTGTCGTAGTCAGTGGGAGCAGCGGAAGCATTGGTGGACATCAGGCTTATGTCTATTTTTAGACTAAAGCAAAGATAGCGGAGATAGATCATCCATTTCTGACATGACAGTCATAGGTTTGACGTCATCAGAATAGGGGATGGATCTGTTGAGAAGGTAGTAGGGTGTGATGTCATGGTATTTGGATGACATACACAGAGTAGGAAGTGATATTCCTATACTACGATCGGTTATACTTTGGTCGTCACACAGTGGTTTCTCCACATGGGACTTGGATATTATATCTGACATACTGGTTACTAGATCTATGGTTTTAGATCTAGATTTGGGTGGTTTCCCAATCAAGGTACTTTGACAGCATTCTAAGAGTATTTAGAATGGACGACTCCTGGCACGGTAGTGTACCTGCAGGTGATGGAGTCACCCTCTCTAAAGGTGTCTTACAGACTAAAGGGGAGAGGATGTGCATGATTGACAGATCACTTGCTTAGGCAATTGAGTCAATCATGAAATGTCAAGTACCACACCAGATGTTGTTCTTGCACTGGATGCAATAAGTTGATATTGATCCAATCCTGGAGGAACAGTCGGAAGCAGTTTTAGAACATAACTGAATGTTCTAGGGATATGATAACGGCTGCCTCCTTTAGGAGACGGTTATCACTCCAGGCTTCCAAGGTGACATGGACGACAAGGAGGTTGTCAGAGTTATAGTTCTCCCTCTGACGAGGGGCAGTATTTTGGACAGGTGGTCCAAGGCAATACTGAGGGAGGCATGGCGCGGGATACTGATTAGTTTCAGTTGATGATACAGTCTAAGAAGTTTGGATTTGGAGTTCATTTATGAACTAGGTCCCATCAGACATCCAGACATTCCAAGACAGGTATTGCTCATTTCGGGAGATGGCTTTCTCCGCGAACTTGAGATATAGAGAGGCATAGAAAGAAACATCACAGCGGATCCACTCACTGAGGCTATTCCTCGAACGCAATAGTTTCGCAAACGAGCTTTGTGAGACTGACTAGTAGAGGAGTTGGGTGTTCGGTATCACACGGGCTGTGAGTATGCGACATCTCAATAATTAGCCTTGAGTGCAAGTGGGAGATTGTTGGAGATAGTGCCCTCAGAGTCAATTATTGGATCACAGGCACGTGATTGCAATGATTGAGGGAGGACCTATCCCAGTAGGACAGTCTTGCTCGAGATGATAGTATGCTATCTGGTTTATCTTTATCATCGTGTACTGCTTTAGGTGACCTGACATGTCACTATTACACGTTGATAGAGCCCCTAGGATTCTTACTTGACGACCAGCAGTATGATGGCGATCATATACGTGGGAGCTGGGGTCTATAAGCACATCCTTAAAAGGTCCCTAGTCGTAGGAGTTTCGAGACAGGGCATCGATACTCCATTAGTAGACTAGTGTATGCAGTCGAGACCCCGACGAGGGGCGGTGGCCGGTCTCACAAGCCACTGGTGTCAGTTGGTTCACCTAAGATGTATACAGGTGCTCATTGGGTTATGAGTACACCGGACAGGACTCGTCGGGAACCTGCTAGTTGGCCTTATACCAGATGTCAGATAGCAGTTCCCTGGTGACATGTGTACAGGTTAGTTCATCGACCTGAGATCGTCATTTGTCTCGTGTGAGTTCCCACTGTGCTTTGATTACTACCCTACCACGGCTCAAAGGAGTCGTACAAACAGGTTTTAGTTGGGTACAGTCCCGAGCCACATGGAGGCAGTGAGCGGATCTGCAGGGGTTCGTCTCTCCCGGTATTGGGGGTGAGGTCGCGCTGTGTCTAGGAGAGCCATTACGCAAAGCCCTCGGCCGAGGCAGGAGATTTACTGGTAGGTATTCCAGTAGTATCTCAGGGCGTTCTGGGCTACACTCCGACACGACTTGTACCGCTTTTGGGGGTCTGACTTTTACCAACCCCCTAGGCCCGCCATGCGATACTCATAGACGAACGGACCGGACTGTACGGATATTGTCACTGACAGGCTCAGTAGGGTGTCAGGATGAGTTCGCTCATCGACGTCCCTTTTGGTCAATAGCTGGTGGCCCGTCACGTATTGGCTAATACCTCTGACGTGCTAGTGGTTAAATCCACAGCTATAGTATTGACGAGTCTTTAGAGTCCACCACACTTTCAGTTACTCAAGCTTTCGGGCGAAACGCTGTAGAAGCCGTATGGAGATATGGCAGGGTCCGATCAGATACGTGCGGTATTGCACGGATCAGGATCGGACGGTTTGTACTAGTGGCCGTATAGTTATATGGCAGGGTTCGATCAGATACGTGCGGTATTGCACGGATCAGGATCGAACGGATATTACTAGCCGGCTTTGGTTTAAGCCGGATCCTAGTTTAGTACAGTGTAGATTTTGTCTCATTGCATTTGTATCCGGTCGGAATACAGATGCGGGTGTGTATGCACAGTATCGGGGTTTTCCTGTAATTTATTACGGGACCAGTTTTCTGGAGTTGCCAGTTTGCATTCCGTTCCGGCCGGTTTTCCTTTGTTCTTTCCCGGCCGGACTTTTCCGATGGAGGGTGTTATTTGCAAGTTTGCAAATAACATATTGTGGAGGGGTTTCTTGCATATGTATTGATTATGATGGCATCTTTTCTTTTCAACCATCATTTGATTCTCTTTACATCACTAAAAGGTGATTAGAGTTTGATGTGAGTTTGTTATCATGATGTTTTTGGCTATGGTTACCACTTGCTTTTACTACCATTACCTTCCTTCTAAGGTTGTGGTTTTGGATTCTTTTTCTCCACCATTCTCATTACAATATGATAAGGTTAAGTTTTTCATGAGAGGAAAAAGAAAGAGAGAAGAAGAAGAAGAGAGCTTCATCTTGAGAGTTTCATTCATGATCTCATTTTCTTGCTAGAAAATGCAAGCACCATTTTTCTATTCTTGATTCCTCCATCACCATGGCAACAAACCCCAAATGAGACAAGCATCTTCTACACTACATTCTACAGCATATCTTGAGCATGTCGAGTTGCCGGCTTCATGCTCGAGTTGCCTCGGTATTGAGGCGGGAGCCCGTAAAAGACGCAGGCGATGTGGTGCCCTTTCCGGCGAGGAGGCGACGATATGGAGACAAGACTTTCCGCGGGAGATCGGGACGATGAAGAGAAGACCGGAGGACTCGGATAACTCGGTATACTTCTCACCCTATCTCTTGATTGCTAGCATTAGGTTAATGGTAAACGATCCGGGTTTTCATTGTCCGCGGTAGCGCCGGTTTCCGAGTAAGGAAAATTTTTGATTCCGCATTTTGGCCTCGAGTACGAGGCCGGGGCGCTGCCGTGGCGCAACAGGTTATTACCGTCGTTTCGTGCAGGATTTCTCGAGTATCGTTGCACCGCTGACTGGACTGACCCGGATGGGAGTTTCTTTTCTTTGGACTGAGGCATGTGAGCAAAGTTTCCAGCAGTTGAAGACTCATTTGACGATTACACCAGTTCTATCTTTACCTTCTTGATCAGGAGGCTATGTCGATTATTGTGATGCTTCTCTAGTGGGGTTGGGTTGTGTGTTGATGCAGCTTGACGATGCTCGTTTGTCTGAGATTTTGGAGCTTGTTCGGCAGGGTAAAGATTCAGAGTTTGTGATTGAGGACTCATTTATGTGTACCGGATTCCGAAGGGCTGAGACGCGAGATCCTAGAGCAGGCACATCAGTCAGCATACAGTGTTCATCCAGATCCCACCAAGATGTATCATGATTTGAGAGATATCTAATGGTGGGAAGGGATGAAGAGGGATGTTTCGGATTTCGTTTCGAGGTGCCCGACTAGTCAGCAAGTCAAGGCTGAGCATCAGAGACCGGCAGGAGAGTTGCAGCCGTTACCCGTTCCGGAGTGGAAATGGGAGTGGATCTCCATGGACTTCGTTGTGGGTCTACCCAGGTCCAGTCGGGGGTATGACTCCATTTAGGTGATTGTTGACCGGTTGAGGAAAGCGGCTCACTTCCTGCCAGTGAAGACCACCTTCGAATATGCTCAGTATGCTCAGTTGTACATTGATGCGACTGTGCGTTTGCATGGAGTTCCTTCATGCATTGTGTCCGACAGAGGCACCCAGTTTACCAGCCGTATTTAGCAAAAACTTCAGGAAGCTTTGGGTACCCGGTTAAGTTTTAGCACCGCTTTCCATCCGCAGACCGATGGTCAGTCAAAGTGGACTATACAGACTCTTAAGGATATGCTTCGTGAATACGTGCTTGATTTTGGTGGCAGTTGGGATCGTCACTTGCCGTTGACAGAGTTCTCCTACAATAATAGTTTTCAGAAGACGATTCAGATGGCACCTTTTGTCGATCGCCAGTCTGTTGAACCGAACTCGGCGAGAGCGGGATTTTGGGACCACAGCTAGTTCAAGAGACTATGAAGAAGATCCAGTTGATTCAGGACAGGATGATAGCAGCCCAGTGCAGACAGAAGTCTTATGCCGACCGTCGTCGTCGCAGACTTGAGTTCACAGTGGGTGATCATGTATTCCTACGGATTTCTCTGATGAAAGGCGTGATGAGATTTGGGAAGAAAGGGAAGCTTACTCCAAAATTTGTGGGTCCTTTTGAGATCCTTGAGCGAGTTGGTACCGTTGCCTGTCGTTTGGCACTTCCAGCCAGTTTTCCGGATGTTCACCCCGTATTTCATGTTTTTATGCTTCGCAAGTACCTTCATGACCCTTCTCACATGATTCAGCACCAGACCGTCCAGCTAGAGTGCGATCTTTCGTTCACCGAGTAACCGATAGTTATATTGGATAGGTGAAGAAACTTCAGTCAAGGGTCTTACCATCAGTGAAAGTTCTTTGACGTGGTCCGAATAAAGAAGAGGTCACATGGGAAGCCGAAAGCGAGATGCAGAAGAAATTCTCTCATCTCTTCGAAGGTACGCATAGTAAGATTTTTAAATTCGGGGACTGAATTTCTTTAAGAGGGAAAATTGTAACGCCTTAAAATGCGATTAGGGTTAATTAAGCGTTATAATGCGCGTTTTTAATAAAATGTAACCAATAATTGTTTTCAGATATTTTATTTAATTAATTAATATTTTATTTAATTATTTTTGTACTTGCACACATATGTGCATGTTAACTTAGGGTTAAAGAGGTGTTAACCATGCTTTACTAGCCATGGCAAACTAAACCATTTTCATGTCATGTTACAATTACACATTTTATCTATTTTAATTATTAGAAAAAATGGTTTTAATTGTTTTGAAAATTTTAATGAGAAAAGGAAAATGAATTGACTTTGAAGGCATGGGAAGCAAGCATGGGAGATATTTAATGAAGAGAGAGGGGGAAAGTATGGCTCACTCTCATTTCTTTACCTCACTCTCTCTCTCTCTTATTTTCCCTCATCACTCATACACTCTCTCATTTTCTTGTTCTCCTTCTCCTCCACTAAAACCCTTCTCTTGATCTTATTTCCCTCACTAACCTTAAGCCTAACCTTCATCAAAACCACACTAAACCCTCCACTAAGCTTTCTTAAGCTCTCTTGTGATGACTTGGAGCTTGGAAAGCTAGGGTTTTTCTCAAGTTTTGGTGAGGTGATGATTTTAAACTGTTATTTAGGCTCTAAAGAAGTTGTTTTGCTATTTAGTTTATGTTTTAAACCTTAAAGTTATAGTTTTGTACAAATATCGTATTTTTTGTGTTTAGTTTTGTGTCTCTGTGATATGCTATCACTCCGTTGGCCCACTATAAAATCTAACAACACAGTAGTTTGATGTTAGAGCCCTGAAGATACCATAGAAACCCAGACCCTACCCCTCACCAATGGCCCGGCGACATTCCCTAAATGGCCGGCGCCGCCGGTTTTTCTATAGCCTGGGAAGTTAGGTTTTTGTGGGTAGCTCTCTGTGGGTCACTTGGGACTTTTGGTACACTTTGATTTTCCTATATTGTCTGTAGAAAAAATATGGAACCATTTAGCTAGTTTTTAGTGTTTCGTTTCTTGCGATACGGATTATCCAACTTGGTTTAAGTGCTTCGTGTAGCTTGCAGCCATGGGTTTGGTTTAGGGTGTCGCTATACGCATTAGCCTCAAGCTAACACTTGTTAGCTTGTGGGAGTCGAAGTGTTGGTTTAGGTGTTGTTTCTGTGTGTTATCGGATGGTTTCTAATTACACTTGTTTCTATTTTGTGTTATATTAGGATCGATTGCGGGGACTTCGGACGCTGGTAAGAAAGAGAAAGAGGTGTTTGGATTCACCTAGCTCGAGATCGTCTGGTGAGTAGATTTAACATTTTTAGTTATATGTATTCCCTAGAGGCCATTACTATACATAGGATGTATACTGCAGTGAATGCTTGGACATATATAGGGAGGACTTTCCTGCTCGACATGATAGTATGCTATCTGGTTGCTCTTTACCTTAACGTGTACACTGATTGTCTCTCTGTTACATGTTGGTAAAGCCCTTAGGATGTGTACTTGACTACCTGGACTATGATGCGGATCATACTAGTAGGGACATGGTAGTCTATAAGTGCATCCTTCAAGGTCCCTAGTCGTGGGTGTATTGAGACGGGGCATCGATATACCAGAGTAGACTAGCGTATACCTTCTCGACCCATACAGATGGGCGATGGATGATCCCATATCCATTGGTGTTTGACATCAGAGATGATATACGGGTGCTCAGTGGAGACTAGGTACACTGGACGGAATCGCCGAGAACTCCCAAATGGTATTATACCTTACGTCAGATGGCAGTTCTCTGGTGACACTGGTACAGGTTAGTCTGTAGACCCGAGATCGTCATAGAGTCTTGTGTGATTCCCACTGTGCTTTGATTTCCACCTTACCACGTCCAAGAGGGCATGCAAAATGGTGGTTTTTGGGTACAGTGCATGCAAAATGCTCGACATGATAGTATGCTATCTGGTTGCTCTTTACCTTAACGTGTACACTGATTGTCTCTCTGTTACATGTTGGTAAAGCCCTTAGGATGTGTACTTGACTACCTGGACTATGATGCGGATCATACTAGTAGGGACATGGTAGTCTATAAGTGCATCCTTCAAGGTCCCTAGTCGTGGGTGTATTGAGACGGGGCATCGATATACCAGAGTAGACTAGCGTATACCTTCTCGACCCATACAGATGGGCGATGGATGATCCCATATCCATTGGTGTTTGACATCAGAGATGATATACGGGTGCTCAGTGGAGACTGGGTACACTGGACGGAATCGCCGAGAACTCCCAAATGGTATTATACCTTACGTCAGATGGCAGTTCTCTGGTGACACTGGTACAGGTTAGTCTGTAGACCCGAGATCGTCATAGAGTCTTGTGTGATTCCCACTGTGCTTTGATTTATACCTTACCACGTCCAAGAGGGCATGCAAAATGGTGGTTTTTGGGTACAGTCCCGAATCACATGGAGGCAATGAGCGATAGGAGGGGATTCGTCTCTCCCGGTATAGGGAGTTGATGTTGCGCTGTGTTCGATTGGCTATAACCGGAAATCCCTGGCCAGGGTTGCTGAGATTTACTGGTA